>JAOPSE010000015.1:7994182-8603182 GCA_029449295.1 Zea luxurians
CTGCCTTGCCTTACTTGCACCTTCTGCCTCTTACCTTGGTTCTGATTGGAATTCTGCCCCTGCCCCTGTTGGTTCTTGGGACAATTCTTGGCATAATGCCCAGTGCTGCCACAAGTGAAACACCTGTTGTCATTGGCCTAACAGTACTATTATTGTGGTTGATTGTTGTTCCTCTGAACTGGGGGCTGAGAGCGGTTGGGTGTCTGTTGCTGCTATTGTGGTCGGATCACCCATCATCCCTGTTGCTGCTGTGGCTCCCTGCTCTGGGTGTCAGAGTACAATCCTGAAGCGCTAAGGCTGAGCTGAAAGGTCCTGACACAGGGGTCTTCCTCTTTTTTTTCTGCCTGACGAGCTGTGATGCAATCCTCCTAGGAAATGGCCATGTTGACTACTCATTGTAGCTGTTGGCCCTGACTGTGTTGAGACGGTCGTGGGAGCTTAGTACTGAGCCCCCTCCTGAACCTATCCCTCTTCTTCTCATCGGTGTTCGCATGATACCCTGCATACTAGCACAGGTCATTGAAAGCCTAAGCATACTGCAACATAGTACGATTCCCCTGAGTAAGTGCCAGAAACTCATTAAGCTTGCGGTCCATAATGCCTGCCGGTATGTGATGCCCTCTGAATGCTGCCTTGAATTCTCCGCATTCCACCATGTGGTTAGCTGGCTGCATGGCGAGGAAGTGATCCCACCATGTCCGCGCGGTGTCCGCGAAGCTGCTGGGTGGCGAACCGGACCTTAGCCACATCTGAACAAACTCCATTAAGCAGTGGGAATTTGGATTCCACTACCCTAAGCCATACATCAGCCTCAAGCGGATCCTCTGCCCGAGTGAACAACGACAGCTGAGTGCTGAGGAACTCCCTGATAGGTGGCTGCTGCTGGGGGACGTTGATGGTGATCACCACCACCATATTGCTGAGGTGGTGGCTGCCGCTGAGCCAACTGTCGCAGAATCTCATTCTGCTGAGCCATCAGTTCTTACATGGTAGGAGGCGGTGGCGGTGGTGGAGGAATGCGCTCATTCTATCCACGACGCGCTCTTCCTGCCATCTAAAAAATTAAGGATGCTCTTAATATCATATTTCTGATGTCAGGGTTCATACGTGGTGACAGATTTGAAAGGACAAGGCCAACATTTTCTTGCATAATTCATAAAAGATACTACATGGCATAAAACTTTTCTTCATAACTAAAGGTTGACAACATCCACCATCCATAATTCCAAAAGAGTTTGTTACGACTACATCAGTGACCCAAAAGACTCAACTCTGTCTAGCCTAGTACCCCAAGGGTGCAAAAGCTAAGCTAGCTTCGAGGAGTTCTACAATCACACAATTCTAACCTTATCCCTGTAACCTAATGAACAAACGAGGCAACGCTTGACTCGGGGGAAGGGGGTCTCCCTAAGCCAGCAGTATCCAGACTGGATGCCGGCTCAGGCTCCTCTCCTCCCTCGATGTCAACATCCTCGTTGGCCTCCATGTCCTGGATCTCCTAATGGTGCATGTCCATGTGCTGGTTAGCTTCCTCAAGTTGCTGCTGAGTGTTCATAAGCTGACCCTCAAGAACCTCGATGGTGTTCTCCCTGGCTCCTACTAGTTCTTCAAGCTCTTGAATCTAGGTGGCCATCTATTCCACCTAGAGGTCTTTCTCCACTAGCTCAGTGGATAGGTCTACCACAAGGTCCTCCCGGTTATCCAGGGTGACCTTGGTAGCCTCCACCAAGGCCATCAGTTGGGACATTGCTTCAGCCCGCACCGCTTCTAGACGATACGGGGCATTCATGCACTGCACCATCAGGTGAGCAGTCTGCCCTGGGTAAAGAGCCCATATGTCCTTGGCATGCTCCACTCGATCTTTCCACATTGGGTCGTCCTCCTTGTTAGCGAGGAACAAGCCAATGGGATGAGTAGACAGCTCCAAGGGGTGAAATCCATTGAAGGTCGTCAGCCCATGGAGAGCAATGGCCTCGATAGTGTCTTCAGCTTGATATCCAAAAAACTCGGAGTCCAACGAGCGCCAGCCTGGCTACAAGGGATGAGGCTCCAAGGTCATCCTCACCCTACAGCGGGGTACCCGGTGCTTCTCGAACAGCTGCACCGCGTACTGGGGAGGTGTCGTATAACGGCTCCCTGAAGTACCTCCCACAAGATGCGGGGAAAGCCCTCTCGTGCAAGTCCGTCCGTGTGGGAATGTGTGTTCCCTCCTTCCGAGGAATCGTGAGAAGTCATCTATGTAAGGGTAAGCGTAAGCGAAAAAGAAGAAGAACTATAAAAATAAAAGGAATAAATGCTTTGCCCTTCTAGGGTCATGTTGTGGTCTCGGAGTGTACTTAATCTTTTATTATCATGCCTTATAGCATTCAAAGTTCTTAACCATTTACCATGTAATTTGAACAAATGATGCATGCATGCTCGTCCTAAACGACCTCACAATCAACTTATAGGGAATAGGGAAAATTTCACATCCCTGTTTTGTGTAGCCTATAGGGCTCACTCAAATAGCCACCTAGTTACCCATCTAGTATCCTAAGGCTTCACGTTCTATGTCCATCCTTATTGCTTTACCGATCTATCCAAAAATTTGTTTCTAACAAGTTTTACTTTTGAAAGGCTGGTATTTACGATTACTGATTCCTCTGTGGTGGTAAAGCTTCGATACCAGCTGTGGCGGAACCGCCCGAATTATTCCAACTTAAGTGCCTAAGTCCCACCTTAAAGGCTAGACCACACTTAAATAGGAATAAAACGTCAGTCCCCTCGGATCTAGTCCGATGAGGCCACTAACAGGATCAAGTACCACGTACTCACTTGAAGGTGAGGCAAAGAGCAAATACAATAAAGTATAAAACCATACATTAAGAAGTATTAAATTTATTACAACATCATCAGAGTTTTGGCAAAAGTAGTGATCATTGTTCGGAATTGCAACGGAATAAAAATAACGATAAACAAACGGAGGGATGGGAAGCCTGGCCCATCACTCCTCATGCTCCTCCTCTACCGAGGTAGGGTCCCACTCGACTGTCCAACCCGGTGGCAAGATGGACGGCCAAGTCACTCCAGCAACCATGTCCTCCAGAGAACCTGTAAAATTATGCCACAAGCAAGGCTGAGTATACTAATACTCAGCTAGACTTACCCGGTGTGGGGAGTCTACTCCTCTACCTCTAGACATGCAGTTGTTTGGCTGAAGGGTTTGGTTTGCCAAAAGCACTAGCTGAGTCTAAAATCAAATTTTAGCTTTTCAAGTTTTAGTGTGACACTCTTAAGACTAAATGTATACCTAGCTAATCATACATGGTAGCAATCATTTAGCAATCAACATCTTTTGCCAAATCAACACATTTCCACTTGTTACTCAATGTAGCAGCATGGATCAAGCAGTCTCATTAGCTGCGAGAAGCAGACGATTCGAATCAAGTTTTTATCCTTGCAAGGTAAACCTAAACACACGACGTGGCGAGGCACTCCGTCCCCACACACATCAACTGTCCCCATCGATTCCCCGTTAACAGAAAGGGGCTCACCGCCTTGGCATACAATGCCTCACTGACCCCGACTGCCATCGTGCAGTGACCGCACTTGTACCCACCATAACCGGAATGGAGAACAAGTCTCAAGTCGCGTGAGGAGGGCAATCTGTGGGCAGGTTCACTTAGGTACTAGGCTTACCGATTTACCATATTTCTCGGTATGTGTTTAGTATGTTCAAACGCTTGACACACAGTACCACACCTTAATCCTTATTCTAATTTCTGTCTTGTAGACAACCAATCCCCATGGATCGTTGTCCACAGACCATCATCAATACGATATGAAAATGGATACAACCAATTCCTGACCTCGCACGAGTGCTAGAAAAATCACTCGACTTCTACCGAGATCCCTAATTAGTAAAGCAGCTACTCGACCTAGCATACTAGTATTCATCTCAAAAGTAATCCTGAGTTCATGCAACTAAGGTTTCAGTCAACTCCTACACTTAAGTGCACAATACAAACCTACAAACAATAAGTGTAGTAAAGTAGCATATATAAACAGTTATGCATAAAATCGGGGCTTGCCTTCCAAAGCTGGGGCAGGCAGATCCTCAATGGCAGACTCTGGTGCTGGCTCCTGGGCTACCTCCTAAGCAGCTCCTTGCTCCGGAACGAGAACGTATTCCCCGTCGGCGAGATTACAGTCTATCAAATGCATGAATGAGATATATGCATAAAAATGATATGAAAATTCGGGAAAGGTTATGCATAGTAAAACAGTATTAAGTTTAGTGGTCCTCTAGGGTTCCTTTTGGATATACTTACGGGTTTTGTACTTTCATCTACTTCTCCCAAAGTTTCCCTTTTCCTTTTTATCGTGCTTCTTATTAAGCATTTTTGAACTATCGGGGTTAGTTAACATTTTCCAAAAATGTTATAAAAATTACAGTGGGTAGATATTTACCTCTGTGGGTTATCCTAGAAATTTAAGGTGGGAATTAATTCAGATACTACTTGTATAAAATTAACAAAAACAAGTGTAAAAGGGCACTTTACACTATAGCTCTGATTTAGATGAGGCTTCTGTACCAAATTTAATTTTTGTCAATATCCATAGGTGATAATAGGTCTCTATGTTAAATATATTAGAAAAAGACCTACTGGATTTTTAGTTGTGGTTTTCTAAAATTTAAGGCCAAAAAGGTACTTACAACTAACTTGTTATTTGAAAAATATCAAACAACAGAACTTATATTTTTCTAGGTTCATAGTAACATATTATTAGTTATCCCAAGGTTTGGGGTGTTTTCTCCTCAGGATTATTTTTCTAGGATTTTTCTAAGTTTTCCTTGTTTTCATGAAATAAAAGGTAGTGCATTTCTTTTGTACTAATAGAGGATCTACTAAAACTTTCCAGAGAACTATGTTCAATAAGTGAGCTAGCAAAAACGTGGTTGCCTCCTGGTTCATATTTTAAATCCTTTTTTTCTATTTTTTCTTAACTTTGAGCCTAAATGGGTTTACATGGGAAACCCTTCCTTAATTTGGTGTACTGAGGGGTGTACCATTTTTAAACAGAGTGTAGAGTGGTTAAGTACTTCTCTAATTTTTCTTAACCCTAGTCTAACAGTGCAACTATATTTCCCTATTTTATTTAACTTTTGGCCAGATAACTATTTAAATCAAAAATTTGAAATCTTCTGCAACACTTGGGGGGTTTTGTATTTTTCCTAAGTAGTTCACATTATTTAGAACCTAGCAAAATTGGTTTGACTAAATTTGGCCAGATAAAACTGAAGTTATGAATTTTACAAGCTCTGTTTGTATTTAAATGAGAATTGTTTAAGAGGTTTTCTGAAAAACTAGTTTACACCGAAGACCCTGGGTTTGTCTTAAAACAACCCTCTAACTTATACCCCTGCGCAACTATTCCCTTGCTTGGAAATCAAGTGCCTTTAGGGGTCTAGGATTTAACCTCCTTTGCCCAAGATGACAATTGCTCAAAATGTTTGGGTAAAGCTTTTGTCATTAATATATCTTGGCTAATCCATGGTCTCCAAGGTCTTGGGGTTTCCCTCTCCCCACTTAAACACATGTGATAACAAATTATTAGTGCAAGTATGAAGCCAGTGCCTTGGTAACACCTGAGGTGTTACATTAAGGACGATTAAGTTAGTAGGGAAAATTCATCCCTCCAAACTTATGGGTATTCTCTCCACCATTTCCTTACTATAGATATGACCTCCAGGGGATTGTATACAAAAAGTATATTTTCCAATTTCCAATGGTAGCTAATGTTTGACAACAAAAGCTCTGTTGATAAAGTTATGAGATGCGCCTGAATCGAACAGAGTCACTGCAGGATGGTTGGCGATAGGAAATACACTCATCATAACTGGAGCTCCCGTAGGAATAGCATGAGCATGAGTAAGATTGACATGTCCCCACCTAGGAACAGCTCTGCTTTTCACTCTAGTAGTTTGTCGGTAACACCGAGGTAACTTGGTCAGCAACTGCGGCTTAGCCACTGATTTAGGGAAACGACAGCCTCCTAACTTTCCACAATTCTCAAATGAGTTAGCGTTGTCTAAAATATCTTTAGAACGAATGTCTGGGATATCTGGCTTATGTGGAATGAAAGGAATGACAACCTGTTTTTCACATGACCGTGATGAGCTAGGCAGCTGGGGTGGAGAAAAACGAGGATAATAAACTTGTTGATAAACAACCCTCCGACACTGTTTTGATTTTACCAGATGATTCCTCTCCAAACTTCTTTCTTTTAGACTCCTGATGAAGCCGAATCTTGTTATCACCCAAAACAGCCTGACTGACCACCTCAATATATCTTTCAGCCAAACTGGTTGCCATCAAGCCCTGAAGTTTCTTGTTGAGGCCACGTAGGAAGTAGAACTTTTCTTCTCATTGGTATTTACAAAATCCAAGACGTACTGGGATAGGTGAGTGAACCTTTCAATATATTCCATTACACTCTCTTCTTCACCTTGCTTCAAATCTAAGAACTCATTGAATTTGATTTCCATCAGGGCTTTCAGAATATAATGCGTTCGAAATACCTCACGGAACTCAGCCCAAGAAATTTGATGTCCCTCTGGCTGTAGTGCAAGGTATTCAGCCCACTAGGCCCCAGCTTGACCCTAGAGTTGTTGTGCTGCACACTGAGTTTTCTGAACGTCATGACAAGAGATGAGTCCCAACTTCTGCTCAACGGTACAAAGCCAATCTTCTGCCTCCAACGGATCTTCTGCTCTAGAGAACACTGGCAGTTGCGTGCTAAGAAACTCTTTATAGAGGATAGTAGCATCAGAATCATGACGACCATACTAAGTTGAGGTTGTAGGCTGGGCTATTTGCTGAAGAACAATGCTCACATTCATAAGCTAAGCCATAATATCATCCAAAGTTGATGTCGGAGATGGATTGGGTGCATCGATATTCCTCTAGGAAGCACCAGCACCATGATCCTTTCCAGAACGAGTCCTCATTCTGCCAATTAAAAGGCAACTTAGCTTTTAATCTTCACGAATAGGAAAGAGCAAGATAGAAAGGTCAAGATAGGTAGCATGAACAGGGTGGATAAAACATGCGTTAAACGGTTACACAGGGGGTTTAACTTAAAGTTGTATGTCATGATGCATGCTCATCCTATCCGTCCTCACACATCTTGCCAATATATAGTGGCTATCACATTCTATGATGGTAGCATAACTACTCCATCATTGATCACTAGTCGCACTTTCCTAGTGTTTAGTTAGTGTACGTGTAGAAATTTTCATTACAACCCAATTCCCCATGATGCAATTCACACCCTTTGTCACAGTTTTATACTCCATATATTGCTATATGGAGGCCAGCTCCTCATTAGGCGCCGAGCCACGCATAGGCGTTGTTGCCACACTTTAACCATAGGGCAGCCCATTGTGGTAACTATTTGTTACACTTCACAGTATTCCCATATCTGTATACCCATACACTTTCATGGGGTACTGAAGCCCAGATAAATAAATACTCCCTATTGTAACCTTCATATATACATATGTGGAACATGTATATAGTCCAGTGCCACATTTAAGCACTTCCCTAGACCGACGTTTGTCCGGTCATGCTCTCACATCTCACCTTACCTTAGCGTCGATCCATTCAAAACTGAATGGCCCTAAAAATAACATTACACATGTATGCATTACCCTATCTAGGTTGTGGGTTAGTGGTTAGTATCTTAAACTAGACCACCTTTTAGTCCTTAATTTCAACCACATACTATTTGCATTTCAACTATCAGGCTTTGCTTATATATTCTTAAGTTATCCAAAATTATTTGGACTCAAAATTATTTTGAAGTTTGCCAAAGGATTACTTTAATATCCATGCTAATGGGGGATCGCTCCGATATCACGCTGTGACAGGCCTCCCAAGTTATCAGGCCCACATGCACCAATCCTTGCCATAATGGCCTCAGATTGCTACGCATATGTATCGGGTAACTTAACAAGGCTATCGAGTTCATTAACTTGAACTCATCATCCCAAGGATCTCCCACAAAACATGTATATTACAGAAATCACATTTGATACACACACTTCGGAGATAGAGTGGAAGACTTACAAAACATTCTTTACATTTCCAAAACACAAGTTTTATATTCTAGAAAGAGTTATAATATTTACAAGTCCTGATAGTCTTTAAAGTGCATAACTTAATTACAATACTTGGAAAGGTGAAGCCTTTCCATAAGGAATACACATATGCCACTAAGCTTGAAAACCTCTACATGAAGCAACTAATGAAACCAAAGACATCAAAACCTTTCTTGCAACAACATAGGGAATAAAACCCTCAGTCGGGAATTACTCAGCAAGTCTTACCCGACAAAGAAAAAGACTCTCAAGGGCATGCTAGCTTTTGGGAGGCAAGGGAAAAGCTCATCAATTATCGAAGACTCCTTTTTGCAGAAAAGCAAGCTTACTAAGTAGATCCTTAAGCCAAGTTTTATTTCACAGGTTAGGTTGTTACTTGAATCTACTAACCTGAATATGGATTTGCCTAATCTAGATCATACACTTGGCCTACACTAGATCATTTTTAATTAAATCTTTGTTATACTTGTTAACTACGATGCAGATCAGTGATCTAGTCTTCATAACCGAGAAGTAACGGTGATCTGAATCGATTAATACCCAGCTGGGGATCTCCAACCACATGACATATGTAGCACTTAACCCTTGCATATGTCAACCCTTCCCTCGGATCCTCCACTACATGAACTGGTCTGCGCTACCCAGGAGCACATTACCCTACCATCCAGCCTCTTGTCAGGAGGATAACTGCTACTCCCACCATCTCCCACGCCTAGTGCGCGTTGTCTTTTCACATATGGAATAGTCGGGTTCAGGCTTACCCATGACGAGGTATGTGGCCAGCTAAAAGGTCCTAGATCAATAGGCCTACAATTGGTATGGTCCTTAATCGACATAGACGGTGACACTACAACCAGACACCGTTCTGGTGCAAGTCAACTGTTCGGCCTCAAGTTCACTTATGCTATTTCTCAAAATATTTGGCACCTGACAGAGGGGCCATGCCTGGATAATGAATTTCTCACTGCAGATGATTCCTTCATTATCCCAAGCCAACTTTCTTTTGGAAATTATGAGTCATAGATCAAAAACATTTTTTAATCTATCGCATGATTAAGCATCTCTAGCTTTTATAAATCAGGCGACAAGGTATGGTAATCAATTCTTTCAAGGAATGGTAATGCATCAAGTGTTTAATCAATCAACTCCTATCACCTAATGCATCATATAAGTGATACAATTTTGTAAATACAAGGAGGGTGGCAAATGCACCGGGGCTTGCCTTTTTGCAGGAGAAGATCCAAAACCCTTCTATTACGATAATTAGTTAGATGGAATTCCACCACTGGATCAACAGTACTTGAAGCAGGCTTCTTCTTCAATGCCACTTCTTCTACGTGTTCTACAAGTCAATTACAAATACATGGATGCTTATGTAACGACATGAAATGCAAACTCTCACAAAGGAGAGGTGGGGAACATAAACATCCCTAACTAAGCACATGATAAGCTTACCTATATGTTGGGGGCCTTCGTCTTCTGAAGGTCCTCAAAAACATTATTAACAATGTTTTCCAAAGTATTATGTATGTACAGGAACCTTCGGACTCAGGATGAAGCTGTACACAATATGAAAGGCAGGATCGAAACGAAGGTCGAATTAGCGCCGAAGCTACGCGCAAGGGAGCTTCGGCTCAATAGCAGAAAGAGGAACCAACTTAAGGAGGAAAAGACTATCTAGTCCTCAAAAGATTGTTATTAAGTCAATAGTGAATATGAAGGGCATGAATGTAATTTTACGCAGGCTGCGTCCTGTGCCTATAAATAGGTGAACAGTACCCCCGTACTGTACACGTTGACTTGTATTCCCTGTTGTGTTACGCTTGGATTTTCACCTTCTGTCAAGCCGAAGGTATAAATGTAATTCAATATTGTTTATGTTCACTCACTTTAATATATAAAAGATATATATAAATAAAATCATATAATTATTTATGTCATGTTTTATGTTTCATATGCTTCTTCTTCCATTAATCTATACTGTGATGATGAAGGTACATCCTTCATGACCTTCGTCTGAAGATCATTATATCCTAAGGGAGATAATGCTTCGAAGGACGAAGGGCTGTAACCTTTAACATTTGGGTTGCCTTGTTCTTAATTCATAGCATTTGAGAACAAGTCCCCAACACTATACTTATACTTAACATTTGATCTAACGGTCTAAACTGAATTTAGTTGGACCAACCAGAGGACTAAACATACTAAGAATCACTAAATTTGCTGCCCATCAATTTATAGGTACTAACTCCTTTTATTCATATATTAACACTAGATTTCTGGATTTTATATTTCTCTTTTAACTATTTTAATGTCCTCTAGGAAAACCAACTCCAAATACATTCCAATTTTTTTACCCAGCTCCATCTTAGACATATTAAACTTACCCATGATTTTTCAATATTTTTGAAGCTATTTTCTATTTCTAAAATTCATTTAAGCCTCTTAAAGGTACTTTTAAATAAATCAAAAATCTACCAGTTGCTGCAAAAATCCTATAGCTAATTTTTACAGGAACTACAGGTTTTCATGGACTCTGGAAAATTTGTTTCACTATGTTATCATTTTTCTACATTTTCTAGTGTAAGCTATTTGATGTCGGGTAAAAGAAAAAGAAAAATGGCTTAACAGTGATGGGCTAAAACTTATGGGCTCGGCCCCTGCACACAGGGAAAACAACCACGCACAGGCCGCCATCGACCGTATATGGAATTTTTACTAACATCCCCTCATAAGATCAGTTAACAGCGCAAAAGTCTGGTGCCCTAGTTTCTTGTTTCACTGACATCTACGCCGAGACCCTCCTCTATTCCTTCATTTGTGAGTCCCGGTCCTCTACCCACCTCCGGTGGTACCCCAGGTCGAGCACCTAGCCAAGGCACCAGCATTCGCCATAGGTGACCTACTCTATTGGAACTAAACATTCCCGCACCAACTTTGGCCTTAGTTGACTAATCCCCTCAACCGGGTTGATCTGTGCTGACCCTGAACCCCATCTACATTCGACGACAGGAGGAGCACAACCTTGGTTAAGCTACACCCAAGGCCATTTGGCAGTAGTGTTTAATCCGATGCTGCGACTAGCATCAACAATACATCTAACATGTGATTCTTACACTGATTGACTTGGGGAACACTGCCTCGCTGGTCGACGCGGACATGCTAGACAACATCATTCACCAAAGATTCTATACCGTTCTAAGCACTACACCACAAGAAACTTTAAACGGCCCGGCCAGAGAGCTTTACGAGTACTTAATGGCTATAGAACACAAATAGCGCAAAAGAAATTTACCCTTGAAGCAGCTAACCACGGTGAATGGGTGAAAAGGCTCGGCATGGTCACCACGTCCAAGGCAACTAACGATATAGGACTGGGACACCCCTGTGATGTTTAGTAGAGAGTTGGAATGGTCATAGAACACCAGTTATTCAGTTTCAAATGACCAGAATCGAAGTAATGGGAGAGAGGCAGGAATGGCTTCAGACCCAATACTCCAAGCAAGACATAGTGTGCACGATGGGTTCACTAGGAGCCGGCTTAGGAGGGCTCTAGAATTCCAACAAAGATAGAGTTATGGCATGTGGTTGCACTACTATCTTCCACCTAGGATCCATGAACAGAGTGACATGGTGTGGTGGTTTAATGTGGCTTTGACAACAATTTCAAGCAGCTGCGTCACCACCTTCAGGATAAGTTTTAGTCTACCACACCTCCTCCCATTGGGCAGTAAAAATACCCCATGTAACCCCAAGCACGGGGACTGGTTGAAGCAGATCTTTACTCGCTGAGCAGAGAGGGTAAAAGAATGGGGCTCCATTTACTAACAGCACAACAAATCAACAGGTGAGTCACCAGTTTCTAGATGAGTTCTGGTTCTGCACCGTTTTCCCCTCGTTTGGATAGCAAAAATATCCCACATGATCACCCCAAAACTCCCTAGAAAAACTAGGGAATGGAAATATTTCTGCTGTAGATTTCTTTTTACTCAAGTCTGAACATGTTCAGGTCAATAGTAGGATCAACTTAGCCTTCCTTTTTCTCCTAAGTTTATACAGCACCAGGTTCCCATGGCTTAAAGGAATTTATTCACCTATACGTGATCTCCCATTTTGCCACAAAACTCTCAATTCAAAACCACATGAATTTGCTGCACAGGAACTCTAAACTGATCACTAACACTGAAATTCAGTATCTGCCAGATACTGTTTCCAGTCTGAAAATTCAGACTACACTAACTGCACTGAACTTCTTCAGTTCGACTGCAGAGCCAGATTCATCTTTCTTTTGCTCCCATTTCTTCATTGGGACAGAGCTACCTCCCCACATAAAACTTGCACACTAATATATATTCTTCAACTCTACTTAGAAAGTTATGGCTTAATACACCAAGAATCAAGCACTAGAGAGCTTCAAAGTTGAGCCAAACACGCAATGTCTATGTGCTGAAATAAGGCTGTCTGAATTCAGATTTAGCACATTAAATCTTTGGACTACTGTTACTGCCAGTTCCAACTGGTTTTAGTGGCATTACCCTTAATCAAAATTGTCCATTAAAGTATAGGCTTTCACTTTGGTACAGCACTCATAGCCCAGAACTACATTTATCAGTCCTTAAGGAGTATCCCAAATCTGCTTCAGACTGAAAAAACAGAAGGACTGAAATTTCATCTTAAGTCTGATTTTCCAAACTGAACACTGCATCTTTAGGCTCCTTTTTCTACCAGTTCCATATAGATTTAGGGCTTCAACACTTAATAACAGTTGTTCTCCTATAGTTACTCTACAAGTTTACTATAGCAACCTTTTGCCATAAGCCCCCAGATTAAAACATACAGGGGTCCCGAAATAGGAAAAGCAAACTGTTTTTAGCTGAACAAAAACTGTATCAAGTTTGAAATCTGCAATTTACTCCAAATTTCTCGTCAAAACTTGAAATCTCGACACATGAAAGTTGCTTGGTTTTGGAATCTCTATAACTTTGGTATTTTGACTTTTGGCAACCTATGGCCAGATCTCAGATTTTACTTTTGAGCTCTAATTTAGGGTTTTGAAGTTTATCCATCTCCTCGAGTGATTCTTCCACTTTGATGTAGCTTTTAAAAGTAAAGTTGCTCTGGGTTCTAAGATTCACCCTTAGTACTTAAGACTCAAATTCAACTTATCACTTGTTTAAGAGATGACTTACCCCCACTTACTTAAACAAAACCCTTAAACTAGGTCCTCTACTCTAATACACAACATCACACTTATTGAAAAATTTTAACCTAAGGAATGCATTCTAGGTATATCAAGCAAGTTAATGCAAGTGCATATGATGACATGCCAAGTTTTAGTTTTCGTAACATCAGGGGTGTTACACTCAGCATTGAAGCTTTCACTGTCACTTGAATCATCAGATAGTCTAGCTAACATTTCATTGGTGATCTTCTCTACGTTGGTCCTTTCCATGGCTTCGTAGAAGCCAGCGAGAGTGAGATCAGCGCTTTTCTTATCCTCAGCCATTTCGATGATGGTCACGGCAGAAAGTCGAAGCTCACAAACAATTGCACTCAGAGAACAGGAACACTAAAATGACAATTGCAACACGAAAGCTAGATGGCACGAAAAATATTCGCGACACAGCCTTCTATATATATACTCAGAGCCCCACACTAGGTGGGTCCCACGGTTCAGAATGGTTCGCTATTCTAGCAAAGGGAAGGTGTTTTTTCGGACCTTCGGCTAAAGGCTTTCGTTCAAGTTGCAGTCTGAATTTGTTACAAAGAAATAATTTAATACTACGAGGGGCTACTGTTGGGGGCCTTCCTCTTCCGAAGGTCCTCAAAAACATAATTAACCATTTATTTTCAGCATAAGCTATTACAGGGAGCTTCGTCTTCAGCGATGAAAGTCTTTTCCTCATGATGAAGGCATACGAGATGAATATATGTTCTAAGGATGATAAGAATAAACGCCGAAGCTATCGCCAGATTGACAGCTTTGGCTTGTAATGGAGATGAAGTATGATGATGATGCTGATCGAAGGGGAAAAAGACTACTTAGTCCTTAATGACTTATATTACGATCATAAGTGAATGTCGGGGACATAAATGTACTTTTACCCGGACTGCATCTCGTGCCTATAAATAGATGAACAGTAGCACTGTACTGTTCACGCTAATTTGTAATCTCCCTCGCATCAACATCTTCAAGCAAGTCGAAGGTATCATTATAATATAAATCTCGTTAATATTCATGCATGTTCTATGGAATGCAAATATGAATGAATCATTGAGATACACTTGTTGTTTTTGTCTCTTTGCATTCTCGTTTATCTATAAGATGATGAAGGCATGTCCTTCATGACCTTCGTCTGATGATCATTATGTCCATGAGTAGATAATGCTTCAGAAGACAAAGGGCCTTAATACTTAACAATTGTGTTGCCTTGTTCTTGATTCACAGCATTTGAGAACAAGTAACCAACAGTAAGGTTTGCAAAAAGAGAAGACAAATCATCATCCTTTTCACTAGAGCTACCCTCATCATCGGAAGTAGTATATTTGGGGATATCTCTAGATTGTTCCTTCTTTTTGCTATCCTTGGCCATGAGACATTTATGGCCGACGTTGGGGAAGAGAATACCTTTGCTGATGTCGATGTTGGTGGCGTCCTCGTCTGAAGAGGAGTTGGTGGAGCTCTCGTCGGAGTCCCATTCCCGTCCTATGTGCGCCTCACCACCCATCTTGTTGTAGTACTTCTTCTTCTCCATCTTCTTCTTCCCTTTCTTGCCGTCGTCCCTGTCACTATCACTTGTATATGGACATTTAGCAATATAGTGACCGGACTTATCACTTGGAGCGGGGTTTGTAATCCTTCCCTTTTCTTTGCTTGAGGATTTGCCGGAAGCTCTTAATAATAAGAACCATCTCGTCGTTGTCAAGCTTGGAGGCATCAATTGGGAGCCTATTTGTTGGTGTAGGCTCTTCCTTCTTTTCTTTTGTTGCCTTGATGCAACGGGTTGCACCTCGGGAGTGGAGGTGGCGCCTCGCTCCAAGTTGATAATGTGTTTGGAGTCTTTGATCATAATTTCAAAGCTCACAAACTTGTCAATCACCTCCTCGGGAGACATTTGCTTATACCTAGGATCCCCACGAATTAATTGCACTTGAGTGGGGTTATGAAAAACAAGAGATCTTAGAATAACCTTGACCATTTCATGGTCATCCCACTTGGTGCTCCCGAGGTTGCGGACTTGGTTCACCATTGTCTTGAGTCGGTTGTGCATGGCTTGTGGCTCTTCTCCTTTGTTGAAGACAAATCGACTGAGTTCTCCCTCGATCGTTTCACGCTTGGTGATCTTGGTCAATTCATCCCCTTCATGCGTTGTTTTGAGGATGTCCCAAATTTCTTTGGCACTTTTCAACCCTTGCACCTTGTTGTACTCCTCTCTACACAAGGAAGGGAGGAGTATGGAGGTGGCTTGGGAGTTGAAGTGTCTCACTTAGGCGGCCTCATCGGAGTCGTAGTCCTCATCGCCAACTTGTGGTGCCTGCGCTCCAAGCTCAACAATATCCCAAATGCTTTCTTGGAGTGAGGTTAGATGGTGCCTCATTTTATCACTCCACATACAATAATCTTCACCATCAAAATATGGTGGTTTGCCTAAGAGAACGGAAAGTAGGGGAGCGCATTTAGAAATACGAGTATAGCGAAGAGGAATCTTACTATACTTATTACGCTCTTGGTGTTTTGAAGATGTTGACTCGGCGCCGAAGGTTGAGGGTGTGGAAGAATCGGTCTCGTAGTAGACCACCTTCTTCATCTTCTTTTTCTTCTTGTCGCCCCTCTTGTGTGACTTAATGGAGCCGGAGGATTCAACTTTTCCTGCTTGTGCTTGTGGTCGGTTTCCTTTGATGGAGTCTTTTCTTCATTATTCTTTCCTAAAGATCCGGGCTTTTCCCCAGTGACCATCTCCCTTTTAGCGTGTTCTCCCGATATCACTTCGAGTTGTTAGACTCTAATGAAGTACCATGCTCTGATACCAATTGAAAGTCGCCTAGAGGGCGGTGAATAGGTGAAACCTATAAATTATAAACTTTGAACACAAACTTCACCCAGGATTAGGATTAGAAATAAATAATAACGAAAACTAAGTGCGGAAGAGAGTCCTTCTTGCTATGAGTTGCTCAATCAATGTGGAAGAGAGTCCTTCTTGCTATTTGATAACTCAAAGGATTGTGAGCAAGAGAACTTTAGAGAAAGAGGGGAGAGGAAGAACCAAATCGTGTAAAGATCAACACAAATGAACACGACAATTTATTTCCTGAGGTTCGGTTCCAATGAACCTACTCCCCGTTGAGGAGGCCACGGAGGCCGGGTCTTTTTCAACCCTTTCCCTCTCTCAATCAATCACCTAGACCGGTTGAGTGCTTCTTCTTAATCTCAAGAGTCACTAAGACCCCACAAGGATCACCACACACTTAGGTGTCTCTTGCTTGCTTTACAAATCACTTAGAGAGTTTAGAAGGAGATGAAGAAAGCACAACCAAGCAACAAGAGCAACAAATGAAACACAAATCACACTCTCAAGTCACTAATCACTATTGATCACTTGTCTTAATTGTGGCACTTGGATAGGATTGGAGGCTTTGATTGTGTCTTGGAATGAATTCCTTGCTCTTTTATTGAATGTGGAGAGTGTAAAGCTTGGACGCTTTGAATGGTAGTGGTTGGGGGTATTTATAGACCCAACCACAATTCTAGCCGTTGGAAGTAGCTTTCTATCGACGAGCGCACCGGATATCCCAATGTTCATTGTTCGGTGCCTGCCACGTCATCCGACCATTGGGGTTTGGAGCAGTCTATCATTGAATTCACCTGTCCTTGTGGCACACCGGATAGTCCGGTGGCACACCAGACAGTCTGGTGTGACCTGATGTCACTGACTGTTTCAAACCTTCTAACGCTGTGGCAATCGACCGTTGGCGAAGATGACTGTTGGTCGTGGGCTAACCTGACAGTCTGGTAAATTTTAGCCGAGGAGCGCTGCGTTTTCCCAAGAGTGGCATGTTCGTCGGGCGCGCCAGCCTAGGCACCAGACACTATCTGGTGCACACTGGACAGTCCGGTGCGCCGCAGGATGGTGCAAGTCTGACTTGCCCCATATTGATTGAAGTAGCCCAAGGGTCTATTTTCCTTATAGTTTTAAATGAACTTTATGCACCTGAGAAAAGATCAACTAGGCAAACTAGTTAGTTCATAATTTTTGTGATGGTCGTTAAACACCAAAATCGATTATAGGAAATGGTTGAGGCCATTTCCCTTTCATTACCCCAACTAGGTCAACCCCGACCTAGTCACCCCAACCAAGTCATACCCAACCATAGTGATCCTGACTTGATCATCCCAACAAGGTCAGTTCCCTGACGAGAACTCTCCCGACATGTTTCCCTCGACTAGGTCGACCCCAACTTCGATCGTCTAGAGTGATCCTGACCTAGTCACCACAACCAAGTTGCTTCGACCTCGACCGCATTATGTAGCCTTAACTGGTCACCGTGACTAGGTCGGTCCTGACCTCGACCAATATGGGCTAGGTCATCACGGGTCATACAGTTCTTACAAGACTATTTGAGATCACAACCTAGGGGTACCATGAATATCAGTGTAAGGCCAATGCATTTATGATCCTTTGACCTTTCATCACGTACTCCTAGTTATAAACGCGCTAGGTGAAAGCAGGTACAATATGAAGGACTTTGAAGGCACCCATGTCCAACAACTCCACTCCCTAAAGGACAATAAGGACCTGTAGGCTATGACAGGCTTCACCACAAGTGTAAGGCCATCAAACGCCCTATAAAAGACATTAGAATAAGGAGGGAAATCTGAGCAAAACCATTTGTATGGTTCCGAAGGGACACCGCCTCACATGGCTCCAAACGCCCCTCTAGAAGGATCAACTGGCCCTTGGTCCAGTTAGGCTACAATGACAATACCTTAGGGTTAGACGCACTAGCTATGACAAGCTTTTGGGAGCGTAGGAGACGACCTGCGAACAAAGGCGGGAAATGACACACCCCATCAAACCTCCACATGCTCCCTTGACTATTAAGGGGAACGAGGCCTCTTGTAGAAACCCAAGCGAACTTAACCTATAAGCTATTTGATTCTTTCTCCTAACTAAGTTCTAATAGTTAGACAAGCATGAGAGCACCAGCACCATCTTGAACACTCTCAAGAACAAGCAACAAAGACGTCATAACTCCCACCCTCCCCAGTCCCCCCCCCCACCACCACCGCCTTCGCATGTAGTAATTCCCCAATGTGGCAAACACATCCTCACATCGAACTCCTAGGCTTGGGCCAAAAAAAACGAACACTGAAACAAAAAAAAGGGAATCGGTCAAACCATAGTATTTTTCGGTTAGCATTCTTCAGAAACCGAAATTTAATTCGGTTTTCAGTTTTTATTTCGGTTTAAACTGAAAAACCAAACTTTGATGCCCACATCTTATAAGTTATAATCCTATTTTAGCCCAGGACTACCTATGTCGGCTTGCTGCTTGGAGCCCGTGGAGCCTTTCACCTCACGCCAGGTGAGTCCATGGGCGGGCCGCCAGCCACTCACGCTGCCAAGGCCCAGGGCAGCTCGGCCGAGATCACTGGTTCAGTCGTTCTTGTTCTGTCGTTAACGGGATCACATGGGAACGCTCAGTCCCTCGCTCACGATTGGCTTGCATGTTGCAGATAATGTGTAATAAATACTATTTGTTTTTGTGTTCATATGCAGACAACGGTATGGTGCCTTGTCCAAGTTACAAGTCATTTACTTGTATGTTTCTCAGGATGGTGCCTAGTCGGCCAGTCCTACTTGCAGACCACGGGAGCATTCGAAGCTGGCTTGCGCTGCTGTACAAGAGTTTCGGTTTTTTTCGTTAAACGGAAAATTGAACCGAAGTATACGGTTAACTGAATGTGCGGTTTTCCCTTTTTTAGATAGAATTTCGGTTCCCATTTTCTGGAAACCGAACTTTAAAAAAACTGAACTAGAAAATTTCGGTTAACCAATTGTCCAGTCCTATGTACCACGACCGTGACACTGCTCGGTAGCGGTGTAGCGTGGCATGCCATCATCCTTTTCTCAATAACTTCATGTGATAGTATAAGTTGAGTTAACGTCTAGTCAACATCTTATATGGTATGAAAATATAACACATCTCTATCTCTACTATATTTAAGTGAGAGTTTCTCCCTTCATGTATCGTCTCCTCCAACGAGCGTAGCTAGCAAAATAAAAGTTCAAAAATGAGCATAGTCCCCCTCCCATACCTAGGTTCTAACCATTAGAGCAACTCCAGTACTTTTCTAAAAAATAGCTCCTTAAATTATAGTGTTGGGAGTTGGTAACTGAAGTTTGGGCATAAAAAAATTGTGATCTCCAACTGTTCCACATATATAGGTAGTAAATCAAATTTGAAATCAGTTTTGTGGGCCAGATCCTTGTATTCCTTTTTGTTTCCTTTCTCCCGCCTTCTCTGGCTGTTGCATGTTGTGCCGCCGCCAGGCTAAGTCTGCCCACCAACCCTGCACACAGCTTACAGCAAGTGCCCAACAAGGACGTGATCTGCCGACCGCCATGTCGAGCGAGGTCCGGCTGCCCAACGACTATGTACCCGTCTCCTCCGTTGATGGGCGCCGGTAACAGGGAGACAGATCAGAACTAGAACAACGGCAAGAAGCAAGAACCGGTAGCAGCGGGTATGAGTTCCTGGCAGCGGGGGAGCCGGACCTGGTGGCGGAGCAGTCGTACCTGGTGGCGGGGAAGCTGTACTTGGCGGTGGGGAAGCTGGATCTGGCGGCAGGGAAGTAGGACCTATGTATGTTCGTGACGGCGACGGGGAGGGGAAAAGGCGCGAGATAGCCCGATGGGAAAATGTTTGGCACGATTTTTTTATTTCGGGAGTGGTGAAAGGATATCTACATTTGGAGAATACTTAGGGTTGGATTACAAGTTAATAAATTTGGAGAGTTGTTTTAGGGAACTACTGGAGAGATGTTTTCATACCAGTTCTTCAAAATTTTGATTCAGGGAGTTCTTTTAGGTAACTACTAGAGTTGCTCTTAGAGCTCACAACCATTTGTGTTCAATAAAGAATAGATATTGTAAATATTCTGAATATAGAAACCATAACTAGGGATGAAAACTGATTTGAAATTTTTCGGTATTCCGGAAACCGATTTCGAAATTTTTCGATCGGACTCATCGGTAACGGTATTTTTCGAAAACGGAATCGGTTTTTGGGATTTTCTATCGGAATCGGCGTGGTGTTGTCACACCCGGTTTTGGAAGGTAAACCGAATGCGAACCATATATGTGACAGGATCAGAACTCACGTACATAGCGATTACATAAATGACTCATCATAGCACAATGCTTCGAATCACAATAAAGAGTAAGTAATAATATTAAAGACTAGAGTCATTTATATAATATGAATCAAAGTGCACAAAATAGAAACGTAGCCAACGTAAATAAACCCACCACAGGCAGCTGACTGGGGGAGGTCGCTAGCCTAATCCTCGAACTCGTCGAAGTCCTGGAACTCCTGGAGATCCGCCTCGACACCTTCTTCTTTACCTGAGCATAGATTGCACCAAAGGCAACCTAGTGTTTTGTGAAGGCAAAGGTGAGTACACATCAATGTACTCAGCAAATGTCCCATTTGGCTGAGGTGGACTAGCTTTATGTGGGGTTAAGCTTAAGCAGTTGCTTTTAGTTGGTCAGATAGTTATTATTAGTGGAAGCCAAATTTTAGCAATAACCAACCCGTGAACCATTTCCTCATCGAGGAACAACATTATCTTCATTGAACCAAAACCATAAATAGAACCATTGAATCTCATATCATCTGTATCTCTAATCAAAGAGGATCCCAAGGCTGCTCATAACCGTGAGTACGTCAGATATATCAGTTTCTAATCCTCTGCAGAGGTCGCACACTTTACCCACAAGCCATGATTCCCATTTTGCCCAGAGATCATGACTCTCCATTGATCACTACCAAGTTGACCTAGCAGGGTCTCACTACGTAGCCTTTACAAAGATTTCCCAGAGGTCATAGCCGCCCGTTAGGTTTCTCCAGTTTGAGAAACACAGTACATCTCTCCAAAGGAAGGGTGACTAACAAAACCAAATCAAGAACCTCTGCAACCAGCCTCGGTAGAGCAAGTACTGTGCTCGGACCCCATTGACGGCCCTATAGCGAAGCCAACTACTCCTCTGGATCCTCTTATTAATCAGCTAAAGGCGTCCCATTCCACCCTCATGGTTGCACTATTTTCCCGGGTTGTCACTCCCCGAACAGGTCCTTATGGAGAGGTATTCAGGAAAATGGCATGAGTCCCCTAAAGTATCACAAGATTATCATCGGGATAACATCATCGTATCATAATATTCACATCATGTTCATTGATTAAAAAAAAGCAATAGCATAAAGCTAGCCATAATAACCCAAAAGGTAATCAAGGACAAGGTAAATAGAAAGTTAGTCAATCCTTAGGTTTCATAAAGTAATGCAGGACAATGAATTATAAGTGAATGGTACATAATGGGTCAGAGAACACTTGCCTTCACCAAACAGATGCTCAGGATCTTCAATCTTGTAGAGCTCGAGGAGCTTGATCACTTGGTCGCCAACGCTTGATCGTTGATTCCTCGAAGCACGAAAACAAATCGCGATCTAATCACAAAGCGAAGTGAAGACGAACAAGCACAAGCAAACAAACATATATATATATATATATATATATATATATATATATATATATATACACACACACACACATAAGAACATTACACCATACAAGGTAAAATGTTATAAAAACATACAGCATAAAATAAAGCTCGATTCTATGGTCACGCGAGGGAAAGAAACGTCGAATTCGAAGCTACAGTTGAGAAATTAGCTCGTTAACGTTAAACAAGTATTAACTATAACATTTAATTTGACAATATCAAATATAACTTATAACCGCTATGTGGTTTTGATTAAATCAACCACACTAACAACTATCAAACAAATAACTAATATAATTAGCACGAGAGATTCTAAGCGAGACGAATTTACGACGCATGAAATAATACGACAGCGTGCAGACGACACGCATGCACGCGCGACATAGCACGCGAACGACGCATGAGACAGTGCGCGCTACCCACACGAATGATGCACGAACCAGCACGTCACCACGTGCGGAACAGCACGCGCGACAGACGAAGGAAACTAAATAGGTGACACGTTTATCCTAAACAAATATTAAACAATTAAAAAGCAGTTAAGTTAATATTGGTCATGTTATTATTTATTATAAAAGTGCAGCTGAACACTACATATTTAATCTAATTGAAATATTAAGCTAATAAACAAGCACACCTTAAGTCAATTATCTAAAATATGCTATCTGACGAATCAATGTTATTACATGAGTCTTTACAAGCGAAAACAAATTATTATCACGTGCAGACGTCACGCGACACACGTGATCGACACGTGAGATACATGCTAACGACGAGTGGCAAGGCAAGCGACACGGCGTGTGACGACACGCGACACTGTACGAAACAGCGCGCGAACGGCATGCGAAACAACACGCACGGCAGCGCGCGAGTCAGCGCGACTACGCCCACGACAGTGCGCGAGTCAGCACGACTATGCGCATGACATGTGCGGAACGATACGCGAATGACACGCGGCGACTTGACACCGAATGACACAACATAAGAGAATTATTAAGTTACGTTGTGCCTATACTAGACAAATATTAATTAAAACATTTAAGTAGATATAATCCTATTAACATGTATAAATAAAGTGTAGCTAAAATTATAAATTAGTTTGAGTAAACTACTATTTTAATGACTCGGATAAATAAGTCAATACTCAACTAATTAATTAAAACACGCCTCGCGACGAAATAATGTTACTAACATGTTGGTGACGAGGTTACGAAGTTAAAGCGACCAAAACAAAATAGAAACGGGTTTATGGCACATTATATATGGAATAGCTAACAATTCATGGCTAGTAAACAATTTTATTAAAGCGCGCGAACAGCGATTCGCGTGAACGACGACACGTGAATAGCACGCACAAACGTCGTGGGGACACACGTGACACGCGAGGAAAGGATGGTGACAGCGTACGCGAACAATACGGATGGGTAGCGTGCAGGCAACACGCGACATGCAACTATCACCAGATTATAATTAGATGTGCAAAACTATATTTCTAAGTAGATTTTTAGTTAACATAAATTATTTGCGTAAAACATTTTAGATAAATTGAATTATCAATCAGTCCACGATTATAGCGAAGTGATTAATTAATGTGCGCGGATCGCGCGCACGACATACGTGAAACATCGCGAATGGATGGTGACGCATGCGGTCCGCGCATGCGAACGACAACAACAGACACGTGCGAACGGCGTGAACGCGTGCACATACAAAGGGGTAGACGAAACCCCGACGACGCGCTGCTTGAACACGAATGCGGGTGCATGCAGCGAGATTTGTGTTTTGGGGCTGTTGCGCACACGGTTTGGCAAATCACGCCGTGGGGGTGGGGGCGCGCATAGGGGTTTCCTAGGTGTGGGGCAGGGTTGGGTAGACGGACGCCTAGGGAGCAGGGCCCACAGCCGCCTACTGCAGAGGAGCCCACGACCGATCGTGGCCCTGGCCTGGCCATGAAGCCGCACCTGATCCACGGCCACGCCATGAGGGCGAGCTGCAACAGCGAGGCAAGCTGCGTCATGGGGCCGAGGAGGCACAGGGCTCGGCCGGTCGTCGTCTTAGGGTCGAGGAGGTGTGGTGCTCGCCGAAGATGCATCGCTGGCGGACATGGAGCAGGCAGCGGCGGCACTCTGGGGCAGCGCGGCCGAGCGCCATGAGGTAACACAGACGTGGGGCGAGGCTACTCGGCCTGCTCACCGGAATCAACGCGGCTGGGGGAGCCTGCCGGCCGGGACGACAACGACAGGGATTTGGAGCCTTGGACATGAAACTAGCCGAGAATAGAAAAGAAGGGGAAAGGAGACTCACCAGTGGAGATTCCTCGCCTAAGTAGTGGCCTGGACGTCGGTGGTTTGAGCAAGAACTGTGGCGAACGACGAACTCGTCCATATGACAATATTTGTGGCATGGTTGCTGTGCAGTGATGTGCAAATGTGTCATGGTGTTGAGGGAGGAGAGAGCAGGCGCTAGAAACTTAGAAACGGACAACAAGGCAGGAAGTTGCTGTCTTGCCGAGCGCGTCACGTCGTGATCGGCTCAAACGGACAAGCGGTTCCATGGGAGAGATCATGGGTGGGGCCATGGCCAGCAGCCGGGTGTGGCACTAGGCAGTGGGCACTGTCCTGCATGGGATAGTGGGGTTGGCGCCCTGGTGGCTGGGCGAGCACGCAGGAAGCGGCGACGTGCTAGGGAGCGGCGGCGCACTAGGGTTTGAGAGGGCGCGGCTGCTAGGCTGTGATGGGCCGCGCGCGCTACTGTGCAGGGGGATGCTCGTGGGCTGGGGCAGGCCGGTGGAGTGACGCTGGGCCGTGGGAGGGGAGGAAAGGACGTTGGCCAGAATGGCAGAGAGGCTGGGCTTTTTTCCTTTTTATCTATTTTCCTTTCTTTTCTCTCTCTATTTTGTTTCTATTTCCTCCGATTTAATTTCAAGCTCGAGCGCAATCCCACAAATGAGAAGAATTCACAACAAGCCAATTCATCAATCAAGAGAAGAATGTACTCCAGCATGATGCAACAATCGAGACTTCCCTAGGGTTTTATTTTATTAGGCTTATAAATCAAAATAATTCTTCACTATTAGGAAAAAGAAAAGGAAAGTAAGGAAAAGAGAGAGAGTAACACCTGAATTGGATGAATATTAGAAAAGAAATTTTATACCCCCAAATTCTGGGTGTTACAGATCTAACCCCCTTAACAGGAATCTCGCCCTCGAGATTTAAGAAGAGGCTAGCAAGAAAATGAGATTGGTTCATCGGTCTTTCATAGCTTCTTGTAACTCAACTTCGACTCTAGCAACTTTAACTTGTGCACTTGTTGCTTTGACCTTCAGATGCTCGAGACCAACTAATGCAATTCTTGAGGATCTCTTAGACCTGTGGGTTAGAACCCTCACACGCTTTTGCTGCGCCACTCTGATTCTTGTTGGTTGACGTTGATCGCATGGTCTTCATTTGGGTTAGCGGCTAACCCCCTTAACAGGAGTGTTGATACGCACTTGATGAAGATACTGTCAACTCTGATCTTGACTGATTAAGAGAAGTTGGAGGCTGCCAACTGGATAGGTGCAAGAGGGGAGGGTATAGATAGAAATGGTAAGCATAGATGGATTAAAGAGAGAAAAGGGAGAGCACCCAACTACCTAACTCTATGGCACTCACCTAGTAAACTGATGCCATTGTGGACCAAAGGTCACAACACACCAATACTCATCACAAAGAAACAAATCACTCATCACACAAAGACAAATAGCACAAGCATACAAAAACGAACCACACATTTCTATATGTTCCTTTTAATTAAATGGTGGTCCTCCTTGAAAAGGGAATGACTACTCTCTATGGTTGTTGAAGGACAAGGAGTAGAACAAGACATGCAGGATAGGGGCATGAGCATAATAAAGGATGAAGTTGGAGTAAGGATTGTAACCGGCAAGGGAGAGAATGCATCCAAGGTTAGGATAGGTAAACACCATTCTCAAATTGAGATGGGAAAAATGATGATTCAAAAGGTAGGCATAAGATAAGCATCATGGAAAGGTCTAGTGCTTACAAAGGTACAAGCGGTAACAGGCAAAAGCACACCAAAAGATCGAGTTAAAACCAGACTTGCAACGCGATAGAGGAATAGGGAACGAACAAGAGCGGGGTGGGTAAGACATCACTCTTGAAATGAAATGGGAGAGGCAGCTTTAAAATATGGGTACATGATAAGCATTAAGGTAAAGATCAAGGGATGACAAGGGTTAAGGTGATAACAGTCAAACACACAACCAAGGATGTATTTTAAACAGGACTTGCAAGGTGTCAAAGAAGGGGGAGCAGTCAACGATGAAATAGATGAGGCATTCTCCTGGGACAGGGATGGAAATGAGGAGGCTTCAAAGGGTAGGTTCAATGTAAGCATGAAGATATGGGTATAGATATTACGAGGGTTTAAAGGTGGTAACGGACAAGGATGTAGAAGAGGGGGTAAATAAGCATAATAACATAAGATATAGGTACCACAAAGGATGGAGTTAAGACAAGACATGCAAGTGGAAAAGAAGGCGGTACGTCCAAGGGCCAGATAGGTAAACTGCCACACTCAAATTGAGGCGGAAGTGAGGGGATTTTTAAAGAGTAGGAATAAAGATGAGTATCAAGGCAAGATCGATGGACGACAAGGTGAGGGCGATAGCAAATAAAACCACATCAAGGAATGGAATTAACACAAAACTCGTAAGGCGACAAGAAGTGAAAAGAAATCAAGGGATAGGTAGGTAACTCGCAACTCTCCAACTGGGTGGAAAGAAAGGGGATGCCTTTAAAGGATAAGTTCAAGGTGAGCATTTAGGTAGAAGACATCAATATCGCAAGGGTCACATGCGACAACCAACAAGGGCCTGAGAGAAAAGATGAAGGCATGGGAGGCCAGTGGTATGAGTACAACGAAGAATGGAGTTAAGATAAGACTCGCACCTAGCAAAGATGAGGTTCTGACCAAGGGCGGGATAAGTAAAATACTTCCCTCGAATCGAGATGGAAGAGGGAATTTTAAATAACAAACATATGGTAGTCATCAAGGTAAGATGGAGAGATGACGAAGGTAAAGGTAGTAACAAACAACAAAGGGTGGAGTTAAAAATTCGCAAGAGACAAGGAAGGGAATAAGACCAAGGGTAAATAGGTAAAATTACAACTATAAGATTGAGATGTAGGAGAAAAGTTTTTTTAAGGACGGGTATAATATAAGCATCAAGGTAAGATATAGAGGCAACAAGGGTAAAGATGATGATCGTGAAAAGCATAACCAAGGATAGAGTTAAGGCAGGACTTGCGAAGTGGCGAAGTGGAGAAAATAATCAAGGGTATGATACCAACAGAAGGGTTGAAGTAAAAGGAGAAAATAATCAAGGGTAAGATAGGTATGATTCCAACAAAAGGGTTGAAGTAAAAATTCATTACCGAAGGAAGTTACAAGGAATTAACGAGATCACTAAGGATGTGCGAAATAAAATGAATGCTCATGGATCATCGAGAAACAAGGGTGGTCAAGGGCATGCTAACTGAAGTGTTTATAAACAAACATTAGGGTATAAAGATAAGCAAATCTAAAAAGATAAGAGTATGTAATACCCCAAGGATACGGGCATACCAAGACAAAGGAATGTAAAAAGGCAAAAGGATAACAACTTACAACAGAATAAGAATGGATTTTAGAGGACAAGAAATTCATGGACATATAAACTGAAGTTTTTTAAGTAGGCAGTAGAAATTCAGATGTAAGTATTTGAAATAAGAGTATTGAAGAGTCTAGGAGTATGAGCATGTCCATACTAAGGGAATAAAAATAGTCAAAGGGTAGCAATTTAATGACGGAAGAGGGAAGAATCCCAACAGACAAAAAGGTTATGGTCAGGGGCATCTACAAAGATGTCGCAAGCACAAGAGTAAGACCAGATCTAGTAGATTGAGAAAGATTAGACCATAATAGAATAAAATACTTTTGGCAAGGGGGCATATAGGAGCACAACATAGAATTAGTCGAGGTGACTAATATTTTGAAGCAGAATCAGGGATGAGGTGGAGTAATAATCAATAAGTCCTTAAAACGGCCAATGCTACTCTAGGTCAGCGGTCCTACAGTCAGCACGGCTTTGATACCACTTATGTCACACCCGGTTTTGGAAGGTAAACCGAATGCGAACCTTGTACGTGCCAGGATCAGAACTCACATACATATCGATTACATAAATGACTCATCATAGCACAATGCTTCGAATCACAATAGAGAGTAAGTAATAATATTAAAGACTAGAGTCATTTACATAATATGAATCAAAGTGCACAAAATAGAAACATAGCCAACGTAAATAAATCCACCACAGGCAGCTGACTGGGGGAGGTCGCTAGCCTAATCCTCGAACTCGTCGAAGTCCTGGAACTCCTGGAGATCCGCCTCGACACCTTCTTCTTTAACTGAGCATAGATTCAACCAAAGGCAGCCTGGTGTTTTGTGAAAGCAAGGGTGAGTACACATCAACGTACTCAGCAAATGTCCCGTTTGGCTGAGGTGGACTAGCTTTATGTGGGGTTAAGCTTAAGCAGTTGCTTTTAGTTGGTCAGGTAGTTATTATTAGTGGAAGCCAAATTTTAGCAATAACCAACCCGTGAACCATTTCCTCATCAAGGAACAACATTATCATCATTGAACCAAAACCATAAATAGAACCGTTGAATCTCATATCATCCGTATCTCTAATCAAAGAGGATCCCAAGGCCGCTCATAACCGTGAGCACGACTGATATATCAGTTTCTAATCCTCTATAGAGGTCGCACACTTTACCCACAAACCGTGATTCCCATTCTGCCCGGAGATCATGACTCTCCATTGATCACTACCAAGGTGACCTAGCAGGGTCTCACTATGTAGCCTTTACAAAGATTTCCCAGAGGTCATAGCCGCCCATTAGGTTTCTCCAGTTTAATAAACACAGTACATCTCCCGAAAGGAAGGGTGACTAACAAAACCAAATCAAGAACCTCTGCAACCAGCCTCGGTAGAGCAAGTACTGTGCCCAGACCCCATTGACGGCCCTATGGTGAAGCCAACTACTCCTCTGGTTCCTCTAATTAATCAGCTAAGGGCGTCCCATTCCACCCTCATGGTTGCACTATTTTCCCGGGTTGTCACTCCCCGAACAGGTCCTTACGGAGAGGTACTCACGAAAATGGCCTGAGTCCCTAAAGTATCACAAGATTATCATCGGGATAACATCATCGTATCATAATATTCATATCATATTCATTGATTAAAGTAAAGCAATAGCATAAAGCTAACCATAATAAACCAAAAGGTAATCAAGGACAAGGTAAATAGAAAGCTAGTCAATCCTTAGGTTTCATAAAGTAATGCAGGACAGTGAATTATAAGTGAATGGGACATAATGGGTTAGAGGACACTTGCCTTCACCAAACAGATGCTCAGGATCTTCAATCTCGTAGAGCTCGAGGAGCTTGATGACTTGGTCGCCAATGCTTGATCGTCGATTCCTCGAACCGCGGAAACAAATCGTGATCTAATCGCAACGCGAAGCGAAGACGAACAAGCACAAGCAAACAAACATATATATATATATATAGCTCTGTGGTTTTGATTAACTTATAACTGCTATGTGGTTTTGATTAAATCTACTACACTAACAACTATCAAACAAATAACTAATATAATTAGCAGGAGAGATTCTAAGCGAGGCGAATTTACGATGCACGAAATAATACGACAAAGTGCAGACGACGCGCATGCACGCGCGACATAGCACACGAACGACGCACGAGACAGTGCGCACGACCAGCGCGAATGATGCTCGAACCAGCACGTCACCACGTGCGGAACAGCACGCGCGACAGACGAGGGAAACTAAATAGGTGACACGTTTATCCTAAACAATTATTAAATAATTAAAAAGCAGTTAAGTTAATATTGATCATGTTATTATTTATTATAAAAGCGCAGCTGAACACTACATATTTAATCTAATTGAAATACTAAGCTAATAAATATTATTCAAGCACACCTTGAGTCAATTATCTAAAATATGCGATCTGACGAATCAATGTTATTACATGAGTCTTTACAAGCGAAAATAAATTATTATCACGTGCAGACGTCGCGTGACATACGTGATCAACACGCGAGATACATGCTAACGACGCGTGGCAAGGCAAGCGACACGGCGTGTGACAACACGCGACACTGTATGAAACAACGCGTGGACGGCACGCGAAACAACACACACGACAGCGCGCGAGTCAGCGCGACTACGCGCACGACAGTGCGCGAGTCAGCACGACTACGTGCATGATATGCGCGGAACGATGCGCGAATGACACGCGGCGACTTGACACTGAATGACACAACATAAGAGAATTATTAAGTTACGTCGTTCATATACTAGACAAATATTAATTAAAACATTTAAGTAGATATAATCCTATTAACATGTATAAATAAAGTGTGGCTAAAATTATAAATTAGTTTGAGTAAACTACTACTTTAATGACTCGGATAAATAAGTCAATACTCAACTAATTAATTAAAACACGTCTCACGACGAAATAATGTTACTAACATGTTGGTGATGAGGTTACGAAGTTAAAGCGACTGAAACGAAATAGAAACATGTTTATGGCACATTATATATGGAATAGCTAACAATTCATGGCTAGTAAACAATTTTATTAAAGCGAGTGAATCGCGATTCACGTGAACGACGACACGTGAACAGCACGCACAAACGAAGTGGGGACACACGTGACACGCGAGGAAAGGATGGTGATAGCGTACGCGAACAATATGGATGGGTAGCGTGCAGGCAACACGTGACATGCAACTATCACCAGATTATAATTAGATGTGCAAAACTATATTTCTAAGTTGATTTTTAGTTAATGTTGGGGGTTTGCTTCTCATCGCCGAAGGTCCTGTGAGAAGAAGCACCTTCGGAAGGCCAGAATAGGGACCATGCCGAAGCTACCAGTCAGGGAGCTTCGTAGTATATTTCAAAAGGCACCGACTTGAAGATGAGATGACCAATCAGCCCATGATAACATGTGTAATGATTGTAATCATTTGTAGAGGACATGAATGTAAATTCACACAGGCTGCGCCCTGTGCCTACAAATAGGTGAACAGTACCCCCGTACTGTTCACGCTTTGGCATCACATCTGAATCTTCGTATTCAATCGAGCTCAAGGTATAAATGTAATTTAATCTGACTTTTATGAGATCATTTGACAATAAACATTCATATTTTGGTATTATGTAATTATTTATGTTGTCTTATGTTTCATAACCTTCATCCTATGATTACATATGTCATATTTATGAAGGTATGTCTCTTATGACCTTCGTCCGAAGATCATTATGTCCTAAGGGAAGTAATGCTTCGAAGGACAAAGGACATTAACATTTAACATTTTTCTTGTGTGTTGCCTTGTTCTTAATTCATAGCATTTGAGAACAAGTCCCCAACATTGGCGCCCACCTCCGGTGAACTCACTTCCACTGTTGAGCTGATGGCTTCGTTCAACAACCAAGCTGAAGCAACTTCGGCTACGAAGCTTGTGCTCCCAATAACAGGCGGTTCAAGTTCAGAACCGGCTAACAAGAATCAGAAGAAGGAAGCACAGAGAAGGGTGCAGCATGTTGGAGGCAGGGACCCTTCATCAAGTCAAAATTGTATCACATCCCAATCACCTTCTCCTAGGAGGATCTTCAACTCAAGGACTATCCTCACAATGATGCTATGGTCATATCTTATGTCATCAAGGGTTTTCTGGTCCACAATGTTCTGGTTGATACAGGCAGTGCTGCGGATATCACATTTGCTAAGGCCTTCAGACAAATGCAAGAGCCAGAAGATAAGATTCACGATGCTACACATCCCCTATGTTGCTTCGGAGGAAGGCAGATCGTAGCACTTGGCAAAATCACAATGCCAGTTACCTTCGGCTTTGTTCACAATACAAGGACTGAACAGGTTGTTTTTGACATTGTTGACATGGAATATCCCTACAATGCAATCATTGGTCGAGGGACACTTAATGCTTTCGAAGCAATACTTCACCCAGCATATCTATGCATGAAGATACATTCGGAACAAGGGACCATTGCTATTCATGGAAGTCAAGAGGCTGCCAGAAAAGCCAAAGGAAATTGGATAGATTCAAAAGCAATCCACAATATAGATGGAGTCGAAGCTTGTGAATAGTATAAGTACAGAAGAGAGAAGGCTGCTTCAGCTGATCAGCCGAAACCCATGCTTCTATGTGAAGATATAACAGAGCAGAAGGTACTGCTGGGGTATCAACTATCTGAAGATCAGGAGAAAACTTTGATAAGGTTTTTATTCAACAACAAAGATGTCTTTGCTTGGTCAGCCAATGACCTTTGTGGTGTCAACAGAGACGTCATTGAACATTCACTCAATGTCGACCCATCCTTCAGGCCAAGAAAGCAAAGGCTTCGGAAAATGTCTGATGATAAAGCCGAAGGAGCTCGAAATGAAGTAAAAAGGCTTCTCAGTGCTGGTGTTATCAGAGAGGTAAAATATCCAAAGTGGCTTGCCAATACTGTTATGGTGAAGAAGGCCAACGACAAATGGAGAATGTGTATTGACTTCACAGATCTTAACAAGGCCTGTCCAAAGGACGAATTTCCATTACCAAGAATAGACTCTCTTGTAGGTGCAGCAGCTTCTTCAGAACTTATGAGTCTCCTGGATTGCTACTCACGATATCATCAAATATGGATGAAGAAGGAGGATGAGCCGAAGACTAGCTTCATAACTCCCAGTGGCACCTATTACTATCTTCGGATGCCTGAGGGGCTCAAGAATGCTGGAGGAAGCTTCAGCAGAATGACAACTAAGGTCCTTCATTCTCAGATAGGAAGAAATGTGCTAACATATGTTGATGACATCATAGTAAAAAGCACAAAGCAAGAAAATCACATTACTGATCTACAAGAAACATTTGCCAACTTCAGGCAAGCTGGCCTGAAATTAAATCCAGAAAAATGTGTCTTTGGAGTGAAGAAGGGTAAGTTCCTTAGCTGCCTAGTTTCAATGAAGGGGATTGAAGCTAATCCAAGCAGGATCGAAGCTATCCTTCGGATGGAACCACCAAGCACAAAGAAGGGGGCCCAACGACTGACAAGAAGACTGGCATCATTAAATAGATTTATATCTAGATCAGCAGAAAGAAATTTGCCATTCTTTGAAATACTAAAGTCAGTCGAAGTTTTTCAATGGGGCCCAGCTCAGCAGAAGGCCTTCGAAGAGTTGAAGCAATACTTGATTGATCTAACAACATTAACTCCACCTGCGCCAGGGGCTCCATTACTATTGTATGTGGCAGCTTCGCACTCAGCAGTGAGTGCGGCGCTTGTACAGGAGAAGCTTGAAGGCCAAATTAAGAAGCAAGCTCTAGTATATTTTGTCTCTGAAGTTCTAAGTTTATCAAAGAAAAACTATACAAAGTTGGAGAAGGTGTTGTATGCTATGCTAATGGCCTCCAGGAAGCTTCGACATTATTTTCAAGCATATCACATAATTGTTCCTTCATCACAACCTTTGAAGGATATTATGAGAAACAGAGAAGCTACTGGAAGGATTGGAAAGTGGGCCGCGGAGCTTAATGAATTCAGTATTGACTTTGTGCATAGGTCCTCGATTCAGTCCCATGCATTAGCAGACTTCATTGCTGATTGGACGCCAGGGGCTCAAGAAGAAGAAGCAAATAAAGATGCCGAAACCTGGACAGTGTTCTGCGATGGCTCCTGGGGAATCTTCGGTGCAGGTGCAGCAGCTGTCTTAGTTGCACCTTCCAAAGTAAGAAAATGTTATGCAGCAAGGCTTGATTTCAGCTGTACAAATAATATTGCTGAATACGAAGCATTACTTTTGGGACTTTGAAAGTTAAAGGCAATGGGAATAAGAAGGGCAGTCCTCAAAACTGACTCTCAAGTTATTTCTGGACATGTTGACAAGAGTTGCAAGGCAAGAGATCCAAAGCTTGAGAGATACTTGGACACAGTTTGGAGGCTTGAAGCTTCTTTCGAAGTATTTTCTGTTAAGAATATTCCAAGAGGGGAAAATGAGCATGCTGATCTGCTAGCTAAGTCAGCAGCACAGGGGCTTCCTCTACCTACGGAAGTGTTTTTCGAGACAATAAGAGCACCTTTGGTAGAACTTCTCAAAAGAGCAGTGCTCACAATATCTCCTGTCCATAGTGAAGACTGGAGGACTGAGATTATATCTTTCCTCCAAGGTAATCATCTCTCGGATGATGAGGTTTATAACAAAAGAATGGAAGCAAGAACAAGACCATATGTCATAATAGAAGGGGAATTATATAAACATGGAGTTTGTTCCCCACTTCTCAAGTGCTTATCCAGAATTGAAGTTATAGAACTGATGAAGGAGATACATGCAGGATTGTGTGGATCTCATATTGGGTCCAGACCTCTTCTGGGAAAGGTTTTTCGACAAGGATTCTATTAGCCGAAGGCAGCCTCGGACGCAGCAGATTTGGTTCAAAAGTGTGAAAATTGCCAAAAATGTGCAAGAAATCAGAAACAACCTTCGTCTTTGACTTAGCTAATACAACCAACCTGGCCATTGCAAAGATGGGGCCTGGATTTGTTAGGTCCACTTCCACCAGCACAAGGCAATTTAAGATATGTTGTGGTGGCTGTAGAATATTTTCCAAGTGGATTGAGGCGAAGCCTTTGGCCACGATAACTTCGGTCACAGTCCAGAAATTTTTCTGGCAAAACATTGTTTGTCGCTTCGGTGTGCCGAAGGCTATAACTGTGGATAACGGAACACAGTTTGATGCCGAAGCTTTCAAGGAATTCTGTGATCAAATTGTCACGAAGATTCATTTTGCGTCAGTCAGACATCCAGAGTCAAATGGACTTGTTGAAAGAGCAAATGGTATCATAATGATAGGAATAATGAAGCTAATCTTTAATCAGCCCAGAGGAAAGTGGCCAGATGAATTGATTAAAATGGTGTGGAGCCACAATACGACTGTATCAAGATCAACAGGTTTCACACCATTTAAGTTATTGTTCGGTGACGAAGCCATAACCCCCGAAGAGGCTAAAATGGGGTCAATAAGAATAGTAGCTTCAGCCGAAGACGAAGCTAATTATTCTGTGACAAAAGATACTATAGAACGGACCAGACTTCAGGCTGTGGAAAATATCAATAAATATCAAGCCGAAACAATAAAATGGCGCGATAGAAAAGTTCGATTGAAAGATATTAAGCTAGGACACTTGGTGCTTCGGAGAGTAGCCAACCCTGACACAGTAGGCAAACTTCAGCTAAAGTGGGAAGGACCCTTTTTGGTAGTATCTTCGTCAAGGCCCGGTTCTTACAGGTTAAAAGACATGGAGGACAATAACATTCCCAGATCCTGGAATGCGGATGAGCTTCGGCGATATTATGTATAAATTGATATAATCTTTTTCATTTTTTCTATGGCACCCTTTTCCTTTCCAAAGGGGGAGAAAGGTTTTTAATGGGGCCATAGTCTATAATTTTTCCTTTTTAATTTAGCCCTACGAGGCCAAAGTCCCCCAAGATATGTAAATGTAAAATCTGAGCATGCACCATCGAGTGCAGAAAAAGAAAAAAAAAGGAAGAAGCTCGAAAGTCGTCCCTAAGGGGATGCAGATCACGACGAAGCTACAAAAGTCGTTCCTAAGGGAGCGTAGCGTAAGTTTTCTACTCAAAAGTCGTTCCTAAGGGAATGCAGAGCCAAATTTCGCCAAAATATAAGGCGAAGCGCGAAAAGTCAATGTGAATACCGCCGAAATAGAAGGCGAAGCGCGAAAAGTCAATGTGAATACCACCGAAATAGAAGGCGAAGAAGTTCAAAAGACGTTCCTAAGGGGATGCAGAACTTACACCGAAAAAAAGCGGTGCAGCCGAAAAATAAACGACAAAGAGATTTCAGTCATTCCTAAGGGAATGAAGGTTATGGATGAGGCTTCGTATGTGTGTGACTGGGCATTCACTTGCACGATACATTACATCATACATTGCATTCATAAACATTCATTTAGGCATACATAGGATCATCATCATCATATCATACAGATAGACAGTTACTTCGTCTCCAAGAATATAGCTTCGGAAGCAGATCAATGCTTTGTTGCGTACGAAAAGAAGGGAAGGTGTTTTTCGCCTTCGGCTCAAAAAATACAAGTTTCGTCCACATCAAAGCAGTTCACATATTGACAAAAAGGTAAAAATATATTACATGGTATGGACAAATTTATAGAGTAGAGTCTGATTCTCAAATTACAATATTCTTTACAAAGGATGATACAAGAGTTTCTCTAGAGTTTTTTCACAGCTAGGTTTTCAGTTTCATCATCATCTGTTAAGCTTCGGATCATCTGCTAGGCTTCGGCTCAATGCTCCTCGGCTTCGTCATCCTGTACATATCAAAGCATTATAAGGTAAATTCAAGTTTCAAGGAAAAAGGTAAGCACAAGGTATGAGTTTATTACCGGTTTAAGGTGACTTCGAGCTTCGTCACCAGCCAAGTCTCGCCCGCCCTTTGCCCAGATTTGAGTAACGAATCTATTTCCAATGCTTCGGGCCAGGCCAGGGATGTCGTTCAAGTCTGCCGGTGACAGGCTGAAGTTTGGCCTATTTACAATATTTCCATGTGTATAGCCAGCCTTCATGAAAGCGATAGTTGTGCCTCGAGAAGCTAACAGGGCACAAAAGTCACCATGTCCAGCTATAATTTCGTCGAGAGCATCAACTTCACCTTCAATATGATCAAGTGTCCCCGACAGGTCTTCAACCGAAGGTTTAAACTTTTCAGAGCTGGCCCCAACTGATTTAAAAGACCTGTTTCAGTCGTTGAACGCACCGGGTGCCGAAGCCTAAGCATTTTTCCTGAAGATCTTTGAGTGATTTCTAAAGATTTGAACTTTTTTCAGCCTCAGCTTCGAGTTTTGTTTGGAAATCATTCTTCTCTTGCTCAAAGTTTTTTGACTGTAGGGAAAGTTCACCATTTAATCTAGCAATCTCAGCTTGAGCTTCTGCCAGTGAACCTTCCATCGTTTGAAGCACGAAGTCTTTCTTTTCTAGGGCAGCTTCATGATCTTTAATCTTCTTCTCTAAACGCTCAATTATAACTTCGTTTTTCTTGTCCTCGAGGTCTTGTTGCATCCTCAAGGCTTTGCTTAGCAGTAGGCTCTGGCAAAATAACCTTCATCAAAAAACATCTTCATATCAAAACAACAAAAAGTAAAGGGAAAAATTGTACCTTAAAGTTAGAATAAAACAGGCTACCAGCGATATGTTGTCGCCAGTATCTCTGAGATCAGCTTCGAGCTTCGGAAAACCAACACTTTTCGATAAAGTGCTGACAACCTTCGCCCCAATTCGGTCCCGAAGGCATCCTAAACTATCTTCGGCAACACCGTCGAAGAGCAGTGCCCCTGGCTGATACCCGCACGATATGGCATAGTCCTTCAGTTCTTCTTTTTCAGCCTTTGACAATTCTTGCCCAATTATGTTTTCAAAGTTAAAATTTTCCTCTTCCAAAGTATCTTTGGCAGGCTCCTTCTCTTTTTTAGGCATTTTTCCCCTTTTTCAGGCACTGCGGCCAGGGTTTCCTCAGTAGCTGCAGCAATTTCTTCCTCAGCCATTTTCAAAATCATTTCATCAATGTCATCGAGTGTGGTTTCCAAATCTGTGGCTTTGGCTGCTGCAGCTTCGGAAGTAGCAGCTTTGGGAGGAGCAGCTTCGGCTGCTGCTGTTTTCGGCGCTGAGGCCGGTGGCGGTGTTTCTTCAATAGCCTCAATGACAGTAATAATTCTTCGCTTTTTTGGTTCAGCAGGCTTCTCGGCAGCCAAAGGATTCTTCTTCTTCTGTAAAAGCTTCATTAGTTCCGGTCCCAGCGGACTTAGCTTATTAGGTAGAGATTCAGTCATTACCTTTAAAATTTCTTCTGCGTCAGTGGCAGAAGGCGTTGAGGGAGCTTCTTCTAAATCAGCCTTCGGCTTCGAAGCTGGAGCCTTTCTTTTCTTCGACACAACTACCTTTGGCTCAGGACTAGATTTTTTCATTTTTGCTAAATTTTCATCCTCTTTTATTATCCTGGCAGCTTGCCTTTGTACAACACTAACAACCCTTCTTCATTTTGGCCCTTTGGCACCTTTGCTTAACCTTTCATAGTCTGGGTATTCAAATTTCAAAGCGTCCATTACTCGGTTTAGCCTTCGTTTCGGCCGGTTGCCGAAGGCTGCTGTCATCAGTTGATCTTCTTTTTTCATATAATTGCCCAAGATTTCATTGCACATAACTTCAATTGTATCCAACCATTCCTAGCAGGGTTCTTTGAAGTGTTTCTTGAACTTAAAGTGATAAGGCAACCGAACGAGTTCATTCTTTTTCTTCTCTCCCTTAAGCTTCGGCATATCCCATTCCTTTAACGTTGGGAATACCCTATTGGCTAAATATTCCTGAACTAGATCCCTAGTACCAATATGCTTAGACACAACTCTAAAATCACCTACATCATCTGGGCATGCTGTCCCCGACGTCATATTGCACTAAGGCCTAGTCAACCCGAAGGTTAGCTCTAGCGGACTCTGAACTAACTTCTCCTTTTTCTCATCAATCTTAACATAAAACCATTCAGTTTTCCAACCGGTCGGCCATTTGGTGCGGTAGCTAACCACCGGTGTCTTCATGTCTTTGCGATAAGCAAAATTATAGCAGCCGAAGTTCTCGTGCAATCCATCTTCTCTAGCCTTCGTCTGATAGTGAAGTTCGTGTACCCGGTAATAGGCTTCAGCAACCAGTTCCGCTCCTTGGCTTCGGAGAGCCCAGATAAAGACGCTGAGCCTAACGATAGCGTTAGGAGTCAGCTGATGAAGATAAACTTCGAAATTTTCCAAAACATCTGCAATCATCCCATGCAGAGGAAACCTTAATCCTGCTTTAAAGAAGCTTCTGAAGACTACCACCTCATTGTTTTTCTGGTTTCGGGGTTGTTTCTTCCCTGCCAAAGCGAACCAGCTTCTTCTCGGCTTCCCCGAAGTAACCTAGTTTTATCATCATCGGCATGTCAGCTTCGGAGACAGTCAATTTTCCAAATCCAAGTGGCTGGGCTTAGATGGCACGGCGGAATAATCATCTATATCCTCCTTGTTAGCCTCACTTTCTGCAATATCTGCCTTCTCAGCTTCGGCAGCAGTACCCTCTGGCATAACCAGTCCCGACTGCCTCATTACTTTGGAGATCGGGGCAGTTCCAGCAGCTTCGGCCTCCTCTTCGTCGTGTGTAACCCTAGCTGTTGAACAGACCCTAGACATTTGATGATTGAATTTCTTGCGAAGTTGAATAATTTTTATCTTTGCCGAAGCTCCCTCCTGTGACGAAGCTTTGGCCTGGAGTACGGTGAATAAGCTTCGGCAGTGGTTGAATTTTTCGGCAGCACAACAGTACAATAGTAGTAAATGCTGTGGTAACTTCACACCTACCCGTCTGTATATATAGTGTTGCAGGTGGGAAGGTAAATCGACAGGACGATTGCACCCGCTGAACAGCCACCCACACCCGCTGAACGGTGGACCATACTGCCCGAGGAGACGAATCACCAGATCGAGTGAACCCATCCTATGGTGGGACTGCCTTGCACTCGGAATATTTAAATTGTTTCTCGGTAACGAGCTCAGGGAAGGTGTTTTTCGGACCTTCGGCATTCCAAAGCATAAAAGAATTTTTCATGGGTCGAGCTCGTTACGAAAAACGATCTGGCACCGTGAAGGGGCTACTGTTGGGGGTCTGCTTTGTCGCCGAAGGTCCTGTGAGAAGAAGCACCTTCGGAAGGCCAGAATAGGGACCATGCCAAAGCTACCAGTCAGGGAGCTTCGTAGTATATTTCAAAAGGCACCGACTTGAAGATGAGATGACCAATCGGCCCATGATAACCTATGTAATGATTATAATCATTTGTAGAGGACATGAATGTAAATTCACACAGGCTGTGCCCTATGCCTATAAATAGGTGAACAGTACCCCCATACTGTTCACGCTTTGGCGTCGCATCTGAATCTTCGTATTCAATCGAGCTCAAGGTATAAATGTAATTTAATCTGACTTTTATGTATTCATGATCATTTGACAATAAACATTCATATTTTGGTATTATATAATTATTTATGTTGTCTTATGTTTTGTAACCTTCATCCTATGATTACATATGTCATATTTATGAAGGTATGTCTTTTATGACCTTCGTCTGAAGATAATTATGTCCTAAGGGAAGTAATGCTTCGAAGGACGAAGGACATTAACATTTAACATTTTTCTTGTGTGTTGCCTTGTTCTTAATTCATAGCATTTGAGAACAAGTCCCATAGTTAATATAAATTATTTGCATAAAACATTTTAGATAAATTGAATTATCAATCAGTCCACGATTATAGCGAAGTGATTAATTAATGTGCGCGGATCACACATGCGACACACGTGAAACATCACGAATGGACGGTGACGCACGCAGACCACGCATGCGAACGACAACAACAGACACGTGCGAACGGCACGAACGCCTAGGGAGCAGGGCCCACAGCCGCATGCTGCAGAGGAGCCCATGGCCGGCCTTGGCCCTGGCCTGGCCATGAAGCCGCACTTGATCCACGGCCATGCCATGAGGGCGAGCTGCAACAACGAGGCAAGCTGCATCATGGGGCCGAGGAGGCATAGGGCTTGGCCGGTCGTCGTCTTAGGGTCGAGGAGGTGTGGTGCTCGCCGGAGATGGATCGCTGGCGGACATGGAGCAGGCAGCGACGACACTCCGGGGTAGCGCGACCGAGCGCCATGAGGTAACACAGACATGGGGCGAGGCTGCTCGGCCTGCTCACCAAGAATCAACGCGACTGGGGGAGCCTGCCGGCCGAGACGACAACGATAGGGATTCGGAGCCTTGGACATGACCCTAGCCAAGAATAGAAAAGAAGGGGAAAGGAGACTCACCTGTGGAGATTCCTCACCTAAGTAGTGGCCTGGACGTCGGTGGTTTGAGCAAGAACTGTGGCGAACGGCGAACTCGTCCATATGACGATATTTGTGGCACGGTTGATGTGTAGCGATGTGCAAATGCGTCGTGGTGTTGAGGGAGGAGAGAGAAGGTGCTAGAAACTTAGAAACGGACAATGGGGCAGGAAGTTGCTGTCTTGCCGAGCGCGTCGCGTCGTGGTCGGCTCAAACAGACGAGTGGTTCCATGGGAGAGATCATGGGTGGGGCCATGGCCAGCAGCCGGGAGTGGCACTGGGCAGTGGACACTGTCCCACGCGGGATAGTGGGGCCGGCGGCCTGGTGGCTCGGCGAGCGCGCATGGAGCGGCGATGCGCTAGGGAGCGGCGGCGCGCTAGGGTTTGAGAGGGCGTGGCTACTGGGCAGGGGGATGCGCGTGGGCCGGGGCAAGCCGGTGGAGTGACGCTGGGCCGCGGGAGGGGAGGAAAGGACGTGGGCCAGAATGGTGGGGAGGCAGGGCTTTTTTCCTTTTTATCTATTTTCCTTTCTTTTCTCTCTATTTTGTTTCTATTTCCTCCAATTTAATTTCAAGCTCGAGCGCAATCCCACAAATGAGAAGAATTCACAACAAGCCAATTCATCAATCAAGAGAAGAATGTACTCCAGCATGATGCAACAATCGAGACTTCCCTAGGGTTTTATTTTATTAGGCTTATAAATCAAAATAATTCTTCACTATTATGAAAAAGAAAAGGAAAGTAAGGAAAAGAGAGAGAGTAACACCTAAATTGGATGAATATTAGAAAAGAAATTTTATACCCCCAAATTCCGGGTGTTACAGGTGTTTTACCGACCGTTTCCTTCGGTTACCGGTTTTTGTCGGAAATTGCCGGATTTGTGTCTCGGAATTTTCTGGAATTGTGTCTCGGAATTTTTCATAATTTTTCAGCATATGATTTTTCGCATCGCCTCTACGTCTCTAGATAAGGATTACTTATTTTGTATTTTTTGGACGAATTAAGATTTTTTTTGGGATAGATGGTGTTGGAAGGCAGTTGAGATTAACGATTTGGTCTTTTCCACACACTAGGTTTTAGGGTTTTCCTGTGAGGTTGTTGTAACACCCCTGGTGTTACTATTACTAAAACTTGAGCATAACATCATCAGCATTAGCATTTCATATGTTTGATACACCTAGAATGCATTCACTATGCAAAAATCTTAAACAAGTTGTATTGCTATGGTATTTTTGCAAATAAGACCCTAGTGTAGGGCACTTAACCCTAAATGAGGTTCAGAAGGGTAAAACAAAATCCATATAGAGAAAACCCTAAAGCTTAAGTGAAATAGTCATAAAATGTTGCTAAGAATGGGCTTGAATTACATTCACACCCTTGAAGTACCAAAAACCCTAATAAGGACCCTAGAAAAACCTAAACCTAAACCCTAGGGGGTTAAGTGCAAAATTAGTGCACTTTTGGACTAAAGTGTAAAAACTATGATGTTAAGGCATATAAAGTCATTTGGTTCACAATCATGAAGATTTGCAAGCTAAACCATGAATTTTGGACCTATTTGCAAAAAGACCCCATGGGTGTTCAAGGGCTAAGTTTGAAAAATTCAGTGATATTGGCTCAAATTTGGAGCTCTATAACTTTCAAACAAGGAGGTTTTTGCTCTAGGTCACCACATCAACTTTGTAGATCTATTAAAGGAGAACAACTTTGCTTAAGAGTGTAAGCATAGTTGATATGAAGAATTTGGAGATAATCAAACCCAAAAATGGGCTGTCAGGCTGTTAAAGTTTGAATTTCAGACTGACAGTGTAATTACAGAGACTTTGGGCACGAATTCAAGCTTGATTTAGTAGGAATTTGGCCATAGCTCCTATGACCAAATTATAGCTGAATCTTTGATCTACAACTTTGCTACAGAACTCTAGGTATGTTGCCACAGAAAATTAAGAGAAATTTAACCCTAAACTTGGGCTGTCTGGCACACTGAATAGGGTTTGCAATGGTACAGTACTAAGAGGATAAGGATCAGGACCTCGCCGGTGATAAGAATGCCACGGCGGTCGGGATGGGTCGACGGCCGCGGTAAAAGATCCTCGGCGACGTGGCGGAGAATCACTGAGGTGGCAAGCCCTGGTTAATCGGCGGCCACCGTGCCATCACCGGATTCTGCCGCGCGGTGAGCTCGCCAGCGCGATCGGGAATCCACACTCCTCCTCCGATTCAGGTCGACGGCCTATAAATTAATCCTGGACTCTGCTTCTTCACCACATCCCGGACCTCAGCGACTAAGCACTCGATTCAATTTCACCGGAGAACTCACATAGTCCACAAATCCCCTTTCTCCCTGTTCTTAACTCCGCCACGAGGAACTCCACCGTGATCAGCGCTCTTCGAGTTAGTAATTTCCCAATTGCTCCCTGTTCTAGCTCGTTTGTAGCCCCTTATTGCTCTCAGTACCAGACAATTAAAGTTCGGCCGAAGCTTTTCATTGGAACATGCATTTGCTCTGTAGAACGTCGCTGTGACACCCTCTCCGTCGCCCCACGTTTCTATTCGTGCCCAGTCCAAATCCTGGTGTGTGCGTCATCTCTGGTAAACCCGTGAAGCTTCCCCAAGCTTCAATTTGGTCATCCACGCCGTCAGTTGGTCGGAACGTGTTCACCCCTCCGATCATCCGCCCTGTCATCGTGGACTGGTTGATTCGTAGTCCTGATGATGAAATTGATTGAGGGGAAGTGTATGGTGGGCGTCTAATTGGGTCTCTGTCGCACGAGAGCTCCAGTCGTGGCAGCATCTGGCCGGAATAGGCTCGCCGGAGTTCGGCAAGGATTGTTCCCCGTCGTGGACCTGGGTCTGTGAAGGATTAGAACGTGAGGGGTTTCTTTGTAATACATCAGTGACTCGTTTAAATAGTGCTTTGGTCCCGCTTCTGGTTATTCAAAAAGACAGGGACCTCAATGCAAAGTTGGCATGGGCGCGGGCGCGGGCGCGCTTTCGCCCATGGTTGGGCCGCCTAGGCCAGATTCAGCCCAATACTATTCACAAGTTTTTCTTTTTCTTTTTCATCTAGAGCTAAATAAATTCTAGAAAATTGTAGAAAAATCGTAAAAATGTAAGACCAATTTTGTTAGATCCCTAATTTCCTATAGTATTTAATAAAAATAGTTTTAGGATTTTTAGGTCAAATAGGGAATTTTGGGAGTATTTAAAATAGCCTAAAACATTGTTTCTGGATTTTTAGAAAATCATTAATAATTCCAAAAATCCCCAAACTTTTTAGATGACCTTTATACATTATTTAGGAACCTTGGTTTAAGTTTGGTATAATTTGAACCTTGTTTGATACTTAGAACACAAAACCCTACCCCTGCCCTTTGAATTCCTTTACTAACTCCGGAAACCCTAGTTTCTTAGAGAACCGTGAAGGAAAATTGTATTCAAGACCTTAGATAATAAACTCTTATTCTCTTTGCATTCTCATGAGCATTACATGGGCATTCATTATTATGTATGGTTATCTTTAGAAAACGAAGAAGAAGTTGAAGTAGAAGGAGAGAAGACTTCACCACCGCCACCTGCGGAACATCAGGCAGGCAGCTGTTTTTACTTTGACATATGTGGGACCGAGCCTGATTCACCTGTAAACGAAGGCAAGCCCCAGTGCATTTGCCACCTCCTTGATTCTTGTAAATTCTTTCTCACTTGCTTGATGCATTAGGTGATAGGAGTTGATTGCTAAAACAATTTCTGCATTACCTTCCTTGAATTTGATTACCTTCCTTGAATCCCTGTTTTACAAAAGGTTTTTACTATGCTTAGTCTTGCTCTAGCAAAACAAAAGGTTTTGTTTTTTTACAAAAGATGATGTGGCAAAGTGGGAGGGATGTTTATGAAAATGAAACTTGATGGTGAATCCATCATGGCCATGATGGGTTCAACATCGGAAAAGATGTACCTCTACCAGGTACCAAACTTTGGGTTGAAATGATTAAGCTAAGACCGAGCGGGTGACTTGCACGAGAAGAGAGAGTCTCGGTGTAGTGTCTCCGTCTGAGTCGATTAAGGACCGTCTCGATGTAGGCTTGATGACCGAGGACCCTTTAACTGGTCACATACCTCGTCATGGGTAAGCTTCACCTCGGGCAGACTAAGGCCAGAATAAGATACCACGCAATGGGAGTGGAGAGATGGCGAGAGTAGCGTGTACCCTCCGTGGCAAGAGGCTGGACGGTGGTGTATCTGTGCTCTCGGTTGGCGTATAATCGATTCGGATCACCATACCTTCACGGTTATGAAGACTTGGTCACTGCCCTATACGTAGAACTCCAGTAAAGATGAAGGATTGTTAAGAAATTGGCTAGCATAGATCAAGTGATTGAACTAGGGTAGAAAGAACTCTAGTTACAGATAATTCTACTTAACTTGACAATAAAACTGGATTTTTAAGGATCCACTTTTAGTAAGCATTTTTGCAAACAGAGTCTTTGATTATTGAGAAACCTTACCTTGATTCCTTTATAACCAGCATACCCTTGAGAGTCTTTTCCTTAGTCGGGTAAGTCTTGCTGAGTAATCCCATACTCAGGGTTTTATTCCCTATTGTTTTTAGGTGAAAAAGCGACAAACTTTTGTTGTTTCTGTTCCAAGGTGGTCTCAAAGGAAGAAAACCAAGAGTAAAGCTGCAGGAGGAAGGGTTCCTCCATAAAAACTTTTTGTTTGATACTTATCGGGAGGGGTTTTGCCTCCCTTGGCTTGTAATAATATTACTCTGCACTCATACGTTATATCCTGGTCTGTAATAATATAACTCTATCCAACTTTTAAATAAAGGTAAGTTTATGTAATCGCTTCCGCATTTTCGTATGTTTGATGATTTGTAATGTATGCGTGACAGGTAAAACGCTCTTGGGAAGGTAAGGAAAGCAGATACCGAACTTGTCAAGTGATTCAGGAACACCTGCAGGGTTGTTTGAGGTCCGTTGGACAAGGACAACTGTAGGTGGGCCTAATGACTTGGGAGGTTCCGTCACAGCTGGTATCGGAGCGAAGCCCATCTCTGCAGATATTATGAGGCATCTTCAAAAAGAATTTTCTAAGACTCATCTAGAAAATTTCTTCCCTTCTTACCTAAGTATTTCTGAAGAGTCTATGGTAAAGACCAGATAGGAGGAGTGCAATGTATAGAAGGTTGAATCAACTAAGGTTGATTCTGTAATTACACATGCATCATGCTAAAAACTATGCTAATAAGATTTCCCCCTTAGCAAAAATGCCGCCGCGCACGAGAAAGACTGCGCGCAAGTCAACTGGGCCAATCGATGTACCCCGTCATCAACTTGCCCCACGGCATGAAGATAGCAGTAGTGGGAGCAACGATCCGATTGGAGATCTGGAAGCACAAGTTAATCAGCTTCGAACAGAACTCCGACGCAGGAACGAAATATGGGTCGCGAATGGCGAAAGAATCAATGAATTGAGAAGAGACATCCGCCAACTGCAAGACCAGCTAGCGGATCGGGATCTAGCACTCGACTGGGCTGTGAACTCTCGTTCACTAGCTTAGGCAAAGGAAGCTAGAGCTCGAGCCCGAGTGGAAGAGCTTAGCTCAACTGTGGATAGCTTGCAGGTTTATTGCAACACACTACATGAAGAAGTTCATGTACTGTACTCGCAACTGCACCCGAACGTCCCTGCGGATCCTGTCAAGATGGAAGCCGGACCTTCTCAAGTAGCAGGAGAAGCTTTTGGTGGTGAGCTGGACCTTTTTAGGCCCCCTCCCTCTATGAAGCTGGTCGACAAATGGTCTCCTACGCCTGACAGCGAGGCTACCCAGAGTGACAAAAAGAAGGAATAGTATAGTATAGAAGTAGTACTAATGTGTAATAGGGGGTGTAATCCTATTGTAAAGTATGAGTCTGTAACATTACCTTTTTAAGTAATGTGAAATGGATGGTTTGTATGGCATATCATATTGCTCCAAATGTTCTTTGCCTCAGATGCCTTCCAGGACTCACGCTCAGGATGGGGCTGGTACCTCCCGTGGGTGGGAAGCAACCCCAAATCCACCTCTGGTACCTCCGACACTTGCCGAGGCCATCGCTGCCTTGGTAAATGCTATAGCAGACAATACCCGCTTCCTGCGGAAGATGGCAGGTCAACAACTCCAGCAACAAGGCGGGCGGGCCTATCCGCAAGGCCCCCATGAGACATCATAACTGGACATCTCCAAGACGCGCCCTCCATTGTTCATCAAGGCAGAAGACCCTCTAGAGGTGGATGAATGGATCCGCGCCATTGAGCAGAAATTTGGGCTTTTTCGGTGTTCAAAAACTCAAAAGCCCCTGTTTGTAGCCCAACAACTGCGAGGCCCTGCCAGTACATGGTGGGGAAACTTTGTGGCCGTTCAGCCGGCCAGTCATCAGATCACATGGGATGAATTCAAGCTGGCCTTCAGAGAGCATTATATACCTGAGGGAGTTCTTCATATGAAGCAAGAGGAGTTCATGAAATTGAAGCAAGGCGGAGATACTGTCACCCAGTATCTCAATAAATTTAATCACTTATCTTAGTATGCAATTGACCAAGTCAACACAGACATAAAGAAAAAGAATTGTTTCATGAGAGGCTTGAATGATCGGATGCAAAGAAAGATGGCTACCTGCATCGATCTTACTTATGGAAGGGCTGTCAGCACATCGCTGGCAGTCGAGGCTAAATACATAAGTTCCGGAAAATCCAAGGGGAATGGCGGCAACAGGCCCAATCAGGGCCCCGAGAAAAGGCAACGGTTAGTTATCCGGCCTTTTAATCAAAGTCGCTCTTTCTCTCGTCAACCCTCCTTCCCATTTAAGCAACTAGTGTTTATCCGTCCTACCCCTGCCCCCACTATTACAATCAGCCGGGTGCCCCTGGCACTCGTTTCCCTGCTCTTCCAAGCTCATCAACCGGCTGCTTCAACTGTGGAAAGTCCGAGCATTTCATTAAGGACTGTCCATATCCGAGGCAGACTCAATCAAATAATCAGCAAAGCTCTGGAGGTTCTAAGGGAAATGTGGCAACCAATACCGCGGGCAAGAATACAAGGAAAACTAGACGGGTTTATTACACTCAAGTGGCTACAACACCGGAAGGTGAACCGGTGATGATGGGTACGTTCCTCGTAGCCAACCACCCTGCACTTATTCTCTTTGATTCTGGTGCTTCACATACTTTCGTAAGCAAAATATTTGTGGAGAAACATTGCTTTTCATATACTAAATCAAGGGAAGGGTTTAAAATACATTCGCCTGGGGGACAAATATTTACCAAAGAAGTGGCTTACCAAGTGCCCGTAACATTGGCTGGACGGGACTTTCCTACTAAGATGATTGTTCTAAAAGGCCAAGACATAGATGTAATCTTGGGCATGAATTGGTTAGCCCAACATAAGGCAATCCTCAACACTGATCTGAGAACTATCAGGTTGAGTTATGGCCATGAAGAAATTCTTTTGTCTATTCCCATAGCTATTCCAGCTAAACCAATTGGCAGAATTAATGAAGCCATTATGCCAGAAATCAAAGATATCCTGGTAGTATGTGAGTTCCCAGATGTCTTTCCAGAAGATTTGCCTGGATTGCCACCCGAAAGAGATGTAGAGTTTGTAATTGAGTTGAAGCCCGGTACGGCTCCCATTTCTAGAAGATCGTACCGAATGCCTCCAAATGAGTTGGCAGAACTTAAGACCCAATTGCAAGATTTACTTGAGAAGGGATTTATTCGGCCAAGCTCATCGCCATGGGGTTGTCCAGCCATATTCATCAAGAAGGATCAAACATTACGGATGTGCATGGATTATCGACCCCCTGAATGAGGTCACTATCAAAAATAAGTACCCTCTTCCGCGGATTGATATTTTGTTTGATCAACTGACTGGAGCGAGGGTATTCTCTAAAATTGATCTCAGGTCGGGCTATCATCAGATCTGTATCAGGCCCGAGGATATACCCAAGACCGCATTCACTACACGGTATGGTTTATTTGAATACTTGGTAATGTCTTTCAGACTGACGAATGCTCCTGCCCACTTCACTTATCTGATGAACTCGGTATTCATGCTCGAGTTGGACAAATTTGTGGTGGTCTTCATAGATGATATCTTGATATACTCCAAAAATGAAGAGGAGCATGCTCAACACCTACGGATCGTATTGACGCGCTTAAGGGAACATCAATTATATGCTAAGTTTTGTAAATGCGCATTCTGGCTGGAAGAAATCCAATTTTTGGGACATGTGTTATCTGCCAAGGGGATTGCGGTGGATCCCAGCAAGGTCAAGGGTATTTTGGAGTGGAAACCCCCAACCACTATTCATCAAGTCCGAAGTTTCCTGGGACTAGCTGGCTATTACCGCCAATTTATACCAGATTTTTCCAAACTTGTGAAACCAATCACGAGTTTATTGAAGAATGATATTAAATTCAAATGGTCTTCGGAATGTAATGAAGCCTTTGAAAAATTGAAGGTATTATTAACCACTGCTCCAGTATTGGCTCAACCGGATATTGAAAAGTCGTTTGATGTGTATTGCGACGCATCAGGCAGTGGTCTCGGCTGTGTATTAATGCAAGAAGGCCGAGTAATAGTGTATACTTCAAGGCAGTTGCGTCGGCATGAGGAGCATTATCCAACTCATGATCTGGAGCTAGCTGCAGTGGTTCATGCCCTGAAGATATGGTGTCATTATCTACTTGGGAATGTCTGTCACATTTATACAGACCATAAAAGTTTGAAGTATATTTTTACCCAGTCTGAGCTTAATATGAGACAAAGGAGATGGCTCGAGCTTATTAAGGATTATGAACTGGAAATCCATTATCACCCAGGCAAAGCTAATGTAGTGGCAGATGCACTCAGTCGCAAGGCCTCCTGCCATTGTTTAACAATGAGGACTTCTAACATTACATTATGCCAGGAGATGGAGAATCTGAACCTGGGAATGATTCAGCATGGAACTTCAAATTACTTGAAGCTTGAGTCAGTCATCTTACAAAGGATAATTGACGCACAAAAGAATGATGAAGGTATGAAACATATCCATGAGAAGATAAAGGCTGGAAAGGCCAACTGCTTCAAAGAAGACGATCAAGGTGTTGTATGGTTCAACAACCGCATAGTTGTGCCGAAGAATGAAAGGGTCCGCCAACAAATTTTAGATGAAGCACATTTTAGTCGCTATTCTATTCATCCCGGAAGCACTAAGCTGTATCAAGATTTGAAACAGCATTATTGGTGGACGAAGATGAAGATTGAAATCGCACGCTATGTGGCAAGATGTGACACTTGTAAACGTGTCAAAGCCATACACTTGATAGCTGCTGGTCCATTACAATCTTTACCAATACCAACATGGAAATGGGAAGATATTCGTATGGACTTCATTGTGGGATTACCCAGAATGGCAAAAGGCTTTGACTCCATTTGGGTTATCATTGATCGACTTACCAAGATCACCCACTTCCTTCCAGTCAAAGTAAAATATCTAGTAATTGCATATGCAGAACTGTACATTGCTCGTATTATTAGTTTGCACGGTGTTCCAAAGACCATAGTGTCGGATCGTGGACCTCAATTTGTATCCAAATTCTGGGAAGAACTTCACAAGGATTTGGGTACTAAATTGCTCCATAGTTTGGCTTATCATCCTCAAACCAGTGGTCAAACTGAGAGGGTAAACCAAATACTTGAAGATATGCTGCGGGCATGTGTTCTGGAATTCCCACAAAAATGGGATGATTGTTTACCATTAGCGGAGTTCTCATATAATAATAGCTATCAAGAAAGCATTAAGATGGCACCCTTTGAAGCTTTATATGGACGACGTTGTCATACTCCGCTAAATTGGTCTAAACCTGGTGAAAGGTACTTCTTCAGGCCTAATATGGTGAAAGAGACCGAAGAAAAAGTTCAGAGAATAATTCATAATTTGAAGAAAGCTCAAGCTCGTCAAAAGAGTTATGCAGACAAGCGACGACAACCCTTGTACTTTCTCATGGGAGATTATGTCTACCTGAAAGTTTCACCAATGAAGGGTGTATCACGTTTCGGGGTTAAAGGTAAGCTTGCGCCATGATGTATTGGTCCTTTTCTCATTCTTGAAAGATATGGACCAGTGGCGTATCGACTTCAACTACATGAAACCTTGTCTGCTGTACATAATGTGTTCCATGTGTCTCAGTTGAAGAAGTGTCTTCGGGTTCCAGATCGAACCATTGAAGTAACAAATGTTGTCCTAGAGCCAGACTTGACATATTCAGAACACCCTATTCGAGTCTTCGATCAAAAGGACAGGGTTACCTAGAGAAAGACTCTCAAGTTTTATAAGATACAGTGGAACCAACATACTGAAGATGAGGCTACATGGGAGACTCAAGACTTTTTAGAGAAGAATTTTCTAGGTTTTCTAGCCTCATGTAAATTGTAATATGTATATAATAGTTGTAATAAATGAGTGAACCCCAAACCACCCCTGCCTTGTACCAAAACTCAGGAAATAAAAATGTGAAGCATTTCCTTTTCCACTACTTACCCTATGACTTTTAATCTCAGGACGAGATTCTTTTATGGGGGGAAGGATGTAACACCCCTGGTGTTACTATTACTAAAACTTGAGCATAACATCATCAGCATTAGCATTTCATATGTTTGATACACCTAGAATGCATTCACTAGGCAAAAATCTCAAACAAGTTGTATTGCTATGGTATTTTTGCAAATAAGACCCTAGTGTAGGGCACTTAACCCTAAATGAGGTTCAGAAGGGTAAAACAAAATCCAAATAGAGAAAACCCTAAAGCTTAAGTGAAATAGTCATAAAATGTTGCTAAGAATGGGCTTGAATTACATTCACACCCTTGAAGTACCAAAAACCCTAATAAGGACCCTAGAAAAACCTAAACCTAAACCCTAGGGGGTTAAGTGCAAAATTAGTGCACTTTTGGACTAAAGTGTAAAAACTATGATTTAAGGCATATAAAGTCATTTGGTTCACAATCATGAAGATTTGCAATCTAAACCATGAATTTTGGACCTATTTGCAAAAAGACCCCATAGGTGTTCTAGGGCTAAGTCTGAAAAATTCAGTGATATTGGCTCAACTTTGGAGCTCTATAACTTTCAAACAAGGAGGTTTTTGCTCTAGGTCACCACATCAACTTTGTAGATCTATCAAAGGAGAACAACTTTGCTTAAGAGTGTAAGCATAGTTGATATGAAGAATTTGGAGATAATCAAACCCAAAGATGGGCTGTGAGGCTGTTAAAGTTTGAATTTCAGACTGACAGTGTAATTACAGAGACTTTGGGCACGAATTCAAGCTTGATTTAGTAGGAATTTGGCCACAGCTGCTATGACAAAATTATAGTTGAATCTTTGATCTACAACTTTGCTGCATAACTCTAGGTATGTTGCCACAGAAAATTAAGAGAAATTTAACCCTAAACTTGGGCTATCTGGCACACTGAATCGGGTTTGCGATGGTACAGTACTAGGAGGATAAGGATCAGGACCTCGCCGGCGATAAAAATGCCAAGGCGGTCGGGATGGGTCGACGGCCGCGGTAAAAGATCGTCAGCGACGTGGCGGAGAATCACTGAGGTGGCAAGCCCCGGTTAATCGGCGGCCACCGTGCCATCACCGGATTCTGCCGCGCGGTGAGCTCGCCAGCGCGATCGGGAATCCGCGCTCCTCCTCCGATTCCGGTCGACGACCTATAAATTGAGCCCAGACTCCGCTTCTTCACCACATCCCGCACCTCAGCGACTAAGCACTCGATTCAATTTCACCGGAGAACTCACATAGTCCACAAATCCCCTTTCTCTCTATTCTTAACTCCGCCGCGAGGAACTCCACCGTGATCAGCGCTCTTCGGGTTAGTAATTTCCCAATTGCTCCCTGTTCTAGCTCGTTTGTAGCCCCTTATTGCTCTCAGTACCGGCCAATTAAAGTTCGGCCGAAGCTTTTCATCGGAACATGCATTTGCTCTGTAGAACGCCGCCGTGACACCCTCTCCGTCGCCCCACGTTTCTATTCGTGCCCAGTCCAAATCCTAGTGTGTGCGTCATCTCTGGTAAACCCGTGAAGCTTCCCCAAGCTTCAATTTGGTCATCCACGCCGTCAGTTGGTTGGAATGTGTTCACCCCTCCGATCATCCGCCCTGTCATCGTGGACTGGTTGATTCGTAGTCCTGATGATGAAATTGATTGAGGGGAAGTGTACGGCGGGGGTCTAATTGGGTCTCTGTCGCACGAGAGCTCCATCGTGGTGGCATCTGGCCGGAATAGGCTCGCCGGAGTTCGGCAAGGGCTGTTCCCCGTCGTGGACCTGGGTCTGCGAAGGATTAGAACGTGAGGGGTTTCTTTGTAATACGTCAGTGACTCGTTTAAATAGTGCTTCGGTCCCGCTTCTGGTTATTCAAAAAGACAGGGACCACTGTGCAAAGTTGGCATGGGCGCGGGCGCGGGCGCGGGCGCGCTTTCGCCCATGGTTGGGCCGCCTGGGCCAGATTCAGCCCAGTACTATTCACAAGTTTTTCTTTTTCTTTTTCATCCAGAGCTAAATAAATTCTAGAAAATTGTAGAAAAATCCTAAAAATGTAAGACCAATTTTGTTAGATCCCTAATTTCCTATAGTATTTAATAAAAATAGTTTTAGGATTTTAGGTCAAATAGGGAATTTTGGGAGTATTTAAAATAGCCTAAATCATTGTTTCTGGATTTTTAGAAAATCATTAATAATTCCAAAAATCCCCAAACTTTTTAGATGACCTTTATACATTATTTAGGAACCTTGGGTTAAGTTTGGTATAATTTGAAACTTGTTTGATACTTAGAACCCAAAACCCTACCCCTGCCCTTTGAATTCCTTTACTAACTCTGGAAACCTTAGTTTCTCGGAGAACCGTGAAGGAAAATTGTATTCAAGACCTTAGATAATAAACTCTTATTCTCTTTGCATTCTCATGAGCATTACATGGGCAATCATTATTATGTATGGTTATCTTTAGAAAACGAAGAAGAAGTTGAAGTAGAAGGAGAGAAGACTTCACCACCGCCACCTGCGGAACATCAGGCAGGCAGCTGTTTTTACTTTGACATCTGTGGGACCGAGCCTGATTCACCTATAAACGAAGGCAAGCCCCGGTGCATTTGCCACCACCTTGATTCTTGTAAATTCTTTCTCACTTGCTTGATGCATTAGGTGATAGGAGTTGATTGCTAAAACAATTCCTGCATTACCTTCCTTGAATTTGATTACCTTCCTTGAATCCCTGTTTTACAAAAGGTTTTTACTATGCTTAGTCTTGCTCTAGCAAAACAAAAGGTTTTGTTTTTTACAAAAGATGATGTGGCAAAGTGGGAGGGATGTTTTTGAAAATGAAACTTGATGGTGAATCCATCATGGCCATGATGGGTTTAACATCGGAAAAGATGTACCTCTGCCAGGTACCAAACTTTGGGTTGAAATGATTAAGCTGAGACCGGGCGGGTGACTTGCACGAGAAGAAAGAGTCTCGGTGTAGTGTCTCCGTCTGAGTCGATTAAGGACCGTCTCGATGTAGGATTGATGACCGAGGACCCTTTAACTGGTCACATACTTCGTCATGGGTAAGCTTTGCCTCGGGCAGACTAAGGCCAGAATAAGATACCATGCAATGGGAGTGGAGAGATGGCGAGAGTAGCCCTCCGGGGCAAGAGGCTGGACGGTGGTGTATATGTGCTCTCGGTTGGCGTGAACCTGATCTGGTCTTAAGAACCCCGGTGGCGTGCTGACATATGCAAGGGTTAAGTGCTACATATGTCGTGTGATTGGAGATCCTCAGCTGAGTATAATCGATTCGGATCGCCATACCTTCACGGTTATGAAGACTTGGTCACTATCCTATACGTAGAACTCCAGTAAAGATGAAGGATTGTTAAGAAATTGGCTAGCATAGGTCAAGTGATTGAACTAGGGTAGAAAGAACTCTAGTTACAGATAATTCTACTTAACTTGACAATAAAACTGGATTTTTAAGGATCCACTTTTAGTAAGCATTTTTGCAAACAGAGTCTTTGATTATTGAGAAACCTTACCTTGACTCCTTTATAACCAGCATACCCTTGAGAGTCTTTTCTTTAGTCGGGTAAGTCTTGCTGAGTAATCCCATACTCAGGGTTTTATTCCCTATTGTTTTTAGGTGAAAAAGCGACCAACTTTTGTTGTTTCCGTTCCAAGGTGGTCTCAAAGGAACAAAACCAAGAGTAAAGCTACAGGAGGAAGGGTTCCTCCATAAAAACTTTTTGTTTGATACTTATCAGGAGGGGTTTTTGCCTCCCTTGGCTTGTAATAATATTACTCTGCACTCGTACGTTATATCCTGGTCTGTAATAATATAACTCTATCCTACTTTTAAATAAAGGTAAGTTTATGTAATCGCTTCCGCATTTTCGTTTCTCCGATGATTTGTAATGTCTGCGTGACGGGTAAAACGCTCTTGGGAAGGTAAGGAAAGCAGATACCGAACTTTCAAGTGATTCAGGAACACCCGCAGGGTTGTCTGAGGTCCGTTGGACAAGGACAACTGTAGGTGGGCCTAATGACTTGGGAGGTTCCGTCACAGTTGTGAAAAACTCTTTATGTGAGGAAAAAATATTTCATAAGTAAGCATGTCATATCAGCTAGATCGAGTGGATATTGGGAATTGTGAACTTTGAGTCTGTGAACTTGTGATATTTATGAACTTGTTATACTGTGAACTTGTTATATTGTGAACTTGTGATCTTTGTAAACTTTTTATATTATAAATTAGTGATCCTTGTGAACTTGTTATATTGTGAACTTGTTATATCATGAATTGTGAACTTGTGGTCTTTGTGATCTTTTGTCAACTTTGTTGTATTATGAAGTTTGATATGTTTACCGATTGTATTTTAGATTTCGACCGTTACCGGTGTATTTTCCACACCAAACTTTCGTTTTCGATGTTTCTGTTTCCGGAGTTACCGTTTTCGATTTTGTTTCCGATAAAAAATATGAAAACGGTAATGGTTTTAGTGTTTACCGACCGTTTCCGACCGTTTTCATCCCTAACCACAACACATGAGCAACCGACTAATAGCCTATTTAATACAGACCTTTGGATTTAATTATTTATATGGATCAAGCCCAAAATATAACTAACACTTTATGCATAAAAGATTAATGCTAGTATAAATATATCTTGTATAAAAGGAAAATGCAGCCAATAGAATACAGCTGATAACTATTATTCTATTAGTTAGCCTATTAGCTAGTTATTTGTTGGAATCGTGCTGCTAGAAGTTAATTGCATTTAGATAGAGAGGGACAGCATATTTAATCGCTCATATATTTGGATCCAGGTCAAGGCAGCCAACGTTAATGACTTGTTTAATAAAAAAACAGTAATTGATGTACTCCCTAAATTAGCCGGGCTGGGTATTTTCGCTAGCTGAAGAGAGGGCTTTGAGTTGTTCCAACGGTGACATAGCCTTGACGTCAGATCCTGCGGGCCCCGCTCACCTACCACACCCACACCCACACCCAGGCCCAACGACCCCCGCATCCGCATCCCTTTCGCGTTGTCTTCTCTTGATTTGGTCCTCTATGCAAACTGTACTAACAAATCAAACCCGCCAGGAAATGTGCGGTTCTGATTGCTGAGCAAACAGCACCTACTACTTCTCCCTCCCTAGCACGGAATGCACGATGTCAACTCTCTTGCCTATAATCATGTTCAAACTCTGGTCAATAATAGTAGCTAGTACTGTTATTGTAAAGTATCACTAAAATATGCAGACATACTTATAACTTATCCATGTTAAAGAAAGTCGAATATGCTAGCAAAGACATATGAGTCCGTTGAGGAGAGCTATGTTACATTTGATTTCTAGGAGAAAGCAGAGGGAAGAGCCGGTGAAAATCGATTCTCTATTATCTTTCACTAGAATATATAAATGAAGCATATTTTTAGCTCCAGCTCTTAGTATAAATAGAGAAACTCTCCTAATTGTAGCATGAATCAGATGACATTATAAAACCCTTTGATGAGATTTTCTTCCGAGAACGCGTGACCGAGCGTGCACAAAAAGAAGTCATAGCGCGTGTGGGTCTGGGATTTGGACGTTGTTGCCCCTAGTAATTGCACAAAAAAGATGCATTTAAGAGGAATCGAACTTGAGCTGCTGCAGCAACCAATCAAGTCTGATTGTTTTAGTGACGTTAATGCACTCATATCCCTATTTAATAGGGGCAAACAGGGAAAACTCTATGATAATTAATCACTCTTTGATATGCACAATCATGTCCTAAACGACTACCTTTACTGCACTGGAGGGAGTAAGTGTTTTTTTTTTAAAAAAAGCGGGCAAATGAAAGTAAATCGTCCTATCCCATTTAATATACTGAGATGCCAATTAGTTGGTTGCCAGCCAGAGTATGGTGGATGGGATCCTCCTATTGGTTAAATTACCAATGAATTGTTTGGTTGCCCGGTCCAATCTTTCTTATGTCTGTTCCGTTTAGATCGTGTACACCACTTCTTATCGTTTAAATGGCCAATTTAATCAGGGCCTAAACGACATATGTGCCTCAATTTACCATACTAATGATGTCGCTTACGTGAATACCAATACTACTACTACCGCACACGTCATGGTTTAACCTTTGAACATCAGCGACCACTCGGCACTGGGGTGACAATTTGTCACACACCTCATAGTTAGTCAAGTGGAAATGTAGTTACCCAATTTCTCAACCTATAAGACTATCTTCAGCATCCCAATTGATCTCTATATTTAAAACTCATTTTTCAAACAGTGTAGTCTACATTGCGAAACAATGTTTTATGTGACGATATATTCTGACACGGTATAAGGACCAGCGACTTGTATTTTTCTTCATTGACCTAGCTAGCTAGCGTCGTGAAGCCACGCCCATGCGTTTGGTATGATCCGAATTGTGTACAATTTCCAGCCAGTGGAATCACAGTTATTGGATCATTTTGGTACGTATAACGTATTCTTTTTGTATTTCCTGTCTAAAGACATTAATTTCAGAGAAGTCGGGTCTATTTTAGAAGAGCCATTAGAGCATCTCCAAGAGATTAGCTAAATAACTCGTCAAGCCAAATTTTGGCTACTCAATAGTAAAATAAATCTCCAACAGACTAGCTATCTGACTCGCGAGCTATCTGGCTCTCTCACTAGCTAAATTTGACTAGCCACGTGACTAGTCAAACTAGATAGATAATCTGTTTGACTGAGATGAAGATATAGAGTGTAATCTTTATGAAAACGTAAATAGATAGTAAAATAGAGAGAAAAAAATAAAGAGTCTCTTGGAGATACTCTTACTCTTTATTTTTTTTACTTAAAAAAACTATTCTCAATATGGCTTCTTCCCGTTTGGTAGACCTCCTCGAAAGACGAAAGCCTTACTAATTTTCTCCTGCAGCGGGCACAGAAGATCATGCTGGAAAGGTACTAGTAGGTACAGGTAGCCTGGAGCGGAGGAGTTGCCACTTTGCACAGTGCCGATCGAGCTCGCAGCCCCTATATAGCACGCACCCTGCTCAAAGCATCTTTTCCTTACCCAGAAAGATCGAAACGCGCACTACCCGGCGCTCGCGCGGCTTTCTTTCCCAACTCCAACGAAGGCTACAGACACCACCTGGTGCGGGCTCTTCTCCATCGCCCGCCACCCGCTCCGTCGTCGTCGTCCCCGCCGCACCTAGCGATCGATCGCCGCCGCCGCGCCGGTCCCGAATCGAATGGGGAGCCTGGCGTCCGAGAGGATGGTGGTCGGGTGGGCCGCCAGGGACGCCACCGGACACCTCTCCCCCTACACCTACACCCTCAGGTACTACGCCGCGCCGGCGCCCTCGTGTTCCCTCGATATATGTCCGACTGTCTCCGCTCTTTTGCAAACACGCAAATGGATCCAGGAGGACGAGAGACGGTTGGTTTCTGCACGCGCCTCCTCCAGTAGTTCTCCGAGTTCGGGAAGAACAGAAAATTTGATTGATGTTTTTTGATGAAAAATAAAAATGGACTTGGGGCATATTTTCGATCAACTTGCAACGGAAGATGACTAGGGGTACGTACGTAGCGGCGGCGGGTTTTAATTTGGGGGAGCACTCTGTTAGTCTGTTGCATATATGGGAGTACCTGATTCGTTGCAGTTATTATTATTTATACGCGTACGATATGCTTTAGTCCACAACAAGAGCATTATGCGCTGTTGCATCATGCATATATGCATAGTGCACATCAGCACATGCATATGCCAAATACGGATACTGGACAAGATAGCATACAAGCAGAGCAGGTTGGGCGAGCATACACTGCACGTACGCTTCTCTTCTACATAGCAAATAGCATTTTGTTTCGAACATTAATATATGGGTCCTGCTCCTGCACAGCACTGCACGTGCTTGACGTCTCGTACAGACCCAGCAGCGTGTGAACTTGTAGGTAAGATACGTAACTACTGATATCTGCAGCTACCTACCGCCTGTCCCGATCACTGGTACACACCATCCATTTGTACTCGCAGTAATTATACTGATTACCCTTTTATTATTATTGCTTCGAGAGAAGACGACTCTAGTGCTTTCTCATGTCATATCAACTACTAGCACTATCCAACGTACACTAACTGTGGCGATTCATATATGCATAATTCTACATGGTGCTATTCTTCGGCAGGAACAAAAACTAACACTTGTCTCTTTTTCATATGGGATGTGCTGTGGTGACAACAGGAACACAGGCCCTGAAGATGTGGTGGTGAAGGTGCTCTACTGCGGGATCTGCCACACGGACATCCACCAGGCCAAGAACCACCTCGGGGCTTCAAAGTATCCCATGGTCCCTGGGTGAGCACAAACGGTTAACACACACACACACCCAGCGATTTTTCAGGACCCTTGGGGATCCAGTATATATATGCTCCGTGTACGGTCCAGAATATACGTACTGAATTTCCAAGTGTCCTATTATTCAATTTGTCTCAAAACTATAAAGGATATATATAGTGACATGCAGTTTCAGCGTTTAATTTTCATGAGAAAATTACACATGCAGACAGATTCAGGTATAATTATTTGATTGATGACGACCTGCATATAGATTGGTAGATAGAGTGCACATTTGTCAACCACAAACGTTAGCATCCCAGTCCGGAGCTATCCCCTGGGTTACAGGTGGCACATACATACCAACCAAAATAATAAGCTAATACTCTTACGTCTGTAGTTGGTTGCCAATTACTGATCAGATTACTTGAATCACAAGAGCTTGTTGTGTCTAATTTGTACAGGCTATTTATATCATGATGTTCTTTTCATGATGGCTAAAGAGCTGCTGAAATGAGTAGTAAAGCAAACCTCACCGGCCGTCCTATACTTTTCTCTGACAGGACAACCACTCCACCACCGTGAACTGATACAATAACAATAAAGTCCTTTAGTCCAAGTAAATTAGAATAGGCTAGAAACTAAAATCCAACAGAGAGACGAAATCATGGCTTTGGTTTGGTAATAACTGATACTTTTGCAGGCACGAGGTGGTCGGCGAGGTGGTGGAGGTCGGGCCAGAGGTGGCCAAGTACGGTGTCGGCGACGTGGTAGGCGTCGGGGTGATCGTTGGGTGCTGCCGCGAGTGCAGCCCCTGCAAGGCCAACGTTGAGCAGTACTGCAACAAGAAGATTTGGTCATACAACGACGTCTACACTGATGGACGGCCCACGCAGGGCGGATTCGCCTCCACCATGGTCGTCGACCAGAAGTGAGTTCTTGAGACTGAAAACTAATCTTCACCGGTTTAATTATTTTCAGCGTTATCTTGCATGCAGTGTTGTAGAGATAATAATCTCTTTTTTATTAAAAAAATGGTTGGTCTGAAAAAAGCTAGAAATATATAGTTGAACTTCAATTATATTTCAACTTTTGCGAAGTGGACGAGATAAGGTCCAATCCTTCTAGAAAAGGTGCAGGAAAATATATATATGTGGGTATGGGGATAAAATATGATCGAGAAAGTCCATCATCATCTAGCTGCAAGTCGTTGTGTGGATGTCTTATGGTGACCAGGCAAGAGTGTTGATGTGGAAAGTACGGTATGATTTGGTGTGCTTTACTAGCTTGACTTTGTGAGGTTCAACGACCACCACAGAAGCCGAATCCTCACCTACTCTTGATTGAAGATTGGCCACCCAAACCATCACTGGTTGTTGGGAGAAATCAGGGTAACTTTCTCCATCGTTCGCTCCAAAACCTGTGTACACTTTAGTGCGCAAACCACACCACCTACCTCCAACAACATTTTGAGATAGCAATTTCTTGTTTCTTTTTTTTAAAGGCACTCCGTGTGTGAATTATGATAGAACAGTAACTTTTCAAGCAATTTTCTTTGCTGCCAGTCAATTTTGGAAGAAAAAAAGGCAACCTCGGTAACTCGAATTTAGGTTCCTATTTTGTTCTTGGTAAAAAAAACTAAATACCTAGTTCCACGTAAGTTGATAGTTAATGCATTTTGTTTCAGGTTTGTGGTGAAGATTCCGGCGGGTCTGGCTCCGGAGCAAGCGGCGCCGCTGCTGTGCGCGGGCGTGACGGTGTACAGCCCGCTGAAGCACTTTGGGCTGACGACCCCGGGCCTCCGTGGCGGCATCCTGGGCCTCGGCGGCGTGGGCCACATGGGCGTGAAGGTGGCCAAGGCCATGGGCCACCACGTGACGGTGATCAGCTCGTCGTCCAAGAAGCGCGCGGAGGCGATGGACCACCTCGGCGCGGACGCGTACCTAGTGAGCTCGGACGCCGCGGCCATGGCGGCGGCCGCCGACTCGCTGGACTACATCATCGACACGGTGCCCGTGCACCACCCGCTGGAGCCGTACCTGGCGCTGCTGAAGCTGGACGGCAAGCTCGTGCTGCTGGGCGTCATCGGCGAGCCCCTGAGCTTCGTGTCGCCCATGGTGATGCTGGGGCGGAAGGCCATCACGGGGAGCTTCATCGGCAGCATCGACGAGACCGCTGAGGTGCTTCAGTTCTGCGTCGACAAGGGGCTCACCTCCCAGATCGAGGTGGTCAAGATGGGGTACGTGAACGAGGCGCTGGAGCGGCTGGAGCGCAACGACGTCCGCTACCGCTTCGTGGTCGACGTCGCCGGTAGCAACGTCGAGGCGGATGCGGCGGCGGCGGATGCGGCCAGCAACTGATGGCACCGCGTCGTCGAGTCGAACCACGTCTGTGCGGCGCCGCGTGCAACGTTCGTTCGGGTCGAGTCTGCGTGCAACGTTCTGCTTCCTTTACTAGTTGTTGTCTTTCCGCCTTCTTGCCGTTCTGTTCTGGCCTTTGAGATGAGACGATGGATGGTCAGTTTTTAATGTCAGACTGAATAACTACGTATAGTACTGTAGTATTACTCGGAGTACGCCAGAATGTGGTGTGGTGTCAGTGTCACCAGCAATCTGGATTTGCCCAAGTGTTTCTCTTTCTTCTTCGGTTTGTCCAAGTGTTTGCGGTTGTTGACGGATTATCAAATTCGTTCCCTTCCATCCCATCCGTAGTTTAGATGTGAGAAAATATTGAAGACAAGTCTCTCTTTTCAGAAGCACGATAGAGGAACACACGAGATGTAGTGTTGAGCCTCTGGTCTTTCTCCACGGTATTATGAGAGGGTATACAAGTTACTTATATAGAGATATGAGACCTCTCGGGGGCAAAGTCGGTATTTACCGACATAGCCCTAATTACGACTACTTAACACTCTCCCTTAGACGAATACCGCGACCAACTCATGTCTCACTAAAACTCTCAAAAACTCAATGTGGAAAATATGGAGAAAAAGTACGTGGTGACGCAAATTGCATTTGCACTTTATTGCCTCATTAAAAACCTTTTGTGAGAAACTTTAAGAAAATTCATCAAGGGACAAAGAGTGCAACAACTATCAACAAGACATATTTCAATCTTCTGGATCTGGATTCTATTGAATCTTCTACAATAGCTAAATTTAGAAACATGCTCTCGTGAGCCTTGCAAAATTGTATCAATATAGCAAAACATCTTCTTTTAGAAGTATATGCACATAAAGATTTAACAAACTGATTGCATATCCTTGCCATGATTATTTTAGGAACTTCACATCAACTCACTTCTAGGATACACGAGGTAAGTGAACATATCAACATAAATAAACCACTTTAATTGGTAGTGTTCGATCGACTAGATCTACATATTTGATAGAAACTTTCATAAAGGTTTACATATTGACCATCAAGTTGATGCCTTCAGAGCATACAATATGACCTTCAGTGTCTCAAAATTATTATCAATATTAGGGTCTGTTTGGTTGAGCTGTGGCTGTGGAAAAAGTTGTTGTAGGCTGTGAGCTGTGAAAAAAGGTGTTGTAGGCTGTAAGTTGTTAAAAAGCTAAAAACCGTTTGGTGGAAACCACTAAAAGTCGTTAAAAGTTCTTCGATGTATGTTTTCACAGTTCCATCCAAAAGCCACTAAAAGCAGGTCCAGAGGTGCTTTAAGTTTTGCACTACGAGAAAGTCGGCTTTTAGAAAAAGCTACTTCCTGGATCCAGCCCTTTGGTTGGCTTTTGGCTTTTAAGAGGCAAAAGCCAAAGCTAAAAGTCAAACAAAACACACCCTTAAGCATTCGCTCCCCCTGATGATCACATGTCAAAGTCATTATCTCTCATAACTCAAACAAATTTCTTCAAGATATGTGTCTCATTATTCATCTAGAATAATGAGGGTGGATGGTGCTAGGGAGCTACACCTTTCATTCTATCATACACCATAATGTATACATAGTTGTGCAAAGCAAATCACTTGTCCTTCCACAGGACTTAGAGGATAACTAGGTGCCTATGCATTGCAACGGGAACGTATAGTACCATAATAACTTATATACAAATAAGTCTGTGCCCGTGCATTGCCACATGAGTAAAAAAAATTAGTATTAAATATAGGTACATAAAGACAAATACAAAACATTACCACGATATAAATATGTAATATTATTATAAATATACCTCGAGGAACTCCACAAACGAGGGGCGCTCTGCCATGAGCCCATGACCAACTCTGAATGATGACCTACGAGCCGTGCCTCCAGACCTGTGGTGAAACACTGAGCTAGCCGTTTTGTGGCATGATCTCCTTCAGAAGCTCACCTGCTTCATTCAGATTGTTTGCCCCCACCTTCTGCGCGCAAGAGAGCCATAATGCATGCATGTGTGCCTAGCGCATCGCCTCTTGCTGCTCCTCTTGTTTTTCTTCTCTACACCATTGTTGGTCATGGCAATACGCCTGTTACCCCTCGTCCGAAAAAGGTTTGGCTGACAATCCCATAGTAAAAAGCAGAACACATGTAAGATTTATTTAGAAAACGAAAGGGCGGAGAAACAAGGATAGAAAGGTCAGAAATATTATGACCATAATATGATCAAAATTGAAACATAGGCATACTAACTCATACCTTCATCTTTCCGTCATCTGAAAAAACCGTCCCCTTTTGAAGGTAGAAGAATGATGGAAGCTTTTTTCCAAAATCCAATTGTCAACACATAACTTAATAGAATGAAAATATGCTAAAATCATCATGGCTATAATAGTAGCACCAAAGGTAAGAAACATAGACTTGGAATTCTGATACGAAATATTAAAAAGGGAGCAATTGTACAGAATCTTGACTTTTTTCAAGCAACTACGAAATAAGCAGACTGCTAGATTAATTGTTCTTTTGTTTAGAAAAGCAAAGGAAATAGATTTAGTCATCGAGAAAACAGAGACCATACAGTTAGTACCCATCCATCTGCACACAATGAAGAGCAACCAAGGAAGGAAAATAAGATTATTCAACAAATAAATATATAAAGATACATGCAACAACAACAAGTGGACTGTGATACTTGATTATAGGGTAGTAGGGCACCTAGTTTGCTCAATCGGCTAGGAAGAATACTGTTGAGTGCTACTGCTTCTGATGAGACCAAAGCCTGAGTGGTCTGCTACTTTTTTGGTGACAATGCAGTTCAAAATACCACCCAATAATGGTGTCAGTTGTATGAAAATATAGTTCAAACTTCAAAGGCTGACAGCAACCAATTCATAGCAGAGAACGACCAACCCAACTGCAAGCATTTTTATGCTGAATTGGATGTATGAACCTGTTGGTATGTTGCTGTTTTAAATCTGTGTACTAGTAAATCCATGCAAGCTACCTGTTGGAAAGTTCACATGTTGCTGTCAAAACTGAAAACAACAATATGTGAATCTATGTTAAAATGATATTGTCTATTATTGAACAAATGTTGCTGTCAAAATTGAAAAATAGTCAGTTCCTGCAAAACAGTTAGTTGGCTCAATGTTTTGCACTGAACAATTGTTGACAACAACCTATTTGTATGGTTGATAACATGTTCACCAACACAAGTAGATAGTCACTAACAGCAACATTTGTTCTTACAACATTGTTCACCAAACAAGCAGTTCACCAAACAACATTGTTGAGAGGTCAATGGGGAACAACTTCGATCATGGTCGACGTCGATGAAAGGGAATCAATAATTATTAAGAGGAGTTGATCGGTTGCAGTCACCACTTAGTAAGCCAAAAAAAATAAGGGAATGAGACTCGAGAATGAATACATCTATAATCGGGACTTTAGGTTTGTAGACAATGATGTAATAAATAAAGGTGGAACTACTCACTGCATGTGAAACTGCAACAGTCCGATGGTGTCGGTGTTTAGAGTCCGACCGCACACCCAGGGTTACCCCTTGCGGTGCTTTTGGGTAGGAAGGTGCTGTTGACTGTAGCTCAATGGTTCGTGCTGTAAGCACGAGAGAGGGATAGGCAATTTTTTCCAGGTTCGGGCCGCTTAGAGAGGCGTAATGCCGTACTTCCTGGGGTGGATTTTTATGTGGTGGGTTACAGGTGAAATCTCCTGAATGGAGAAAAGCTAATAAGATAGGTGGGTGGTCGATGGAAATGATGGGTACCCCCTGGGCCTTATATACTCGATCGTGGGGCACTCCATGCGTACATGAGGATCACATTTCTCCTAAATAATAGTGAACCGATTGAACTGATCTTCCTACAACCTTGCTGACTTATCCTTAATCCGCCCCGATATTCACGCATGAGTTGACGGATTGCCTGGGCTTGAGTCTGTTAACTTCTTAGGTCGGCCCATTCCGCCAGTAGCTCTAGCCAAGCCCATGAAGAGATGGCCTTGCGGGGCAACTGGCCCAAGGCCCCACGCGAGGCCTTCTCGCCTTCTAGTGGACCCGGGGGATATCCGTTCCCCACAGGCTTCCAATCTTTGAGTTGATTTTGAAATAATCGGCCCAAAGATTCTTAGTCTGGCCTATGGGTTTGTTATATGGTGTGATTCCTGCTTTTGCCGATGGGTGCACCGCCATTGGGTGTAGCCCCCGAGCTTTGAATGGATTTTGGAAATAATCCATTCAAAGGTCTTCATCTTATGCTTTAGAAATCAGCATTTTGTCTTCATCTTATGCTTTAGAAATCAGCCTTTTGCCTTCGTGGGACTAAAAATCTATTGGGTGTAGCCCCTGAGCTTTGAGTGGATTTTGGAAATAATCCATTCAAAGGTCATCATCTTATGCTTTAGAAATCAACATTTTGTCTTTATCTTATGCTTTAGAAATCAGCATTTTGTCTTCATCTTATGCTTTAGAAATCAGCATGTTGTCTTCGTGGGACTAAGAATCCATTGGGTGCACCCCTGTGCTTTGAGTGGATTTTGGAAATAATCCATTCAAAGGTCATCATCTTATGCTTTAGAAATCAACATTTTGTCTTCATCTTATGCTTTAGAAATCAGCATTTTGTCTTCATCTTATGCTTTAGAAATCAACATTTTACCTTGATGGGACTAAGAATCCATTGGGTGCACCGGAAGGCGCACCCAATGGGTGTAGCCCCCGAGATTTGAGTGGATTTTAGAAATAATCCATTCAAAGGTCTTCATTTTATGCTCTGGGAATTCAAACGATGCTATCTGTCCACGCCTTGTTAGGTCTAAAATTAATTTGATCAATGATATATTAGACGTCTGTCCAGCTGAGGCAGATGGTTCTCAGCTGGACATCACTCCGCTCTATGCTTCAATGCTTCTGTTGATTACACTTGCGCTCCAGTAGCCACATTTGGACTTCCTTCCATCATAGCCGATCTCCTCCTTTTGTCGTGGTACATTCATTGCGTATATTTGTGGATATGACTTCTTTAGAAAATCTCTTGAAAATTCTAGGCGACACACCCAATGGGTGTGCCCAAGGGGTGTCTTGTTATGCAGAGTGTTTACCACACTGTCCTGGAGTAGTAACTTGATGTGACCGTGGGGTGTAATCATATTGCCTGAGTAGTTAACTTAGGTCCAACCGGTGTCGTGTTACGCAAAGCGGCGCCTGTTGCCTGACTCATTTTCAGACAGCTTGAATTGCTTATTGAATTCTTGCGACTGTTCGGCGAGCGTGGTAGGAAGTGGACGGTCACCCCCGGCCTCTATAAATAGCCTGCTTGCCCCGTTGTTCTCTTCACTCAGCCTTTGATCATCTGATTTCTTCTTCTCCCTCGTTCCCTCCTTCTCCAACCGATGATGGGCAGGGGTAGGAGGGCAGAGGTTTGCCTCGCCGTGCTGGCAGCAAGCGTAAGCGCGCTACGAGTCCTCCCTTGGAGGACTTCGGTGATTCGAAGTACTCGGAGGAGGCTTCCTCTGAGTATGAGCGATCGCCAGCTCCTACTACTCCCCCGGCGTCATCCAACAACTCAAGTGACTCCAGGGGGCTGTCCACCATTGTCCGGGCATACTGGCGTGCCATCGAGCGTGCCGGTCTCGGTGGGTCGGATGAGTCGGGATCTCCTCGAATGAGGCGGACTCCTCCGACTCCTCTAAGGAGTGGAGCGGCGGCGACGGTGACGACAAGGGCGACGGCAGCAGTGGCGACGACGACGGAGGCGACGGCAGCAGCAGCGACGACGACGACGGAGGCGACGACAGCAAGGGCGACGACAGCAAAGGCAGCGACGGCAGCAGCGACGGTGGCAAGGGCGACAGCGGCAAGGGCGATGGTAGGGGCGGTGGCGGCAGCGGCAAGACCAGTGGCACAATGCCACTGGTTAAATATTAGTATAGATAATAGTAGTAGTAAGTAGTAAGTAGTAGTAGAATAAGATAGTGTTAGTTAGTAGCGTAGTGTAGTGTAAATAGTAGAGTGATGTAATGTAATGTAATGTAGTGATAGGGGTAGAAGAGGTCGACTCATAATGAGTTGGCTTCGAGTTTGTATTGCTCCCCTTATTACAAATCAAGGATGAAGTTGCTCCAGATGATCATTGCTATTTGCTTTTCACTTGTGCGCTTGAAAGTTTGCCCGCGCGCTTGACAACGATGGCATTTTAGAGGTAATGCCCGAGTGACGGTTGTGGCCTTTACTTTTTTGAGTGGTGATCTGGCACTTTAGAGGTAATGCCCGACCTAAGGAGTCCACTTATACTCATGCCAAAGTGCCTTCTCTAGTTTCGAACCCTAGCTCTCACTTTTTCATATGCCCCTTCCCCGCTTTCCTGAATTCTTGAGCCCGCCCGTTCCGCCCAAGAGGTCGCAATGGCTCCCAAGCGGAAGAGACAGAGCGTTGTTGCTTCGATCATTCCACCCATCGAACCCAACAACTAGCTTCCATTCGCTGGTAATCACATGTCTATCATCTCTGAATCATATCTTTTTCACCTTGTTAATACTAGGGTTTTGCCGCCAAAAGAACTCTATTCTTGGCGTATCTAGCGTGGGGTCACAGTTTCGATAGAGGACACCCACGAATCCGTTGTTTACATGCCGTTCCTCATCCGCGGGCTTGCTCTTCCCATTTCTCCTTTTTCCGCGGTCTCCTCGATTTTTATGATTTAAACCTGACGCACTTGAACCCTAACTCCATTCTTCAAGTTGCCATTTTCGTACACCTGTGCGATGCAGAATTCTTCCCCATTTTGGACTCTGGAGGTACCTTTATCACTATCAGCCCGGCATGGCTGGGGGCAGCATCAGCTTGTCGGCGGCGCAAGTTTGGAACTTCGCCGGGGGAGGAAAGTGGAATATCTCTACATTCCCCTCAAGGACAACATTAAGGGATGGCGCCTCGAGTGGTTCACTATGGAGAATCACAACAAATGGTGCCTTGGTCAAGAAGGCAGCTCGATGTTTGCACGCCCAGCTGGGTGGAGTACCCTACTTGCTTAGAAATAGCCGAAACCAAGGTGTTGCTTGCTGAAGTTTGCTCATTGAAGGACAGGGGTCTGACTACTGAGGCCATGGTTGCCGACTTTGTCATCAAAAATATTCAACCTTTTAAAGACAGAGTTTATCCTACTTACTTGTATACTGGAATCAATGATTCTACCCGGGTCACAAACAGGCAGATTCCTAATGAGGATCTGTTAAGCCGACTGGATATGATTCTGAGGGGCAGGGTCTCAAATGCTGGTGCTCCCTTGGCCTACTCTGCATGGAACCTGCCTCCGAATAGTCCCTTCTCTGAATTTGTCTCCAATCCTCCTGCTCGAGATGGTAGCCCGTGCCATAGAGTGTGGCCCTCTCTAGAGGACATTGAGGCCTTGATTGCTCCCCTTCGGAATGTTCCCGAGGCTGAGAGACAAACTCACTTCGAGATGCCATCCAGCACTGATGATGCTGAAATGGATGTCGTTCTTAGCCTGTTGGCCGGGGAATCATCTGACTCAACCCACACCGAGCCAATGGCAATTGCGACTAGGCAAGAGTTTGGCGAGGGTGAGGAAATCTAGAAACCCAAAGGTGCCCACCAGAAGCGTTCACGCCGAGTGAACCACCCAACTGCGCTTGTCGAGGAGAAGAAAAGGCGACTCCAGTGATTGTCATGTTTAGAACAAGACGCTGGCCCTTCTACATTATTCCTTAGCGATAGCTCGGTGAGCGCCATCCCCGAGGACAATGCTGAAGGTTGTGATAATGCTCAGGCTGCTAGCGGTGTGTTGGATGAGAAAGAAGAGGAGGAAGAAGAAATTACGCTAATCCGCAAGAATAGCTGTCACTACAGGGGTAGTGACGGGGGTAGTGACATTCCCTTGCAAGCCTTGTCAGCACTCGTCAGCCTTCAAGGGCTGTCAATATCAGACTTCGATCAAGCACTTGAAGAGGTCATCCCCGAAGATATTCTATCAGAGCCTCCTGAGGCTGACATTCCAACCATCTGTTCAGAGGTCCCAGATGGTGGTCTTCTGCTGCATGATTCTGCTGGGCAAGAGGTAACCTGGGTGGTTTCTCATGCCTCATCGACCTTGGAAGGCGGTCTTCCTTGCAAAAATGCTGATCCGAGTCACCTAGCTCCTATGGATGTGGCTGAGGAATCCCCAGCCTTAGAGGTGGCTGCTGTGGGGGGCCCAGCCCCTAGTGGTGCTGGTACCGATCCAGCCCCAAAGGGTGTTGGGGCAGGCTCCCTCTCTACTACTTCTATGGATGTCCACGTTGAATCTCCTCTAGTCCAGTCCATGGAGGTCGTGGTGACACGTCCTCCAGCGGCTCTCGCCGGTCCGGTCACTTTAGAGGCTAGTGAACTAGACGCCAGAGGTGTGCCACCAGCTGACGAGGCTGAAGTTCCTCCAAGTCATGCTCTTGATATTATTCGTGCTGATCTCCTATCATCGAGCAATGTACCAACTCTTCTTGCTTTGGGTCTTCCCCTGTTCCTTTCCAATCTTCAGGTGAGTCAGCTTTTGCTTTTTACTCTTCTTACTAGAAAACTAGTTTTTTTGCTTATCTGTCCATGATCATAGGATTTTATTGATGGTGTATAGGATTTTATTGATGGTGTATCTTTCCAACTGAGATCTTGCAATGCTCCTATCCCCGACCAAGCTTCGTCTCTGATGCGATGGAACCCTCTGCTACTCCAAAAACAAATAAATGACCTGAAGGCCTCAAATATTGGTTAGTGAGCCCACAGTTTCCTTATTTGCTTTCATTACCTAGCTTATTCTAAGTCATGCGCTCTTCTTCTGTTGCTTTATCAGATTTGACTCGGCGGTGCTCTAACATTGAAGAGAAGTATTCACTGAGCTAGGCCGACTTAAATCAAATTTCTGCTTTTCTGGATGGTGCTCGTTCCCTGAATTCCTCTCTGAATGCATAACTTGATTCCGAGAAGATGGCTCACGAGGTAAACTTCCTTAGCTGCTCTTACTTTGCTCGCCTTACTTCGATGCTTATTGCTGTTCTTGCTTGCAGGTGGAGAAACAAGCACTCGTTGCTTCTCGTGACAATCTGGACAGGCTGTATTGTGATGCTAGTTCCTCTTTGACCATCCTGGGGAGAAGCCACCGCTTTACCATGTCTGATCTGGACCATCATCGCTGCGAGCGTCTCAGGATGAAGTTTCCCAACTTGGCAAGCTGTTGTCCACCAAGGATTCCACCATCAAGGAGCTGCGTGCTTCCAAGAAGCTTGTCACGCAGGAGCTGGAGGCCACACAACTTGCTATCAAGACCTTGGAGAATAATTGTGTTATCTTGAAGGCTCAACGTGACAGGGCCATGGATAAAGCTGTTCATGCTGGGAGGATCCTGATGAGGAGACCAGGCGTCATGGTGCCTGATGATATCATCGCTGATGTTAAGGTCACGCCTGACGCCGCAAGCCGTCTGTCTTCCTCTATTGCCCCTGCGAAGGATGCCGCCTATCGGGATACTTCAGCGTAGCGTATTACCTGAAAGACACTTGTTTGCCGAGTTAGCATCTTTTAGAGAAAAGAAGTAATATGAGTTCTGTATGTGTGCAACATTTATGTTTAAACCGATTGTTCTATGAGCGGAGTGCTGAAAAACACCCCTGGCATTTGCAAGCAAGATATTTCTTTTTTCGATGTACTCCCAATTTGAGTTGGTTATTCTGCTACTAGGGTATAATGGTCACCCTAAGTTAAGTAAGCGGGAGCATGTCGCACCGACTTAAGGTGTTTCCGACTTAAGCCGATTGCTCCGTTAGTAGGGTATAGTGGTCACCCTATGTTAAGTAAGCGTGAGCATGTCGCACCGACTTAAGGCGTTTCTGACTTAAGCCGATTACTCCGTTAGTAGGGTATAGTGGTCACCCTAAGTTAAGTAAGCATGAGCATGTCGCACCGACTTAAGGCATTTCCGACTTAAGCTGATTGCTCTGTTAGTAGGCTATAGTGGTCACCCTAAGTTAAGTAAGCGTGAGCATGTCGCACCAACTTAAGGTGCTTCCGACTTAAGCCGATTGCTCCATTAGTAGGGTATAGTGGTCACCCTAAGTTAAGTAAGCGTGAGCATGTCACACTGACTTAAGGCATTTTTGACTTAAGCCAATTGCTACATTAGTAGGGTATAGTGGTCACCCTAAGTCGAGTCGTGCCGGTTTTGAGTCAAGCCCAATTGAAGTCAGTTGCCAATCAAGAGTTTGAACGCCTTTGGGAAATGAAAGCTTTATTGATGACGAAATCTTCTGGTTACAGAGTACAACTTTTCTTCGAGAACTTTCTAAGGTGCTCTATGTTCCACGAGTTCCCCACTTCCATGTTGTCCATCTGAGTAAGTTGATATGATCCCGGCCGCGTGACCTCTGCTACAATGAACGATCCTTCCCATGGTGGTGACAACTTGTGCCGCCCCTCCCTCATTAGAATTCGGCGGAGGACCAAGTCTCCCACTGCAAAGGATCTTTGCCGCACAACTTTGTTGTGGTAGCGCCTCAAGGTCTGCTGGTACCTAGCCGACTAAATCACTGTGTTTAATCGTTCTTCCTATAGCACATCAATGTCCTCCAGCCTGGTTGTTTCTTCCTTAGCTATGTTTTCAAAGGTCAGCCTTGGTGCCCCAAAGATCAGATCGGCAGGCAGCACTGCTTCCAACCCATAGACCATGAAGAACGGGGTATTTCCATGTAGAGCTCGACTGGGCTGAGTTCGCAGGCTCCATACCACGTATGGCAGTTCTCTGATCCATTTTCTCGCAAGCTTTTTTGCTCTTGTCGAATACCTTTTTTCTGAGTGCATCCAGTATCATTATGTTGGCTCTCTCCACTTGGCCATTTGCTCAGCATGAATTTCATCCAATATCTGCTTCCCAGTGGCCGAGTGGACGCATTTCATGAAGACTCCTCCTGTGCCTCTTCTGTACGGCAAGCCCCCTATGATGGTGTAGTGGGCTAACTGCCTTGCAATGCGCTCTGCTGTAGCCCTGTCATCCGGCTCTTCTTTGTTTTTTATGTATTTGATGATAGGCTCTCTGCAGTCGTTGGGGTCTATCTCTGGCTGACTCAAAGCGTTGCATTCTTCCATCCGGTCCGTGATGATGTTTGGCTGTGATATTTCTTGGATGAAGATCCTAGGTGGAGCATGGGCCTGACTGAACCCCAACTTTGACAATGCATCTGCTGCTGCATTGCGATCCCTCTCCACATGATGGAATTCCAATCCTTCAAACTTATCTTCCAGTTTCCGCATAGCTGCATAGTATTTGCCCATTGAATCAGTCGAGCAGTCCCAATCCTTGTTTATCTGGCTTATGACCACCAGCGAGTCGCCATATACCATTAGCTTCTTGATGCCGAGCGATACTAAGATGCTCAGTCCATGGACTAGTGCTTCGTATTCTGCTGCATTATTAGATGCCGAAAATAAGAGTTGAAGTGCATAGTTAAGTTGTTCACCTCTGGGAGCAATGAAGAGAATCCCTGTACCCGCTCCTTGCAACTTCAACGAGCCATCAAAGTACATCCTCCATACTTCAGTAACTTCTAGGCTTTTCGGGACCTGGTGTTTAGTCCATTCTGATATGAAGTCAACCAGTGCCTGAGTCTTTATTGCCATGCAAGGCCGAAACTCTATGTCATGAGCCCTGAGCTCGCATGCCCACTTGGCTATCCTTCTGATGGCTTCCTTGTTGTGGAGGATATCACCTATCGGGAATCTTGTGACTATTATGACTTTGTGGTCATCAAAGTAGTGCTGGAGCTTGCGAGTGGTTAGAAGTACCACGTATAGCAGCTTCTGGACCTGAGGATACCTTATCTTTGAGGGCCCAAGAACTTTGCTGATGAAGTAGACTGGGTGTTGCACCGGGTATGCATGTCCTTCCTCCACCCGCTCGACTACTAACGCGGTGCTTACCATGTGAGTCATGCAGGAGATATATAGGAGTAGATCTTCTGCTAGCTGACCAGGCGTAGCCCGGCGCGGCGGCTTGAGTACTGGTGGCATGGTCAAGAACTTCTTCAGTGCCTCTAGAGCTTCCTGTGTCTCTGCGGTCCACTAAAACTTGTCCACCTTTTTGAGCAGTTTGTAAAATGGCATCCCTTGCTTGCCTAGCCTCGATATGAACCTGCTCGGAGTTGCCATGCATCAAGTAAGCCTTTGCACCTTCTTCTGTGATCGCGGTGCTTCCATTCTCATGATGGATTCGATCTTTTCTGCATTTGCTTCAATTCCTCGGTGGCTGACAATGAATCCGTGTAGCTTCCCAGCCGGTACTTCAAAGACTCACTTTTCTGGGTTCAGCTTCCACCGGTAGCGCCTTAGGCTGTTGAAGACCAACTACAAATCCTCGATGAAGTTTTCTGATTTTTCTGTCTTGATAACCACATCATCCACGTAGGCATCCACCTGCTTGCCCCAGTGATCGGCTAAGCATATCTAGATGGCTCTCTGGTAAGTCGCTCCAGCGTTCTTGAGGCCGAACGACATGGAGGTATAGCAGAAAGCTCCAAATGGGGTGATGAAAGCAGTCTTCTCCTCATCTTCTTTTGCCAAGCTGATCTGATGATATCTAGAGTATCAGTCTAGGAAGGAGAGCATAGAACAGCCAACAGTCGAGTCAACTACCTGATCTATTCTTGGGAGCCCGAAGGGGTCCTTCGGACAATGCATGTTGAGATCAGTATAGTCGACGCACATGCGCCAATCCACTTTATTCTTTTTAGTACAGGAACAGGATTTGCTAGCCACTCAGGGTGCAGTACTTCCCTAATGAACCCTGCAGACACTAAGCGAGCTAACTTAGCGTGAATAGCTTCCCTTTTGTCAGGCGTAAAACGACACAACTTCTGTCGAATCGGCCTTGCTTGAGGATACACCTTCAATTTGTGCTCGGCTAGTTCTCTCGGGACTCCCGACATATCCGTAGGTTGCCATGCGAATACGTCTCGGTTATCTTGTAGGAACCGAACGATCGTGCTTTCCTATTTATCATCGAGGCTATGGCTGTCTTGCGCTCATCAGCAAATCCTAGGTTGATCCTCTTAGTCTCTTCAATCGGCCGTATAGAGGTCACGGCTTGAGCTTCGCTGGTGGGTATCGTGAGACCCTCCTCCTCCAGCTTAGTGTTTGCCTGCGTGAGGGGGTTGTCAGGGGCCCAACAGTGATGGCTGCTTGGATAGCTCCCCGAAAGCATTCTATGGCGCATTGGAAGTCAGCACGCACAATGATGATTCCTTGAGGTCTCGACATCTTTAATATCATGTACGAGTAATGCAGAATGGCCATGAACTTCACCAGTCCCGGCTTGCCGATGATGGTGTTGTACCCGCAGTCGAATCGTGCCACCTCGAACCTCAGGAACTCGGTTCTGTAGACTCTGGGGTCCCAAAGGTGACAAACATGTAGATGTGTCCGAGTGGGTACTCCCCTTCAGTCGGCACGATACCAAAGAAGGGATTATCTGACTCGGTGAGGTCTTTGAGTGCGACCCCAAGGCTAGGAGCGTCCAGGGAAGGTAACGTTGATGCTGCTTCCCCCGTCCACTAGTACTTTCTTCACCCGGCTCTCTCGGATCACTGGACCAATGAGGGGTGGGTACTTGCCGGGGTGATCAAAGTTGAGTTGTTGATCTGCTCGGCAGAAGGTTATTGCGTGCTCCGAGCACCGGTAAGGAACTGGGGCACTGGTGGTGGCCGCCAGGACTTGCCGGTCATTGAGCTTTTGCTGCCTCCTGTTCTCCTGTGCTCCATGTCCTCCGAAGATGACGTTGACCTCCCTGTCAACACGTGCGAAAGCTCTGCCCCTCCCCCTTCTTGCAGCTGAGGCTGCCTGGGCTTGCCAGGCCCTCCTCGCGGTGGGGGAGGTGGTAGAGGCTGGAACGGTCGGCCATGCCCGACAAAGTGCTTGAAATCCCTGCAATTCTGTAAAGTGTAGCGCATGTCCTTGTGGTACGGGCACTGGGCGTCGAGGATTTCATCCAGTGTCTATTCCCCTCCGTGTGGTGCACCGCAGGCTCGTGCGGTAGGTGGCCTGACAGCATGCACCTCCTCACGAGGCCTCTTCTCCCAGCGCCTATCAGGTTGCTGGTTTGAGTCGCGCCGTGGCGTGGGTGGTGCGGGTTTTGTACCTTCAATGATGTCCTGGGCCCGCTCATCTATGGTGATGTAGAGGTCTGCTTCTCGGAACAATTGTTCAGAGGTGGTCGGCGCTTTCTGGAGTATGGCTCGGACGAAAGCCGAGTCGTTGGATCCCCGATAGAAATCCTCAATCACCGCTGCCTCGGCAACTTTGGGGATGCGGTTCCTCATGGTTTGAAACCTTTTGAGGTATGACCGGAGTGTTTCATCGTCTTGGCGCCTGATGGATTTGAGGTCCCATGGCTGTGTCGGCTTGTCAGAGAGAGACTGGAAGTTGGCGATGAAACCTCGACTGAAATCGCTCCAATCGTCGATGTAGTGCCATGGCAGATGTCGGAGCCACTGCAGTGCATCTTGCCCTAGGACGATATGCAAATATGTCGTCATTACGTCTTTTGTTGCTCCGGTGGCCCGGGCGATGGTCGTGTAGACGGCCAACCAGCCGCTCGAGTCCTGCTTGGGCTCGTACTTGTCAACGTTGGAGACCTTGAAGTTGGGGGCCACTGGATGGCCTGAAGACTCCAGATGTGTCTTCCTATCGGCGTTCATGAGGTCGATCCCGGGGAGGAGAGCTGGTAGTATGTCATCTCGACTGTCCCCGGATCGGGCCACTAGTCGAGGCCGCAACCGACTCAACTCGGGTGGCGCGACTTCGGGCCAGGACGCCGTGATCCTAGTCATACTCCTCCTGGCACCTTATCTCACTTTCGTGCTGTCGGTCACGTGAAGCGTTGATGGAGCTCCATACATCTCGTCGCTTGTTGATGGCATGGCTTAGGTCGCTCAGAGGATGAGCGATGGGTAGAAGGTGATTAGATGCTCAAGTAAGAAGCCGTCAGTAGTCTTCCGTGTCCAGAGTTCACGGGAGGCCATCATCTATCTGGGCTAGCACCCCCCCCGACTTCACTCGGCGTGTTCATTGCACGAGCAAAGTCGGGGTACAAGTTCCGAGCGAATAGAGGGTTTTCTCGGTGCAGCCTTGCACCATGCTCGGCTTGCTCCTGCTCTCGGTCCTGAGCTTGTCGGCGATCACGGCGGCAAGAGTTCCGTCTTTCTCAGTGTACTCGCTCGTCGAGAGTTTCTCCCACTTCTAAGGTTTCATCCCGGGATACGGGTTGTGCCGGATCCTGTTCCCCGACCTCATGATGTCGCCGCACGTTCCGGCGTCTGTTCCTCCGTCACCGCGCTTCACGCTGGGAGGTTCCTCCCCTTGCATGGTTGGCTCATCGTCGGAGACAGGAGATGACTCTAATGTCCCCCCGATGAAGAGGACATCGAGGTAGAAAGGAGCTATCACGACGGCGCTCTTCTTTCTATCCTCCTTTGAGGGCAAAGGTTCCAAAAAGATGGCTCGACATGTTCTCGCCCCCTGACTCGAGACGTTTTCTTCCTTCTTTTGAGTAATCCGTGTCCACTCCTTTGTGGGCAAAGTGGACAGTGGAGTTTTTCGGGTAAGTGGGCTCCCGACTTCTAGTTTGTAAGAGGTCATCTCCGCTCGAGGTGCGAGTGGCCGCGCCACCCACTGTTCTACTCCAGTTTCCTTCGGGATCTCCGAGGAAAGCTTCTTCTCTGGCAGGTCTACTACGCGGTGCAGAGTTCCCTTTTCATCCACTATGGACGAGATGGTTCTGAAGCAGAACATGGTTCCGGGGTGAAGAGCAATCTTGCACTAGGATGTGATGGCCATTGAGCCGTCGGTGTTTAGAGTTCGACCGCACACCCAGGGTTACCCCTTGCGGTGCTTTTGGGTAGGACAGTGCTGTTGACTGTGGCTCAATGGTTCGTGCTGGACGCACGAGAGAGGGACAGGTAATTTTCTGCAGGTTCGGGCCGCTTTGAGAGACGTAATACCCTACTTGCTAAGGTGGATCTTTATGTGGTGGGTTACAGGTGAAGTCTCCTAAATGGAGAAAAGCTAATGAGATAGGTGGGTGGTCGATGTTAATGATGGGGTACCCCTTGGGCCTTATATACTCTATCGTGGGGCACTCCATGCGTACATGAGGATCACACGTCTCCTAAATAATAGTGAACCAACTGAACTAATCTTCCTACAATCTTGCCGACTTATCCTTAATCCGCCCCGACATTCAAGGATGTCATGCGCGGGAAAGTCGGGTGGTTGTTGTGGATAGCGCACGAGTTGATGGATTGCCTGAGCTTGAGTCTGTTAACTTCTTAGGTCGACCCATTCCGCTAGTAGCTCTAGCCCGACCCATGAATGGATGGCTTTGTGGGGTAACTGGCCCAAGGCCCCGCGCGAGGCCTTCTCGCCTTCTAGTGGACCCGGGGGATATCTGTCTGTGACAGAACCTCCCAAGGTATTAGGCCCACCTACAGATGTCCTTGTCCTGAGGACCTTGGACAACCCTGTAGATGCACATAATCACTCGACAAGTTTGGTAACTTTACCTTCATCATTTCGCCCAAGAGCGCTTCACCCGTCACGCAGATATTACATCACATTGGAGGAAAGAATAAGTGGAAGCAAATTACAATAACTTAATTTACATTAACAAAATATAGAGAGAGTATACTTATTACAATACCAGGGTATTTAGAGTGCATAAAGTATTATTACAGACCAGGGAGGCAAAACACCTTCTCGCACAAAAGTTTATTGTTTTAAAGTGGGTGGCCAACATCCTCCCGCGACCATCTTCATTGTTGAGACTCTTCCTTGGGTATCACCTTTGAACAGAAACAACAAAACTCTGCTGTTTCCTCACCTACAACAACATGGGTTCGAAAACCCTGAGTACGGAGTGTACTTTCGCAAGTCTTACCCGACAAAAGAAAAAGACTCTCAAGGATATGCTGGCTTGAGTGAGTCAAAGTAAGGCTATTCAAGATTGAAAGACTCTATTTGCATAAATGCTTACTAATAGTGGATCCTTAAAAATCCAATTTTATTAGCAAGTTAAGTCATTACCTGTAGCTAGAGTTCTTTCTACCCTAGTTCAAGCACTTGACCTGCACTAGCCATCTTTTATTACCCTTTAGTTCACTGAATGCTACGTGTAAGTCAGTGACCAAGTCTTCATGTCCGAGAAGTAACAGCGATCTGAATCGATTAATACCCAGCTGGGGATCTCCAACCACACGACATATGTAGCACTTAACCCTTGCATATGTCAACTCGCCACTAGGTTTCTTAAGACCAGACCGGGTTCACGCCAACCGAGAGCACAGATACACCACCGTCCAGCCTCTTGCCATAAAGGGTACACGCTACTCTCGCCATCTCTCCACTCCCATTGTGTGTTGGCCTTTCTGGTATTAGTCTGCCTGAGGTAAAGCTTACCCATGACGAGGCATGTGGCCAGTTAAAAGGTCCTCGATCATCAAGCCTACATCGGTATAGTCCTTAATCGACTCAGACGGAGACACTACACCGATACTTCCTTCTCGTGCAAGTCACCCGCCTAGTCTCATATTTATCATTTACAATCCTAAAGTTTGGTACCTGGCAAAGGTACATCTTGTCCGATGTTGAACCCATCACGGCCATGATGGATCCACCATCAAGTTTTATTTTTGGAAATATCCCATTCCATCTAAAGCATCATCTTTTGTTAAAACCAAAACATTTTTGTTTCTAAAGCAAGACTAAGCATCAGAAAATCTTTTAATAAAATAGGTAATCAAGGAGGGTTAAATAGTTCCAAGGAAGGAAATGCAGCAATTGGCTTAACACCCAACTCCTAACACCTAATGCATCCTTCAAGTGATAAAGAGTTTAAAATCACAAGGAAAGGTAAATTCACCAGGGCTTGCCTTGTGTTGTAGGGGATTCGGGATCTGTTCCACATATATCAAAATAAAAACAGTTCTTGGCAGGTGGGGTTTCAGTTGGTGGTGCAGTCTCTTCTTCTTCTTCAACACTTACTTCTTTGTTTTCTATACATAACCATACATATACATGAATGTTCATGTGATGCTATGAATTTGCAATTAAAATAGAGATACATCAAGTTGTATCTTGAATACAACTTTCCTTCATGGTACACCTGGGTAACTAGGGTTTTCTGGGCTAATACCCTAGTAGGGTTAGGCAATTCTATTCTAAAATGCTAGGGTTTTGGGGTTTTGGGATCAAACAATGTCCAAAACATGTCAAACTTCACCCATGGACTCTAATTATCATATTAAGGTTACCTAAAATTTTTTATGATTTTTGGAGTTACCAAATTATTTCTAAAATTCCAAAAGTCTAAGTTTAGGCCTTCATAAATACTAAATAATTCCTGGGTTGGACTAAAAATTGTGGAACCATTTTTATTAAATACTAGGGGAATTTAGGAGTCTAGTAAAATTGTTCTCATATTTTTATCAATTTTCTAGATTTTTCTATAAATTCCCTAATCTGTGAACAAAAAAGAAAAAGAGAACAATGAATAGTGTTGGGCTCAATTCAGCCCAAACCGGCCCGTAGAAGGGAGAAACACACGCGCGTCTGCGCCCGCGCTGTCGGCTTTGCACAGAGACCCCTGGCTATTCGAAAAAATCAGTAAAGAGTCCTTAACACTATTCCTCTATGTCTCTGACATTTGCACCGAGACCCCTCCCTTTTTGTTTCTTCGCAAGATCGGGTCCTTGATGGTGGGCAACAGCATGCACGCTCCGGCGAACCCATACCGGCCGCAACACTCAATAATCCGTGCCCAGAATCGGTCTATGCCTCATTCCACCTATGGCGATCCACTGGGACACCCTAATTTAACCCAAACGCCACCCTAGAGCCCAGTTCATGTACACCCATGGAGGTCGGGGTATCTCCAACGCATTCCTAGTGTTCTAGCGCGATATAGCAAAATCGGCCGAGCCGACGAGCATCACAAGCACACGAGAGTGCAGAAACACGAACCAGGGGGGCGAGAACGGACTTGGAGGTGGCTGACCACGATGGGGTGACACGCGGTGGCGCGGAGAGTGGATTTGGGGGAAAACAAAATTGGGGCGCTCTGTTGGACGATCGGAGGCAAGAGCTGGTGCTTTGGATGCACAATAACCTAGCGAAGCTCACTGGGGCAGCAATTTATAGGTTCTATCGGTGGTGGCGTCCAATTTGAAGGAAGCGTGCTGGCGGCCGGAGAGAGGGACTGAGTCACCGCGACGTTCTACCGTGGCAGTCACTAGTGTGTCGACTCAGAGGATAGGCAGGCTACCTATTGCAACCAATGACGACGTGATAACCAGGCAATGGCGTGGCAGGCTAGGGTTAACGACGATCATCACCGCGACGGCTGTGCGGCCACGTCACGACGCAAGTTGATGGGCGATAGAGCGGCCACAGTACTTGGACTCCATCCACGATGAGATCTTTCTAGCAGGGGATCGTTATCTGCGTTTAACTAGGCGTGAATCATGGCGCCGGCGCGAATCCGAGCGCAAGGTCACCGGCGGCGAGGGGTGATGCATCTGAAGATCTTTTTCAGTTACTGTAGTATCACACTTGTTCTTTAGAGTGCTTGATAGAGCACAATTTAGGGTAATTTACTCCAAAATTTGTGTGGCAACTTGATCATCCACCTGTATCAAAGTTATTGATCTATAATCCCTCTTTAATTTAGCTATAGCATCCTTAGTCAAACTCTCATTGGATCCTGCCTAATTTCGATCCCAAAATTCTGCCAATATCAGTGGTGGCCATATTTCAGTTTAAGGGCTGACTGACAACCCGACTTTAAGTCCTTTTATCTCCTATTTATGTACAACACCAGTGCTTAGTCACTTAATCAAACTTGTACCCCTAACATAGCTCTACAAGTTTGCTATATTGACCTAGGGTAAAATCCTTAAGAATTTAGAGATATAGAGCTCCAAAGTTGACCCCATTCAACTAAAATACAGACTTAACCATATAGGGTTCATGGGGTACTTTTTGCAAATAAGTCCAAACTTCATCATACAACTTGGAAATTCTCCAATGTGAAAATTACTTGGTTTATGGTGTTCTACCATTTTTATATTTGCACTTTTGTCCAAAAGTGCCTAGAATTTACATTTACCCCCTAGGGTTCCAATTAGGGTTTTCTAGGGTTTCTTTTAGGGTTTTGAGTACTTTAGGGTTTTTGTGCCACTAAAGTACACCAAATTTGATAGTTTATGAGCATTTCTAATGACTTTTCAGGTTTTTCTCATTTTGGATCCACTTTCCTCCATAAGCCCTAATTCTAGGGTTAAGTACCCCACCCTAGGGTTAATCACACATCAAGTCACCTCATCACAACTTGTTTGAAATTTTTACCTAGTGAATGCATTCTAGGTGTGACAAACAACATGAAATGTCAATGCACATGATGTTATGCTCAAGTTTTAGTGCTAGTAACACCAGGGGTGTTACATCTTTCCCCCCATAAAAGAATCTCGTCCCGAGATTTAAGGTCCTAGGGTAAGTAATGGAAAAGGAAACACGTCACATTTTTATTTCCTTATTTGTCTTACAAAGCAGGGGGTGGTATGGGGTTTATTCCAATTTTACAAACAAATGTGCATATCTTACAGGTTACATGAAGCTAAAAACCTAGGAAAATTCTTTTCCAAGAAGTCTTGAGTCTCCTAGGTAGCTTCATCTTCAGTATGCTGGTTCCATTGTACCTTATAGAATTTAAGAGTCCTTTTTCGTGTGATCCTGTCCTTCTGATCCAAAACTCGAATGGGATGTTCTGAATAAGTCAAATCTGGTTCCAAGACAACATTCACCACATCGATGGTTCGATCAGGAACCTGAAGGCACTTCTTCAATTGAGATACATGGAACACGTTATGCACTGTAGACAATGTTTCTGGCAGTTGGAGTCGGTATGCCACTGGTCCGTATCGTTCAAGATAAGCAATGAGCCAATATACCGGGGTGCCAATTTTCCTTTTACCCCAAAACGGTTCACACCCTTCATTGGTGATACTTTCAAATACACATGGTCATTAACTTGAAAGACCAAAGGCTGACGTCGTTTATCCGCATAATTCTTTTGCCGAGCTTGTGCCTATTTCAAGTTGTGTATGATCAGTTGGACCTTTTCTTCCGTCTCTTTAACCATATCGGGCCTGAAGAACCACCTTTCTCCAGGTTCTGACCAATTTAAGGGTGTCCGGCACCGTCGCCCATACAGTGCTTCAAATGTTGCCATCTTAATGCTTTATTGATAGCTGTTATTATAAGAAAACTCTGCCAATGGTAGACAATCATCCCATTTTTGCAGAAACTCCAGGACACACGCTCGCAACATGTCTTCAAGTATTTGATTTACTCTCTCAGTTTGTCCACTTGTTTGAGGGTGATAGGCCAAACTGTGGAGCAACTTAGTACTCAGAGACTTGTGGAGTTCTTCCCAAAATTTGGATACAAATTGTGGTCCACGGTCTGACACTATTATTTTTGAAATTCCGTGCAAACTAAGAATATGAGCAATATATATCTGTGCATAGTTAATGATCAGGTAATATGTCTTGACGGGCAAAAAATGAGCTATCTTTGTAAGCCGATCAATTATAACCTAGATAGAATCAAAATCTTTAGCTGTCCTGGGTAATCCCACAATAAAATCCATACTAATATCCTCCCATTTCCAAGTTGGGATAGGCAAGGATTGCAATGGCCCAGCGGTCTTCATATGTATTGCTTTGACACATCTGCAGGTGTCACATCTTGCCACATAGCGTGCAATTTCAATATTCATTTTTGTCCACCAATAGTGTTGCTTTAAGTCTTGATACATCTTAGTACTTCTAGGATGAATGGAATGTCGACTAAGATGAGCTTCATCCAAAATCTGTTGGCGGACCTCAGCATCTTTAGGCACAACTATGCAATCATTAAACCATATTATCCCTTGGTCATCTTTTCTGAAGCATTTAGCTTTGCCGGCTTCTATTTTCTCACGAATGTATTTCATACCCTTGTCACTTCTTTAGGCATCAATAATTCTCTGTAGAAGAACTGACTCAAGCTTTAATTGGGTCAAAGTTCCGTGTTGTATCATTCCCAGGTTTAACTTTTCCATTTCTTGACATAGTGTGGTGTTAGTGGCACTTACTATAAGACAATGACATGAAGCTTTGCGATTCAGTGCATCTGCCACCACATTGGCTTTGCCTGGGTGATAATAGATTTCCAAGTCATAATCTTTAATCAGCTCAAGACATCTTCATTGCCTCATATTTAATTCTGACTAGGGAAAGATATATTTTAGACTTTTATGATCTCTGTATATAAATGGCAAGTACTTCCCAGCAGATAATGACGCCATACCTTGAGTGCATGAACAACTGCAGCTAACTCCAAGTCATGAGTTGGATAGTGCTCCTCATGCCGGCGTAGCTGTCTTGAAGCATAAGCTATGACTCGGCCCTCTTGCATTAAGACACATTCAAGGCCAGTACCTGATGCGTCACAATACACATCAAAAGGTTTTTCAATGTCCGACTGAGCCAATGCTGGAGCAGTGGTCAGTAACACCTTCAACTGCTAGAAGGCTTCATTGCATTTTGGGGACCAGTCAAACTTGGTGTCATTCTTCAATAAACTTGTAATAGGTTTAACAATTTTGGAGAAATCCGGAATGAACCTGCGGTAATATCCAGCTATTCCAAGGAAGCTTCTAACTTGATATACTGTAGTTGGTGGTTTCCGTTCCAAAATATCCTTGACTTCGCTAGGATCGACCGCAATCCCTTGTACAGACAATACATGTCCCAGAAACTGGATTTCTCCCAACCAAAACTAGCATATGCTGAACTTAGCATATAACTGGTGCTCTCTTAAGTGCATCAGCATGATCCATAAGTGCTTAGCATGCTCCTCTTCATTTTTAGAATAAATCAGGATATCATCAATGAAGACCACCACAAATTTATCCAACTCGGGCATAAACACCGAGTTCATTAAATAGGTGAAGTGGGCTGGAGCATTTGTCAATCCAAAGGACATAACCAAATATTCAAATAATCCATACCGCGTAGTGAATGCGGTCTTGGGTATATCTTCGGGTCGAATACGGATCTAATGATAACCTGACCTAAGGTCAATCTTGAAGAATACCCGAGCTCCAGTAAGTTGATCGAATAAGATATCGATTCGAGGAAGAGGGTACTTGTTCTTGATGGTGACCTCATTAAGGGGTCTGTAGTCCACACACATTCGTAATGTCTGATCCTTCTTCTTAAGAAAATTGCGGGACATCCCCAAGGTGATGAACTTGGCCTAATGAACCCTTTCTCGAGCAAGTCTTGTAATTGAATCTTGAGTTATGCCAATTCATTAGGTGGCATTCGGTACGATCTTCTAGAAATAGGAGCCGTACCGAGCTTTAGTTCAATCACAAACTCCACATCTCTTTCTGGAGGAAACCCAGGTAAGTCTTCAGGAAAGACATCCAGAAATTCACATACCACCGGAATATCCTGAATTTTTGGTATGATAGCTTCATAAACCCGTCCAGATGATTTAGCTGGGACGGCTATAGGAATGGACAATTGAATCTCTTCATGACCATGGCTTAATTTGATGGTCCTCTATATTGATAATGGCCTTATGCTGGGCTAACCAATTCATGCCCAGTATTACATCTATGTCTTGCCCCTTTAAGACAATCATGTTGGTAAGAAGTTCCCGTTCAGCCAATCTTACTAGTATACGGAAAGCTACTTCCTTAGTAAATATCCGTCCCCCAGGTGAGTGGATAATAGATCCTTCCCTTGATTCAGTGCAAGGAATGCAATGCTTTTCCATGAAATTCTTGCTTATGAAGGTATGTGATGCACCAGAATCGAAAAGAATGACTACTAGGTAATTGGCAACAAGGTACGTACCCATCATTACTGGTTCGCCTTCCAGTGTTGTAGCCACTTGAGTATAATAAATCCGTCCGGTTTTCTTGAAATCTTTGCCTGTTGAAGTATTAGTCGTGTTCCCCTTTCCTTGGTTGGAGTTCCCAGAGTTCTGTTGGAAATTGGTTTTATTTTGCTTCGGGTATGGGCAGTCCTTGTTGAAATGTCCGAACTTTCCACAGTTGAAGCAACTAGTGGAAGAACTAGGGAGAGCAGGGAAACGAGTACCAGAGGCACTCGGCTGCTTGAATGGGTATGAAGGTGGGCGAGGTGAAGAACGATTTTGATTAAAAGGTCAGATCACCAACCTGGTTCTCTTTTCCAGTCCTTGATTTAACCTTTAACCTCCAAAACCCTTTGATTTCCCATGTCCTGCATTTTTAGCTTCGACTGCCAGTGCAGTACTGATAGCCCTACTGTAAGTAGGGTCCAAGCAGGTCGCCATTTTCTCTTGAAGCCTATCATTGAGTCCCCTCATGAAACAATTCTTTTTCTTCAGATCTGTATTCACTTGGTTGATGGCATACTGAGACAGATGGTTGAATTTGTTGAGATACTGCATTATAGTATCTCCCCCTTGCTTTAATCGGATGAACTCTTCTTGTTTCATATGGAGCACTCCCTTAGGAATATAATGCTCCCGGAATGCTAGCTTGAACTCCTCCCAGGTGATCTGATGTCCGGTCGGCTGAATTGCTACAAAATTTGCCCACCAAGTAATGGCAAGCCCTCTTAGTTGTTGTCAGCAAATAATGGCTTCTGTGTCTCTATGCAGCGAATCAACCCAAACTTCTGTTCCATCACTCTTACCCATTCATCGGCTTCTAGAGGTTCTTCTGCTTTAATAAAGAGCGGGGGTCGAGTCTCAGAGAATTCCAGATATGTAGTTTCATGTGGTCCTTGAGGAGGAGCCCTGCCTCCGTGCTGTTGGAACTGATTACCCACCATCTCACGCAAGAAGTGCGTATTATCCGCAGTGGCATTCACCAAGACAGCGATAACGCGCATGTTTTTCCATCCCACTACCATAACTCTTGTATCTAACCCTCTTTCACAGATGACTTCACCCACCCCACTTAATGGAGGAGACACTCGTTTCAGTTTTGACTACCTCTCTCATGAGGGTTTTCCCTCCATCTTGTGGGAGGTGCTCTGCTCCGCTGGTTACCCTACACCCCCTCTGTACATGGTGCAGTTGTATGAGGAGCATCGGGTGCCATGTTGCCGGGTTTGGCTGACTTTGGAGGCTCACCCTCTGTAGCCTGGATGGCGTTCCCTTGACTCCGAGATTATCGGGTTTAGGGCGGACGACACCACCGAGGCCACAGCACTGAAGACCCTGACAACCTTCTACGGGTATCATCCCTTGGAGATGGTGATGCATCCACTGGGACTCTTCCCCGCTGAGAAGAGGGATGACCCCATGTGGTGCAACAGAGTGAGCCATGTAAAGGACGTATGGGCTATGCATCCTGACCAAGTTGAGAGGATAACTGTTCAGTGTATGAGCGCACTGTACCGCCTACAAGCCCTGTAGAGTGACGCCATGGCACACCTCACTAACCTTGCTCGGACTACTAAGATCACTCTTGACAGTCAAGAGGACTTCGTGGTCGACTTGTCTTCAGAATTGGTGGAGAAAGACCTATAGGTGGAGCAGTTGAGCAAGCGCATCGCAACCCTAGAGCAGCAGGTGGAAATCCAAGGTAACACCATCGATATCCTAGAGATCCAGCTCCATGATGTGCAGGAGGAACTTGAGGAAGCCAACGACCACCTGGAGATGCACCACCAGGACACGGAGGCAAATGAGGCAAGAAGCGAGGAAGAGGAGGATCCCGAGGAATTAGAGCCAGCTCCAGGCCCAAATGCGACTCCCTCCGGAGTGCCCGCTTCACCTGCTTCTAGCGTTGCCTCTACCACTCAGGGTTGACGGGTTAGTTTGACATATTAGGAGGATAGGAACCCACATGAGCTTAGTTTTGGTACTAATTTTTGGACTAGGCTTGAGCGTGAATCTCCTAAATTGTTGTAATCCAGGAAGAACTTTTATGAGCAATGAATGCAAGCATGTTATTCTTGTTTGGTTTCAATACTATGTTATGACATTTTCTTCTCATAATATAAAGGATTCTGTTGGAACCATGAGTCAAAATAATAATGACGGAATTTCTATTTTCAGATGGCAGCTAGGCAGCGTCGCGTGTAGAACGAGCAGGTTCCCCCCTACCACCTCTAGCTCCCACAGTGCAGGAGCTAATGACTCAGCAGAATGAGATTCTTCGGCAACTATTGCAGTGCCAGCCCCACCCTCAGCTGTATGGTGGAGGCCAGCCACAACGTCCTCTGGTCGCGGCAACCTATCAAGAGTTCTTGAGCACGCAGCCGCCCTTGTTCACCAAGGCTGAGGATCCGCTAGACACCGATGTGTGGCTAAGGGTTGTGGAGTCAAAGTTCCCACTCCTCACGGGAGCTTGCCCTGACGACACGAAGACCTACTTCGCCGCACAATAACTCCGTGGACCTGCTAGGACATGGTGGGACCATTTTCGTGCCATGTTACCTGCTGACCATGAGGTGACATGGGAGGAATTCAAGACGGCTTTTAGGGGACACCATATTCTAGCAGGGATTCTTGATCGCAGGCTCAATGAGTTCTTGGCTTTGACTCAGGGAACCCACAATGTGCTACAGTATGCCCATGCCTTCAATGACCTATGCTAGTATGCAGGGTATCATGCAGATTCAGATGAGAAGAAGAGAGACCGTTTCCGCAGGGGACTCAACACCAAGCTATGTGAGCGGCTGACAGCTTCAATGAACTGGTCAACCTTGCCATATCACAAGAAGATTTTATTGTAGCTCACTGGACAGAAAAGAAGAGGAAGGCACCAATGTTAGGACCCTCAGCTCCGCCCCAGAGATTCCGGATTGTCTCCAACAGTCAGAGCAGGGGATTCCAGTAGTAGGCAGGAATATGGGTCATCAGGCCACCACAGCAGCAAGCACCCAACCATTTTCCCGCTCCCGCTCCAAGGAACAATCAAACTCACCAGCAGCAGCAATTCTGCCAAGGGAATGGAAACAAGTGCTTCACATGTGGCAATGTGGGCCACTAAGCCAAAAATTGCCCATGGAATCAGCCAAGGCAGATGCCAGCCCCCAACCAAGATAAAGGAAGGAAGCAGAGAGTGCAAGTCAGGCAAGGGAAGCTTGACTTCACCACTCTAGAGGAGCTACCTGAAGGAGCACCCGTCATGACTGGTACCTTTTCAGTTTTAATCAACCTGCATTGGTTCTGTTTGACTCTGGTGCATCACATAGCTTCATTAGCCAGAAGTTCAGCGTTAAACACCAACTGCCTTTCTATCATACCCAAGGGTCTTTCATGATAGCAACGCCTGGGGGCAAAACTGCAACAAACCAATTAAATCGAAATGTGCCTATCTCACTGGGAAGTAAAATCTTCAAAACTACACTCCTGATTTTAGGATTAGAGGGCATGGACATGATTCTCGCAGCTAACTGGATGACTCAACACTGGGTGGTGTTGGATGTAGCTGCTAGAGCTCTAGAAATCCGTTCTCCTACCTTCGGAGACCTCACGTTGTATCTACCCAGCCAAGAAACCACTCGGTCGTGTGCCTTTTCCATGATGGAGCTACCTTTAAAGAAGATTCCAGTAGTTTGTGAGTATGCAGATGTTTTTCCTGATGAGTTGCCAGGAATGCCGTCAGACCGAGATATCGAGTTTGCCATCGAATTGCAACCGAGAATGGCACCTATCTCTAAGAGGCCCTACCGGATGCCACCCGCCGAGCTGGTAGAATTAAAGAAGCAGTTGCAAGTATTGCTGGACAAAGGTTTCATCCACCCGAGTACTTCATCTTGGGGATGTCCAGCCTTATTCGTGAAGAAGGATGAAAGCTTAAGATTATGTATAGATTACCGCCCACTCAATGTGGTGACTATCAGAAACAAGTAACCTTTGCCTCGTATTGATGTTCTTTTCGACCAATTGGTCGGAGCCAAGGTGTTTTCCAAAATAGATCTTCGCTCTGGCTATCATCATATCAAGATACGAGCAAGTGATATTCTGAAGACTGCCTTCTCAACCAAATATGGGCTGTATGAGTATTTGGTGATGTCGTTTGGGTTAACAAATGCACCCGCTTACTTCATGTATCTGATGAATTCAGTCTTCATGCCTGAACTAGACAAATTTGTGGTGGTTTTCATCGATGATATCTTGGTGTACTCATGAAACGAAGAAGAGCATGCCGGTCATTTGCATGTAGTGCTCCAACGTCTGAGAGAACACCGCCTTTATGCCAAATTGTCAAAATGTGATTTCTGGCTAAAGGAGATTAAATTCTTGGGTCACACTATCTCTCAAAAGGGAATAGCAGTGGATCCGGATAAGGTGCAAGAAGTAATGAATTGGAAGCCACCCACAACTGTCCGAAGATTTGAAGTTTTCTGGGATTAGCCAGGTATTATCGATGATTCATTCCAGATTTCTCTCTAATTGCGAAGCCCATGATACAATTGTTGAAGAAGGGAGCAAAATTCAAATGGGGTTAGAAAAGTGAAGATGCCTTCCACACCTTGAGGCAACATCTGACCACAGCACCTGTATTGGCGCAGCATGACAACAACAAGCCGTTTGATGTGTACTGTGATGCCTCGGGCACTGGACTGGGTTGTGTTTTGATGCAAGACAACCGTGTCATTGCCTATGCGTCAAGAGCACTCAGACCTCATGAACAAAATTACCCTACTCATGACTTAGAATTAGCAGTCGTGGTTCATGCATTAAAAATGTGGAGGCACTACTTGATGGGAACCCACTGCAACATCTATACATATCACAAGAGCCTCAAGTATATCTTTACTCAGGCTGATCTCAACATGAGGCAGAGAAGATGGTTATAGTTGATCAAGGACTATGACTTGGAAGTACATTACCACCCGGGGAAAGCCAATGTGGTAGTTGATGCCTTTAGTCGAAAGTCATAATGCAACTGTATGATGATGGATTCTTGCATCAATACCCTATGCAATGAGTTGAGTAAGATGAGAATCGAGGTAATTCCTTCTAGTACCTTGTCTCACATCTCCGTCGAGCCAACCTTGCTAGACCAGATTGTTATGGCCCAACTTAGTGACAAGGGAGTGCAAATCATCAAGGAGAATCTTCATCAGAAAGTGGAGAAGTATAAGTGCTTTCGCCAAGACCGCAAGTTGGTAAGAAGTTTGGCTTACCACCCCCAGACTGATGGTCAGACCAAAAGGGTAAATCAGATCCTTGAAGATATGTTAAGGATCGATTACGACAAGAACTGGGATAAGTGCCTTTCTTTGGTAGAGTTTGCTTATAACAACAGTTGTCAATCTAGTCTGAAGATGGCACCTTTTGAAGCCTTATATGGAAGAAGGTGTCGAACACCCCTCAACTGGTCATAGCCTGGAGAAAGAAAAATCTTTGGGCCTGACCTGGTGTCAGAAGCCAAAAGAAAAGTCAAACTGATCAGGAGAAACCTAGAAGCTACTCAGGCCAGGCAAAAGAGTTACCATGATAAGAGAAGGAAACCCCTCCAGTTTGAAGTGGGAGATTTCATGTATCTCAAAGTATCACCCACAAAAGGAGTGCAAAGGTTTGGGATCAAAGGCAAGTTAGCCCCTCGCTACATTGGACCTTATGAGATCATAGAAGCATGTGGACCCATGGCATACAAATTGAAGCTACCTCCAAAGATGTCTGTCATCCACAATATATTCCATGTATCCGAATTGAAGAAGTGTGTTCGTTTGCCAACAAAGGTCATAACAGAACCAGATGTGGAGACAGAGCCAGATCTATAATATAAATAGTACCCTTCCAAGGTTCTGGACTACAAGGAAAGATCAACTCGTGTGAGGTCGATCAAAATGTATAAGATCCAATGGAGCAACCATTCAGAGGAAGAGGCTACCTGGGAGACTGAGGATTTTCTACGCTCAAACTAACCCCAATTATCTACCTAAGGAAATCAGTATGTAACCATACCCAACCCCCCTGCCCTTTGAATTCAAATATAAGAAAGATGATCTTAACATAAACCAAGTTAAGCTATGAAACAAAAACAAAAAGGACTTCTTTTTGAAGTTGCAAAGATGATGACATTCAAAGAGTATGTTTCCTAAAGAACCTTAATAAGCAAACCCACACCATGAAAGCAAACTGTAACCTTCTCCTAACCCCTGGAGATCCCGACCCGAATCTCGAGATGAGATTCCTTTAAGGGGGGAAGGCTGTAACACCTCAGGTGTTACTCAGGCTTTTTCTCTCCACACACCCACATTTGTGAACATTATCACATGTGAATGTAATTGGGCAAATGGACACCAAATTGAAAAGCAAAATCTCAAACATGTGATTTTCATCTTAAGAAACATACCATAAACTCATCATGCACCTCAAGGGAGAAAAATGTCCAAAACCCTAATACTACCCTAATTAAGTCATTTGAACACAAAAAAGGAAATTGGTGAGAAGAATGTGAAAAACATAAAATCATGATGAGTACCAAATAACAAAGTTATAGTACACTAAATAGGCTACAAATTATAGTAAGGAAGATTGATCAAAGGGGTTTTGCAAAATTCCCAAAATGACCCCTCAAGTGAAAACTCAATGAGAAATTTAGAAAATTCAGAATCTGAATTTTTACCTCTTCATAAAGTTCAGTCGTGTTCTCTAAATTCCAAAACTCAAATCCACAAGATCCAAATATGAAAGTGGCGTAAAATTACCTTTAACACACTTTAGCGAAGTTTGAAATCAAAGAAAATTCATTTGACACGATTTGACTTGACCTTGGTCTCGGATTCCAGCAGAGCGACAAACCCAACTTCGCCCCCTCGTATCTCGCAAATCCGAGATCTAATCCACTCAAGTGTTGTAAGAGAAACAAAGAGTAAACGACAAAGAAGAAATTGTGTGCAGGGATTTGGGAGAGTTACGAGAGGATCGCGAGCCAATTAGTGTTTGAAAACGACCAGACCAAGCGATGCCACACGTTCGATGGCTTGCCTGACCGGCCGAGCGTGGACTGGCCGTGGCAGAGCGCGCCCCGCGCGTGGTCGCACCGCCCCATGCGCCTGCGTCTCGCCCCCACCTATAAGTGCCCCTAGAGGCCTTAGCCGTCTTCACTTGTGCACATAAAGCCCCGCCCGAGCCAGTGATCACCGGAGTTCGCCGTGGAAAGCAAGCGCCACCGCCCGCCACCACTGCCCGAGCACGACCGCCATGGCCAGCTTTCCCGTTGACCCCCAGCCTCCCCCAAGCCCTTGGATAGCTTCCCAGAGAGGCTATGAAGCTTTCCCAAGCTTGAGCTGAGACCCTGCCTCACCGGAGAAGCGAGCGCAACCTCGCCGGACTTCGGCCGCCCGCCACCACACATAGACCGGGCTATCAGGTAAACCATCCGATTCCTTGTGTCGACAACCTCCCTGACCTCCAATGAAGCTCTCCAACTCATTGGATTGAGCTATCCCGCCGTGGTTAGGACGAATCACTCGCCGTCGACGTGCTCCCTCGCCTGCGCATGAGGTCCGACCGACTCCGGCCATCCCCGACGACAAAGCACACATCGACATGACCGTCGCGACCTCCCCCATGTCATCGACCACTTCGCTGGAGCTATTTCATCACGGTGAGTCTCGCCACCAAAATCTTTGCTGGGGGTACTGTTCCAAGAACCTAGGGATCGGGTTAGATTATGGTAGATCCTAGGGGGTTTTCGTGCTGTCAGTCACACTAGTGAATAGTGCCCTGGGGACCTAGATGTAATAGAAATAGTGAAAGAAACTAGGGGTCTCAGCGCAAACCAGTTTTCTTTTCGATTTTGAATTAAACTTTCAATAAATAACAACAGTCAACTTCAAAAATGCATAACTTGAATTTTATACATCAAAAATTAGTATAACCAATTTTGCTAGGTTCTAAAAAATATGAACTGTCAAACAAAAATGTTGAACCCCATGTTTTCTGTACTAATTATTAGAGTTTGGAATTAAATTAGAAAACTACCCAAACCTTATTAATACAGAGAAAAATAGAAATACTTCTATACTGGACTGGAGAAAATTTGTAGAGATACTTACCTAGCATATACACTGTTTAAAAATAATGAACACCCCAGTATGCAAAAATAAACCATAGATATCCATTAAAGACTATTTCTGCCCAAACTTTAGAAAAATGAAAAAGGAGATAGAAAATAAAAAACAGAGAGTGAACATATTTTTTCTAGAATGCCTAAGTGATATAGACCATAGGAAAAATATATGGAACCCTGGTCTAGTGTGATCTAAGATTATAATTTTAATTAGGCATTAAGAAGTTAACAAAGGCCATAGTCAAAAATGTTGGGCACATGCAATAATAGCAAGAAAATTTTAGTAGACCTTTAACCACTATTATACCACTGCAAAAATGGTAAACATCCGAGACCATCACAGTAAGTAAGTCAAACAAATAGAAGTTGAAATTGGCCAATACTTCAAATAAACCAAAAGAAAGATTAAAAATGTGAAACAGTGAGCAACCCAATTTTTATCTAAGTACTTATGATGTATACTACCAGAGAAAAATATAAGACTAAGGTAAAGATGTGATGAAATACACCTCACTCACTACCCCATGATAAAGGCCATATATTCCAAGAATTTTACCACCCCTTCCCTATGAGTAAAATTAACCAACTTCAAGAATGATTGCTCTTGCACAAAGAAGAAGGTAAGAAAAATAGGAAATTTGTTGTTTGACATTTTTCAAATATAGTAGTAGTAGAAAGCACCACTAAGCCCTAAAACTTTAGAAAATCACCATAAATTAACCAATATGTATCTTTGGCTAAAGTTTGTCATAGAGTCATATTATTACCTCTAGATGCCAGCAAAAATAAACATTAGGGTAAAATTCACTGTTAAAGGAGAGTTGTAGTTCAAAGCACCCCCTCTGCCCTAAATGTTAATATTTTTGTGCAGAGAAAACCATTCTCATTTTAAGCCTCAATCTTTAAGACTTGGTTACATACACTAGTGAGAAGCCACTGTAATTTTTACAGAATTTGTGTAAATTTTTAAATCAATATTGTAGTTCAAACCTACTCAAAACAAAAGCCTAAATAGAAAAAGGAAAAGAAAGGATTAATAAAACACTAAGTTAATTCATGGATAATTTCAGCTAGGAACCTTACTCAATCTGTACTAAGACATTGAAGGATTATTGAGAACAACCTTAATCCAACTTCCTAAACTGACCATACCTACTTCTAATTACCAAGTATACCCCAAAAATCTAAAATAATGGAACTAAGACCTGTCGTGCTAACTTGAGTATTTTACCTCGCATTTCAATTATTAATTTACATACCATAGTATACATATCTCTTATTCATTGCATTCATTTAGATTGCAACCTCGCTGACAGAGAGTACATGCTCATTCCCGAGCAAGGAGTTGTTCCAGAAGAAGTTCAGGAGCCAGCTCAAGAGCCTACCACCGAGGATCTCCCCGCAGCCTCAGCTTTTGAAGGCAAGCCCCGGTTTTATGCATAACCATTATATAACTACTTTACTACATTTAATGTTTGTAGGTTTGTAATGTGCACTTAAGTGTAGGAGTTGCTTGAAACCCTTAGTTGCTTGAACTTAGGATTCCTTTTTGAGATGAATACTAGTATGCTAGGTCGAGTAGCTGCTTTGCTAATCAGGATCTCGGTAGAAGTCGAGTGATTTTTCTAGCACTCGCGCAAGGTCAGGAATTGATTGTATTCATCTTGATAACGGGATCTATGATGGTCTATGGACTTGGATTCAGGGTGGATGCCTTGTCTATGAGACGGAAATGGAATTAAAGATTAATGTGTGGATACCTGAGTCAAGCGTATGAAAGTACTAAACACATGTCGGGAAATATGGTAACCGGTAAGCCTAGTACCTGAGTGAAGCCGGGCGTGAACTTTCCTCCTCACTTGTCCTGAGACTGGGTCTCCCATGCTAGCTATGGTGGGTACAAATGCGGTCATTGCACGGTGATAGCCGGGGTCAGTGGAGCATTGTATGCCAAAGCGGTGAGCCCTGGCCGCAAATGGGGGATCGATGGGGACGATTGACGTGTGTGGGGACGGAGTGCCCCTACATGTCGTGTGTTTAGGTTTACCTTGCAAGGTTAAAACTCGATTCGAATCATCTGCTTCTCGTAGCTAATGAGACTGCTTGACCCCTTGTACTGCATCGAGTAAAAAGTGAAATGAGGTTTTCTTGAGATAACATGTGATTGTACTAAATGATTGTTACCATGTATGCTTAGAAAGGAGCAAACCTAGCTTAAATATATATGTTAGAATGGGAAAAGCAAAAATTGTTTTTAGACTCAGCTAGTGCTTTTGGCAAACCAAACCCCTCAGCCTAACATCTGCATGGTCTAGAGGTAGAGGAGTAGACTCCTCACACCAGATAAGTCTAGCTGAGTATTAGTATACTCAGCCTTGCTTGTGGCATATTTTTTTCAGGTACGCTACAGGATATGGTTGACGGTGTGACTTGGCCTTCCACCTTACTGCCGGGTTGGACGGTTGAGTGGGACGCTGCCTCGGCAGGAGAGGACCAGGAGTAGTAGTGGGCTAGTCCTTGTCCTATTCCTCCGTATCACGTTATCGATTATCCGTTGCACTTTATTTATGACCTTGTTCTCTTTTATTAAAACTCTGACTTATGTCATAACTCCAATACTTTAATTTGTGGTTTCATGTTTATTGTATTCTCTCTGAGACTCACCATCGTGTGAGCTAATGGTACTCGATCCTTGGTAAGTGGCTTTATCTAAGGGACTGACAGATTATTCCGATTTAAGTGCGTTGTCGCCTCTAAGGCGTGACTTGGGCACTTAAGTTGGAATAATTCGGGTGGTTCCACCACAATTTTATACTAAGATAAAAGATTTAGGGGTTTATCTGTTAATTCTAGGGACTTAAGTGTGAAGTCTCCCTATGGTGGAGGGACGGCGGGTTGACTCCGAAATTCTCTAGGGTCCTTTAGTGTTTATACCACGGTGAAGGGGTACACTCAGATATGAGCCATCATATCTCCATCGGGTGGTCAATATTAGATCCATCAATTACTGAACCGTTACATTACACCGACCATTCGATCAACAATCGACGGCCATGATTTTAAATGAATGTGATCTATCCCCGATTACTCATCTACCGATCAAAGGCCACGATGAACCCTAGCCGAACCGATATTAGGCATCTGATCAGGACCGTAAATTCAATGTCACACCCGGTTTCAGAAGTTAAATTATCACGAAACCTCCCAAGATATTAGGCCCACCTATAGATGTCCTTGTCGTGAGGACCTTGGACAGTCGTGTAGGTGCGCTTAGTGGCTCAGTAGGTCCAGTTACTTGTATCTCCATATCATCGCCCAAGAGCGCTTATCCCATAACGCAGACATTACACACCATCGGAGTAAGTGGAAAGGATTGCAATAACATAATTTACATTCATAAGTACAATATACAAAGAGTTGATATTACATAATCGGGTTCTGAGTGCTTAAAATTATTACATCACAGGAAGGCAAAACACCTTACAAAGGTAGTTCTTAGTTTTCTTCCTCCTGTTTCGGGACAACCTTGGAGCAGAAACAACAAAACTCAGCAGTTTCATCCCTTACAACAACATGGGTTTGAAAACCCTGAGTACGAAGTGTACTTTTGCAAGTCTTACCCATCTAAGGAAAAAGACTCTCAAGGATATGCTGACTTTTAGGAATCAAGGTAAAGCTTATCAAGATTCAAAAACTCTTTTTGAAGAAAAGCTTACTATGAGTGGATCCTTAAGAATTCATTTTACTTGTCTGGTTAAGTAGTTACCTGCATCTAGATTTCTTTCTATTCTCTCAAGCACTTGGCCTGTACTAGCCATCTTTTATGACCCCTTCAGTTCACTTGTTGCTACGTGTAGGGCAGTGACAAAGTCTTCATATCCGAGAAGTAACAGCGATCCGAATCGATTAATACCTAGCTGGGGATCTCCAACCACAAGATATATGAAGCACTTAACCCTTGCATATGTCAACTCGCACCCGGGTTTCTCAAGACTAGAATGGGTTCACGCCAATCGAGAGCACATATACTCCACCATCCAGTCTCTTGCCACGGAGGGTACACGCTACTCTCGCCATCTCACCACTCCCATTACATGGTAGCCTTTCTGGTATTGGTCCGACCAAGGCAAAGCTTACCCATGATGAGGCATGTGGCCAGTTAAAAGGTCCTCGATCATCAAGCCTACATCGGCTCAGTCCTTAAATGACTCAGATGGAGACACTACACTGAGACTTCCTTCTCGTGCAAGTCACCCGCCCGGTCTCGTCTTTATTATTTAAAAACCCTAAGTTTGGTACCTGACAGAGGTACTCTTTTCAGATGTTGAATCCATCACGGCCATGATGGATTCACCACCATAAGTTTTTCTTTTTAAAAATTCCCATCTAGTGTGAAGCATCACCTATTGTTTTAAAACAAAACATTTTGTTTCTAAAGCAATGCTAAGCATCAAAAAACTTGTTTAAATAAATCAGGTAACAAGGAATGGTAACCAATTTTCTAAGGAAGGGAATGCATTAATTGTTTAGCACACAACTCCTATCACCTAATGCATCATACAAGGTGATAAAGTTTTTAAAACAACAAGGAAAGGGATAATGCATCAGGGCTTGCCTTGTGTTGTAGGAGTTTTTGTTTCCACACCGCAGATGTCGAAGTAAAAGTTGTTCTCTACTGGAGGATTCTTGGTCTGAGAGACAACTTCCTCCTCTACTATGGATTCTTCTTCATGTTCTATACATGATAATACATGTACATGAATGCTCATGCTATGTCATGTATATGCAATCATACAATAGAACTATAATAAGTTATGTCTTGAATACAACTTTCCTTCATGATACTAGTCAATCACTAAAACTTCCTAGTTAAGTATTCTTTTAGGATTAGCATTAAATGTTTAATCTTATGAAGCTAGTTATTGAGTTTTCTGGACAATAGTGTCCAAACCACTTCAAACTTTACTCAGGGTCTCTGACCATCATATTAAGCCTACCCAAAAAGTTTTATGATTTTTGGAATTACTAAATTATTTCTAAAATTCTAAAAGACTTTATTTAAGCAGTTTTAAATGCTACATAATTCAGAGTTTGAAATAAAAATCTTGAAATTATTTCTATTAAATACTACTTGATTTTAGGAGTCTAACAAAATTAATCTCATATTTTTACCATTTCCCTACTATTTTCTACTGATTTTCGACGTTAATAGCAAAAGGAAAAGGAAAAATGATGAACAACATCAGGCCGAATCTAGCCCAACAAGCCCAATTCCACGCGGAATACGAGCGCATCCGCGCCTGCGTTGATTAGTTTGCGCTGGGGTCCCTAGTGTTTTAAACAACCGCGAAGTGCCTCTGGTACTATTCTCATGTGTCACTAACAACACATCTAAACCCCTCTCCTTTGCTTCATTTATAAACCTGAGTCCCCGACGAGCGCCGCGTCGAACACATGGCCGATGTAACACCCCTGGTGTTACTAGCACTAAAACTTGAGCATGACACCATATGCATTGACATTCCTTTTTGTTTGTTACACCTAGAATGCATCTACTAGGTAAAATTTCAAAACAAGTTGTGATGTGGTGACTTGAAGTGTGCTTAACCCTAGGGTAGGGCACTTAACCCTGGGATTGGGGTATATGGATAATAGTAAGCTAAAGTGTGAAAAATCTCAAAGGACATTGAAAATACTTAAAGGAGATCAGGAGTGATGGATTTAAGTGGCAAAAAATCCTAGAATACTCAAAATCCTAAAAGAAACCCTAGAAAACCCTAATTTGTACCCTAGGGGGAGGGGTAAATGCAAATTCTATGCACTTTTGGACCAAAGTGCAAATATCAAAGTGATAGAACATCAAACACTAAGTAACTTTTGTATTGGAGGATTTTCCAGTAGTATGGAAAAGTTTGGACTTATTTGCAAAAAAGTCACATGAACACTAAGTGGCTAAGTCTGAAATTCAATAAAATTGAGCCAACTTTGGAGCCTTGTACTTCTCTGTTCATGAAGATTTTGCCCTAGGTCAATACATCAAAATTTTAGAGCTATGATAGGGGTACAACTTTGCTTAAGTGACAAGACATTGGTGCTATACAAAAATTAAAGCTAAATGAACTTGAAGTCTGGCTGTCAGTGAGCCCTAAGGCTAAACTCTGACTGACAATGAAGTCAGATGAACTTTGAGATCAGTTTTAAGTAGGATCCAGTGACTGTTCGATTGTGGGTACTATAACAAAATTAAAGATGGATTGTAGGGCAATAATTTTGCTGCAGACAGATGATCAAGTTGTTACACAAAAATTGGAAAACCAAGCCCTCTATTTATCTTTGTCAGGCGCACTGATGAAGGACTTTGATGGTACAGTGGTCTGAAGAAGATCTTGGGTTCACTGAACCTCGCCGCCGGTGATCCCCACGCCTGGATTCGCGCTGGTCGCCGCGATTCATGCTCGACGCAAAGTGGATAACCGCGGGGAGTAAAAGATCTTAGCGCTCGGATAAGCTTAGACCCAATCAATGGATTTTTCACTGTACCCACTTGTTGTATGACTAACCGAGGTGTCCTCGCCAGAGTTCGCCGCCTTCGTAGTCGTGCCACGTGCTTAGGAGCGTAACCACGTCGCAATGAACCGTAATAGGATGTCTGTCCATCACCAGAAGCCCTGCTTCAGTGAATGCCACGATAGAACGCCGTGGTGACTCATCCTCTCTCCTCGGCCACCCTGCTCCAGTGAGCTCCGTTAGGTTGTTACACGCCTAGTGCACTAGCTCTCGCCTCCAATCATGCACCATATCATCTCAATTTGGGATTTCCCCCCAATTCGGTTCTCCGCACCGCCGTGAGTCACCATGCTGTGGACCGCCGTCTCCAGGTCCGCTCTTGCCCTCCTTACCCTTGTTTTAGCACCCTTGCATGCTAGGGATGCTTATCGGCCCGACCAATTGAACTAGACCACACTAGATCACCGGGAACACCTCGGGTTATCCTCGGTTTTCGCCATCGTCGTGGACAGAGGGATTTTGGGCCAAGATTGTGACGGAACCTCCCAAGTAATTAGGCCCACCCACAGTTGTCCTTGTCCAACGGACCTCAAACAACCCTGCAGGTGTTCCTGAATCACTTGACAAGTTCGGTATCTGCTTTCCTTACTTTCCCAAGAGCGTTTCACCCGTCACGCAGACATTACAAATCATCAGAGATACAAAAATGTGGAAGCAGTTACATAAACTTACCTTTATTTAAAAGTAAGGTGGAGTTAAATATTTACAGACCAGAGATATAATATACGAATGCAGAATATTATTATTACAAGCCACGGGAGGCAAAAACTCCTCCCGATAAGTTTCAAACAAAAGTTTTTATGGAGGAACCCTTCCTCCCGCAGCTCTACTCTTGGTTTTCTTCTTTTGAGACCACCTTGGAACAGAAACAAGAAAAGTTTGTCGCTTCTTCACCTAAAAACAATAGGGAATAAAACCCTGAGTATGGAATTACTCAGCAAGACTTACCTGACTAAAGAAAATACTCTCAAGGGTATGCTGGTTATAAGGGGGTCAAGGTAAGGTTTCTCAATGATCAAAGACTCTGTTTGCAGAAATGCTTACTAAGAGTGGATCCTTAAAAATCCAGTTTTATTGTCAAGTTAAGTAGGATTACCTGTAACTAGAGTTCTTTCTACCCTAGTTCAATCACTTGGCCTATTCTAGCCAATTTCTTAACAATCCTTCATCTTTACTGGAGTTCTACGTATAGGGCAGTGACCAAGTCTTCATAACCGCGAAGGTACGGCGATCCGAATCGATTATACTCAGCTGAGGATCTCCAATCACATGACATATGTAGCACTTAACCCTTGCATATGTCAACCCGCCATCGGGGTTCTTAAGACCAGATCAGGTTCACGCCAACCGAGAGCACAAATACACCACCGTCCAGCCTCTTGCCACGGAGGGTACATGCAACTCTCGCCATCTCTCCACTCCCATTGCGTGGTATCTTATTCTGGCCTTAGTCTGCTCAAGGCAAAGCTTACCCATGACGAGGCATGTGACCAGTTAAAGGGTCCTCAGTCAGCAAGCCTACATCGACACGGTCCTTAATCGACTCAGACAGAGACACTACACCGAGACTCACTTCTCGTGCAAGTCACCCGCCCGGTCTCAGCTTTATCGTTTCATATCCCAAAGTTTGGTACCTGACAGAGGTACATCTTTTCCGATGTTGAATCCATCATGGCCATGATGGATCCACCATCAAGTTTTATTTTCAAAAACATCCCTCCCATTTTGCCACATCATCTTTTGGAAAAACAAAACCTTTTTCTTTGCTAAAGCAAGACTAAGCATAGTAAAAACCTTTTATAAAACAGGGATTCAAAGGAAGGTAATCTAATTCAAGGAAGGTAATGCAGGAATTGTCTTAGCAATCAACTCCTATCACCTAATGCATCAAGCAAGTGAGAAAGATTTTAAAAGAGTCAAGGAGGTGGCAAATGCACCGGGGCTTGCCTTGGTTTACAAGTGATTCAGGCTCAGTTCCATAGATGTCAAAATAAAAACAGCTGTCGGCCTGATGTTCCTGAGGTGGTGGTGAAGTCTTCTCTCCTTCTACTTCAACTTCTTCTTCGTTTTCTAAAGTTAACCATACATAATAATGAATGCCCATGAAATGTTCATGAGAATGCAAAGATAATAAGAGTTTATTATCTAAGGTCTTGAATACAATTTTCCTTCATGGTTCTCCGAGAAACTTAGGGTTTCCAGAGTCAGTAAAGGAATTCAAAGGGCAGGGGGTAGGGTTTTGGGTTCTAGTTATTAAACAAGGTCCAAATCAAAGCAAACTCTACCCAGGGCTTCTAAATAATGTTTAGAGTTCATATAAAAAGTTTGGGGATTTTTGGAATTGTTATCTAGTTTCAAAAAATCCAGAAGCAATGCTTTAGGCTATTTTAAATGCTCCAAAATTCTCCATTTGATCTAAAAATCATGAAATTATTTTTATTAAATACTATGAAAAATTAGAAACCTAACAAAATTGGTCTGGTATTTTTAGGATTTTTCTACAATTTCCTATAAATTACTAAAGTCCAAAAGAAAAAGAAAAGAGAAAAGGTGCTACAGAACTGGGCCGAAAGCAGCCTGAGCGGCACAGTCTGCACAGGAAAGCGCGCACGCCCGCGCCCGCTGAGTCGACTTTACACCGGGGTCCTTAGGGTTTTGAATAACGAGGAAAAGGCCTGCGCACTATTTACTTCAGTCACTGACATCTTCACTGAAGCCCTCCAAGTTCTATTTCTTCACACGCCGAGGTCCCCGACGGTGAGCGGCGCGGCTGAGCTCCGGCGAGCACCTGGATCGGCCAAATGGGGCCAGGACTGGTGCCCTAACTTGGCTAAGACCTAATTCAACACTTAACTAACGTTTCCCCTCGATCAATTGCATAACTCGAGCTCTAAATCGCCCTGTCCACGGAGACAGCGCAAAGAACGGATGAGCAGGAGTGTTCCCGGCGTTCTAGGGCAGTCTAGCTCAATTAAACGGGTTGAGGAGCATTAAGAGAACCTAAGGATGTTGAAACGGGAGAGCAGAGATCATGAACATACCTGGAAGTGGCTGACCACAGCGAGGTGTTCTTCGCGGTGTGATGAACCGTTTTGGGGGAAATTAGAAATTGGCGCTCACTGGTGATCAACTGAGGACAATACTTGGTGGCTGGATGCCTGACTACCCTACGGATCTCTGGGAGGCTTCAATTTATAGAGCGCAATAGCGGTGGTGCACAATTTGGCCGGGAAGTGCTGGCGGCCGGAGAGGGGGAGAGTTACTGGCGCAACGAATTCGTGTCCTACACCGTGGCAGTCACTCCATTAATCTACGGAGAACAAGAGAAGCTCACGACAATGCGATGAAAATGCCTGGACACGCGGCATGCTTATCGGATTCCACCACGGTGAGCTTGGTATGGCGGCCGGAATTGTTTACTGGCCGGGACTTATATAAGGCGATGTGCTCCGAGCCTTTATCTGATCATCCCGAGTACGAGTCGAGACGAAGGCGGCACGAATCGCGGCGGCGATCGTCGGCGGTGAACTGAACTGAGCTGGTAGCCTAATCCATTCAAAGCAATGTACCATGGCAATTGTTCTCCAGTCGCCTGAACTAGCCATCTTCTTCCATCTTGATCTCTGGATTCTTGTTAAGAACAGAGCAATCTCTCTTAATAAAATTTGTTCACCATACATCAATCTACAAACTTACTATAGGATTCTTGGGTTAAAACTGAATGAATTCAAAGATAAGGCTCACCAAATTTAGCCTCATCTCACTGTGACCACTTCTAATCTAGGGTTCAGTTTTAGTTTTCTAACCCAGTTCTGACAGAGTAACTTTGAGCTTGCTTTACTCCAATTTTTACATAACAACCAAAGGGAATGTCTGTATCAAAGTTGTTCTTTTATAATAGGTCTACAAATCTGATGTGATGACCTAGGGCAAAAACCTTAAAATCTGGAAGTTACAAAGCTCCAAAGTTGAGCCAAAACACTGATTTTCAGACTTAGCTCAAGAACACAAATGGGGTCCTTTTTGCAAATAGGTCCAAAATTCAGGGTTTAGCTTGCAAAGCTTCATGATTGTGAACCAATTGACTTTATATGTCTTGACCTCATAGTTTTTACACTTTAGTCCAAAAGTGCACTGATTTTGCACTTAACCCCCTAGGGTTTAGGTTTAGGGTTTTCCAGGGTTCCAATTAGGGTTTTTGGTATCTCAGGGGTGTAAATATAATGTAGGTCCATTCTTAGGAACATTTTATGACCATTTCACTTAAACTTTAGGGTTTTCTCTATTTGGCTCTTGTTTTACCCCTCAGATCCCTATTTAAGGTTAAGTACCCTACACTAGGGTCTTATTTGCAAAATGCCATAACAATACAACTTGCTTGAAATTTTTACCTAGTGAATGCATTCTAGGTGTGTCAATACACATGAAATGCCAATGCTGATGATGTTATGCTCAAGTTTTAGTAACAATAACACCAGGGGTGTTACATCCTTCCCCCATAAAAGAATCTCGTCCCGAGATTAAAAGTCCTAGGGTAAGTAATGGAAAAGGAAATGGTTCACATTTTTATTTCCTGAGTTTTGGTACAAGGCAGGGGTGGTTTGGGGCTCACTCCTTTATTACAACAAGTATATACACTTTACATATTACATGAGGCTAAAAAGCCTGGGAAATTCTTGTCTAGAAAGTCTTGAGTTTCCCAAGTAGCCTCATCTTCGAAATGTTGGTTCCACTGTATCTTGTAAAACTTGAGAGTTTTTCTCTAGGTAACCCTGTCCTTTTGATCCAAGACTCGAATAGGGTGCTCAGAATATGTCAAGTCTGGTTTTAGGACAACATCTGTCACTTCAATGGTTCGATATGGAACCCGAAGACATTTCTTCAACTGAGACACGTGGAACACATTATGTACAGCAGACAAGGTTTCGGGTAGTTGAAGTCGGTATGCCACTGGTCCACATTGCTCAAGTATCGGGAATGGTCCAATGTACAAAGGTGCAAGCTTTCCTTTTACCCCGAAACGCGATACACCCTTCATTGGTGAAACCTTCAGGTAGACATAATCCCCTACTAGAAAATATAAGGGTTGTCGTCGCTTGTCTGCGCAATTTTTCTGACGAGCTTGAGCTTTCTTCAAATTATGAATGATTCTCTGAACCTTTTCTTCGGTCTCTTTTACCATATCAGGCCTAAAGAAAGACCTTTCACCAGGTTCAGACCAATTTAGCGGAGTACGACATCGTCGTCCATATAAAGCTTCAAAGGGTGCCATCTTGATGCTTTCTTGATAGCTATTATTATATGAGAACTCCGCTAAAGGTAAATATTCATCCCATTTTTGTGGAAACTCCAGAACACATGCCCGTAGCATATCTTCAAGTATTTGATTCACCCTCTCAGTCTGCCCACTAGTTTGAGGATGATAGCCCGAACTATGGAGCAACTTAGTATCCAGTGCTTTGTGAAGTTCTTCCCAAAATTTAGACACGAATTGCGGTCCACGATCTGACACTATCGTCTTCGGAACACCATGCAAACTGAGAATACGAGCAATGTATAATTCTGCATAAGTGGCCACTGTATACTTTACCCTGACAGGTAGGAAGTGGGCAATCTTTGTGAGTCGATCAACGATAACCTAGATAGAATCATACCCTCTGGCAGTCCTGGGCAGTCCCACAATAAAGTCCATACTAATATCCCCCCATTTCCATGTTGGGATTGGTAATGATTGCAATGGCCTAGGAGTCTTCATTTGTATGGCCTTGACACGTTTACAAGTGTCACATCTAGCCACATAGCGTGCAATTTCAATCTTCATTTTTGTCCACCAATAATGTTGTTTTAGTTCTTGATACATCTTAGTGCTTCCGGGATGAATAGAATAGCGACTAAGATGTGCTTCATCTAGAATTTGCTGGCAGACCACTTCATTCTTTGGCACAACTATGCGGTTGTTGAACCATACAACACTTTGATCGTCTTCTCGGAAGCAATTGGCTTTTCCAGCCCCTATCATCTCACGTATATGCCTCATACCCTCATCATTTTTCTGTGCGTCAATTATCCTTTGCAAGATGACTTACTCCAGCTTCAAATGATTTGAAGTTCCTTGCTGAATCATTCCCAGGTTCAGATTTTCCATCTCCTGGCACAATGTAATGTTAGAAGTCCTCATAGTTAAACAATGGCAGGAGGCCTTGCGACTGAGTGCATCTGCCACTACATTTGCTTTGCCTGGGTGATAATGGATCTCCAGTTCATAATCTTTAATAAGCTCGAGCCATCTCCTTTGTCTCATATTGAGCTCTGACTGGGTAAAGATGTATTTCAAACTTTTGTAGTCTGTATAAATATGGCAGACATTCCCCAGCAGATAATGACGCCATGTCTTTAGAGCATGGACCACTGCAGCTAGCTCCAGATCATGAGTGGGATAATGCTCCTCATGCCGGCTCAACTGCCTTGAAGCATACACGATTACTCGGCCCTCTTGCATTAATACGCAGCCGAGACCACTGCCTGATGCGTCACAATACACATCAAAGGGCTTATTAATGTCCGGTTGAGCCAATACCGGAGCAGTGGTTAATAATATCTTCAATTTCTCAAAGGTTTCATTACACTTTGAAGACCAATTGAATTTGGTCTCATTCTTCAATAGACTTGTGATTGGCTTCACAAGCTTAGAAAAATCCGGTATAAATCGGCGGTAATAGCCAGCTAGTCCAAGGGAGCTTCGGACTTGATGAACAGTGGTTTGGGGTTTTCACTCCAAAATATCCTTGACTTTGCTGGGATCTACCGCAATCCCCTTGGCAGATAACACATGTCCCAAGAATTGGATTTCTTCTAGCCAGAACGCGCATTTACTGAACTTAGCATATAATTGATGTTCCCTTAAGTGCGTCAATATGATCCGTAAGTGTTGAGCATGTTCCTCTTCATTCTTGGAATATATTAATATATCATCTATGAAGACCACCACAAATTTGTCCAACTCAGGCATAAATACCGAGTTCATCAGATAAGTGAAGTGGGCAGGAGCATTCGTCAGTCCGAAAGACATTACCAAGTATTCAAATAAACCATACCGCGTAGTGAATGCGGTTTTGGGTATATCCTCGGGCCTAATACGAATTTGATGATAGCCCGACCTGAGATCAATTTTAGAAAATACCCTCACTCCAGTCAGTTGATCAAACAAAATATCAATCCGAGGAAGATGATACTTATTCTTGATAGTGACCTCATTAAGGGGTCGATAATCCACGCACATCTGCAATGTTTGATCCTTCTTCTTGACGAATATGGCTGGACAACCCCATGGTGACGAGCTTGGCCAGATGAATCTTTTTCTAGTAGATCTTGCAATTGAATCTTGAGTTCTACCAATTCATTTGGAGGCATCCGGTACGATCTTCTAGAAATGGGAGCCGTACCGGGCTTCAATTCAATTACAAACTCTACATCTCTTTCGGGCAGCAATCTAGGCAAATCTTCTGGAAAGACATCTAGGAACTCACATACTACCGGAATATCCTTGATCTTAGGTATAATGGTTTCATTTATCTGCCAATTGGTCTAGCTGGAATAGCTACGGGGATAGACAAAAGAATTTCTTCTTGGCCATAACTCAACCTGATTGTTCTCAGATCAGTGTTGAGAACCGCTTTATGTTGGGCCAACCAATTCATGCCCAGAATCACATCTATGTCTTGGCCTTTCAGAACAATCATATTAGTAGGAAAGTCCCGTCCAGCCAATGTTATGGGCACTTGATAAGCCACTTCTTTGGTAAAGATTTGTCCCCCAGGCGAATGTATTTTAAACCCTTCCCTTGATTCAGTATATGGAATGCAGTGTTTCTCCACAAACTTTTTGCTTATGAAAGTATGTGATGCACCCGAATCAAAGAGAATAAGTGCAGGGTGGTTGGCTACGAGGAACATACCCATCATCACCGGTTCGCCTTCCTGTGTGGTAGCCATTTGAGTGTAATAAACTCGTCCTGTTTTCTTTGTATTCTGGCCCGTAGTATTATTGCCTGCATTTCCCTTGGAGCTTCCAGAACTCTGTTGATTATTTGCTTGATTTTGCCTTGAGTACGGACAATCTTTAATGAAATGTCTGGACTTCCCGTAGTTGAAGCACCCGGTAGATGAGCTTGGAAGAGCAGGAAAACGAGTGCCAGGGGCACCCGGCTGATTTGTAGTAGTGGAAGCAGGGGTAGGACGGATAAACACTGGTTGCTTGAATGGGAAGGAGGGTGGGTGTGATGAAGAACGACCCTGATTAAAAGGCCGGATAACTAACCGTTGCCTTTTCTCGGGGCCTTGATTAGGCCTGTTGCCTCCATTCCCCTTGGACTTTCCAGAACTTGTATATTTAGATTCAACTGCCAGCGCTGTGCTGACAGCCCTTCCGTATGTGAGGTCGATGCAGGTAGCCATTTTCCTTTACATCCGATCATTTAAACCCCTCATGAAACAGTTCTTCTTCTTTATGTCGGTATTGACTTGGTCAATTGCATACTGAGAAAAGTGATTAAATTTATTGAGATACTGGTTGACAGTATCTCCGCCTTGCTTCAATTTCATGAATTCCTCCTGTTTCATGTGGAGGACTCCTTCAGGTATGTAATGTTCACGGAAGGCCAACTTGAATTCATCCCATGTAATCTGATGATTGGCCGGCTGAACGGCCACAAAGTTTCCCCACCACGTGCTGGCAGGGCCACGCAATTGCTGAGCTGCAAATAGGGGCTTTTGAGTTTCTAAACATCGAAGAAGCCTAAATTTTTGCTCAATGACGCGGATCCATTCATCCGCCTCTAGAGGGTCTTCTGCCTTGACGAACAACGGAGGGCGCGTCCCGGAGAAGTCTAGATAAGATGTCTCACGGGGGCCTTGCGGATAGGCCCGCCTGCCTTATTCTTGAAGTGGTTGACCAGTCATCTCCCGTAGAAAGCAGGTATTTTCTGCTGTAGTGTTTACCAAGGCAGTGATGGCCTTGGCAAGTGTCGGGGGTACTGGAGGTGGATTCGGGGTCGCCTCCCTCCCACGGGAGGTACCAGCCCCATCTTGAGCGCGAGTCCTGGAAGGCATCTAAGGCAACAAACATTTGGAGCAATATGATATGCCATACAAACCATCCATTTCACATTACTTAAAAAGGTAATGTTATAGACTCGTACTTTACAATAGGATTACACCCCCTATTACACAAGAGTACTACTTCTACACTATACTATTCCTGCTTCCTGTCACTCTTGGTAGCCTCACTGTCGGGCATAGGAGACCACTCATCGACCAACTTCATAGAAGGAGGGGCCTGAAAAGGTCCAATTTGCCACCAAAAGCTTCTCCCGCTACTTGAGAAGGTCTGGCTTCTGTCCCGATAGGATCCGCAGGTACACTAGGGTGTAGTTGTGAGTACAATACATGAACTTCTTCATGTAGAGTATTACAATAAGCCTGCAAGTTTTCAATAGATGAGCTAAGCTCCTCTACTCGGGCTCGAGCTTTTGCCTCCTTAGCCCAGGCAAGCGAACGAGAGTGAACCGCCCAATCGAGCGCTAGATCTCGATCCGCGAGCTGATCTTGCAGGCGGCGGATGTCGCTTCTCAATTCATTGATCCTCTCGCCATCCGTGACCCATATGTTATTCCTGCGACGGAGTTCTGTTTGAAGCTGATTAACTTGAGCTTCTAAGTCCCCAATTGGATCGTTACTGCTGCTACTGCTGTCGTCATGTCTCGAGGCAAGTTGGTGACGAGGTACACCGATTGGCCCGGTTGACTTGCGTGCAGTCTTTCTTGTACGTGGTGGCATTTTTGCTAAGGGGGAAATCTTATTAGCATAGTTTTTAGCATGATGCATGTGTAATTACAGAATCAACTTTAGTTGATTCAACCTTCTATACATTGCACTCTTCCTATCTGGTCTTTCATATAAACTCTTCAGAAATCAACGTAAGAAGGGAAGAAATTTTCTAGATAAGTCTTTAGAAAAATTCTTTTGAAGATGCCTCATAATATCTGCAAAGATGGGCTTCGCTCCGATACCAGCTGTGACGGAACCTCCTAAGTCATTAGGCCCACCCACAGTTGTCCTTGTCCAATGGACCTCAGATAACCCTGCATGTGTTCCTGAATCACTTGACAAGTTCGGTATCTGCTTTCCTTACTTTCCCAAGAGCGTTTCACCCATCACGCAGACATTACAAATAATCGGAGATACGAAAATGCGGAAGCAGTTACATAAACTTACCTTTATTTAAAAGTAAGGTGGCGTTAAATATTTACAGACAAAAGATATAATATACGAGTGCAGAATATTATTATTACAAGCCACGGGAGGCAAAAACCCCTCCCGATAAGTTTCAAACAAAAGTTTTTATGGAGGAACCCTTCCTCCCGTAGCTCTACTCTTGGTTTTCTTCTTTTGAGACCACCTTGGAACAGAAACAACAAAAGTTTGTTGCTTCTTCACCTAAAAACAATAGGGAATAAAACCTGAGTATGGAATTACTCAGCAAGACTTACCCGACTAAAGAAAAGACACTCAAGGGTATGCTGGTTATAAGGGGGTCAAGGTAAGGTTTCTCAATGATCAAAGACTCTGTTTGCCGAAATGCTTACTAAGAGTGGATCCTTAAAAATCCAGTTTTCTTGTCAAGTTAAGTAGGATTACCTGTAACTAGAGTTCTTTCTACCCTAGTTCAATCACTTGGCCTATTCTAGCCAATTTCTTAACAATCCTTCATCTTTACTGGAGTTCTACGTATAGGGCAGTGACCAAGTCTTCATAACTGTGAAGGTACGGCGATCCGAATCGATTATACTCAGCTGAGGATCTCCAATCACACGACATATGTAGCACTTAACCCTTGCATATGTCAACCCGCCACCGGGGTTCTTAAGACCAGATCAGGTTCACGCCAACCGAGAGCACAGATACACCACCGTCCAGCCTCTTGCCACGGAGGGTACACGCTACTCTCGCCATCTCTCCACTCCCATTGCGTGGTATCTTATTCTGGCCTTAGTCTGCTCTAGGCAAAGCTTACCCATGACGAGGCATGTGACCAGTTAAAGGGTCCTCGGTCAGCAAGCCTACATCGACACGATCCTTAATCGACTCAGATGGAGACACTACACCGAGACTCACTTCTCGTGCAAGTCACCCGCCCGGTCTCAGCTTTATCGTTTCATATCCCAAAGTTTGGTACCTGACAGAGGTACATCTTTTCCGTTGTTGAACCCATCATGGCCATGATGGATCCACCATCAAGTTTTATTTTCAAAAACATCCCTCCCATTTTGCCACATCATCTTTTGTAAAAACAAAACCTTTTTCTTTGCTAAAGCAAGACTAAGCATAGTAAAAACCTCTTATAAAACAGGGATTCAAAGGAAGGTAATCAAATTCAAGGAAGGTAATGCAGGAATTGTCTTAGCAATCAACTCCTATCACCTAATGCATCAAGCAAGTGAGAAAGATTTTAAAAGAGTCAAGGAGGTGGCAAATGCACAGGGGCTTGCCTTGGTTTACAGGTGATTCAGGCTCAGTTCCACAGATGTCAAAATAAAAACAGTTGTCGGCCTGATGTTCCTGAGGTGGTGGTGAAGTCTTCTCTCCTTCTACTTCAACTTCTTCTTCGTTTCTAAAGTTAACCATACATAATAATGAATGCCCATGAAATGTTCATGAGAATGCAAAGAAAATAAGAGTTTATTATCTAAGGTCTTGAATACAATTTTCCTTCACGGTTCTCCGAGAAACTTAGGGTTTCCGGAGTCAGTAAAGGAATTCAAAGGGCAGGGGGTAGGGTTTTGGGTTCTAGTTATCAAACAAGGTCCAAATCAAAGCAAACTCTACCTAGGGCTTCTAAATAATGTTTAGAGTTCATATAAAAAGTTTGGGGATTTTTGGAATTGTTATCTAGTTTCAAAAAATTCCCCATTTGATCTAAAAATCATGAAAATATTTTTATTAAATACTATGGAAAATTAGAAACCTAACAAAATTGGTCTGGTATTTTTAGGATTTTTCTATAATTTCCTATAAATTTCTAAAATCCAGAAGAAAAAGAAAAGAGAAAAGGTGCTACAAAACTGGGCCGAAAGCAGCCCGAGCGGCCCAGTCTGCACAGGAAAGCGCGCGTGCCCGCGCCCGCTGAGTCGACTTTACACTGGGGTCCTTAGGGTTTTGAATAACGAGGAAAAGGCCTGCACACTATTTACTTCCCACGCCGAGGTCCCCGACGGTGAGCGGCGCGCCTGAGCTCCGGCGAGCACCTGGATTGGCCAAACGGGGCAAGGACTGGTGCCCTAACTTGGCTAAGACCTAATTCAACACTTAACAAACATTTCCCCTCGATCAATTGCAAAACTCGAGCTCTAAATCGCCCTATCCACGGAGACAGCGCAAAGAACGGATGAGCAGGTGTGTTCCCGGCGATCTAGGGCAGTCTAGCTCAATTAAACGGGTTGAGGAGCATTAAGAGAACCTAAGGATGTTGAAACGGGAGAGCAGAGATCATGAACATACCTGGAAGTGGCTGACCACGGCGAGGTGTTCTTCACGGTGTGATGAACCGATTTGGGGGAAATTAGAAATTGGTGCTCACTGGTGATCAACTGAGGACAATACTTGGTGGCTGGATGCCTGACTACCCTACGGATCTCTGGGAGGCTTCAATTTATAGAGCGCAACAGTGGTGGCGCACAATTTGGCTGGGAAGTGCTGGCGACCGGAGAGGGGGAGAGTTACTGGCGCAACGAATTCGTGTCCTACGCTGTGGCACAACGGATTCTTGTTAAGAACAGAGCAATGTCTCTTAATAAAATTTGTTCACCATACATCAATCTACAAACTTACTATAGGATTCTTGGGTTAAAACCGAATGAATTCAAAGATAAGGCTCACCAAATTTAGCCTCATCTCACTGTGACCACTTCTGATCTAGGGTTCAGTTTCAGTTTTCTAACCCAGTTCTGACAGAGTAACTTTGAGCTTGCTTTACTCCAATTTTTACATAACAACCAAAGGGAATGTCTGTATCAAAGTTGTTCTTCTATAATAGGTCTACAAATCTGATGTGATGACCTAGGGCAAAAACCTTAAAATCTGGAAGTTACAAAGCTCCAAAGTTGAGCCAAAACACTGATTTTCAGACTTAGCTCAAGAACACAAATGGGGTCCTTTTTGCAAATAGGTCCAAAATTCAGGGTTTAGCTTGCAAAGCTTCATGATTGTGAACCAATTGACTTTATATGTCTTGACCTCATAGTTTTTACACTTTAGTCCAAAAGTGCACTGATTTTGCACTTAACCCCCTAAGGTTTAGGTTTAGGGTTTTCCAGGGTTCCAATTAGGGTTTTTGGTATCTCAGAAGTGTAAATATAATGTAGGTCCATTCTTAGGAACATTTTATGACCATTTCACTTAAACTTTAGGGTTTTCTCAATTTGGCTCTTGTTTTACCCCTCAGATCTATATTTAAGGTTAAGTAACCTACACTACGGTCTTATTTGCAAAATGCCATAACAATACAACTTGCTTGAAATTTTTACATCGTGAATGCATTCTAGGTGTGTCAATACACATGAAATGCCAATGCTGATGATGTTATGCTCAAGTTTTAGTAACAGTAACACCAGGGGTGTTACAAAGATCATACAATTAATGGAGGGATTAGGGTTGCCAGGGGTGGAATTAGATGTCAAACGAATGGGAAGCCTAGTCATTGCGTATTTCGACCGGTATAGGTTCGCCGGAGAGTGCTCGTCGCTGTTCACCATCATGGACTTGACGCTGTGAAGAAATAGAAATGCGGGGGCTTAAGTGTGAATGTCAGAGAGACACATGAATAGTGCCACGACGTCTTTCGGGTTTTGCTAATCGACAAGGACCCTTGCGCAAAGTAACCAGCGTGGGCGCGGGCGCGTGTGTGTTTTCCCCGTTGGTGGGCTGACCTGGGCTAGTTTAAGCCCATTACTGTTTAATCTTTTTCCTTTTCCTTTTCTACCAGGATTAGGAAATTTATAGAAAATCCTAGAAGAAGGATAAAAATATGGGACCAATTTTACTAGACTCCTAAATTCCTCTAGTATTTAATAAAAATAATTCCAAGATTTTTAGTCCCAACCATGAATTATTTAGTATTTAAAAAGGCCTAAATCAAGTCTTTTTGTAACACCCCAGGTGTTACTCAAGGCCCTGACTCAACACATGCACCTGTGACCTATTATCACATGTGATTTAGTTTGAGAAAGAAGCACCAAAATTGAGAACCAATGGCTTAATCAAGTGATGATCATGATAGAAGGAATATCCTAGCCTTTTCATGCATCTCTAATTGAGAAAAATGCTCAAAACCCTAGGCCACCCTCCTTAAGGCATTAGAGCCCCAAGATTTGATTAGTGGGAGAGCTATGTAAATTACCAAATCATGACTTAAACCTTTTACAAAAGTTATAGCACATGGAAATACCTACAAGAAATAGTAAGGAAGTTATCCCAAAAAGGCCCCACAAAATCCTCAAATTAATCACCCAAGTGGAAAGCACCCAAGAACAACCCCTTTTTCTCTAAGTCAAATTTCAGCCCTCTTCTAAAGATCACAGATGTTCACTTAGTTGCAGACACCAAATCAACATGGTCCAATTGACAAAAGGGCGCCAAATTACCCAAGGCACGCCCTGGAAAAATTTGAACCCAAACCAAAATGATTTGACATGGTTTGACATGCGTTTTGCCTCGGGCTGAATAGTCCAGACAGACCTGACTTGGCGCCACCATATCTCACACACCCAACCATATCTTCACTTGGAACTCACACAAACTAGATAGCCCTAGGGACAGAGAAGAGACCTTACATAGGATTTTTGGCAAGATTTGCATGTTTGGCTGCTTAGCAAGCGTTTGAACTAGGGCAGAAGAAAACGCACACGTGTTCGACCTATCCTAGCACGCCAGAGCACGCCCCGGCGCTCGGCCCCGCGCGCCCGCGCCGCGTGATGCCCGACCCCGCGCCCGCGCCCATGCCTATAAAGCCGCCCAAGGCCACGACCGTACTCCCTCGCTTGCTCTCAGCCTCACCCGAGCACGAGTTCGCCGAAGTTCTTCCTGCGCACGGCTTGCCCGTGGCCACCCGAGCCCTGACCACCGTGGATCGGCCACTCTGGCCCACCTCCATCCAATCCAACTCCTCGGCTAGCTTCCCCAGGGCCCCGTAAAGCTTCCTGAGCCCTCAGACCGAACACCATCTCACCGGAGGTGTCAGATTGCTTTCGCCGGACTTCATCCGACCGTCGCTGCAAGTAGACCGAGCTGCACGGTGAGCCACGCTTCAATTCCTTGCACCTATGGCACCACTGACCTCTCGTGAAGCTCCCCGAGCACCTTGATTGAGCTCTAACGCCGTGAGCAGGCCGGAGCACGCGCCGCCGATGAGCCCGATCGCCTGCGCACGTGGCCAACCCTACTCCGGTCACCACCGCCGGCGATCCGCCCCTCAACGTGACCGCCAGGGACCCCCGGACCTCGCCCGACCCTCCACCGGACCTCTCCCATCGTCGGTAAGCCGCACCACCGCTTTTTCTCCATTCGGCTACTGTTCCGGCAAGGAAGGAGCGCGGGTAAAGGATGGGAAAAGGCTAGGGGGTTATGTGTGAAGTCAGTGACTCTTGTGAATAGTTCCCCAAGGGCACGGTTTAAACGATTCAGTTAAGGAAAATTCCAGGGACACCGATGCAAAGCCTTTTTCCTTTAAACTTTTAGATTTATTCTTTTCAAATAAGCAGGGAACTTGAAAAATTCATAAATCGAGTTTTATTTAGCCAATTTTGGTCAAACAAATTTTGTTAGGACCTACATTTTTTTGAACTATCCAGCAAAAATAATAACCACCATGGTTCCTACAACCCTTTTTAGAGTTTGGATTTAAATAAGCAAATTTCCCAAACCTTAATAACTAGATGAAAAATAGAAAGACTTTTGGACTAGGGCTGAGAAAAATTGGAGATATACTTAACTAGTAATTACACTATTTAAAAATATTAAGCTCCCCAATATACTAGATTAAGGAAAGTTTATCCACTAAAACTTGTATTTGCCCAAACCTTAAGAAAATAAAAGGGGGATTAAAAATGGGAACCAGAGAGCAACCACATTTTTCCTAACCTGCATAAGTGATGTAGTTCATAAGAAAAATTTGTTGAACCCTAATCCAGTATAAAGAAAATGCACCACAATTTATTTATGAAAAGTCACCTATGGAGAAAACACCCCAACCTTGGGAATGACTACTCTTATGCTAATAAGAATCTAGAAAAAATACAAGTTCTGTTGTTTGACATTTTTCAAATAACAAGTTAGTTATAAGTGCCTTTTTGGCATTAAACTTTAGAAAATCACAACTAAATAACCACTAAGGCAACCTCTATGATTTTTGGCACAGAAGCATGTTATTACCCATAAATACCAGGAAAAATAACCCTTAGTACAGAAACCCCACCTAAATAAGAGATGTAGTACAAAGTGACCCTCTACCATAACTTTTGTTATTTTTGTCGAGGGTTTATCCTATTTATTTTTAACCTCAAATTTATAGGATAGACTACAGTAACCAATATTAACCCACTATAGTTTTTACAGAATTTTTGGAAAATTTTAAAACACTATGGTAGTTTAAACCCACCTTAAAAGCATAAGAAGAGAATGAAAAAGCAAGTGGGTAGAAGAAAAATAATGTACACTCATCACTACGAAAAGACCTCCCTAAGTGCCCACTAAAACTTTAATGGGATGATCAAAATCTTAATCCACTCAAAAACCTAGACTGGTAAGTATGCACCAACAAGAACTCCATACGACAAAGAAACCCTAGTTTACCCACTGCCTTAGTGTTAATTCACCATGCATCGTATTTACTAAATTTGCATATCATTAACATGCATGTATCTTATTCATTGCACTCCATAGATTGCAACCTCGCTGACGGAGAGTACGTACTCATTCTGGAGCAAGGAGTTGCTCAGGAGGGAGCCTAGGAGCCAGCACCAGAGCCTGCCACTGAGGATCTCCCCGCCCCAGCTTTTGAAGGCAAGCCCTGGTTTTATGCATAACCGTTATATATGCTATTTTACTGCACTTAAGTTTGTAGGCTTGTACTGTGCACTTAAGTGTAGGAGTTGCTTGAAACCCTAGTTGCATGAACTCAGGATTCCTTTTGAGATGGATACTAGTATGCTAGGTCGAGTAGCTGCTTTTCTAATTAGGGATCTCAGTAGAAGTCGAGTTATTTTTCTAGCACTCGCGCGAGGTCAGGAATTGGTTGTATCCATTTTTATCGGAATGATGATGGTCTGTGGACAGCGATCCATGGGGATGCGTTGTCTACGAGACAGAAAATTGGAATAAGGATTAATGTGTGGTACCATGAGTCAAGCATTTGAACGTACTAAACACATGCCGAGAAATATGGTAAATCGGTAAGCCTAGTACCTGAGTGAACCTGCCCGCAGATTGCCCTCCTCACGCGTCCTGAGACGTGGTCTCCCATTCCAGATATGGTGGGTACAACTGTGGTCACTACACGGCGGTAGCCGGGGTCAGTGGGTCATCGTATGCCAAGGCGATGAGCCCCTTTCTGTTGACAAGGAATCGATAGGGATGGTTGATGTGTGTGGGGACTGAGTGCCTCGCCACGTCGTGTGTTTAGGTTTACCTTGCAAGGTTAAAACTCGATTCGAATCGTCTGCTTCTCGCAGCTAATGAGACTGCTTGATCCATGATGCTGTAACGAGTAAGAAGTGAAATGAGGTTGCTTACAAAAGAGGTTGATTGGTCTAATGTTTGATACCATGTATGAGTAGCTGTACTCATCTAGTATAAATTACTATTCTAGAACTTGAAAAGATAAAACTTGATTTTAGACTCAGCTAGTGCTTTTGGCAAACCAAACCCCTCAGCCAAACAGCTTCATAGTCTAGAGGTAGAGGAGTAGACTCCTCACACCGGGTAAGTCTAGCTGAGTATTAGTATACTCAGCCTTGCTTGTGGCACAATTTTATAGGTACCTTGGATGACATGGTTGCTAGAGTGATCTGGCCATCCACCCTGCCACTGGGCTGGACAATCGAGTGGGACCCTGCCTCAACAGGGGAGGAGCATGAGGAGTGATGGGCTAGGCTTCAGCATCCTCCCTTTCCTTTATCGTTAGTTAATTTCCACTGCATCGAGAACAATGGTTACTACTTTTGAAACTCTGATGATAATGTAATAACATTAAGTACTCCTTTAAATTGTGGTCTTATGCTTTATTGTATTTCTCTGTGTCTCACCTTCAAGTGAGTATGTGGTCCTCGATCCTGTTAGTGGCTTTATTGGACTAGATCCGAGGAACTGACAATTTATTCCAATTTAAGTGTGTTGTTGCCTTCAAGGCGTGACTTGAGCACTTAAGTTGGAATAATTCGGGTGGTTCCGCCACACTTTTGGAATTTTAGAATTAAATTGATAACTCCAAAAATCACAAAACCAAGTAAGCTTAGTTTAGTGATTAAAGCCCTTGCATAAAGTTTGGCATGTTTTGGACATTGTTTGATCCCAAACCCAAAACCCTAGCTTCCTAAGGTAGAATTTGCTTAATCCTAAAAGAATACTGAATCAGAAAACCCTAGCTACTCAGGTGTACCATGAAGGAAAGCTGTATTCAAGATACAACTTGATATGTTGCTATTATAACTGCATATCCATAGCATCACATGAGCATTCATGTATATGTACTATTATGTATAGAAAACGAACAAGAAGTAATTGTCGAAGAAGAAGAAACTGCGCCATAAGCTGAGACTCCACCTGCTAGGAACATTTTTATTTTTATATTTGCGGAACAGATCCTGAATTGCCTACAACACAAGGCAAGCCCCGGTGCATTTACCCTTTCCTTGTGTTTTTAAACTCTTTATCACTTGAACTGATCCATTAGGTGATAGGAGTTGGGTGATAAACAATTGCTACATTTCCTTCCTTGGAACTGTTTACCATTCCTTGATACCTGTTTCACTTAAAAGTTTTTATGATGCTTAGCCTTGCTTTAGAAAAACAAAATGTTTTGTTTTAAAACAAAAGGTGATGCTTCACAGTGGATGGGAATTTTTAAAAAGAAAAGACTGATGATGGTGGATCCATCATGGCCGTGATGGGTTCAACATCTGAAAAGATGTACCTCTGCCAGGTACCAAACTTTGGGTTTTAAATGATAAAGACAAGACCGGGCGGCTGACTTGCACGAGAAGGAAGTCTCAGTGTAGTGTCTCAGTCTGAGTCGATTAAGGACCATACCGATGTAGGCTTGCTGATTGAGGACCTTTTAACTGGACACATGCCTCATCATGGGTAAGCTTTGCCTCGGGCAGACCAATACCAGAAAGGCCAACACACAATGGGAGTGGAGAGATGGCGAGAGTAGCGTGTACCCTCCATGGTAAGAGGCTGGATGGTGGTGTATCTGTGCTCTCGGTTGGCGTGAACCCGGTCTGGTCTTGAGAAACCAGGTGGTGAGTTGACATATGCAAGGGTTAAGTGCTACATATGTCGTGTGGTTGGAGATCCTCAGCTAGGTATTAATCGATTTGGATCGCCGCTACTTCTCGGATATGAAGACTTGGTCACTGCCCTACACGTAGCAATCCAGTAAAGAAAAAGGGTGATAAAAGACGGCTAGTGCAGGCCAAGTGCTTGAACTAGGATAGAAAGAACTCTAGATGTAGGTAACTTTACTTAACCTGAAAATAAAACTGGATTTTAAGGATCCACTATTAGTAAGCATTTCTGCAAACAGAGCCTTTGATACTTGATCAGCCTTACCTTGACTCCTTCCAACCAGCATATCCTCGAGAGTCTTTTCCTTTGTTGGGTAAGACTTGCGAAAGTACACTCCATACTCAGGGTTTTCGAACCCATGTTGTTATAGGTGAGGAAACAGCGGAGTTCTGCTGTTTCTGCTCAAAGGTGATACCCAAGGAGGAGCCCAAGCAGTGATCGTGTGCGCGGGAGGATGTTGACCCCCCGATTTGAAAACACTAAACTTTTGCGCGGGAGGGTGTGTTGCCTCCCTGGTTTGTAATAATACTTATGCACTCATAACCCTGGTATTGTAATAAGTACCACTCGCTCTATATTTTGTTAATATAAATTATGTTATTGTAATCTGCTTTCGCTATTCCTTTACTCCGATTCTGTGATGTAATATCTGCGTGACGGGTGAAGCATTCTTGGTTGAATAGATGAGGATTTAGGTTGATGAACTTGTCGAGTGATTATGTGCATCTACAGGGTTGTCCGAGGTCCTTAGGACAAGGACATCTATAGGTGGTCCTAATACCTTGGAAAGTTCTGTCACAACCGATGCCATAGGACTCACCACCGACAGCCCTCTCCCGAGGTGGCGAGCACTCAAGCCCCATCTCTAAGCTTAACCGACCACTATCCCATAGACAATCGGATTATCTCGGCCTACGGCCTTGGTTATACGTGACCATGGCGGACACTGAGGATCGCCGAGTTCGGTTCCGGAGCCACGACGTGGTAGAATTCAATGGGTAGGCATGACAAGCATTAAGAACTCACCAGGAGCCCAGAACGGCAGTGGGATGGCTTGGACGAAGAACAGAGCGGGCGGTCCAAGTCGAGATGCCAGATGGCAGAGTACTCCAGCATCAAAGGGCTGTTCCGATGATGTAGCAGTGGTAGCGTTGAATTAAATGGGCCGATGAGCATCCATAGCACTTGAGGGAGTCAAAACAAGGCATAATTGAAAGGATACTAGCCCTATCTGACCTGGTCATGGAGAGACCACCATAGTGGCGACGACGACCGTTTCCGGGAAAATCCGGTGATCTCGGTCGATGGTGGACGAGAAGGGATGGCTGGTGGGTCGCTAGCTCTGTAACTGGAAGGAGGGGATCAGTGCATGGTCAATTTGGACGATGAGGGTAAGGACTATGGTAGAACCACCCAGATTATTCTAGCTTAAGTGCCCGAGTCGCACCTTAATGGCAGCAACACACTTAAATCGAAATAACCCGTCAGTTATTTGGATCTCGTTCGATTGAGCCACTTACCAAGGATCGAGTACCATTAGCTCACACGATGGTGGAACTCAGAGAGAATACAATAAACATGAAACCACAAATTAAAGTACTTGAGTTATTACATAAATTGGAGTTTGATAAAAGATAACAAGTTCTTAACAGTGCAGCAGATAAGAGATAATGTCGGTGCTGAGGAATAGGGCAAGGCCTAGCCCACTACTCCTGGTCCTCACATGCCGACGCGACATCCCACTCGACCGTCCAACCAGGTGGCAGGGTGGAGGGCCAAGTCACACCATCAACCATATCCTGCAGTGTACCTGTAAAAATGATGCCACAAGCAAGGCTGAGTATACTAATACTCAGCTAGACTTACCCTATGTGAGGAGTCTACTCCTCTACCTCTAGACCATGAAGTTGTTTGGCTAAGAGGGGTTTGGTTTGCCAAAACCACTAGCTGAGTCTAAAAACAGTTTTAGCTTTTCTAGTTCTAGCATATTTAATTAAGCTAGGTTTTCTCCTTTCTAAGCATACATGGTAACAATCATTTAGTGCAATCAACATGTTATCTCAAGAATCATCATTCCACTTTTTACTCGATGCAGTACAAGGGGTCAAGCAGTCTCATTAGCTGCGAGAAGCAGACGATTCGAAACGAGTTTTAACCTTGCAAGGTAAACCTAAACACACGACATGTAGGGGCACTCTGTCCCCACACACGTCAACCGTTCCCATCGATTCCCTGGCAACAGAACAGGGCTCACGGCCTTGGCATACAATGCTCCAATTGTCCTCAGCTGCCTCCGTGCAACGGCCGCACTTGTACCCACCATAGCTAGCATGGGAGACTCCATCTCAGGTCCAGTGTCACACCCGGGTTTCGGGGCACCAAGACCCGAGCGCGAACATAATCACCAGGTGTGCTGGGACCAAGTCTCACACATATGATGAATCATGGCACAGGATCGAATGTCACATCTTGACTACATAACAGGAGTTCTATACAAAATAAATAATTACATTATAAGGAGACAACAGTCCAGCAACCCAAAGTTGACTGGGAGACAACGGCCTAGACCTCCCACGAACACCTCGCAGCATCCTCCATGCGCCTCATCCTGCGGTACCTGTTCTTGACCTGTGTGGGGGTTGCGAGACAGCAAGAGTGAGCTCACATACGTTCATAGCTCAACAAGTTGTGGAGAATAATGTGCATGAACTCGCCAAAGGTGGGAGTTCACGTGAAGTGTAAGGCTTACCAAAGAGGATGGTTAGAGCTGAGCATTGCTTTTAAAGTTGGTCAAAATTTTATTAGCAATTACTAAGTATAAGTAAATACCAACCCAATTAAGTAGTAGAACAAGAGTAACAACATCACCTGCAATGCAATGCATATGACATATTGAATTTAGTTCCATAAATTAATCATGTGAGTGTCCGAGCTGCTCATGACCGTGAGCACAGCTAGTATACCAGTTTTACACTATGCAAAGGTTGCGCATCTTTACCCACAAGTCATGTAACCCATCTACCAAGAGACGGCCAATCCCATACACCTCTACCGAGGAGGCGAGGCAGGGTAACACTACGAGGCCTTTACAAAGTTCCACTAGCTTCAGAAAACCCGCTACAGTTTATAGGAAGCTCCAATGCAGGAATCCCTCGTCTGACCACCATCGCAGCAAAATCAACCCGAGGACCTCCCTACACTGACCACTCCCCTACTGCCCTTGCCCCTTTCAGGTAAGGTAGTCCTCCACTAGCTTTCCTAGTTAGTCAGCCAAGGGCGTCCCATTAAACCCTTGTGGTAGCACTGTTTTCCCGGGTGGTTCTCCATGTTCCAATTATCATAATGATCTTGTCATGAACAGTAATTAACAAACTGATAATAAAAGTATAATCATGAATAAAATTTATCTCTATACCCAAAACCACATAAAGCAATAGCAGGTACTACCCAAAAATTCAGTGGTGAACAAGGTATAAAGATAGTCAAACTAGGGTAACCTATTGGGTCCCATCAAAATTAACCTATGCAGATCATTATGATTAATCAGAACATGACTGGGTAAAAAGAAGTGATCAAGGGCACAACTTGCCTGGCACATGAGATTCTAGGTACCAACTTGCTCTTGAGATGACACGTGTCATCACTGCTAAACGTAGCAATACAGACAAACATAGTATAGACAAAATTAACATCACACCAAACATAAGAATAAACTACATAATAATATTCTACGCTGCGTAATGAGATCGTGTGCTCGAGAACCGCTAAATTTGGAGTTACTGTTAAGGAGTTATGGTATTCGGAAGGTCTACGTGATGAAGTAATTAAAACTAGGTCTTGAGTTGATTTTACAAAGATAATCTAAATAAATAATCTATTCAACTTTAATCTTAATTATAACTTGACTAGAGATTATATCTTAATTAACTCATAATTATAGCTTTGATTTAGAAGAGTTAATCTAGTGGACATATGATAAATAGATATCTAACTATAAAAGTATGTAACATGGTATAATTAATGTTGTTACTGAGCAGAGAATATTTTTATGAAGCTAACGCAACTTGAACAGATCGATTCGGAGCTAAAACAAAGGGGATATGATTTTCCGAAGTTTAGAGAATTATTTTCATACATAAAATATTTTCTATATTCATTTTATGAATTTTCTTGACTGCAGCCGTCATTTTCTGAGAACGCAGGGTCCTATTTGTAAAGAAAAGGGTCACTCTGCAATATTAATCGAACTACGGTGGATGGCGGGTTGATTACGCAAAAGACGAGGGGCTCCATTGGAAAAATGTCAAGGTGGTGTAACTCGGATGCGCCCTGGCCGCTCGATCAAAGATCAAGAGTCCCGATTAGAGGACGAATGGGTACACATCTAGAGCCCTAGGATCTGAGATCAATGCCCTGGATTTTAAAACGCCAGGATCACCTCACACCCCTCCATCCATCGATCAACGGCTTGGATTTCTTCTGGCCGAACCGGCACCTGGGATCTAATCTGCGCCGTCCAACTCACGATCGACGGCTACATATGCTTCTCCTACCTTGGCCAACAGAGCACGGCGGCGCCGCCTAGTGGTCACGGCGAGCCATTGCCAGAGCCACACAATAAGTGCCCGAACGCGCATTATTTTCCAATCCGAGACATGATACGCGGTGCGAGATACATTATGAATAGGTGGATTAGGTACTCACCATGAATCGAGCGCGCAGAAGTGTTGTCCACCATGCACATCACCACCGCGCACGCGGTAAGTTACCGGTGAGCGGTTCATCGTGCCCCACTGGCACCCCATCACCACCGAGGGCATGGACGACTTCCTCAGGCCCCAGCGACACCCCCCCAACCGCACATCAAAGAACGGACCACAGGCGCAGTGAGGTTGTATCGCCGGCGGCATCCTCTCCCAGCAGTATTCCAGGCGCAAGTGAATCCGTGAGCTCGAGCTAATCCGAGATGCGGCTATGGCCTGGGTCCCAGGGGGCGGTCTGGTTGTGTTTTATACCCACCTGCGGCCAACAACTACCACCCGATCTCCGCAGACTTCAGCGACATTTCGTGGCGGCCGGTATGGAGGTTCAGCTGGATTCACGAGGAAGAGGGTTCTGCGGTCCGGCCCCACATGGCGGAGGTGGTAATCGTCGCAGGTGCGCTGGATGAGGGGCTGCCTATGGGCCCAGGCCGCCAGCGGCTGTATCATGGGTCCACGGCGTCAGCGTGGATGCAGGCGCGGGGAGGGAAAATTGGGCCGCGCAAAATTGGTTGGCTGGGCCGCGGGAGGGGAGTCGGCCCAATCGCGCTGGTAGGTCTTTTCTATTTTCTTTTTCTATTTCTAATTTGAAATACTTAAACCATTCAATTTCCTATTTTGAATTTCAGATTCCAAACTTCACTAAAAATCCCAATATAAAGATAACACCTATTATTTATTTGTTTATAATATATTTTATTTTATTCTCCTTTTAGTGTCTACTCATTTCTTACTTCTAGCTTATTTCCAAATTCAATTATTCAAACTCAAATTTATACACTTATTTTAATTTTCAGATTTTCCAAATGTATCAATTGAAATCCAAATGTGAATATAAACCACATCATTTTAAATATTACTATGTTATTCTCCTTCTCATATTTGTTTCTAACAATAGTTGACTCAACTACAAATTAACTTTCTCATTCCCCAATGTACTATAGTAACTATATTTGTTTTATTTTAAAAAAAATTAACAAATTTTGGGTCTTACAAATCCTACCCCCCATAACAGAAATCTCGTCCTCGAGATTTGTAAGAAAGGGATACAAAAGGATTGGTTTGTATCTATTTTTCAATTGCTTTTAGGTGACAAGGATAGCATGGGTAGCTTATAATCATGTTTTAGCTATTAGTAAGAAAGTTGGGGTAAGAAAGATCAAGATAAGTACAAGAAATAAAGATTTTGGGAAGGGAAGACTCCATCATGCATAGAGGGTCTCGATTCATTTGATGATCCAGCTTCGTCTTTGAAGACTTGAATTGGTGCTTATCCTTCTTTGACCTGGTTGGTCTTCTTGGGCCTTTATTTCTTGGAGTTGTCATCCGAGTTAAGGACATATGGCTAAGGATATATAGTTAGGATAACTGAGGTACACGAGGTAGGTAGGTTTGAACAGAGTTTTACTTCGCTTTTGGGATATCTGGATTAGGCAACCTATGATGTAGGTTTGGTTGTTGCTTACGGACGAGTTAGTCCAAGGTATTAATTTAGGGTAAGATATGTTTATAGAATTAGGGCCTAATTTATGTTGCCAACATTATGTAACTTATTTAAGTAACTCAATTTGGATTATATCATGTTAGATTAGATGGGATCTAGATCAGATTGGTATAACTAGTTTGGACTAGATAAGGTCTGATTAATTTGCATTGGATCATGATTGTTACTCTGGGTGAGATAAGCAAGGTGGTTAGGATAAGATAAGATAGATTAAGATAAGAATGTATCTATAAGTGTAGGATAGAATCTTTTAAGATGAGATGGATATTGTTAGGATAGATACTTTAGTGAGGGATAATCTAGTTTGTCTAGTTATCTTTTATAAGCATTTTTTATATGTATATGCAGATGTAATTTTGGACATTCCTCCACAACTCATCACACTCAATCAAAGACCCAAATCAAACAAGTAGCATAAGAACAAACTTTCAAGCATACAAATATTGACAAAAATAGTTTTTATTTTGTTCCTAAGTGTAGGTCTCCTATTCCTAAAGGTCACTTTAGGTACAGGATTTCAAAGTGTGAAATCCAAATTTGTCTTTAGAAAGAAAAGGTAAGAGAAATCAGAGTAAAGCGGAATTAGATGAGAAAAGATTAAGATAAGTTTAGAAAAGAATCAGAGTAGCAGAGGTAAGTAGACAATTGTTGTCCAGTTCTATCTAGGTTTCGTCCTACAGTCAACATTCCTCTGATACCACTTCTGTCACACCCGAGTTTCGGGGCACCAAGACCTGAGCGCGAACATAATCACCAGGTGTGCTGGGACCAAGTCTCACACATATGATGAATCATGGCATAGGATCGAATGTCACATCTTTACTACATAACAGGAGTTCTATACAAAATAAATAATTACATTATAAGGAGACAACGGTCCAGCAACCCAAAGTTGACTGGGAGACGACGGCCTAGACCTCTCACGAACACCTCGTAGCATCCTCCATGCGCCTCATCCTGCGGTACCTGTTCTTGACCTATGGGGGGGGGTTGTGAGACAGCAAGATTGAGCTCACATACTTTCATAGCTCAACAAGTTGTGGGAATAATGTGCATGAACTCGCCAAAGGTGGGAGTTCACGTGAAGTGTAAGGCTTACCAAAGAGGATGGTTAGAGTTTAGCATTGCTTTTAAAGTTGGTCAAAATTTTATTAGCAATTACTAAGTATAAGTAAATACAAACCCAATTAAGTAGTAGAACAAGAGTAACAACATCACCTGCAATGCAATGCATATGACATATTGAATTTAGTTCCATAAATTAATCATGTGAGTGTCCGAGCTGCTCATGACTATGAGCACGGCTAGTTACCAGTTTTACACTCTGCAGAGGTTGCGCATTTTTACCCACAAGTCATGTTACCCATCTGCCAAGAGACGGCCAATCCCATACACCTCTACCGAGGAGGCGAGGCAGGGTAACACTACGAGGCCTTTACAAAGTTCCACTAGCTTCAGAAAACCCGCTACAGTTTATAGGAAGCTCCAATGCAGGAATCCCTCGTCTGACCGCCATCGCAGCAAAATCAACCCGAGGACCTCCCTACACTGACCACTCCCCTACTGCCCTTGCCCCTTTCGGGTAAGGTAGTCCTCCACTAGCTTTCCTAGTTATTCAGCCAAGGGCGTCCCATTAAACCCTTGTGGTAGCACTATTTTCCTGGGTGGTTCTCCATGTTCCAATTAACATAATGATCTTATCATGAACAGTAATTAACATACTGATAATAAAAGTATAATCATGAATAAAATGTATCTCTATACCCAAAACCACATAAAGCAATAGCAGGTACTACCCAAAAATTCAGTGGTGAACAAGGTATAAAGATAGTCAAACTAGGGTAACCTATTGGGTCCCATCAAAATGAACCTATACAGGTCATTATGATTAATCAGAACATGACTGGGTAAAAAGAAGTGATCACGGGCACAACTTGCCTGGCACTTGAGATTCCAGATACCAACTTGCTCTTCAGATGACATGTGTCCTCACTGCTAAACGTAGTAATACAGACAAACATGGTATAGACAAAATTAACATCACGCCAAACATAAGAATAAACTGCATAATAATATTCTACGCTGCGTAACGAGATCGTGTGCTCGAGAACCGCTAAAATCGGAGTTACGGTTAAGGAGTTATGGTATTCAGAAGGTCTACGTGATGAAGTAATTAAAACTAGGTCTTGAGTTGATTTTATAAAGACAATCTAAATAAATAATCTATTCAACTTTAATCTTAATTATAACTTGACTAGAGATTATATCTTAATTAACTCATAATTATAGCTTTGATTTAGAAGAGTTAATCTAGTGGACATATGATAAATAGATATCTAACTATAAAAGTATGTAACATGGTATAATTAATGTTGTTACTGAGCAGAGAATATTTATATGAAGCTAACGCAACTTGAACGGATCGATTCGGAGCTAAAACAAAGGGGATATGATTTTCCGAAGTTTAGAGAATTATTTTCATACATAAAATATTTTCTATATTCATTTTATGAATTTTCTTGACTGCAACCGTCATTTTCTGAGAACGCAGGGTCCTATTTGTAAAGAAAAGGGTCACTTTGCAATATTAATCAAAATACGGTGGATGGCAGGTTGATTACGCAAAAGACGAGGGGCTCCATTGGAAAAATGTCAAGGTGGTGTAACTCGGATGCGCCCTCGCCGCTCGATCAAAGATCAAGAGTCCCGATTGGATGACGAAGGGGTATGCATCCAGAGCCCTAGGATCTGAGATCAATGCCCTAGATTTTAAAACGCCAGGATCTCCTCACGCCCCTCCATCCATCGATGAATGGCTTGGATTTCTTCTGGTTGAACCGGCACCTGGATCTAATCTGTGCCGTCCAACTCACGATCGATGGCTACATATGCTTCTCCTACCTTGGCCAACAGAGCACGATGGCGCCGCCCAGTGGTCACGGCGAGCCATTGCCGGAGCCACACAATAATTACCCGAACGCGCATTATTTTCCAATCCGAGACATGATACGCGGTGCGGGATACATTGCAAATATGTGGATTAGGTACTCACCATGAATCGAGCGTGCGGAAGTGTTGTCCACCGCGCACATCACCACCACACACGCGCTAAGTTACCGGTGAGCGGTTCATCGTGCCCCACTGGCACCCCATCACCACCGAGGGCATGGATGACTTCCTCAGGCCCTAGCGACACCCCCCGACCGCACATCCAAGAACGGACCATAGGCGCAGTGAGGTTGTATCGCCGGCGCATCCTCTCCCAGCAGTATTCCAAGCGCAGGTGAATCCGTGACCTCGAGCTAATCCGAGATGCGGCTATGGCCTGGGTCCCAGGGGGGTGGTCTGGTTGTGTTTTATACCCACCTGCGGCCAACAACTACCACCCAATATCAGTGGACTTCAGCGACATTTCGTGGCGGCCGGTACGGAGGTTCGGCTGGATTCACGAGGAAGAGGGTTCTGCGGTCCGGCCCCACATGGCGGAGGTGGTAATCGTCGCAGGTGCGCTGGATGAGGGGCTGCCAAGTGGGCCTAGGCCGCCAGCGGCTGTATCATGGGTCCATGGCGTCAGCGTGGACGCAGGCGCGGGGAGGGAAAATTGGGCCGCGCAAAATCGGTTGGCTGGGCCGCGGGAGGGGAGTCGACCCAATCGCGCTGGTAGGTCTTTTCTATTTTCTTTTTCTATTTCTAATTTGAAATACTTAAACCAAATTCAATTTCCTGTTTTGAATTTCAGATTCCAAACTTCACTAAAAATCCCAATATAAAGATAACACCTATTATTTATTTGTTTATAATATATTTTATTTTATTCTCTTTTTAGTGTCTACTAATTTCTTACTTCTAGCTTATTTCCAAATTCAATTATTCAAACTCAAATTTATACTCTTATTTTAATTTTCAGATTATCCAAATGTATCAATTGAAATCCAAATGTGAATATAAACCACATCATTTTAAATATTACTATGTTATTCTCCTTCTCATATTTGTTTCTAACAATAGTTGACTCAGTTACAAATTAACTTTCTCATTCCCTAATGTACTGTAGTAACTATATTTGTTTTATTTAAAAAATCTACAAATTTTGGGTCTTACATCCAGTGAGGATTAAAGTCTGTGGGCAGGTTCAATCAGGTACTAGGCTTATCGGTTACCATATTTCCCGACATGTGTCTAGTACGTCCAAACGCTTGACTCAGGTATCCACACATTAATTGTTGCATCATGCTGAGCCTAAATTATTCTTTGATTTGATGCACCTATTTGAATTGGTTTGAATTTGAAATTTGGTTTGAGTTTTATTTGAAACCCATAGAGAAAATAAAAAGAAAAGGCAATAAAAATTCCAAGGAAAAAGAAAAACCATTTTAAGCCCACTCGGCCCAATCCAGCCCAGCCAGGCCGCGCGCGCACGCCCGCGTCACCTGACAGGCGGACCCCACCTGTCAGCAACGGCCCACGTCCACGCTTGCGCACTCTCTCTCCCACTCTCCCTCCCGCTGCCTGGTGGGACCCGCCTGTCGGCGCCGATCCTTTTGCGCACGTGCCCATTCTCTCTCGCTGCTCAGTGGGACCTCCATATTAGCGTTGACCGCCGTTCGCCCGCTCGCCCTCACTGGCCTGCGAACCACGCCTGTCAGCCACTACTCCCTTCCCTAACCGCCCGCCCGTGCTCTCCGCCATGGATGCACCCACGACCACGCGTTTCCTGGCCAGACCCCCACGCACCCGAGCCCTTTTCTGGAGCCTGCACCCACTCACTCGCTCCCCTCACTCAGTTGCGCCCTCAGCCGAACACCCTCGCTCTACGCGCACTGTGGCAGAACCTCTCAAGTTATTGGGCCCACATGCACCTGCCCTTGTCTCAAAGACCTCATACGGCTATGCATGTGCACCAGATAACTTAACAGAATCTGTCCAAGTGTCCCAAGGACCTCGGATAAACCACTTACAACCAGGATCGCAAGATTAAGTAAACACAAATCACACACCAACATTTGCAGCGGAATTTCTTTATTACAAAAAGTTACAAGGTACATTAAGATTACATTATATAAGATCGGAGTGATTATAAAAGTAAATCCAAAGTATTACACTTTGGATGATGTATAATTTTCATAAGTGTGTAATATATGCTAGCTTAGTGACCATCCTCAATAAGAAGTACAGAAGAGCTACTTAGACCTATAAGAAGGTCGTGTCCACTGGTGCTTAACACCATCCACAACAACACAAATCTAGTACCTGCAACAACATGGGTTCGAAAACCCTGAGTACGAACTGTACATTCGCAAGTCTTACCCGTCTAAGGAAAAAGACTCTCAGGGATATGCTGGCTTGTGGGAATCAAGGTAAAGCTTGTCAAGATTCAAAGACCCTCTTTGCAAAAAAGCTTACTATGAGTGGATCCTTAAAAATTCATTTTTCTTATCTGGTTAAGTAGTTACCTGCATCTAGATTTTTTTCTATTCTAGATCAAGCACTTGGCCTATACTAGCCATCTTTTATCACCCCTTCATTTCACTTAATTGCTACGTGTAAGTCAGTGACCAAGTCTTCATGTCTGAGAAGTAACAGCGATCCGAATCGATTAATACCTAGCTGGGGATCTCCAACCACACGACATATGTAGCACTTAACCCTTGCATATGTCAACTCGCCACCGGGTTTCTCAAGACCAGAATGGGTTCACGCCAACCGAGAGCACAACTACACCACCGTCCAGCCTCTTGCCACGGAGGGTACACGCTACTCTCGCCATCTCTCCAATCCCATTGTGTGGTGGCCTTTCTGTTATTGGTCCGACCGAGGCAAAGCTTATACATGACAAGGCATGTGACCAGTTAAAAGGTCCTCGATCATCAAGCCTACATCGGTTCGGTCCTTAAGCGACTTAGACGGAGACACTACACCGAGACTTCCTTCTCGTGCAAGTCAACCACCCGGTCTCACCCAAAGTTTGGTACCTGATAGAGGTACATCTTTTCAGATGTTGAACCCATCACGACCATGATGGATTCACCATCATAAGTCTTTTCTTTGTAAAAATCCCCATTCCATATGAAGCATCACCTTTTGTTTAAAAAAACATTTTGTTTTCTAAAGCAAGGCTAAGCATCAGAAACTTTAAGTAAATCAGGTAACAAGGAATGGTAATCAGTTTCCAAGGAAGGGAATGCAACAATTGTTTAGCTCACAACTCCTATTACCTAATGCATCATATAAGGAGATAAATATTTTAAAACAACAAGGAAAGGGATAATGCACCGGGGCTTGCCTGGAATAACACTAGGTTAGTGTTTGTTAGACATCAATCACTTGACGACCATCCTTTCTCTTGGCACTCGATCAGATTATCCATCTTCAGGTTCATCATCCGCATCACCTTGAGATTAATCCAGTTCTTGTCCTTCACATCACGTGATCAACTAGCGTACCTTATGAGACGCACGATGCACATGTATGAATATCAAGACGAATATCGCAAGATAATATTACGATGTTACATAGTAAAGAATCAAACACTTAATGGTAAGGCATCACGGCATTTCATAAGCAAAAGCTAACAAACATAGACTTGCCATTTTTCGGGCACCAAATATTCATAGGATGGATAGAAGCAATTTAATTAATTGTCTAAACTAGTTCTCCAAACTAACCTGCATAGCACGCCAACTAATTAGAGCATCACATAATTTAATTAAGCAGGTCTAGTAGAATTTCCTAACTAGCCGTTAGAAACACTAGACATGCTCAAAATGTCATTTACTAAGACCAGGCATTAACGTCACCATATCAACAAAATTCACCAAAGCATAATGGATAATACTTATCAATAAAACACTAAAAATACTAACTTGGCATCACCACCATACAAGTCTATGAATTAACATTTCAAACTATTTAGAGCACCAAAGCTACAATATGTAGTTAACAAGGACATCCATCACATTTATCCAATTCATTTAATACCTCGACTAGTAGAAATTGTGAAATCGCGCACTAATACTAAATTCACTCGAAACTACGGCATCAATAGCAGGTTCTAGTTCGAGTATTTCCACAAACAACACGTCGGCTAGCTGATTAAATCCCCAAACCCATCCTTCACATAACCTACGAACTGACGAATACTAGACGATGCGATTAAATCAACATGTATCGCTCTTGCTAAAAATACGAAAATTATTGCAACCTACATATCCATCAATCCATTCATTAAAATAAAATAATAAAAGTAGAGAATCAGCTCACCACAGCTAAATTCGACTTGAAACCACGAAATCGACGACGCTATCCGGTCCGCGCATAACACCAGACACCAAGCAGGCGTTGCACACCTACACCTTTGACTTCTCCCAAACATCTGGGATTTCTTCCGTCCATAAAATACACATAATTAATCACAGGGTATTGACGCCGAGTAAAAAATTGAGTAAAGCGATAACAACAAGTCACTAGCGATGGACCTGATGACTTCACAAGGCTTGAAGTCGAGGATGCCGAGCGCGATGGACTACGCTGAGTCGATGGCGACAAGCACCAAAACGAGGGACGTGTGGTGCCGATGTTGGGGCCTAAACAGGATCAACATCAAACGGCCGAGGCAAAGCGCGCAGTCTGGAGGAGGACGACGACTGACGACACACAGCGATGAGAAAACGAGCTTGCTGGCCCTGACGCGGCCACTAGAGCTGTGCCAAGCGAACTGCTGCAGATGCTTGAGCACGAGCAACCAGGCACACGGCTGACGGCCAGAGCCCACTCCGGGTCGAGCAGAGAGAGATGCATGGCGCGTGATGCCGTGGACAGTAGCAGAATGCGACACAGGGAGCGTGCCCACCAACTAGAGCATAGGAATAGGAGGCACGAAGGGGAAGGAGACAAGCACCAGGGAAGCAAGCACCGCAGGTACCGGAACCAATGCCGAGCGCAAACAGGAGGAGGTGCGCGTGCGCGGCCACCATGGCTAACGAGCTCCAACATCTAGGGGAGAAGTAACAAGGACGATGGTTGGCTACGAGCTAGACTAGGGACGCGCGGTAAGGAAAAATATCAGAGAGAGAGAGAGCGGTAGGAGGATAAGAGAGAAGGAGAGATATCAAGCGGTGGGAGGATGAGCTGGGAAGATATTTTCCCATTTTTACTTCTTTTTATAAAAACGAAATGCAGATATTTTGGGGTATGAAATGAGGGTCTAAAAGATATATAAAAGGGTCGAACAAAATAAGATCGACAATAATATTTGGACCGGATTTAATTTGGTGAATACTTCGGAGTCAGATGAATTTTCACCCGTTATTTACATCCGAAGTTTTGGATCTGGGCAAGAAACACATGGACCAAACCAAACGAGATCAGCTTCAATATTGCAGACTGTATTAGATCCGGTTGAATTCAGATAAATATCACCCGCCATCCAAACCTATGATTCTCTGATGTGAATACCATACTAGAAGAACAATCCCAAATATAAACCTCGCACATGAATTTTCTCCAATAACATGCGCGGTCAGATTATAAAGTTTAGACACTATCTAAATTTATTTTCACCCACTCGAGTGATTCACACGGGAGATTCGTAAATTTTAAACTTCATAAAATATTTAGAATGGTCCAAATGGATAGAAATGCATGCGATACATGAGATAGTGTTTTAGACGAGATGTCGATGGACCAAAGCAAACGGCATCAGAGACAATATATTAAGACTGTGCTTAATTTGATTTGATTCAAAACTCGATAATTTTATCCACAATCTGAACAGAAAAACAGGTTAATTATGAATACTCAATATCAGCTCTAATTATCTTGGTCCAATTTAATCTCGCATCAACACTCTTATCGCCAAGCTTCTAATAAATTTTTGTTTGGGATGAAATTGGAAGACTGAACTAAGTTTCCAAATTCGTACTTGAGCAAATTGATGAATTTTAAATAATCACCAGAATCGCTAATTTTCCAGAACAAATATGTTCCAAACATCACAAAAATTTAGGAAAAACCTGGATAGATAAAGATAAAAATGATGTCGAACTCACGACAGACGAAACAGATTAAGACATAGAAACTGTTATTATCCCATGCTTAAATCCATACTTGCTGTTGATGTATAGTAACACCTGTGGTGTTACACGTGCGCCCGTGGAGCTCCGCCGGGATCCGTCGCCCGTTCCGTGGCTGCATTCGAGCGTCTGCCGCGTCCGTTGCCTCGGTGAGCTCCGCCTCTTCGCCAGCAACGTGGGACACCCTCTGGTTTGCCTAGTCCACGCTCACCAGCCTTCTCCTATGTAGCTGAAGCTCCGCCGCCATCAACCCAAGGCCTCCCTGCATCCCCGCCGTTGCTCAGGCACTCCATAGTTACCTCTCGAGGTGAGCAACTCCCCCATGCCCTTAATTTCCATTGAACTGCTATGTCGTCCGCGCAATTGCTCCCTAGAGCAAGTCTACGCTGCCGCTGGGCCACCTCGCCACAGACCACCACTCTCTAGTGCCCCCGAGTCAGTGCCGTGCCCACGATCGTGTCCTCCGTGCCACCCCGAACCTTCCCGTGCCCTTCCCAGCGCCCTAAGACCCCCAGCGAGGCCGCGCTCACTTCTCCTGCGACGTTTCATCGCGAAGTTCGGCGCCAGCGCCGTTGGCAGCCGAGAAAGCCGACTAGGGTTGGCCGTCTGATCTCATACGTCCATCCTAAATCAGACGCCTCTATTTTAAATAGCTAGATCTAATCTTAACCGCTCGTTTCGGATCCGACAACTCAGGTGTGCGTACCCTCGCTCACGCCCCTGCAGCTAGGCCCGATCAGTCAGCCCTACCTCAGGTCGCTGACACCCCTAGCCCGCCTGTCAGCGCTCGCGCTCAGATCTAATTTAGGTTGTTGATCGTGGATGTGATGGCTGATAGAACCCGATACCCCTTCGCGCAACAGTTTTGCTAAAGAAACCCTCAATTTTTAGGAAACCAACCCACCGTCCCTGGTTTGTACATGTTTGGTGTATTGTTCGTTTGTCTTTATCCGAATGTATTGAATGCATGATCACTTTATTTAGACAACGAGCAGCCCGTGGTTCCTGAATGTGTTGTTGAAGATCTTCCTGAGCAATAGCCTAGTGAAGGTAAGTGTCCTCTGACCTACTATGTCCAACTTACTTTACAATTCACCGTCCTGCATTACATTATTGAAACATATGGATTGACTAGTCTATATTTACCATATCTTTAATTACCTTTTGGGTTATCATGGTTAGCTTTATGCTATTGCTTGACCCTAATCAACAAACATGATGTGAACATATATGATACGATTATGTTATCTTGATGATGATCTTGTGATACTTTAGGGGACTCAGGCTGTTTCCTGAGTACCTCTCCATAAGGATTTGTTCGTTGAGTGACCACCCGAGATAATAGTGCAACCATGAGGGTGGAATGGGACGCCTTAGCTGAATAATTAGATGAACCTAGGGGTGTAGTTGGCTTTGCCGAAGGGCCATCAAAGGGGGTCGGGGCATAGTGCTCGCTCTGCTAAGGGTGGGTGCCGAGGTTCATTCGATTTGGTTTTGTTAGTCACCCATCTTAGGGAGGTGTACTGTGTTTGTACGACTGGTGAAACGTAACGAGCAGCTATGCACCAGGGGAGTGTTTGTAAAGGCTACATAGTAAAACCTTGCCTACTCACCTTGGCAGTGTTTGAGGGTTTGATCGACCTGAGGCAAAAAGGGATCACGACTCGTGGGTAAAGTGTGCAAACTCTGCACAGTGTTAGAAACTGGTATATCAGTCATGCTCACGGTTAAGAGTAGCCTTGGGATCCTCTTTGATTAGAAGAACTTTGGATACTTTTGTGATTATGGTTAATGATGATGGTTATAATTATGATCTCTGGTATTTCCTCTTAGAGGGAGTATCTTTGGGTAATAACTAGGTTTATTACTAAAACTTGACTTTATTATTAGTAATAAATACTTGACCAACTAAAGGCAACTACTTAACCTTAACTCCACATAAAACTAGTCCACTTTAGCCAAACGAGACATTTGCTGAGTACGTTGATGTGTACTCACCCTTGCTTTAAAAACCACCCCCACCCCAGGTTGTCCCCACTATATTCAGTGCTCAGGAGGAGATGCACGCAACATGGAGGACTTTGAGGAGTTCCAGGACTACGACAAGTTCTAGTTATGTTAGTGGAAAACCCCTAGTCACCTACATGTGAAGGTCATATCTGCTACGTTCACTTTTTCGCACTTTTATAATATTAATGACTATGTTATGTTAATGACTCTGTGGATGTCTTGGAAATCTTGATGTAATGAAGTACCTATTCCACTATTTACTTTGAGCAATGTGTGATGATGTCCAATTATGTAATCTACGTGAGTTTCTGATCCTGGCACGTACATGGTTCGCATTCGGTTTGTCTTCTAAAACCGGGTGTGACATAAGTGGTATCAAAGCCTTGCTGATTGTAGGGCCGCTAACCTAGACTAGAATGGTCGCCTTAAGGACTATAGACCCCTAACCTTACCTTGACCCTTGGTGTCACTTCAAAAGTTGGTCCTCTTGACCAATTCTATGTTATACTTTTATCTATATACTCATCTTACAAAATTTTTGTCTCTCTTTGCTTTTGGTTTACTTACTAGTCATATAGTTCTATTCTCACTCTTGTGCTTATGATGTCTTTGGTAGATGGACCGTCTTAGATGCACTGCACGTAAGTCAGTGATCCCCTTGTTGCCCTCTCGCCTTGCGGAGCGCCCACTGCGTCGCACGGTGACAGGTTAATCTAGCCACATGGAGACGATACATCGTTGCCTGCACGAGGAGCAGGAGCGTCGATGCCAGGAGTAGGAGCAGCAGGACTCTTTCCCCTCGCCTCAGCAGGACGTGGAGTCTAGGAGGCAGCCTTGCCCTGCACCTAAGCCAGAGATGCCCCCTACACCACCATAGGGCATCTCGGCTACTGGAGGAGACCTTGACGAAGATAGAGACAACGACGACGGTGGTAGTTCGAGCCACAACACGGAGCTCTCGGAGGAGTAGGAGCTGGAGGGATGGATCGCTAGACCCATCACTCATGACGTCGCTCGCTGTTGTCACTTCCACGATGCTCTCGACACTTTGCTATGTCGGGCCTTCGACCGACACATTTGGTCCATTGAGTACCGTTGTGTAGTCTACCAATATCGTCACGAGTTATACCCGGACCAATGGGAGGCTAATTGCTTGGTGCGCCATCTGGACGATGATCTCTAGGATGCAGATGCCTTCTTTGAGCACTATTCTATCACTGAGAGGGATACTGCCGAGGCAACCATGCAAGATGCTACACGGCGTGCGCTTTCACACTACTAATCGTTGTTCAGCGGGGTAGCTGACAGCCTCAAACTAAAGTACTACCCTAACCGTTTGACCGGCAGTGCTGGAGGTGTGATTGTCTCACCCATTAGTGAGGGCAATCCTAGGCTGTACAGCATGGTCAACCTGGCCACCATGCTCAACACCAAGATGGACCACGCCTTTGACGAGTTGGGCAAAGCTCGGGCGGAGATTGCGGAACTGCATGCTGAGCGTGCAACGCGCCACTATCAGGATGGTGGTTCCCCCGTTCCCGTCGGGATTCAGCACCCTTACCGCGGTCGTTTCTCTTATGGCACCCCTGACTCCGGGACCCAGATAGATTTGGAGCCATAGATTGACAGAGTCAGAGTCTATAATAATGCTTAGTCTTAGTGAGGCTTAGATAGTCTTAGTTTGCTTACCAGATGTTTTGATGCTTGTCGTGATGAACTCGTAATGAAGTTGGATCTTTGTAATGATTGTCACCAAGGTGTGGGAATCCCCTGCAACTTGGTGTAGTTATTAATAAAGTCAGTTTTTTAGTTGAGCAACCCATTTATTTCCACTTTCCTCTTTATCTGAGAAGTTGTGTTTGGCTATTTTGGGAGTCAATGAAGATGCTCATTTGTTCAGTATTGCGAAGATTTCCATATACCTTTTCTTATGTTGAAAGACTGCAGAGTCAGATCTGATGTGTGTGTGCTTTCTACAAATGTCTGAAAACAGGCGCAGAGGTGGAAGGTGTGCTCAGTAGGAGCAGCAGGCACCCCAAGAGGAGGCACCTCAGCAGCAGTTTCCACCGCCACCCCCGATGACCATTGAGCAAATGTTTCTGATGCAAACCCAAGCAGTCTAAGCAATTGGCCAGACTTTAGTAGTAATGTAGCAGGTGTAGCAGCAGCAACCCCCACCTCAACCTCAGATATAAGTTTAGATGCCACAGATGCCCAGGGACAAGCGGGCAGAGTTCATGAGGGACCATTCCCCTGTCTTTGCCCATTCTGCTGACCCCATGGACGCCAAAAGATTGGCTGCATACCATGGAGTGTGAGTTGCACACTACTCAGTGCAACGATCGTGAGAAGGTTTTGTATGGTCCCCGCCTACTAAGGGGAGTAGCACAGTCCTAGTGGGGTTCTTACCACGCCACCCATCCCAACCCTGAAGCCATCACCTAGGAGGAGTTCAGGGACAACTTTCGTCGCTACCATGTGCCTGAAGGCCACTGGGCGAATCATTGCCCAAAGAAAGCAGCTCAGCAGCAGCCAGCTCCCAATGCCCCTACCAGACAGAATGCACCTCAACAAGGAGGCAACAACCATGGGCAGCCTCATGCCCAGTACAGAAAGGTGAACCACCTGGAGGCTGACATAGTCCATGAGACCCTAGGAGTGGCACTAGGTATGTTCTCATTCGAATCCCATTCTGCAAATGTGTTATTTGATACTGGAGCAACACATTCTTTTGTGACTGCATCATGAGTAGAAACATATAATATACCAGTAGCACCCATGTATCCACCTATGAGGGTTAGTTCGATTGGTGGGAGGACCCAAACAGATAGATTTTGCCCCAATGTAAGAGTTCAAATAAGGGGGATAGAGTTCCCCGCTGGCCTGATAGTAATGGCTACCCAGGATGTAACCATAGATTTCATCCTAGGGATGAATTGGCTAACCAAATATCGAGCAAACCTTAGCTGTGACAAGAGGACTGTGAAGTTAGTGTCCTTATCATGAGAGGAAGTGTTAGTGGAGTTGGTCTTATCTGGACCAAGGAAAGGAAGTTGTCACTAGATCACCGCCCATATTCAAAGTAATATTAGATTTTCGGGATGTGTTTCCTGAGGATTTACCAGGCATGCCAGCTAAAAGAAAAGTTGAGTTTGCCATAGAGCTTATCCCTGGCACCGCCCCTATTTCCAAGAGAGCCTATCGAGTGTCCGGACCAGAATTGGTGGAACTCAAGAAGCAGATCGATGAGTTGTTAGAGAAAGGCTACATCAGACCAAGTACCTCGCCTTGGGCCGTCCTAGTGTGATTTGTGGAGAAGAAAGATGGGACGAAGATAATGTGTATTGATTATAGATCTTTGAATGAAGTCACTATCAAGAACAAGTACCCCCTACCTAGAATTGAAGATCTGTTCGATCAGTTGGGAGGAGCTAGTGTGTTCTTGAAGATAGATATGAGGTCAGGTTACCATTAGCTCAGGATCTAGCCTTCGGACATACCGAAGACTGCATTTATCACCAAGTATGGACTATATGAGTTCACGGCCATGTCATTCGGTCTAACAAATGTGCTAGCTTTCTTCATGTACTTGATGAATAGTGTGTTCATGGACTACCTTGACAAGTTCGTAGTGGTGTTCATTGATGATATCCTCATATATTACCAGAATGAGCAAGAGCATGAAGAGCACTTGAGGAAGGTATTACAAAGGCTACAGGATTGTCAATTGTATGCCAAGCTGAGCAAGTGCGAGTTCTGGATCAGTGAAGTCCTGTTCTTGGGTCATATTATAAACTGAGATGGATTAGATGTGGATCCGAAAAAGGTAGCAGCGATTCTGGAATTGCCAGCTACTATCAACGTTTCATTGAAGGTTTCTCCAAGATTGTCTAGCCAATGACAGCCCTGTTAGCGAAGAAAGTTGAGCTCAAGTGGACCCCAGCGTGCCAAGAGTCCTTTGAGACGTTGAAGAAGAAGTTGACAACAGCACAGGTATTGATTCTGCCAGATGTTCACAAGCCATTCTTAGTATATTGTGATGCTTTGTACACCGGACTTGTGGGGGGACAGATATCCCCCGGGTCCACTAGAAGGTAAGAAGGCCCCGCGAAAGGCTTTAGGCCTATTATCTCGCTAGGCCATTCCTTCATGGGCCAGGGGAGGGCTACTAGTGGAATGGGCCAACGTGAGAAGGAAGCAGGCTCAGGCCCAAGCAGCTCGAGCGCTATCTGTAGCGTCCGCTCGACTTTCCCGCGCGCAGTGCCCCTAAACATCGGAATGGATTAGAGGTAAATCGACAAGATTATAGGAAGATAAGTTTAGTCGGTTCACTATTGTTTAGGTACTCATCATCATCCTATATGCATGTAGTGCCCCATGGTCGAGTATATATGGCCTAGGGGGTACACCATCATTTCCATCGATCGACCATCTACTCAACTCATTAGCCTATCTCGATACTGGAGACTTCTCTTGTAACCTACCACATAAAGATCCACACCAAGAAGTAGGGTGTTACACATCTCAAAGCGGCCTAAACCTATAGAAAATCGCTTGTCGTCTCTCGTGCATCTCGCACAAACCATTGAGTTACAGTCAACAACACCGTCCTACCCAAAAGCACAGCAAGGGGTAACCCCGAGTGTGCGGTTGGGCCCCAAACACCGATAGTTGGCGCGCCAGGTAGGGGGTGTGTCGTTGATCCAAGTTAGCTCAATGGCCATCACTTCCCGGTGCAAGATTGCTCTTCACCTTGGATCCGTATTTTACTTTAGGACCATCTCATCCGTAGCAGACGAAGATGGAATTCTGCACCGCGTAGCAAATCCACCAGAGAAGAAACTTTCCTGGGAAGTCCCCAAGAAAGTCAGAACAAGATAACAGACAGCGCCAACTCCTGCACTCCAAACGAAGACCACCTCTTGCAAGCCGAGAACCGGGAATTCACTTGCCCCAAGAATTCCGCTGCCCACTTCGCCCACAAAGGAGTGGACGCGGATTACAAGGAAGAGAGCAGCAAATGTTCCTAGAAAAGGAACGGAGCTCCACCGAGCTGTCTTTCTAGCGCCTTTGCCCTCAAAGAAGGATGGAAAGGAACTCGCCACCACAGTGACTCCTTTCTACCCCGATGTTCTCTTCATCGGGGGAAGATTGGAATCATCTCCCATCTTCGACGACGAGCCAACCATCCTAGGGGAAGAACCTCCCCAGCGAGAAGCTCGGCGACAGAGGAACAGACGCCAGAATATTCGGCGACATCATGAGGCTGGGGAGTAGAACCTAGCACAACCCGTATCTCGAGATGAAGTCTCAGGAGTAGGAGAAACCCCTGATGAGTGGGTATACTAAGAAAGGCAGAATTCTCGCTGACGCGATCGCTAGTAGGCTCAAGACCAAGATCGAGAACAAGCTAAATAAGGTGCAAGGTAACGCTTAGAGAACCCTCCTTTCGCTCGAAACCTGAACCCTGACTTTGCTCGTGCAATGAACACGCCGAGCAAAGTTGGAGGAGTGCTGGCTCAGATAGCCGACAACCTCCTGTAGACTCCGGATGCTAAAGGCTATCGACGGCTGCTTACTCGGGTAGCTAATCATCTTCTACCCCTCGCTCATCCCCCGAGTGACCTACGACATGCCATCAACAGTCGGCGAGACGCGCGGATCTCCATCAACGCTTCATGCAACCAACAACACGAAAACGAGATAAGACGCCGAGACGAGTATGATCGGGACCATGGCATCCCGGCTTGAAGTCACGCCACCCGAGTTGAGTCGGCTACAGCCTCATCCAGTGGCCTGATCTGGGGACGGTCGAGATGACAAATCACCGACTCCCCTCCCCGGGACTGACACCATGAATGTCGACATGAAGACATATGTGGGGTATCCGCGCTCACTCCGCGTCTCAGGGCCATCCAGTGGCCCCTAAACTTCAAGGTCTCCAACGTCGACAAGTACGAGCCTAAGCAGGACCCGAGAGGCTGGTTGGCCATCTATACGACTGCCGCTCGAGCTGCTGGGGCAACCGAAGATGTGATGACCGCATATTTGCCCATCGTCCTCGGCCAAGATGCATTGTAGTGGCTACGACATCTGCCTCGACACTGCATCGATGATTGGAGTGACTTCAGTTGGTGTTTCATCGCCAACTTCCAGTCCCTCTCCGACAAGCCAGCACAGCCATGGGACCTCAAATCCATCAGGCGTTGGGGCGATGAAACACTTCGGTCGTACCTCAAGAGGTTTCAGACCATGAGAAATCATATCCCCAAGGTCACTGAGGCAGCAGTGATTGAGGACATCTACTGGGGATCTAATGACTCGGCCTTCGTCTGAACCATACTGCAGAAAGCACCAACCACCTCCGAACAACTGTTTCGAGAGGTAGATCTCTACATCACCGCTGACGAGCGGGCTCAGGACCTCATCAGAGGAACAAAATCTGCGCCACCAGCGCTAGGCACGATGCGAACTAGCAGCCTGACAAGCGTTGGGAGAAGAGGCCTCGTGAGGAGGTCCACGCCGCTGGACCACCATTCACTCATGCCCAAGGGGCACCCCGCGGAGGCGAGTGGACACTAGATGACATCCTCGACGCCTAGTGCCCGTACCACAAGGACATGCACCACACCCTATGGAACTGCAGGGACTTCAAGCACTCTGTCGGCAATGGCCGACCGTTCCAGCCTCTACCACCTCCCCCACCACGAGGAGGACCTGGCGAGCCTAGGTAGCCTCAGAAACCAGAAGGGGGAGGGAGTGGAGCATTCCCACGCATTGACAGGGAGGTCAACGTCATCTTTGGAGGACACAGGTCGAAGGAGAACAGGAGACAGCAAAAGCTCAACGACCGGCAGGTCCTGATGGCAACCACCAGTACCCCAGCTTCCTATCGATGGTCAGAGTACACAATCACCTTCAGCCGAGTGGATCAATGGCTCAACTTCGACCATCCTAGCAAGTACCCGCTCCTTGTTGATCCGGTGATCCGAGAGAGCAAAGTAAATAAAGTACTAGTGGACGGGGGAAGTAGCATCAACGTTACCTTCCCCTGGATGCTCCTGGGCTTGGGGGTCACACTCAAAGACCTCACCGAGTCAGACACCCCTTTCTTCGGCATTGTGCCAACCGAAGGAGAGTACCCGCTCAGGCACATCTACATGCCCGTCACCTTTGGAACTCCGGAAAACTATAGAACCGAGTTCTTGAGGTTCGAGGTGGCGAGTTTTACTGCGGGTACAACTCCATCATCGGCAGGCCGGGATTGGCGAAATTCATGGCCATTCCGCACTATTCATACATGATATTGAAGATGCAAGGACCGCAAGGAATCATTACCGTGCGCGCTGACTTCCAAGGCTCCACGGAATGCTTTTGAGGAGCCATCCAGGCGGCCCATACTACCAGACCACCGACGACTTCCTCCATGCAGGCGAACACAAAGCCTGAGGAAGATCTCGCGATACCCACGAACGAAGCTCAAGCCATGACCTCTATGCGGCCGATTGAGGAGACCAAGAGGATCAACCTGGGATTCGCTGATGAACGCAAGACCGCCATCATCAACTCTAACCTCGACGACAAATAGGAAAGTGTGCTTGTCCGGTTCCTGCAAGATAACCGAGACATATTCGCATGGCAACCTGCGGATATGCCGGAGTCCCGAGAGAACTGGCCAAGCACAAATTAGAGGTCTATCCTCAAACAAGACTGATTCGATAGAAGGTGCATTGTTTCATGCCTTACAAGAGAGAAGCTATTCACGTCGAGTTAGCTCGCTTAGTGGCTGCGGGGTTCATCAGAGAAATGTTGCATCCTGAGTGGCTGGCAAATCATGTTCTTATACTCAAAAAGAATAAAGTGGATTGGCGCATGTGCGTCGACTATACTGATCTCAACAAACACTATCCAAAGAATCCCTTCAGGCTCCCCAGAATAGATCAGGTGGTTGACTCGACCACTGGCTGTTCTATGTTGTCCTTCCTAGACTGTTATTCTGGATACCATCAGATCAGCTTGGCAAAAGAAAATGAGGAGAAAACTGCATTCATCACCCCATTTGGAGCATTCTGCTATACCTCCGTGCCGTTTGGCCTCAAGAACGTGGGAGCGACCTACCAAAGAGCCATTCAAACATGCTTAGCCGATCACTAGGCAAGCGAGTCAAAGCCTATGTCGATGATGTGGTGATCAAAACAGAAAACTCAGAAAACTTCATCGAAGATTTGTAGCTGGTCTTCAACAGCTTGAGGCGATACTGGTGGAAGCTCAATCTCGAAAAGTGTGTCCTCAGAGTACCAGCAGGGAAGCTACTCGGATTCATTATCAGCCACCAAGGAATTGAAGCTAACCCAGAAAAAATTGAGGCCATCATGAGAATGCAAGCACCACGATCACATAAAAAGGTATAGAGGCTTACTAGATGCATGCCAGCCCTAAGCAGATTCATATCAAGGCTAGGCGAGAAAGGCATGCCATTCTACAAGTTGCTCAAAAAGGTGGACAAGTTTCAGTGGACCACAGAGGCAGAGGAAGCTCTAGAGGCACTGAAAAAGCTCCTGACTACACCACCGGTACTCAAGCCGCCATGCCAAGCCACGCCGAATCAGCGAGCAGAAGATCTATTACTATATATCTCCTGCACGACTCACGTGGTAAGCATCGCGTTAGTAGTCGAGCGGGAGGAAGAAAGGCATGCGCACCCGGTGCAGCATCCGGTCTACTTCATCAGCGAAGTCCTTGGGCCCTCAAAGATAAGGTATCCTCAAATCCAGAAGTTGTTGTATGTGGTACTTCTAACCGCACGCAAGCTCCAACACTACTTTGACGACCATAAAGTCATAGTAGCCACAGGATTTCCAATAGGGGACATTCTCCACAACAAAGAGGCTGTCGGAAGGATAGCCAAGTGGGCATGTGAGCTGGGAGCTCATGACATAGAGTTCCGGCCTCGCACGGCAACCAAGACTCAGGCACTGGTTGACTTCATATCTGAGTGGACTGAGCATCAGGTCCCAGACAGCCCGAGATCATCGAAGCATGGAAAATGTACTTTGATGGCTCGTTGAAGCTGCAAGGAGCAGGTGCAGGAATTCTCTTTATTGCTCCTAGAGGAGAGCAACTCAAGTATGCACTCTAGCTACTGTTTTCAGCATCAAATAATGCAGGAGAGTATGAAGCACTGATCTACGGGTTAAGCATCACTGCATCACTCGGCATCAAGAAATAGATGGTATATGGTGACTCGCTAGTGGTCATAAGCTAGATAAACAAAGACTAGGACAGCTTGACTGACTCCATAGGCAAGTACTATGCAGCTGTGCGAAAACTGGAGGAAAAATTCGAAGGATTGGAGTTCCATCACGTGGAAAAGGACCGCAACGCGGCAGCGGACGCGTTGTCGAAGCTGGGGTCCAGTCGGGCCTAGGCTCCACCTGGGATCTTCGTCCAAGAAATATCACAACCAAGTATCCTTTCAGATCAGACGGAAGAATGCAACACCTTGAGCCTGCTAGAGTCGGACCCCAATGACTAGAGAGAGCCTATCATCAGGTACATAAAAATGAAGAAGAACCGGATGACAAGGCGGCAGCGGAACGCATCACAAGGCAGTTAGCCCACTACACCCTCATAGGGGGCACACTATACAGAAGAGGTGCGAGAGGAGTCCTCATGAAGTGCATTCACTCGGCTATGGGGAAGTAACTGTTAGATGAAATCCATGCCGGGCAGTGCAGAGTACATGTAGCGTCCAGAACTCTAGTCGGGAAGGCTTTCAGATCTGGTTTCTATTGGACAACAGCAAAGAGTGATGCTGCCGAGTTAGTCCAGAGATGTGAAGCATGCCAATTCTTATCAAAGCAACAACATTTACCCGCACAGCAGCTGCAGACCATTCCTGTAACATGGCCATTTGCATGCTAGGGGCTGGACATGATCAGACCTTTCAAGAAAGCTCAGGGAGGCTATACTCACGTACTGGTTGCCATTGACAAATTCACAAAATGGATAGAGTACAAGCCAATCGCTTTTCTGACCTCAGCCAACACGGTGGAGTTTATACAAGATATATTATTTAGGTTTGGGATACCAAATAGCATCATCACTGACCTGGGATCCAACTTCATGAGCTCTGTATTCTTCGATTTCTACGAGCAACGGAGCATCCAGATCAAGTATGCATCAGTGGCATACCCAAGAGCCAATGGCCAAGTAGAAAGGGCCAACGGAATGATATTGGAGGCACTCAGAAAGAAAGTATTTGACAAAAGTGAAAAGCTTGCAGGAAAATGGATCAGAGAGCTGCCATACATGGTTTGGAGCTTGAGGACTCAACCTAGTCGAGCTCTACATGGGAATACCCCATTCTTCATGGTCTATGGGTCAGAGGCGGTGCTGCCTACCGACCTAATATTCAAGGCGCCGAGGTTGACTTTCGAAAGCATAGCCGAAGCAGAAGCAACCAACCTAGAAGATATCGATGTGCTGGAGGAAGAACGATTGAACACAGTAATTCAGTCGGCTAGGTACCAGCAGACCTTGAGACGCTATCATGATAAAGCTGTGCGACACTGGTCCTTTACAGTGGGAGACTTGGTCCTTCGCCGAATTCTAACGGGGAAGGGACGACACAAGTTGTCACCACTATGCGAAGGGCCATTCATTATATCGGAAGTTACCCGGCCAGGATCATACCAGCTTACTCAGATGGACGGTACCGAAGTGGGGAACTCATGGAATATAGAACACCTCAGAAAGTTCTATCCCTAGTGAGGCCTCAAAATTCTCAAAGGAACATTGTACTCTGTAATCTGGGAACTTCACCATCAATAAAGATTTCGTTTTCAAAGGCATTCAGACTCTTGACTTACAGCTGACTTCGATTGGGCTAAGCTTGAAATCAACACACTTACTCGAGTTAGGGTGACCACTAAACCCTGCTAATGGAGCAATCGGCTTAAGTCGGCGACGACTTAAATCGGTGCAACATGCTTGCGCTTACTCAACTTAGGGTGACCACTAAACCCTACTAATGGAGCAATCGCTTAAGTCGGCGACGACTTAAATCGATGCAACATGCTCGCGCTTACTCGACTTAGGGTGACCACTAAACCCTACTAACAGAGCAATCGACTTAAGTTGGCGATGACTTAAATCGGTGCCACATGCTCACGCTTACTCGACTTTGGGTGACCACTAAACCCTACTAACGGAGCAATCAGCTTAAGTCGGCGATGACTTAAATCGGTGCCACATGCTCATGCTTACTCGAATTAGGGTGACCACTATACCCAGCTAACGGAGCAATCAGCTTAAGTCGGTGCGACATACCCCGACTTATTCCACTTAGGGCGACCACTATGCCCTACCAGTCAGGCGTTTGGCTTAAGTCAGAAAACGCCTTTAAACCAGCATGGCACACTTGCTTTTGCGTTGTTCGGGGTGATCACTATACCCTAAATAGTGAAATAATTAGTTAAGATTAAAAGCTCACCAGGAAAAAAGAACATTTTACTTGCTGGTGCCAAGGGCGCGTTCTGGCACCCTGTTCATGAAATATTCGAGTTCTAACATAGCTGTCACAAGCACATAGAATTGATATTACAAAAAGATGTTGACTCAATAACAATCAGTACTTGGTAGGACATCACTGCATCAAAACATCTTTGCTGGCAATGTCTCTCGTAGGCGCGGCCTTGACATCAGCGACAATGTCGTCAGGCACCACGACACCGAGCCTCCTCATCAGGATCCGCCCAGCGCGAACAGATTTATCCATAGCTTTGTTGCGCTGAGCCTTCAAGACGACGCAGCTGCCCTCTAAAGCTTTAACAGCCGCTTGGGCAGCCTCTAACTCCTACGCGACAAGCTTCTTAGAAGCGCGCATATCCTTGATGGTGGAATCCTTGGCCAATAGTAGTTGTCCAGGTTGCAGAACTTCATCTTGGGATACCTGCAGCTCATGATGGTGGTGATCCAGGTCAGACATAGTGAAGCGGTGGCTCCTCTCCAGGATAGTCAAGGAGTTGCTGGCATCACGATATAGCCTGTCCAGATTATTACGAGAGGCAACAAGTGCTCGTTTCTCCTCCTACAAACGGAAAGCAACATTCAGCACCAAGGCAACAACAACGAAGCAGGGTCAGCCAAGGAAGTTTACCTCATGTACCATCTTCTCAGAGTCAAGCTGAGCATTAAGAGAGGAATTCAGAGAATGTGCACCGTCCAGAAAAGCAGAAGTCTAGGCCAAGTCGGCTTGACTTTGAGAGTACTTCTCCTCAAGGTAAGAGCATCGTTGAGCCATATCTGACAAAGCAGCTGAAAGGGAATGCAAGATTAAGAACAAGTTGATCAATCAAGGCAGCCAGGAAAGCTGTAAACTCACTAACCAGCATTCGACGCCTTCAGATCATCGATCTGTTTTTGAAGCAGCAATGGATTCCACTGCATCAGAGATAGAGCTGGTTCAGGAATAGTGGCACCGCATGATTTCAACTGAGTAGATACTCCATCGACAAAATCCTATGATCATAGGCAAATGAGCAGAAGAAATATAATTCACTAGTATGTATAACATAGACCAAAAGACCGACTCACCTGGAGATTGGAAAGGAACAGCGGTAGACCTAGTGTAGGAGGAGCTAGAGCATGGCTTGACGAGGGAAGGTCAGCAGGAACAATCTGAAAAGCACTATCTGGGGTAACCTCAACCCCCCCAGCAGACAGCAGGCTTCTTGCATCTAGCTCGCCGACCTCCAAGGCGACTTGCCTAATTAAAGTTGTAGAAGCACGTGCTGCCGTCGCCCCATCGGACCGAAGTGGAGATGACCCGACATGGACATCCATGGAGGCATTGGGTAAAGAGTACACCTAAATACCCTTGAGGGCTGGGTTGCAGTTTGCACTACCCACCAGAGCTGGATCGCTACCAGCAACACCCTCGAGGGCTGGGTAGCTGCGAGCACCACCCTCGAGGGCTAGGTTTTCTGCAGTAGCCGCCTCTAAGGCTGAAGGCCCCTCCTCCACCTCCATGGGAGTCGGGCGACTCAGGTCAGCATCTCTGCATGGAAGACTACCCTCCAAAGTCGACGATGCACGGGACACCACTCGGGTTATCTCTTGCCCAGCAGAGTCAAGCAGCGAGAGCCCATCGTCTGGGACCTCTGAACAGACGGCTGGGATATTGTAACACCCTGGGCTTTAAAGGGACAAACCCGGGTGCATCTCATACATGTGCCAAAGAAGACAACATATATAATAATAGAGCATATAGAGATAAATGTCACAATATAATCAGAGTACTTATTACATAGCGGAAGTCTTACAAAATAAAAGATAAATATAATAGGATCTAAAATCTATCATTGGTGCCAGAAAGTCGACTGGGAGATGCCACCTAGATCGAATCGAACTCCTCGATGAGCGGCTCCTCTTGAACCACCTGTTCTTCTCCTGTGGGGGGTGTGAGACAGCAAGGGTGAGCTCACACATGTTCATCGCTCAACAAGTTGTGGGCAATAATGTGGCATGAACTCACCAAAGGTGGGAGATCATGTGAAGTGTAAGGCTTACCAAGGAGAATGGTTAAAGCTGAGCATTGGTTTTAAAGTTGGTCAAAATTTTATTAGCAATTACTAGATGTAAGTAAATACCAAACCATAATAACAATAATAGAACAAAATTAATAATAAACCCATGCAAATGCAAATGACAAATTGAATTTAAGTTCCATATTTAATCATGCGAGAGTCCTGAGCTGCTCTTGACCGTGAGCTCGGCTACTATACCAGTTTTACACTCTGCAGAGGTTGTACCCTTTACCCACAAGTCGTGTATCCCATGTCGCCAGGGTTTGCAAGGCCCTTAGACACTTCCGAGGTGAATGGCTAGGGATCCACTACGAGGACTTTACAAAGTTCCACTAGCTTTCGAAAACCCGCTACAGTTTATGGGAAGAGCACATGCAAGAATCCCTCGTCTGACTGCCATCGCAGCAAAATCAACCCGAGAACCTCCTTGCATGCAACTCCCCTACTGCCCTTGCCCCTTTCAGGTAAGGTAGTCTTCCACTAGCTTTCCTAATTAGTTAGCCAAGGGGTCCCATTCCTTCCTTGTGGACATAATGTAGTATAAATCCCAAAACCATATAAAGCAATAGCAAAAACTACCCATGTGATTCAGGGGTAAACAAGGTAAATAGGATAAACAGATTAGGGTGACCTATTGAGTCCCATCAAAATTAAACCTATGCATTGAATAGTGATAATAAAGAATATTATTGGGTAACAAAAGTGAATCAAGGGCACAACTTGCCTGACACTTGAGATTCTAGTTACCAGGGTGATTCTTTAGATGACTTGAAACCTCGTGCTAGTCGTAGCAATACAAACAAACATGGTATAGACAAAATTAACATCACACCAAACATAAGTATAAACTGAATAATAATAATCTACGCGTTGCTACGAGATCGCGGGATCGAGGACTAATAAGATCGGAGTTACGGTTAAGGAGTTATGATTTCATGGAGGATTTATGTGATTAAAATGTTAAACTATATTATAAATTGGTTAATATAAATCATATAAGAGGTTATTCTAGAAATAATTATCTCAACTTTAATCTAAGTTATAAATTGACCATAGATCATATTCCAGTAGTTTATAAGCAGTTTAACCAGACTAACCAACATCAGTTAAATACAGATATAATTATAAAATAATGAGACATGGTATAATAAATATTGTTATTGCCTAGTAAATATTTATACGAGACTAACACAACTTGAATGGATCAAATCGGAGTTATAGATTTTAAGTTATGAATTTCTAAGGATTTTATGTGTTTTGTACAAGATTAAATAGGATATGAATTTTATTGTGACATTCATGTCAAAACAGTGGTACTAAATGATGAACAATAATATTATAAAATTATAGAAATTGGAATGGATTGATTTGGACTCCATATGAATTTCCTATGGATTTAACAAATTCTAGCAACTATTTTTATATTAAAAATGGATTTCTATTTCATTTATCTGATTTTATCAATAGTCGGGGTTGCGTGCAATAATACTGACAAGTACAGGGGCCAATCTATAAAAACTCCTTAGACTCAGTAATCTACTAGGACGGACCGCGGGTTGATTTTCACATTGGCCAGGGACTCTTTAGCAAAAGAGCGCGGCGAAGACGTACGCGAGGACCCCGGCCGACCGATAAAGAAAGGATAGCCCAAATTAGATCTACTTTGTAACACCCCTAGTGTTACTGTCACTAAAACTTAAGCATAACATCATAAGCATTGGCATATCATGTGTTTGTCACACCTAGAGTGCATTCACTAGGCAAAAATTTCAAATAAGTTGTATTGATATGACATTTCATAGGTGAAACCCTAGGGTACAGTACTTAACGATGAACCGGGGCTTAAAAGAGTAAACAAAGGCTAATAAAAGAAAACTTTAAAACTTATTAGTAATGATCATATGATGTCACTATTAATGGACTTAAGTAGCATCCAAACCCTAGAAGTACCAAAAACCCTAAACAGACCCCTGGAAACCCCTAGACTGAAACCCTAGGGGGGTATCTGTAAAAATGTGCACATTTTGGACCTAAGTGCAAAAATCATGGAAATAGGGTACCTCATGTCAAATGGTTCACATGTTTGAAGATTTACAAGCCAAAAGGTGTGAATTGGGCTTATTTGCAAAAAGCCATTCAATTCCTTTTATAAGGCTAAGTCTGAATTTCAGTGAATGGGATCAACTTTGAAGCCCTGTAATTTCAAAACTATAAGGATTTTGCCCTAGGTCAGCACATCAAATTTGTAGAGCTATGTAAGGAGAATAACTTTGTTATAGAGATTAAGCCTTGGTCACATGAAAAATTTGGAGTAAAATGAGCCCAAAGTTGGGCTGTCAGACTGCCCTAAGTCTGAATTGAGACTGACAGTGAGATTGGATGAACTTAGGGCTCAATTTTAAGTAAGATTATGTGACTTTTTGTGGGTGCACAATGTAACAAAGTTAGAGCTGGTTTATCAGGCTTCGACTTTGATGAAGGGTATTGGTTGAGTCATCACCTAAAATATAGAGCAAAATCGATCCCAAGCATGCTCTGTCAGGCCAACTGATGAAGCTTCGCGATGGTACAGTAACCGGATTGGATTGCCAGCTCAGAGACCTCGCCGCTGGCGACCACGCACACGGATTCGTGCTATCGCTGTGATTCACGCTGAATTAAACGTGGATAACGACCACAGGGTGAAAGATCTTGTCGCGAATGGGCTGGAATGTACTGTGTGCTTGATAGTTCATCAGTACACACCGGCGACATGGCCAAGCGGCAATCACCGGCGTGTTCGCCGTTCACCGTGAGGACGCCACGCCTTAGGAAGTTTATCGCATCGGTATGAGCCGTAGTGACCATCCAATGACCGCTGTAGTTCAGTCGCTCTATGATTGCCACGGTAGATCGTCGCCGTGACTCATTCCCCTCTCGGCCGCCAGCGCAATTCATCCAAAATTGGAGCTCAAGCACACTATAAATTGAGCACACCGACGGGTCTGTAGGGTAGTCAAGCACCAAGCCACCAAGTCGTGCCTCCAATTGCTCACCAGAGCTCGCCAATTCTAGATTTCCCCCAAATCTGCTTTCCGCCACCATGAAAGAGGCCTCGTCGTGGCTATCTCGTCTCAGGTCCGCTCATGCCCTCTGCTCTTTCGTTTCAGTGTTCATGTGTGTCCCTAATGCTCCCCGACCCCGCCAATTAGGCTAGGACCCCTTAGATCACCGGGAACACGTCTTGTTGTCCGTTGTGCCCGTTGTCACCATGGACAGAGCGAGTTAGAGCTCTGTTAGTGAATTTAATTGAGGGGAAACTCTTGTTAGGGCTTGAATTAGGTCTCAGCCAAAGTAGAGCACCGGTCATCGCGTGTCCTGGCCAGTGCAAACTCGCCGAAGCTCGGTTCTCCGTCGTGCGGCGTCGTGGACCGTGGGTTGTAAAGAGATGAAAGCGCGGGGGTGTTTTTGCAAGTGTCAGCGAGACAAAGGAATAGTGGGAAGGAATCTTTACGGGTTTTTCAAACGACTAGGGGCCTCTGTGTAAATCCACCGCGCGGGTGCGTGCACGCGCAGGCGCGTCCCCGTATTCTGATTTGGGTTGGGCCGTTTGGGTCAGTTTTGGCCCAACACTGTAGAGCCTTTTTCTTTTTCCTTTTCTGCCAGAGCTAAAGAATTTCTAGAAAATTATAGAAAAATACTAAAAATACCATACCAATTTTGTTAGGCTCCTAATTTTCTATAGTATTTAATAAAAATAGTTCATGATTTTTAGTCAAATAGGGAATTATTGGGTATTTAAAATAGCCAAAATCCATACTTCTCGAATTTTAGAGAGTAATTAATAAACCCAAAAATCACCAAACTTTTTGGATAGGCTTTAAATATTATTTAGAAGCCTTGGGTAAAATTTGGTATGATTTGAACCATGTTTGGTACTTAGAACCCAAAACCCTAACCCCCTACCCTATGAACTTCACCATAAACTCCGAAAACCCTGGTTTCCCGGAGATCCGTGAAGGAAAGTTATATTCAAGACATTAGATAATATACTTTTATTATCTTTGTATTTTCATGAGCATTCATGATTATATATGGCTATATCTAGGAAACGAGGAAGAAATAGAAGTTGAAGAAGTGAGGACTACACCACCACCACCTGAAGAACCTCAGGAAGGAAACTGCTTTTACTTTGATATCTGTGGAACAAAGCCTGATTCACCTATCACACAAGGCAAGCCCCGGTGCATTTGCCACCTCCTTGCTATTTTAAAATCTTTCTCGCTTACTTGATGCATTAGGTGATAGGAGTTGTGTGCTAAACTAGTTGCTGCATTTCCTTCCTTGGATTTGATTACTTCTCCTTAATCCCCTGTTTTACAAAAAAGGTTTTTCTTATGCTTAGTTGTGCTCTATAAAAACAAAATGTTTGGCTTTGACAAATGATGATGCTTCAAAGTGGGTGGGATGGTTTCAAAAATAAAACTTGATGGTGGATCCATCATGGCCATGATGGGCTCAACATCGGAAAAGATGTACCTCTGCCATGATGGGTTTGAAATGATAAAGCTGAGACCGGGCGATTGACTTGCACGAGAAGGGAGTCTTGGTGTAGTGTCTCCATCTGAGTCAATTAAGGACTATCTCGATGTAGGCCTGCTGACCGAGGACCCTTTAACTGGTCACATGCCTCATCATTGGTAAGCTTTGCCTCAGGCAGACTAATACCAGAATAAGATAAGACGCAATGGGAGTGGAGAGATGGCGAGAGTAGCGTGTACCCTCTATGGCAAGAGGCTGGACGGTGGTGTATCTGTGCTCTCGGTTGGCGTGAACCTGATCTGGTCCTAAGAACCCCGGTGGCGAGTTGACATATGCAAGGGTTAAGTGCTACATATGTCGTGTGATTGGAGATCCTCAACTGAGTATTAATCGATTCAGATCGCCGTTACTTCTCGGACATAAAGACTTGGTCACTGACTTACACGTAGCATTCCAGAGAATAAGAAGGGTTGAAAAGAAATTGGCTAGTATAGGTCAAGTGATTGAACTAGGGTAGAAAGAACTCTAGAACTAAGGTAATGACTTAACTTGCTAATAAAACTAGACTTTTAAGGATCCACTATTAGTAAGCATTTCTGCAAACAGAGTCTTTGATTATTGATAAGCCATACCTTGATTCCGAAAGGCTAGCATATCCTTTAGAGGCTTTTGTTTTGACGGGTAAGACTTGCGAAAGTACACTCACTACACGACGGTTCACTTACAGCGACCTACGGTTGGTTGCTAAAACGGCCTTCAGCGACCTACGGTTGGTCGCTAAAAACTTTTAGCCCCATAAGGATGGTCGCTGTAAGTGTCGTCGCTAAAGGCTTTAGCGACCGACATCTTTTTAGCGACCGACCATCCGTTGCTAATATTGTATATTTAGCGACCAATCGTGGGTTGTTGTACTATAGATTTAGCAACCAACTGTAAGTCGTCATACTATACATTTAGCAACCAACAGAAAGTCACCCTTTTTACAGTTGTTATTAATAATAATATACATTTAATTAAGCACCACAAATCACATATTTTTATACACAAATCATAAAGACATACACAGTTAATCAGTATACCACAATCATAGATCCATCACATAAACACAAAAGCACCACAATTATATATTCACAAAAGCATCACAATTATAATATCATTTACAACTAGATCATTTACAGATAGCTAGCTAGATCATTCACAAAAGCTATCTCCTTGTTCAGTAAAACGTTTCTTGGATTGCAGGTTGTCAAGATAGTCCAAGGTCTCCAGACCTTCAACCCTCACTTCACTGTATGCCAAAAAAAATACATGTATCAGGGAATGGGAACTGAAAGTAGCCAATGGTCTATGTAAATCTATCTGATGATCCGCACAGTAGTCTATTCTTAAAGCACATGATAAGGATGTGATGGTGATGTTCCTGTTCAAAGATAAGCAGTTCCTTGTACACAATTCTTTTTTCTTGAATATTTGAAGGTGTATTGAGTCTGAAGGTGATAAATTCAGCATCACCCAGTATTGAAGCAAGTTTTCTCTTAATTGGCTTTGCACCTTTGCACTCAAAGAGTGCAAGAAACACCAAAAGCAATAATTTGGTGCAAACATAAAGCAAACGAATGGCGTTTCACAAGGTACCTGATGTCAGACACCGAAAAGTAGGTGTGGTATGCAAATGTAAACTGGAATGGCTTGCTGTCTGAGCCGATGTTTTTTATTCGAGATGTAAGAATAAGATCTCCCCTTGGACTCAGAGCAACTCTCAGACGAAATTCGTAACTGCAAGGCATGGGCAGTGTACATGATTTGATCAGTGGCGAGGCCCGATGAATCTCGTGAAACTTTTTTTTAATCAGATATAGATGATTCAGTGAATGATTAGATGGTGGACCTATGTGGCTAGATCTTCAAATCCTCGGGAGATGACTTGAGTATCAAGTCAACATGACAATTGGAAGTAGCAACTGGAAAAGGAGGTGGGCTTTCATCGACACTCCAAAACCGGTTCCTTGCAAATCCATGTTGTTCAAGAACTCCATGGTTACCTAGCTGCAAGATGCATGGCATTGTTAACTGGGTGTTACAAAGGCGAATTGCTTCCATGGGAAACAGAACTTGTTGGCTATAATAGCTTGATGACCATACTTGAGGGAAGCAAATTTGGATACCACCACGAACTGCTTTTCGCGGTTTAAAAGTAGCCTGACAAGAAATATAGAAATGTATAATTACTAGGACCGATGGAGCCATACTCAAACTTGTGAAAACTTGCAACACCTTGAATATAGGAGAGAAGACTTAGCATATAACTCCCTGCTACCGGTGGAACACCGGACATTTAGTATTTACTGTAACATAATGGTGAAGGCTAACGAGTTTAAAATGTCGGTCTAATACTGACATTGTCCAATGTGGCAACATGATAAGATAATGAAGAGTAGCACCTGATTGTGCAATAAAAAAAGAATAAACACAAAGCACTTTTTTACTGAAACTAAAAGATCTGAATACCTTGTTACTGACAAAAAGCAGTTGCTGACCGAAGTTTTTTTTCCAAAATGTCACTTGGCCTCCGTATAAATATACATGTTAACAGTTGAACATAGAAACTGAGGATACAAATAATGCATACACATATATCCAATCAAGTACATTCCATACAGTATATCATCACACAAGAAGAACTCATTTTATTCATGCTATGCATATGCCTAAACAATTTAATCCTTCTATACATATTCATTCACCAAACATATGGCATACAACAAAGCATCACAAAGACAAGGGAAAGAGAGGAAAGATACTCACATATGAATCCTTTCTTCCAATCATGCGCACATGAACATATATATTTTAGCACTTACTCACATATGCACAACATAATCCATAGCAAGGGACATAGGCTCACCTACAAAAGATGGGGAGGGTGCCGGCCATGGAAAACACAGAGGGGCTACCTTGAGAACATAGGGCAGGGGCGAGCTCGGCTAGGGCTGGGGGGAAAACCAGAGCAAGGGCAGCCAGGGAGAGGGGCTGGGGCGAGCTAGGGCTGGGCACAGAAGGAGGGCGAGCTTGGCATGGAGAGGGGCTGCCATAAGAACAGCAAGGGAGGGGGCAGAGGGCAGCCATGGCAGAGGCGAGCTCCATGGAGGGAGGGGCGTCGGCCACCAAGAAGGGGAGGGCGCCATGGGAACCAGGGAGGAGATGGTGAGCAGAGGGGGTGCGGGCGAGCTGCAGCACCAGAGAGAGGGCGTGAGGGAGATGAGAGGGGCGGCGGTGGGAAGATGCCAGGGAGAGGGTGGAGACAGGGACGGCGTGGGAGGGAGAGTTAGGTAGATGGCCCCCTAGTGGGCCTTAGGGTTAGGGAGGGTTTTCTTTTTTATTTATTTCGAAATGCATTTTTAAATTACTCAAAAATTCATAAAAAATTTACCAAATAAATAATAAACATTTGAATAAATTATTATAAATGCAAATAAATAATAAACATTTGAAACGACTTTCAACTCGAATCTAATATCATATAAGCACAAAGAACACAATTGCATACTATAGTCATGTCCATACATAAACAAACCATGAAATAAACATACAAGCAATATTAAAAAGAAATAAATCACCACGCAATTTAGCGATCAATGTTTACTTGTTTTAATTAATTTTTAGTCACTAACATCTATAGGTACGTTCAGGCTATAAAATTTGATAGTGATCCTTGCTCTATAGCGACCCACCGCTAGTCCCCGACGACATCTATAGCGACCAATCATAAGTTGTTACATTTCTAGACTTTTAGCAACCAACCGACCGTTGCTACAAAAGGATTTAGCGACTGACCGTCGGTCCCTAACCTTTAGCAACCAACAGTTGGTACCTAATAAGGGTCGCTAAAGATCAACCGTCGTGTAGTGACTTCATACTTAGGGCTTTGTCCCATGTTGTTTTAGGTGATGAAGCAGCAAACTTTTGTTGCTTCTGTTCCAAGGTGGTGCCTAAAGAAGAAAATCAAGACTAAAGCTGTGGGAGGAAGTGTCCTTTGTTAAGAAAAACTTTTTACTGTTTATCGGGAGGGATTTTTGCCTCCCAGGTTATGTAACAATATTACTTAAGCACTCCTATATTTACTTTGATCTATAATAATTCTACTCTTTCTTACTTTAAAATAAAGTAAGTTATTGTAACTGCTTCCGCATTTTCATACCTCCGATGTGTTGTAATGTCTGCGTGACGGGTAAAACGCTCTTGGGCAAGGTAAAGAATTCAAATACCGAACTTGTCAAGTGATCAGGTGCACCTGCAGGGTTGTCCGAGGTCCGATGGACAAGGACAACTGTAGGTGGGCCTAATGACTTGGGAGTTTCTGTCATAGCTGGTATCGGAGCGAAGCCCATCTCTGCAGATGTTATGAGGCATTTTCAAAAAGAATTTTCAAAGACTTATCTAGAAAATTTCTTTCCTTCTTATCCAACTACCTTTTGAAGTACTTATTTTAAAGACCACATAGTAGGGTGCAATGTATAGAAGGTTGTGAATCAACTAAGGTTGATTCTATAATTATGCATGCATCATACTAAAAACTATACTAATAAGATTTTCCCCCTTATGGAGATATGCCGCCGCGCACAATGAAAACTGCGCGCACGTCTACCGGACCAATTGGCGTGCCTCGCCATCAACTAGCTCCAAGGCATGAGGACAGTAGTAGTGGTAGCAATGATCCCATCGGAGATCTGGAAGCTCAGGTAGAACAGCTTCGAACGAAGCTCCGTCACAGGAACGATGTATGGGTCGAGGGTGGTCAGCGAATAAACGAGTTAAGAACTAACATCCGACATTTGCAAGACCAACTTGTTGAACGAGATTTAGCGCACGATTGGGCTATTAACTCACGTTCACTTGCTTAGGCCAAGGAAGCCAAAGCTCGAGCCCGTGTGGAGGAGCTTAGCACAGCCGTGGACAACTTGCAGGTGTACTATAATACACTACATGAGGAAGTTCATGTATTGTATTCACGACTACATCCTGACGTACCTGCAGATCCTGTCGGAATGGGAGCCGGACCTTCTGGAACAGCGGGTGAAGCCCTTGGAGAGGAACTGGACCTTTTCAGGTCCCCTCCTTCAATGAATCTGGTCGATGAATGGTCCCCTACACCCGACAGTGAAGCTACCAAAAGTGATAAGAAGCCAGAGTAGTGTAGTTTAGATATGATAATGTATAATAGGTAATGTGGTCCTGTTGTAAATTCGAGTCTATATCATTACCCTTTTAAATAATGTAAAATGGATGGTGTGCTTTGGTATATTATATTTTCCAAATGTTCTTTGCCTTAGATGCCATCCAGGACTCGTGGACAGGATGGTGCGGGAACCTCCCGTGGGAGGGAAACTACTCCTAATCCGCCACCAGTACCCCCAACCTTGGCTGAGGCTATCGCTGCCTTAGTCAATGCAACAGCCGATAACACCCGCTTCCTTCATGAAATGGCAGGACAGCAGTATCAGCAGCAAGGCGGGCGAGCTTATCCGCAAGGACCCCGCGAAACTTCATATTTGGATTTCTCAGAAATGCGTCCCTCGCTATTTGTCAAGGCTGAAGATCCCCTTGAAGCAGATGAATGGATTCTGGTTATCGAGCAGAAATTTAGGCTTCACCGATGTACGGAGACTTAAAAGCCCTTATTTGTGGCACAGCAGTTGCGAGGCCCTGCCAGCACCTGGTGGGGAAATTATGTGGCTATCCAGCCTGCTGGTCATCAAGTTACCAGGGACGAATTTAAATTGGCGTTTCGGCAGCACTACATTCCAGAAGGGGTGCTCTATATGAAACAAGAAGAATATATGAAGCTTAAACAAGGTGGAGATACTGTCACACAATATCTCAACAACTTCAACCATTTGTCCCAATATGCCATTGATCAGGTCAACACTGATCTGAAGAAGAGAAATTGTTTTATGAGGGGTCTTAATGACCGACTGCAGCGGAAAATGGCCACCTGCCTCGACCTCTCCTACAGCAGGGCTGTCAGCACGGCGCTAGCAGTTGAAGCCAAATATGCAGGCCCAGGAAAGTCAAAGGGTTATGGAGGTGACAGGTCCAACCAGGGGCCTGAGAAGAGACAAAGGTTGATGATCCAACCTTTTAATCAAAACCGTTCTTCAACACGTCCACCCTCCTACCCCTTTAAACAACCTGTTTTTATCCGCCCTACCACTGCCCCCACCTCAACAAATCAGCCGAGTGCCCCTGGTACTCGTTTCCCTGCACTCCCAAGTTCATCTTCTGGTTGCTTTAATTGTGGGAAGTCCGGACATTTTATCAAGGACTGCCCATATCCAAAGCACAACAGATCAAATAAACAACAGAGTTCAGGGAGTTCCGCCCAAGGCAAGGGAAACCCGGCGAATAATACAGCGGGCAGAAATATGAAGAAAACTGGGCGAATTTATTATATGCAAGTGGCCATGACACCGGAAGGAGAGCGGGCCATGATGGATATGTTTCTCGTAGCTAATCACCCTGCAGTTATTCTTTTTGATTCTGGCGCTTCACATACATTCATAAGTAAGAAGTTTGTGGAGCAACATTACATTCCATACAATGAATCAAGGGAAGGGTTTATAATTCATTCACCTGGGGGACAAATATTCACTAAAGAAGTGGCTTTCCATGTGCCCGTAACATTGGCTGAACGGGACTTTCCCACAAATATGATTGTTCTGAAAGGCCAAGATATAGATGTAATTTTGGGCATGAATTGGTTAGCCCAGCATAAAGCTATCCTCAACACTAATCTGAGAACCATCAGGTTCAGCTATGGCCAGGAAAAGGTTCTCTTGTCCATTCCCGTAGCTACTGCAGCTAAACCATGTGGCAGAATATATGAAGCCATCATACCGAAAATCCAAGATATTCTGGTAGTATGTGAATTCCCGGATGTCTTTCTGGAAGATCTGCCTGGATTGCCTCCAGAAAGAGATATAGAATTTGTGATTGAGTTGAAGCCTGGTACGACTCCTATTTCTAGAAGGTCGTACCGAATGCCTCCGAATGAATTGGCAGAGCTCAAGACACAATTACAAGATCTTCTAGATAAGGGATTCATCCGACCAAGCTCATCACCTTGGGGTTGTCCAGCCATCTTTGTCAAGAAGAAGGACCAAATGCTTCGGATGTGCGTGGATTATAGACCCCTTAATGAGGTCACAATCAAGAATAAGTACCCTCTTCCCTGGATTGATATCTTATTTGATTAGCTTACCAGAGCTCAGGTATTTTCCAAGATTGACCTCAGGTCGGGTTACCATCAGATCCGTATCCGACCCAAAGATATACCCAAGACCGCATTCACTACGCGGTATGGATTATTTGAATATCTGGTTATGTCTTTCGGATTAACAAATGCTCCTGCCCACTTCACTTATCTTATGAACTCGGTATTCATGCCCAAGTTGGATAAATTTGTGGTGGTGTTCATTGATGACATTTTGATATTTTCCAAGAATGAAGAGGAGCATGTTTGGCATTTGCGGATCGTATTAACGCGCCTAAGGGAGCATCAACTATATGCTAAATTCAGTAAATGCGCGTTCTGGCTGGAGGAGATCCAATTTTTGGGACACGTATTGTCTGCCAACGGGATTGCAGTGGATCCCAGCAAAGTCAAGGATATTTTGGAGTGGAAACCACCAACCACTGTACATCAAGTCCAAAGTTTCCTTGGACTGGCTGGTTATTACCGCCGATTTATTCCAGATTTTTCCAAGCTTGTGAAACCAATCACAAGTTTATTGAAGAATGACACCAAATTTAATTGGTCTTCAAGATGCAATGAAGCCTTCGAGCAGTTGAAGGTGTTATTAACCACTGCTCTGGTATTAGCTCAACCGGACATTGAAAAGCCATTTGATGTATATTGTGATGCATCAGGCAGTGGTTTGGGTTGTGTCTTGATGCAAGAAGGCCGAGTGATAGCCTACGCTTCAAGGCAGTTGCGCCGGCATGAGGAACATTATCCGACTCATGACCTGGAATTAGCTGATGTGGTTCATGCCCTGAAAATATGGCGTCATTATCTATTGGGGAATATCTGTCATATTTATACAGATCATAAAAGCTTAAAGTACATCTTTATCCAGTCAGAGTTGAATATGAGGCAGAGGAGATGGCTTGAGCTGATTAAAGATTATGAATTGGAAATTCATTATCACCCAGGCAAGGCCAATGTTGTGGCAGATGTGTTAAGTCGCAAGGCTTTCTGTCATTGTCTTAAAGTGAAGACTTCTGACATTACGTTATGCCAAGAAATGGAAAAGTTGAACCTGGGAATGATTCAACATGGAACTTTCAATCACTTAAAGCTTGAGTCGGTTCTTCTGCAAAGAATAATTGATGCCCAAAGAAATGATGAGGGTATGAAACACATTCATGAGAAAATGGAGGCCGATAAAGCCAACTGCTTTAGAAAAGATGATCAGGACATTGTATGGTTTAACAACCGCATAGTTGTGCCCAAGAATGATGAAATCCGCTAGCAAATTTTAGATGGAGCACATCTTAGTCGCTATTCTATTCATCCCGGAAGCACTGAGATGTATCATGATCTAAAGCAGCATTATTGGTGGACGAAGATGAAGATTGAAATTGCACGCTATATGGCGAGATACGACACTTGTAGACGTGTCAAGGCCATACATATGAAAACTGCTGGTCCATTGCAATCTTTACCTATCCCAACATGGAAATGGGAGGATATAAGCATGGACTTTATTGTGGGATTGCCTAGGACAGCAAAAGGATATGATTCTATTTGGGTGATAGTTGATCGACTTACCAAGATAGCCCATTTTCTGCCAGTCAAAACAGATCATCCGGTTGCTGTATATGCCCAATTATATATTGCTCGTATTCTTAGTCTGCATGGGGTTCCAAAGACCATAGTGTCGGATCATGGACCACAATTTGTAGCCAAGTTTTGGGAAGCACTTCATAAATCCCTGGGTACCAAGTTGCTTCACAGTTCGGCCAACCATCCTCAAACCAGTGGGCAGACTGAGAGGGTAAATCAGATACTTGAAGATATGTTGCGAGTATGTGTTTTGGAATTCCCACAAAAATGGGATGACTGTTTACCATTAGCGGAGTTCTCGTACAATAATAGCTATCAAGAGAGCATCAAAATGGCACCCTTTGAAGCTTTGTATGGGCGACGGTGTCATACTCCGTTAAACTGGTCTGAACCAGGTGAAAGATGTTTCTTCAGGCCTGATATGGTAAAGGAAACGGAAGAAAAGGTTCGACGAATAATTCATAACTTGAAAGAAGCCCAAGCTCGACAGAAGAGTTATGTAGACAAGCGATGTCAACCCTTGTACTTTCAAGTTGAAGATTATGACTACCTGAAAGTTTCACCAATGAAGGGTGTATCACGTTTTGGGGTAAAGAGGAAGCTTTCACCCCAGTACATTGGCCCTTTTCCTATCCTTGAAAGAAATGGACCAGTGGCATACCGACTCCAGTTACCCGAAACATTGTCTGCTGTGCATAATGTGTTCCACGTGTCTCAATTGAAGAAGTGTCTTCGGGTTCTCGATTGAACCATTGAAGTAACGGATGTTGCCTTAGAACCAGACTTAACATATTCAGAACATCCGGTTCGGGTCTTGGATCAAAAGGACAGAATTACCCAAAGGAAAGCTCTCAAGTTTTACAAGATAAAGTGGAACCAACACACGGAAGATGAAACTACTTGGGAAACTCAAGACTTTTTAGATAAGAATTTCCCAGGCTCTTTAGCTTCGTGTAAAATGTAAGATATGTACATTTGTTGTAATAGAGGAATGAACCCCATACCACCCCTGCCTTGTACCAAAAATAAGGAAATAAAAATATGACACGTTTCCTCTTTCATTACTTGCCCTAGACTTTTAATCTCGGGACGAGATTCTTTTAAGGGGGGAAGGATGTAACACTCCTGGTGTTACTGTCACTAAAACTTAAGCATAACATCATAAGCATTGGCATATCATGTGTTTGTCACACCTAGAGTGCATTCACTAGGCAAAAAATTCAAATAAGTTGTATTGATATGACATTTCATAGGTGAAACCCTAGGGTACGGTACTTAACCCTGAACTGGGGCTTAAAAGAGTAAACAAAGGCTAATAAAAGAAAACTTCAAAACTTATTAGTAATGATCATATGATGTCACTATTAATGGACTTAAGTAGCATCCAAACCCTAGAAGTACCAAAAACCCTAAACAGACCCCTGGAAAACCCTAGACTGAAACCCTAGGTGCAAAAATCAGGGAAATAGGGTACCTCATGTCAAATGGTTCACATGTTTGAAGATTTACAAGCCAAAAGGTGTGAATTGGGCTTATTTGCAAAAAGCCATTCAATTCCTTTTATAAGGCTAAGTCTGAATTTCAGTGAATCAGATCAACTTTGAAGCCCTGTAATTTCAAAACTATAAGATTTTGCCCTAGGTCAGCACATCAAATTTGTAGAGCTATGTAAGGAGAATAACTTTGCTATAGGGATTAAGCCTTGGTCACATGAAAAATTTGGAGTAAAATGAGCCCAAAGTTGGGCTGTCAGACTGCCCTAAGTCTGAATTCATACTCACAGTGAGATTGGATGAACTTAGGGCTCAATTTTAAGTAAGATTCTGTGACTTTTTGTGGGTGCACAATGTAACAAAGTTAGAGCTGGTTTATCAGGCTTTGACTTTGATGCAGGGTATTGGTTGAGTCATCACCTAAAATATAGAGCAAAATCGATCAAAAGCATGCTCTGTCAGGCCAATTGATGAAGCTTTGCAATGGTACAGTAACCAGATTGGATCGCCAGCTTAGAGACCTCACCGCCGGCGACCACACGCGTGGATTCGTGCTATCACCGTGATTCACGCTGAATTAAACACAGATAACGATCATGGGGTGAAAGATCTTGTCGCAGATGGGCTGGAATGTACTGTGTGCTTGATAGTTCATCAGTACACACCGGCGACGTGTCCGAGCGGCAATCACCGGCGTGTTTGCCGTTCACCGTGAGGACGCCATGCCTTAGGAAGTTTATCGCGTCGGTATGAGCCGTAGTGACCATCCAATGCCGCTGTAGTTCAGTCGCTCTGTGATTGCCACGGTAAATCGCCGCCGTGACTCATTCCCCTCTCGGCCGCCAGCGTAATTCATCCAAAATTGGAGGCCACCGCTCAAGCACACTATAAATTGAGCACACCGACGGGTCCGTAGGGTAGTCAAGCACCAAGGCACCAAGCCGTGCCTCCAATTGCTCACTAGAGCTCACCAATTCCAGATTTCCCCCTAATCTACTTTCCACCACCGTGAAAGAGGCCTCGCCGTGGCTAGCTCGTCTTAGGTCCGCTCATGCTCTCTGCTCTTTCATTTCAGTGTTCTTGCGTGTCCCTGATGCTCCCCGACCCCGCCAATTAGGCTAGGACCCCTTAGACCGCCGGGAACACGTCGTGCTGTCCGTTGTGCCCACTATCACCGTGGATAGAGCGAGTTAGAGCTCCGTTAGTGAAATTAATTGAGGGGAAACTCTTGTTAGGGCTTGAATTAGGTCTCAGCCAAAGTAGAGCACCACTCATCGCATGTCCTGGCCAGTGCAAACTCGCCGGAGCTTAGTTCTCCGTTGTGCGGCGTCGTGGACCGTGGGTTGTAAAGAGATGAAAGCGCGGGGGTGTTTTGCAAGTGTCAGCGAGACAGAGGAATAGTGGGAAGGAGTCTTTATGGGTTTTCAAACGACCGGGGGCCTCCGTGTAAATCCGTCGCGTGAGTGCGCGCGCGCACATGCGCGTCCCCGTATTCTGATTTGGGTTGGGCCGTTTGGGTCAGTTTTGGCCCAACACTGTAGAGCCTTTTTCTTTTTCCTTTTCTGCCAGAGCTAAAGAATTTCCAGAAAATTATAGAAAAATACTAAAAATACCATACCAATTTTGTTAGGCTCCTAATTTTCTATAGTATTTAATAAAAATAGTTCATGATTTTTAGTTCAAATAGGGAATTATTGGGTATTTAAAATAGCCAAAATCCATACTTCTGGAATTTTAGAGAGTAATTAATAAACCCAAAAATCACCAAACTTTTTGGATAGGCTTTAAATATTATTTAGAAGCCTTGGGTAAAATTTGGTATGATTTGAACCATGTTTGGTACTTAGAACCCAAAACCCTAACCCCTGCCCTATGAACTTCACTATAAACTCCAAAAACCCTAGTTTCCCAGAGATCCGTGAAGGAAAGTTATATTCAAGACATTAGATAATATACTTTTATTATCTTTGTATTTTCATGAGCATTACATGAGCATTCATGATTGTATATGGCTATATCTAGAAAACGAGGAGGAAATAGAAGTTGAAGAAGCGAGGACTACACCACCGCCACCTGAAGAACCTCAGGCAGGAAACTGCTTTTACTTTGATATCTGTGGAACAGAGCCTGATTCACCTATCACACAAGGCAAGCCCCGGTGCATTTGCCACCTCCTTACTATTTTAAAATCTTTCTCACTTACTTGATGCATTAGGTGATAGGAGTTGTGTGCTAAACCAGTTGCTACATTTCCTTCCTTGGATTTGATTACTTCTCCTTAATCCCCTGTTTTACAAAAAGGTTTTTCTTATGCTTAGCTGTGCTCTAGAAAAACAAAATGTTTGGTTTTGACAAAAGATGAAGCTTCAAAGTGGGTGGGATGGTTTCAAAAATAAAACTTGATGGTGGATCCATCATGGCCATGATGGGTTCAACATCGGAAAAGATGTACCTCTGCCAGGTACCAAACTTTGGGTTTGAAATGATAAAGTTGAGACCGGGCAGTTGAATTGCACGAGAAGGGAGTCTCGGTGTAGTGTCTCCGTCTGAGTCGATTAAGGACCGTCTCGATGTAGGCCTCCTGACCGAGGATCCTTTAACTGGTCACATGCCTCATCATGGGTAAGCTTTACCTCAGGCAGACTAATACTAGAATAAGATAACACGCAATGGGAGTGGAGAGATGGCGAGAGTAGCGTGTACGCTCCGTGGCAAGAGGCTCGACGGATGGGTATCTATGCTCTCGGTTGGCGTGAACCTGATCTGGTCTTAAGAACCCCGGTGGCGAGTTGACATTTGCAAGGGTTAAGTGCTACATATGTCATGTGATTGGAGATCCTCAGCTGAGTATTAATCGATTCAGATCGCCGTTACTTATCGGACATGAAGACTTGGTCACTAACTTACACGTAGCATTCCAGTGAATAAGAAGGGTTGAAAAGAAATTGGCTAGTATAGGTCAAGTGATTAAACTAGGGTAGAAAGAACTCTAGAACTAAGGTAATGACTTAACTTGCTAATAAAACTGGACTTTTAAGGATCCACTATTAGTAAGCATTTCTGCAAACAGAGTCTTTGATTATTGATAAGCCATACCTTGATTCCCAAAGGCTAGCATATCCTTGAGAGTCTTTTGTTTTGAAGGGTAAGACTTGCGAAAGTACACTTCGTACTTAGGGCTTTGTCCCATGTTGTTTTAGGTGATGAAGTAGCAAACTTTTGTTGCTTCTGTTTCAAAGTGGTGCCTAAAGAAAAAAATCAAGACTGAAGTTGTGGGAGGAAGTGTCCTCCGTTAAGAAAAACTTTTTACTGTTTATCAGGAGGGGTTTTTGCCTCCCAGGTTATGTAATAATATTACTTCAGCACTCCTAAAATTACTCTGGTCTGTAATAATTCTACTCTTTCTTACTTTAAAATAAAGTAAGTTATTGTAACTGCTTCTGCATTTTCGTACCTCCAATGTGTTGTAATGTCTGCATGACGGGTAAAACGCTCTTGGGCAAGGTAAAGAATTCAGATACCGAACTTGTCAAGTGATCAGGTGCACCTATAGGGTTGTCCGAGGTCTGATGGACAAAGACAACTGTAGGTGGGCCTAATGACTTGGGAGGTTCTGTCAAATACTTCGCAAATAACTATTGCGCGACAAACACGGTCAGATCCCGATCCTACGGTCCAAATGGATCCGGCGCCTATCTGAGTCTCAACCGATCGATCCATGATCAACGGCTGACCCAGCCTCGACCGAATCATTACGGCCAACCTAATCCTAATCATACCCTGAGATCCGACGATCGAGATCAATCTGTCATTCATCAAGAAACAGACGACACACACATCATCTACATCCTACCATCGGCCCAGCAACGCCGTGCGCGGACCGCGCCGGTGATTCCGCCATTGCCACCCGCCTGACAGACGAGGGTCCCAAACAATAGGCTGCCAGCTGATATCGAATCCTAGAAATACGATAACACAGAGGAGAAAGACCTCACCACAATCCCCGAAGCTGAAGCACGCGACCACCGAGGGGTGTACCAGCGATGGAGGAAGAACACCGATGGGAAATTGGGTCGGAGCTGTTGGTCTTCCTCCCCGACAATGCGAAGGCCGCCGACCATGCTGATGACAACCCACGGCGGCACAGTGTCCGTGACCAGCAATTCTGGGTTCCGGCTTCAAATCACCCCAGCACTGTCATGGGCACTCTCCGCGTGCCCCCAAGAAACTTCTTGGCCTGGCACCGAGGTTCTCCAATGGTGTGAGTCTGGCTCCGCGATGCTCTCTCCCATCCGCCTGGTGTTCTCTCTCTCATCTCTCCTGATAAGTTGCTGGCGGCTTTGCCCCTGGTGCGGCGCGTGAGGGCGGAGAGGCGGGGTAACCCCGATTCCCTGGTGGTGGTCGAAGTCCACCCGAGCACTAGGCAAACCTGCCGACGACTTGAGCACAGGGGGCGAGGAAGGTTTGGTGCAAGGTTGAGGACACCGTAGGGAAACCCAATTTTATCACTGGGCATGGAGATTAGTTGGAGCCCCCTAGCGATGTCATGATCCACGGCGCGGTCCGCCACAGCAAGCGAGTTTGTTGGGGAAAGGGCTGACGACGTGGTCATGGACGTTCACATATATGCACAGGGGAAATGGAGCTGCGCAGGGAGAAATGGAGGAGGTTGCGGAGCTTTGGTTGACATGACGTCCTGCGCCGTTGCAACGACCCGGAGGTCCAAGCGATAATGGCGCGGCCAGATCCAAATCCCACGGACTTCTCCACTCTTTGTGCGCGTATCAGGTAGGAAGAGCACCCGTGAAGCAAGGTAGTGGGCCCCATGTATCAGTAGTGCCACATCCACGCGGTGGCTTCGCCATCGGAGTAGCGCAGGAGGCAGATTCACTGCGTTTTTCCCAGGGTTCAGATTCCTTTTTCTCAGGTGGAAGACGACCAACCCACCTGGGCTTCACGGTGCGCATGCTTGGATGGCTGACTAGAGGGGCCCGCGATGCCAGAGATCAGCGCAGAGCCGAGGATGGCAACAGGAGGGCGACCGCATCGTTGGAATAGGGAAAGTGGGCCACGACAGTAGCTAGGCCGAAATGGAGAGAATGAGCCCAAGAACCAATCTGCCCCTTTTTTCTATTCCTATTTGAATTTCTATTTCAAATCTAATCACAAATTCCAAATTTGTCCCAATTTCAAATTTGATTTGGTGTTCAAATTTCCTGGTTGAATGCACACAAGCAAAACCCTAGAATGCATGCAATCATTATGTTTTATCTCTTTAAGCATAGTGGCAAAAATATATGTATATATATATAACTCCATAGGGATGATTGTATTCCAAACAAACATAATCTATGTACAGACATTATATAGATATATTTATTTTATTATTATTATTATTTTATTAGAATTCCAGTCTTAGTTCAAACATATGTATATATATGAACAATTTAATATTATCATTTATGCGTTCCAAGAAAGTATTTTTTTATGGACATGAAGATTTTTATCGAAGACTTTTAATTCACATCTTTTGGAGATCCTCTTTTAGATTTCAAAATAGGTGTTTTAGGTGTTACAAATTTCTACTTTTCAACATGTCTCGAAAATTTGATTACTACTTTACTTCTCTTAAGTGAGTATGCACCAAAAAGGAAATTAAATAATTCCAAAAACACTTTCATGAAGAATACATGTGTTTATTTATTCTATTATTTTTACCTTATATGAATTTTAGGGCTTTACAGATATCATCTTCAGGAGGCTCGGACAGCCTATCTTCAGGAATAACCTCCTCCATTGCTTGATCGAAATCTGATATTGAAAGCCCTTGAAGACTGATAAGCGATGACAGAGCTGGAGTGGGAATGTCACTACTCCCCTTGCTGACTCTATAGTGCCGGCTGTTCTTGCGGATCAGCAGGACTTTCTCTTCCTCTTCCTCTTCCTCTTCGTCATCATCAAACGTGCATCCAGCAGCCTATGCATGATCACAACCCTTGGCATCAACCTCAGGAATGACATCTACCGAACGACATCAGGAACCGGAACCGAAGGGCCGGCATCTCGATCCAAGCACGACACTCGCCGAAGCCACCTCTTCTTTCTTTTCTCCTCGACAGGCGCAGTCAGGCGGTTCACTCGGCGTGGACGCTTTGAGTGAGCACCTTCGAGCTTTCTAGTTTCTACCTTTTCACCAAATTCTTGCCCAGTTGTGATGGCCATCAGCTCGGTGTGGGTAGAGTCGGATGATTCCCCAGCCAGCAGGCTAAGCACAACATCTATCTCCGCGTCATCAGTGCTAGCTAGCATCTCAAAGTGAGTCTGCTTCTCATCCTTGGGAAGACTCCGAAGCAGGGAAATTAAAGCCTCAATGTCCTTAGGAGAGGGTCACACTCTAAGACCCAGGCTTCCGTCACGAGTAGGAGGGTTGGATACAAACTCAGAGAATGGCTTAAGTGGTGGCAGGTTCCATGCAGAATAGGCCACAGGAGCACCAACATTTGAAACTCTGCCCTCAGGATCATGTCCAGTCGGCTTAGCAGATCTTCAGTGGGAATTCTTCTGTTCGTGACCCGGGTAGAATCGTTGACACCTCTATACAAGTAAGCGGGGTAAGCCTTGTCCTTTAAGGGTTGAATGTTCTTGAATACGAAGTCAGCAACAACAGCTTTAGTAGTTAGACATCTATCCTTCAACGAGCAGATCTCAGCAAGCAGCACCTTAGTCTCTGTTATCTCTGAAGAGGTTGGAGACTCTATCCAGCTAGGTGTGCGAACATCTGGCTGCCTCCCCAACTGAGGGGGGAGAGATTTGCAGTGATTCTCCACAATAAAATACTCAAGGCGCCACCCTTTGATACTGTCCTTGAGAGGAATGTCAAGGTATTCTGCTTTCCTCCCCGACTAAGCTCTAGACTTGCACCGCCAACAAGCTGATGTTGTCCCCCAGCCATCAAGGGCTGATAGTGATAGAGATATTTCCAGAGGCCGAAGTGGGAGAGAATCTCGAGAAAGGCCTCACACAAGTGTACAAAAATGGAGACTTGCAGAATGGAATTAGGGTTCAGATGCGTCAAATTCAGCTCATAGAAATCAAGGAGACAGCGGAAAAAGGGGAAGATGGGAAGAGCAAGCCCATGGATGAGAAAAGGAACATAAACGACAGATTCATGTGTATCCTCTATCGGGACGGTGACACCGTGCAAATCCGCCAAGAGCAGAGCTCTTTTGGAAGCAAAACCCCAACTTCAATGGGATGAAGAAGGTCAAATTCAGAAATAACAGACACATGATTACTAGCGAAGGGAAGCTGGCTGTTGGAGTCGATGGGGGGGATGAACGCAACAGAGGTGCTCTGCCTCTTCCGTTTTGGCACCATCGCGATCTCTCTGGCGGAACGAGCAGGTTCGAAATCTCAGGGAAGCGGAGGAGTGGTTTGAAGGCAAAAAGTGAAGATTAGGACTCAGAAATCAAAAAAGCACGTCGGCGCGAGTATAAATGGGGTTTCCTTGGTCGGACACTATTTCTAAAGTGCCAGGTCACTACTCGGAAAAGCAAAGTTTTAGACATCACTCGGCGATTACCTCTAAAATGCCAACAGTATCAGACATATGGACAAACTATCAAGCACGTGAACAGAAAAAGCAGCAAAAGACAGCAATCACTCGGAACAACTAAAGTTCTTCATTAATATTGGAGGGGGTTTTCACAAACTCAAAAGCCGACTCATTATGAGTCGGCCTTTTTTCCCCTTTTTTACTACATTACATTACCTTACATTACATTACACTACCTTACTACACTACTAACTATCACTACATTATTCTACTTCTACTACTACTACTAATTATCTATACTAATATTTAGACCAATGGCGCTTTGCCACTGGCCTTGCCGCTGCCTTCACCGTCGCCACCGCCACCTCCACTGCTGTCCTAGCCACTATCGTCACCTTCATCACCACCGTCACCACTGCTTTCTTCCTCGGACGAGTCGGAGGAGTTCTCCTCATCCGAGGAGACCTCCGACTCATCCGAGCCTTCGAGCCCGGCGCGCTCGACGGAGCGGATGTACGTCCACACCTCAGCGGCTAACCCCTAGGAGTCGTCTAAGTCATCGGACAATGCCAGGGGGAAGCATAGACCGGCGACCCCTCAGACCCGGAGGAAACATCCTCCGAATACTCCGAGTTGCCAAAGTCCTCCGAGGGAGGACTTGGGTCACGCTTCCGCTTGTTGCCTGAGCAATGAGGCGAACCTCGACTTTTCTTGCCCTTGCCCTTGGTCGGATGGAGGAGAAGAGGGAGTTAGAAGAAAAGCAACAGATGATCGAAAGATGAGTGAAGAGAACGACGGTGCAAGCAGGCTATTTATAGAGGCCGGGAGTGACCGTCCACTTCCTACCACGCTCACCGAACATTCACAAGTATTCAATAAGCAATTCAAGACTGCCCAAAACTGGTTCAGCCGGTCCAGAAACCGGCTCAATCGGTTTTGCAACAGTGCGCATAGAAAAAGCTGCAGAAAAAAGGATTGACGCGCAGAGCTGACAACGCAGTCTGCGAGACAGACTGACGCGCAGAGCTGACAACGCAGTCATGGGTCACAGAAAAAGCGGTTCAGCCGGTTTTTTGACTGGCTCAATCGGTTTTCACCAGAGAGAAACCGGTTGAGTGGCTAGCTCAGCCGGTTTACTCAACTAGGTTTCAGTAGGAGCCAAATATGGCTAAGTATACAAACAAGATTAATGTATTGACCATTCTTAACATTTTAGACACTAAAAGTAAGATTTTAAATGTAATTTTGTGTCATAAAAACAAATTCATGCAAATCAATCATGATTTAAGTGTTATTTATTCAAGCAATTTATGTGTCTGTTTTCAAGTTAAGTTACGAGAATCCAAAATATTTAGTTCACTCCTAAGAAAGCAAAATCTAGTCTCATCGAGGGGTTTTGTGAAGATATCGACTAGTTGATGTTTTGTGTTCCCATGACATAATTCGGTATCTCCTTTTGCTTCATGGTCCCTTAGAAAATGATGTCTTATATCTATGTGTTTGGTTATAGAGTGTTGAACGGGATTATTGGCTAGTTTAATGGCGCTCTCATTATCACATAGTAATGGAATTCTCTTAAACTCAGCCAAAATCTCTCAAGGTTTGCTTCATCCATAGCAACTGAGCACAGCAAGCACCAGCGGCTATGTATTCAGCCTCAGCAACGGAAAGTGCAACACAGTTTTGCTTCTTGGAGCTCGAAGACACCAGGGACCGCCCAAGGAATTGGCAAGTCCCCGAGGTGCTTTTTCGATCTACTTTGCAACCGACATAGTTTGAGTCAGAGTAGCCAAATAAATCAAAAAATGAGCCTTTGGGATACCAGAGACCTAGGTTTTGGGTATGAACTAGATATCTCAAAATTCTCTTAACAGCCACTAGGTGACACTCTTTCGGGTTAGCTTGAAAACAGGCACACATGCACACACTAAGCATGATATCTGGTCTAGATGCACATAAATACAGTAGAGATCCTATCATCAATCTATAAAGCTTTTGATCTACAGTTTTACCTTCTTCATTTAAGTCGAGATGCCCATTTGAAGCCATTGGTGTCTTGGCGTGCTTTGCCTTTTCCATGCCAAACTTCTTGAGCATGTCTTGTGTGTACTTGGTTTGGCATAGAAAAGTTCCTTCCCTGAGTTGTTTTACATGGAATCCTAGGAAGTACTTGAGCTCGCCCATCATAGACATCTCGAACCTGTTCATCATTACCTTACTAAATTCTTCACAAAATTTCTCATTAGTACTACTAAATATAATGTCATCGACATATATTTGGCACACAAATAATTCATTATTGACTTTGCAAGTAAACAAAGTAGAGTAAGTTTTTTCCATTTCAAAACCATTTTTGAGTAGGAAACCTTTAAGACATTCATACCAAGGTCTAGGGGCTTGTTTAAGCCCATAGAGCGCTTTGTGGAGTAGATAAACATGGTTTGGCTTTCTTGGATCTTCAAATCCCGGCGGTTGCTCCACATAGACCTGCTCTTGTAATGGCCCATTTAGAAATGCGCTCTTGACGTCCATTTGATACAACTTGAAATCATGATTAGTAGCATAGGCAATTAATATTCTTATTGATTCTAACCTTGCTACTGGCGCATAGGTTTCCCCAAAATCAAGTCTCTCCACTTGAGTGAAACCTTGAGCAACCAACCGTGCTTTGTTCCTTGTAACAATACCATGTTCATCTTGCTTATTTCTAAAGACCCACTTGGTTCCAATCACATTTTGCTTAAGTCTTTCCACTAAGGACCAGACTTCATTCCGAGTAAAGTTATTTAGCTCCTCTTGCATTGCAATTATCCAATCCGGATCACCTAGTGCTTCTTCAACCTTAAGTGGCTCAAGAGAGGAAACAAACGAGTAAAATTCACAAAAATTTGCTAAACGGGATCTAGTTGTTACCCCTCTTTTGATGTTGCCAAGAATGTTGTCCACTGGATGATCTCTTTGGATGGTATGGTGAACTCGAGGATGAGGCACTGATGGTTGTCTTTGAATTTGCCCTTTATCATCATCATCTTGATCAAGAGGAACTTCACTAACAACTACTTTAGGTTCATCTTCCAAAATTGTTGGCAACTCTTGTGGTTGTTGAACTTCCTCAAGGATTGGATGACTTGAGGTTGATGTGTTTGCTTGGGTGAAGGGTTTATCACCCACCAACTTTGTGCCCACATCAATGACCTCATTTGTCATCCAAAAGGTTCCTTCGTCATCGTTCTTTTCTTGTGGCCTCACTTCACCTATTGCAAGCTTCTTTATGGCCTCACATGGTGATTTTTCATCTCCTGCAATATCATTAGAAATATGCCCTTGTGAGTCATTAGATTCATCAAATGTCACGTCTATCGCTATTTCAACAAGACCGGTGGTATTGTTGCAAACACGATATCCGTGCGCATTTGATGCATAACCAAGCAAGAAACCCTCGTCCACTCTAGGAGCAAACTTTAGGCTCTTACTTTCTTGTTAAGAATGAAGCATTTGCAACCAAAGACTCTAAACTAATCAACCTTAGGTTTGTTACCGGTGAGAAGTTCGTAGGCAGTCTTCTTATAAATCTTATGAAGATAAAGACGGTTGATTGCATGACAGGCGGTGTTGACCGCCTCTGTCCAGAAGTTGTCAGGTGTCTTGTAATCATCCAACATAGTTCTGGCGGCTTCTATTAGTGTTCTATTCTTCCTTTCTACTACACCATTTTGTTGTGGAGTGTAGGGGACCGAGAACTCATGTTTGATCCCTTCTTCGCCTAAGAACTCTTCAACACCTGTATTCTTGAACTCCATCCCATTGTCACTTCTCACTTTCTTGATTTTTAACTCAAACTGATTTTGAGCTCTTCTCATAAACTTCTTCAATGTCTCTTGGGTTTCACTTCCTCCAATACTTATGTAGGCCACTGGAACAAATAGGTCCATATGAAGAAGCTCCAAAGGCCTCTTAGTTGTGACTACATTCTTTGATTGATGTGGAATGCCATGTCGTTTTCCTGCCTGACACATGCCACAAATCCTATCTTTCTCAAACACAACATTTGTTAGTCCAATGAGGTGATTATCCTTTTGAAGTTTGGCCAAGTTCCTCATGCCGACATGAGCTAGCCGGCGATGCCATAGCCAACCCTTGTCGAATTTTGCCACTAAACAAGTTTCAGGCATCACCTTACTTGTTGTGAGATCAACAAGATAAAGTTTGCCCTTCAAGTGACCCGTAAAAGCAACAGAGGAATCCTCCCTTCTAAGGATCTTCACATCCACACCATTAAATTGGCAATCATATCCCATTCCACAAAGTTGTGAAACGAACATCAAGTTGTAGCTTAATGAATCAACTAACAAAACATTTGAAAGTGACTGGTGGTCAGAGATAGGAATGTTACCAATACCAATCACTTCACTCTTGCCACTATCTCCAAACACAATTTGTTGTGCTTCTTGAGTTAGTTGCAATGAGTGAAACATGTCTTTCTCCCCGGTCATGTGATTTGTACATCCACTGTCAAGCACCTAGCTTGACCCACCGGAGGAGTAAACTTGCAAAACAAGTTTAAGCTATGCTTTTAGGTACCCAAATTGAATTGGGTCCTGTAGTGTTAGTTATCGCCTTGGGTACCCATACACTCCTTTTCATAACCTTTCTCTTTGTGTAGGCACCCACATATTTCACAACCAGTTTACCTAAATCCCAGGTCAACACATAATCACAAAGGTAAGAGTGAGAAATGGGAGCTCTAAACTTTTCTCCATTTGTGGAGACAACATCCTTTCCCTTATCCTTTGTGTGACTCAAGTTCACCTTCACTTGAGTGGATCTGTCATTTGAGGAGTGAATCCTCCCCAAGGCATCATATAGGGTAGTTCCCTCTATGAACTTGGGAGATCTCCACCCCTTATGCTCTATGCTAGGGTTCACCTTGTATGAATTGTACCCAAGCCCTTTTCTCCCATTGTTGGGCTTCAAGGACTTGTACTTGGGTTTAACTTTATTTAACCCATCATTGCTAGAGCATTTCTTCAATATTTCTTTGACTTTAACCTATGAGCTTTCCTTCCTTGCATGGTTAGTCAAGCAACAAGAAGCATGATATTTTGTATAATGTTTGCAAATATTATTATTTGAGGAGCTAGCCTTAGACTTTGCCACTAAAGATAAAGTGTTGAAGTTCTTGCAACTTTCAAGTTGCACTTGGAGTTCTTGATTTTGAACTGTTAAGCATGACAAGCTTGATTCAAGTGCATCCTTTTCACTTGCAAGACTAACTATAGAGGTTTTTACATTAGCCATTTCTTTCTCTTTATCCTCTATAGTTATTTTGACTAAATATATTTCCTTAGTCAAAACTTCGAGCATCTCATCTTTATTGGACAGCAATTCTTGAAGCTCTAGGTTTCTCTCCTTTTCAAGGATAAGCAAGTCTTCTTGAGCATCAAGGGTTGCTTTTCTTTTATCTAGCTTCTCCATTAGTTTAGTGATTACATTGTATCCATTTAAGCCAAATTTTTTAATCATTTTATTTTTCATAGCAAGTTGTTCATCATCATCATTAGTAAAATCATCATTAAATAAGGTTACCTTATCTCCTTTTGCCATGAGGCAAGTGGGAGTGTAGGAGTGGTCAGAGAGGTTGGTGAAGAGTTGCGAGGTCGAGGTGGATTGAATGGCGACATTAGCCACCTCTTCCTCTTCCTCTTTCTCCGAGCTTGAACTCTCTACGTCGGAGTTCCATTCTTCACCTATGTGAGCTTGGCCATACTTCTTCTTCTTGAAGTATCCCTTGCTCTTGCCTCCCTTCTTCAACTTGCTCCCTTTGTAATCCTTCTTGGCATCTTATTCCTTTTTGTTTGGACAGTCTGCTATGAAGTGACCGGTCTAGCCACATTCATAGCAAGCCCTCTTCTTTCCTTTTCTCTGATACCTGTCATTCTTCCTTACAAACTTCTTGAAGGTCTTGATGAACATAGCAGTGTCCTCATCACTTGAACTCTCTTCATCGCATGATGTTTCAACCACTTTCTTTGACTTGTGGTCTCTGCTTTTCTTGGAAGAATCTTGCTCATTTGAAAACAAGGCATGTGAGTCTCTTGTTTTGATTGGGGCTTCTTTAGACTCATGTTGTTGAATTTTGGCAAATAGTTGATGAGGAGTCATCTCCTCATAATCATCTCGATCTCTTATCATCCTTGCCAGACACTTGTCCTTTTCTTTATAGGCTCTCATAAATAGCCTAGTGACCTTTAAGTCACTCCAACCTTCACTACCTAGCACTCGTATTTTGTTGACCAATACCATTAATCGGTCAAAGAGTGATTGAAGAGATTCACCCTTAGACCAATCATATCTTGCAAGTTCGCTTTCCAAAGCTTCAATTCTGTGTCTTTTAGCTTTGGGATCTCCTTCATGTGACATTTTCAGAATGTTCCAAATGTCACGTGCATCTTCTCCTCCTTGAACTTTCCGGTACTCTTCCGGACAAAGGCTTCCTTTGATTATGCTCACTGCTTGAGCATTGCGATGCACCTCTTGCATCATTTCCGATGTCATCTCTTCTCCTTGGGTAGGCTTATGCATACCTATATTAACAATCTCCCAAAGACTAGGATGCACACTGATTAAATGCGACTTCATCTTATTGGCCCACTCATCATAGTTCAACTCACTAAGAGTTGGTAACTTTCCGAGTGGAGCCGAAGAGAAGTTTGGAATAAAATTTCTAGAATAATCAAATTGAACCTTATTGAATTCGGTACCTTTACTTTTGGTCGATGATCCTTCTGTATTGAGACTTACCTTGCTCATCACCCTTGACACCAAAAGTTCCACCAAGTCATCATTATATTCAATTTTTTCTTTTCCTCTATCTTCTTTAGCCTTTTGTCTTGTTTCTTCTTCTTCGGCCTTTTTCTTTGCATCTTCCTCTTTCATTTTGAGGAACATTCTCTCCGCAATCTTCATGGCGAGGTCGAGGACCTTGGGGTCCATTTCCTCACCAGTGGAGGTGGTAGGAATTTCCTCGAGAAGAGGATCCACATGGTCCCTTTGCAAAGACATGATCACAACCTCACGCTGTTAAGCGTATAATGAGGCACGAAGCTCTGATACCAATTGAAAGTAGCCTAGAGGGGGGTTGAATAGGCTACACCTAAAATTTCTCACCAAAAACTTCGAGATAGTGTCAAATTGAAGTTGCACTGGTGCAAACTGGTTCAGCTCATTTTGTTCCCAACTGAACAAGTTTGAACCTGCTCAACTTAGATTAGATAAACAGTTAAACAAATATCACGAAGTAATGAGAGACTCTTTCTTAAGACTTTCCCTAGAGAAAATCCACTCGAATGGGTGACAAATCTATGTGGACCGGTTCCACAAGATTTGCACACAATATAAACAGATCTGAACTAACCAACAATTAAAGCACTTTTCAAGAACACAACAAGAACACACGATTTAACCCGAGGTTCGGCAACCACCACAAAGGTGTCCTACTCCTCGTTGAGGAGCCCACAAAGGGCTGGGTCTTTTCCAACCCTAATCCTCCACAAGCCGACCACCAAGGTCAAGGCAATCTCTTCTTAACTTAGCTCAATGAGCGAGTGATACAAACTTCTTGGGGTCGTCCACAAATTTGGAGACTCCCAAGTGTGAGCACCTAGGGGGGGGGTGAATAGGTGATCCTGTGAAAACTTAAACTTATAGCCACAAAAACTTGTTAAGTGTTAGCACAATAATTGCCAAGTGGCTAGAGAGAAGTCTCAACAAAACACAATACCACAAGAGATCAAACACAGAGATGACACAGTGGTTTATCCCGTGGTTCGGCCAAGACCAACGCTTGCCTACTCCACGTTGTGGCGTCCCAACGGACGAGGGTTGCAATCAACCCCTCTCAAGCGGTCCAAAGACCAACTTGAATACCACGGTGTTTTGCTTTCTTTTCTTTATCCCGTTTGCAAGGAATCTCCACAAATTGGAGTCTCTTGCCCTTACAAGTATATGATCACAAAGAAGCACAGAGTAAGGGAGGGAAGCAACACACACAAATCCATAGCGAAACGCGCACACACACGGCCAAGAATCGAGCTCAAAAGACTATCTCAAAGTTCTCACTAGAACGGAGCTCGAATCACTGAGAATGACAAATGAATGCGCAAAGACTGAGTGTGGATGATCAAGAATGCTCTAAGGTTGCTTAGGTGTCTCCTCCATGCGCCTAGGGGCCCCTTTTATAGCCCCAAGGCAGCTAGGAGCCGTTGAGAGCAAATCTGGAAGGCTATCCTTGCCTTCTGTCGTTGGGGGCACCGGACAGTCCGGTGCACACCGGACACTGTCCGGTGCCCGATTTCTTTCCTTAAATGTCGCTGCCGACCGTTGCCGACCGTTGCAGATCTGGGAGCCGTTGGCGCACCGGCCATGTCCGGTGCACACCGGACAGTCCGGTGCCGTCTTCTAGCCGTTGGCTCGGCCACGTGTCCCGCGCAGATTACGCGGCCGACCGTTGGCCCGGCCGACCGTTGGCTCACCGGACAGTCCGGTGCACACCGGACAGTCCGATGAATTTTAGCCGTACGCCGTCGGCAAATTCCTGAGAGCGGCCTCTTCACGCCGAGTCAGTCTGGCGCACCGGACACTGTCCGGTGCACACCGGACAGTCCGGTGTGCCAGACCGAGCTGAGTCTTGGCTGTACACAGCCAAGTCTTTTTCTCCTCTTTTCTTTTCTTCTTCTTTCTGTTTCTAACACTTAGACAAGTATATTAGTACACAAAACCAATGTACTAAGGCTTAGAAACATACCTTTACTTCATGATTTGCACTTTGTTCATCCATGGACATAAATTCACATTTAAGCACTTGTGTTGGCACTCAATCACCAAAATACTTAGAAATGGCCCAAGGGCACATTTCCCTTTCAATCTCCCCCTTTTTGGTGATTTATGCCAACACAACATAAAAGCAACTAGAACAAGTGCAAACTCACTTCAAATAAAATTCAAATTTATTTTGATTCAATTTTGGCATATATGGATCATCCTTTGCCACCACTTGGTTTGTTTTTGCAAATCAAACTCAAATCTCTATCTCTAAGTCAAACACACATGTTGAAGCATAAAGAGAGTCATTCCAAAAGAGATTGATCAAAGATTTCAAAAACTCCCCCTTTTTCCCAAAATTACTACTTCTCCCCACAAGAAGCCAACTTTTGACAAAAGAGACAAAAAGAGTTTTGACAAACCAAAAGCTCTACTCTACTATTTTCAAATTTCTCAAGTGGTAGCTGATCCATTTATCGCTTTGGCCTTTATTTTCTCCCCCTTTGGCATCAAGCACCAAAACGGGATCAATCATGGCCCTTTAACCCCATTGCCTCACCAAAATCTTCAATTAAGAGCAAATGGCAATAAGAGTTCATGAGATGGACTTGGAATAAGTTACCCTCTCATCGGAGTGCATTGGAAGTCTTTCATGGTCCAAGTCCACCTTTTCCCTTTCAATTCTCCTTCGAGACTAAATCAAGCAAACTCAAGCATATGGTTAGTCTCAAAGGGTCAAGTTGTAACACATCTCCCCCTAAACATGTGCATCACTTTGCAACGGACTTGTGAGGTCCAGGGAGTGTTTGTACAACTTGAGCACCATAATAAGCAACAAAATGCAGAATGGACATGATCAAAGGCATAAACACATGTATGCTACAATTCAATCCAAGTTCCGCGAATCTAAGATATTGAGCTCACTACGCAGCCTGCAAAAGGTCTTCTCATCTAGAGGCTTGGTAAAGATATCGGCTAGCTGGTTCTCGGTGCTAACATGAAACACTTCGATATCTCCCTTTTGCTGGTGGTCTCTCAAAAAGTGATGTCGGATGTCAATGTGCTTTGTGTGGCTGTGCTCAACAGGATTTTCCGCTATTCGGATAGCACTCTCATTGTCACATAGGAGTGGGACTTTGCTCAGATTGTAGCCAAAGTCCCTGAGGGTTTGCCTCATCCAAAGTAGTTGCGCACAACACTGTCCTGCAGCAACATACTCGGCCTCAGCGGTGGATAGGGCAACGGAGGTTTGTTTCTTAGAGTTCCATGACACCAGGGACCTTCCTAAGAATTGGCACGTCCCCGATGTACTCTTCCTATCGACCTTACATCCAGCATAGTCGGAATCTGAGTACCCAATCAAGTCAAAGTTTGACCCCTTTGGATACCAGATCCCGAAGCAAGGCGTAGCGACTAAATATCTAAGAATTCGCTTCACCGCCACCAAGTGACACTCCTTAGGATCGGATTGAAATCTAGCACACATGCATACGCTAAGCATAATATCCGGTCTACTAGCACATAAATAAAGTAAAGACCCTATCATTGACCGGTATGCTTTTTGATCAACGGACTTACCTCCTTTGTTGAGATCGGTGTGTCCGTCGGTTCCCATCGGAGTCTTTGCGGGCTTGGCGTCCTTCATCCCAAACCGCTTTAGCAGATCTTGCGTGTACTTCGTTTGGGAGATGAAGGTGCCGTCCTTGAGTTGCTTCACTTGGAACCCAAGGAAGTAGTTCAACTCGCCCATCATCGACATCTCGAATTTCTGCGTCATCACCCTGCTAAACTCTTCACAAGACTTTTGATTAGTAGAACCAAATATTATGTCATCGACATAAATTTGGCACACAAACAAATCACCATCACATGTCTTTGTGAAAAGAGTTGGATCGGCTTTCCCAACCTTGAAATCATTAGCAATTAAAAAGTCTCTAAGGCATTCATACCATGCTCTTGGGGCTTGCTTAAGTCCATAGAGCGCCTTAGAGAGCTTACACACATGGTCGGGGTACCGTTCATCCTCGAAGCCAGGGGGTTGCTCCACGTACACCTCCTCCTTTATTGGCCCGTTGAGGAAAGCGCTCTTCACATCCATTTGGTACAACCTGAAAGAATGGTGAGCGGCATACGCTAGCAAGATACGAATGGACTCTAGCCTAGCCACAGGAGCAAAAGTCTCCTCAAAGTCCAAACCTGCGACTTGGGCATAACCTTTTGCCACAAGTCGAGCCTTGTTCCTTGTCACCACTCTGTGCTCGTCTTGTTTGTTGCGGAACACCCACTTGGTTCCCACAACATTTTGCTTGGGACGAGGCACCAGCGTCCAAACTTCATTGCGCTTGAAGTTGTTAAGTTCCTCCTGCATGGCCAACACCCAATCCGGATCTAGCAAGGCCTCCTCTACCCTGAAAGGCTCAATGGAGGAGACAAAAGAGTAATGTTCACAAAAATTAACTAGTCGAGACCGAGTAGTTACTCCCTTGCTAATGTCACCCAGAATTTGGTCGACGGGATGATCCCTTTGAATCATCGCTCGAACTTGGGTTGGAGGTGCCGGTTGCGCTTCTTCCTCCATCACATGATCATCTTGTGCTCCCCCTTGATCACACGCCTCCTGTTGATGAACATGTTCATCGTCTTGAGTTGGGGGATGCACCGTTGTTGAGGAAGAAGGTTGATCTCGTTCATCTTGTTCCTGTGGCCGCACTTCTCCAATCGCCATGGTTCGTATAGCGGCCGTCGGAACATCTTCTTCATCTACATCATCACAATCAACAACTTGCTCTCTTGGAGAGCCATTAGTCTCATCAAATACAACGTCGCTAGAGACTTCAACCAAACCCGATGATTTGTTGAAGACCCTATACGCCTTTGTATTTGAATCATAACCTAATAAAAACCCTTCTACAGCTTTGGGAGCAAACTTAGAATTTCTACCCTTCTTCACTAGAATGTAGCATTTGCTCCCAAATACACGAAAGTACGATACATTGGGTTTGTTACCAGTTAGTAGCTCATACGAAGTCTTCTTGAGGAGTCGATGAAGGTAGACCCTGTTGATGGCGTGGCAAGCCGTGTTCACAGCTTCCGACCAAAAGCACTCGGGGGTCTTGAGCTCTCCAAGCATCGTCCTCGCCATATCGATTAGCGTCCTGTTCTTCCTCTCTACCACACCATTTTGCTGTGGTGTGTAGGGAGCGGAGAACTCGTGCTTGATCCCTTCCTCCTCAAGGAACTCCTCCACTTGAAGGTTCTTGAACTCGGACCCGTTGTCGCTCCTTATCTTCTTCACCTTGAGCTCAAACTCATTTTGAGCTCTCCTGAGGAAGCGCTTGAGGGTCCCTTGGGTTTCAGACTTATCCTGCAAAAAGAACACCCAAGTGAAGCGGGAAAAGTCATCAACAATAACTAAACCATACTTACTTCCTCCTATGCTTAGATAGGCGACGGGTCCGAAGAGGTCCATATGCAGCAGCTCCAGAGGTCTTGACGTGGTCATCACATTCTTGCTGTGATGTGCTCCTCCTACTTGTTTACCTGCTTGACAAGCTGCACAAGGTCTATCTTTTTCGAAATAAACATTGGTTAGACCTATCACGTGTTCTCCCTTTAGAAGCTTGTGGAGGTTCTTCATCCCCACATGTGCTAAGCGGCGATGCCACAGCCAGCCCATGCAAGTCTTAGCCATTAAGCATGCATCTAGACCGGCCTCTTCTTTTGCAAAATCAACTAAGTAAAGCTTGCCGTCTAGTACACCCTTAAAAGCTAGTGAACCATCACATCTTCTAAAGACAGACACATCTACATTTGTAAATAAACAATTATATCCCATATTGCATAATTGACTAACAGATAGCAAATTATATCCAAGAGACTCTACTAAAAACACATTAGATATAGAGTGCTCATTTGAAATTGCAATTTTACCTAACCCTTTTACCTTGCCTTGATTCCCATCACCGAATATAATTGAATCTTGGGAATCCTTATTTTTGACGTAGGAGGTGAACATCTTCTTCTCCCCCGTCATATGGTTTGTGCATCCGCTATCGATAATCCAGCTTGAACCCCCGGATGCATAAACCTGCAAGGCAAATTTAGGCTTGGGTCTTAGGTACCCAACTCATGTTGGGTCCTGCAAGGTTAGCACAAATATCCTTAGGGACCCAAATGCAAGTTTTGTCTCCCTTGCATCTTGCCCCTAACTTCCTAGCAACTATTTTCCTATCCTTTCTACAAATAGCAAAAGAAGCATTTAAAGCATGATATATTGTAGAAGGTTCATTAACTTTCCTAGGAACATTAACGACATTTCTCCTAGGCATATTATGAATAACATTTCTCCTACCAACATTCCTATCATGCACATAAGAGGAACTAGAAGCAACCATGGTATGAGAATCAAAGGCATTATATACATTACAACTCCTATAAGCATTTCTAGGTTGTCTTCTATCATAATACATAAAGGCATGGTTCTTTTGCACACTACTAGCCATAGGGGCCTTCCCTTTCTCCTTGACGAAGATGGGAGCCTTATGGCTTGTTAAGTTCTTGGCTTCCCTCTTGAAGCCAAGCCCATCCTTAATTGAGGGATGTCTTCCAATTGTGTAGGCATCCCTTGCAAATTTTAACTTATCAAATTCACTTTTGCTAGTCTTAAGTTGGGCATTAAGACTAGCCAATTCATCATTTAGTTTGGAAATTAAAACTAAGTGTTCACAACAAGCATTAATATCAACATCCTTACACCTAGTGCAAATTTCAACATGTTCACCACAAGAGTTAGATTTATTTGCTTCTACTAGTTTAGCATTTAAATCATTGTTAACACCTTTTAAAGTAGAGATAGTTTCATGACAAGTAGATAATTCACTAGAAAGCATTTCATTTCTTTTAATTTCTAGAGCAAGAAAATTTTGTGCACTAACAAATTTATCATGCTCCTCATATAAAAGATCCTCTTGTTTTTCTAGTAATCTATTCTTGTCATTCAAAGCATCAATCAACTCATTAATCTTATTAATTTTAGATCTATCTAATCCCTTGAATAAGCATGAGTAATCTATTTCATCATCATCACTAGACTCATCCTCACTTGAAGAAGTACTAGTATCATGAGTGCTTACTTTCTTCTCCCTTGCCATGAGGCAAGTGTGACGCTCGTTGGGGAAGAGAGATGACTTGTTGAAGGCGGTGGCGGCGAGTCCTTCATTGTCGGAGTCGGAGGAGGAGCAATCCGAATCCCACTCCTTTTCGATATGTGCCTCGCCCTTGGCCTCCTTGTAATGCTTCTTCTTCTCCCTTTTGTTCCCCTTTTCCTGGTCACTTTCATTATCGGGACAGTTAGCAATGAAATGACCAACCTTACCACATTTGAAGCATGAGCGCTTCCCCTTTGTCTTGGTCTTCCTTGGTTGCTCCTTGCGACCATTTAGCGCCGTCTTGAATCTCTTGATGATGAGAGCCATCTCTTCATCATTGAGCCCGGCCGCCTCAACTTGCGCCACCTTGCTGGGTAGCGGCTCCTTGCTCCTTGTTGCCTTGAGAGCGATGGGTTGAGACTCGTGGATTGGACCGTTCAAAGCTTCGTCGACGTATCTCGCCTCCTTGATCATCATCCGCCCGCTTACGAATTTTCCGAGTACCTCCTCGGGCGTCATCATCGTGTACCTGGGATTCTCACGAATATTGTTCACGAGATGAGGATCAAGAACGGTAAAGGACCTTAGCATTAGGCGGACGACGTCGTGGTCCTTCCATCGCGTGCTTCCGTAGCTCCTTATTTTGTTGATGAGGGTCTTGAGCCGGTTGTATGTTTGGGTTGGCTCCTCTCCCCTTATCATGGCGAATCGTCCAAGCTCGCCCTCCACCAACTCCATTTTGGTGAGCATGGTGATGTCATTCCCCTCGTGAGAGATCTTGAGGGTGTCCCATATTTGCTTGGCATTGTCCAAGCCGCTCACCTTGTTGTACTCTTCCCTGCATAAGGATGCTAAGAGAACAGTAGTAGCTTGTGCATTTCTATGGATTTGTTCATTTATAAGCATAGAGTTATCCGAGCTATCAAACTTCATTCCATTCTCTACAATCTCCCAAATGCTTGGATGGAGAGAGAATAAGTGACTACGCATTTTGTGACTCCAAAATCCGTAGTCCTCCCCATCAAAGTGTGGAGGTTTGCCAAGAGGAATGGAAAGCAAATGCGAATTCGAACTATGTTGAATACGAGAATAATCAAATGAAAAGTTCGAATTGACCGTCTTTTTGTAGTCGTTGTGGTCATCGTCCTTTTGGGAAGAAGTAGATTCATCGCTGTCGTCGTAGTAGACGATCTCCTTGATGCGCCTTGTCTTCTTCTTCTTCCCTTCCTTCCGTCTATGACCCGAGCCGGAGTCGATAGGCTTGTCGTCCTTCGGCTCGTTGATGAAGGATTCCTTCTCTTTGTCGTTGATCACGATACCCTTCCCCTTAGGATCCATCTCTTCGGGCGATTAGTCCCATTATGAAGAGAACGGCTCCGATACCAATTGTGAGCACCTAGAGGGGGGGTGAATAGGTGATCCTGTGAAAACTTAAACTTATAGCCACAAAAACTTGTTAAGTGTTAGCACAATAATTGCCAAGTGGCTAGAGAGAAGTCTCAACAAAACACAATACCACAAGAGATCAAACACAGAGATGACACAGTGGTTTATCCCGTGGTTCGGCCAAGACCAACGCTTGCCTACTCCACGTTGTGGCGTCCCAACGGACGAGGGTTGCAATCAACCCCTCTCAAGCGGTCCAAAGACCAACTTGAATACCACGGTGTTTTGCTTTTTTTTCTTTATCCCGTTTGCAAGGAATCTCCACAAATTGGAGTCTCTTGCCCTTACAAGTATATGATCACAAAGAAGCACAGAGTAAGGGAGGGAAGCAACACACACAAATCCACAGCGAAACGCGCACACACACGGCCAAGAATCGAGCTCAAAAGACTATCTCAAAGTTCTCACTAGAACAGAGCTCGAATCACTGAGAATGACAAATGAATGCGCAAAGACTGAGTGTGGATGATCAAGAATGCTCTAAGGTTGCTTAGGTGTCTCCTCCATGCGCCTAGGGGCCCCTTTTATAGCCCCAAGGCAGCTAGGAGCCGTTGAGAGCAAATCTGGAAGGCTATCCTTGCCTTCTGTCGTCGGGGGCACCGGACAGTCCGGTGCACACCGGACACTGTCCGGTGCCCGATTTCTTTCCTTAAATGTCGCTGCCGACCGTTGCCGACCGTTGCAGATCTGGGAGCCGTTGACGCACCGGACATGTCCGGTGCACACCGGACAGTCCGGTGCCGTCTTCTAGCCGTTGGCTCGGCCACGTGTCCCGCGCAGATTGCGCGGCCGACCGTTGGCCCGGCCGACCGTTGGCTCACCGGACAGTCCGGTGCACACCGGACAGTTCGGTGAATTTTAGCCGTACGCCGTCGGCAAATTCCCGAGAGCGGCCTCTTCACGCCGAGTCAGTCTGGCGCACCGGACACTGTCCGGTGCACACCGGACAGTCCGGTGTGCCAGACCGAGCTGAGTCTTGGCTGTACACAGCTAAGTCTTTTTCTCCTCTTTTCTTTTCTTCTTCTTTCTGTTTCTAACACTTAGACAAGTATATTAGTACACAAAACCAATGTACTAAGGCTTAGAAACATACCTTTACTTCATGATTTGCACTTTGTTCATCCATGGACATAAATTCACATTTAAGCACTTGTGTTGGCACTCAATCACCAAAATACTTAGAAATGGCCCAAGGGCACATTTCCCTTTCACCAAGCAACCTCTATCCATCAAGGAACACAAGGTTCCAAGAGTAACAAATCCGCACAAGATTAAAGTTTGCGATGAGCTCGAGAGATGAAGAGAAAGAGATAATCGAGATGAAATCAACAGCGAGTTAGACAAATTTCACCTCAAACCAAGGGTCCTTCAATCAATTGAAGGAGATGCGATTTTGGGTGTGAGATGTGGAGTGAATGCTCTTGTTTGTGAGTAGGTTAGCCAGGAAATCGTGAATGGGGCAGAAGTGAATGAAGAGAGAGAGTGCAAGGAGTATATAAAGGAGCCCCCAAAAAGTTGGTGGCCGTTGGGGGATTCTGACTGAAAACCGGTTGAGCCGGTTTCCATGAGAGTGGTTCTCGGTTCAGGGACTGGCTCAGCCGGTCAGTGAACCGGTTTCAAAACCGGTTGAGCCGGTTTCAACAGTCCGCCACACTGCTTTTTCTGACATGGTAGACTGGCAGACTGTCAGTGCAGAAAAGAGCAAGGTGAACAGTCCAAAAACCGGTTGAGCCAGTTTTCAGACCGGTTGAGCCGGTTTTCAAAAAGTTTGAACTGGTTTTTAGAAAACACGACAGAACCTTGGGGAAGTCTGAGTGGGAAATAAAAGTGGTTTTTCCAAAAGCATTCTAGGTCTAACAAAATGTTTTCTTAGATGTTTTTGAAGAGGTTTAGACTGAGCTCATCGCAGTTACTTACTCAAATTTTGCGGATCCATCTTAATTGAACGGTGATTCCTATGACTCAAAAATTTGTAAAATTTAAACTGTCGTTGTTCACAAGCACTCGAAGCACGCCATATGATGTATAATTTTAATCCACCGTGCTTTCCCTTTTGTGTACATATGGAATCTGTGCTCCTCCTGTCTTTAGGATAACTGTATACATACTAGGAGCAAACTTGTTAGAAACACTGTTTGTTTTGTCATTTAATCATCAAAACCCTCAGTCAGGGTTGATTGCACTTACAATCTCCCTCTTTTTGGTGATTGATGCCAAAACAAACTAGAATAGAGATATAAGAGAAAATTACTAGTGAGATTGTGAATACTTGTGTATGTGTGGCTCCCCCTAAATATGTGCATGTATTTTGTGATCTTCATATTGACTTGATATGTCAATTATGTAACATATTTAGAGGGAGTGAATAGTCAACACATCTTACAATTATTCGAGGGATGCAACAATGTTGTATAAGGGATGATGAATTATGCACCAGTGGCTATGAATTGGGCCACGATCCACGACGGGGAGGGGCTAAGCGAACAAGGCCTAAAGGAGAAGACCAATTATGCCTAGAAGTATGGGGGTCGACCGAACCATCTCGGCTTTCTGAGTTGGAGTTACCTAGGTCCGATGTGAAGGCCACCTGAAGTAGATATCGCTTAATCTTGGTAATTTTCCAGAGGGGTGCTTCGTGGAGTCATAGTACTTGACTGTTTCTTGCCCCTTGGTATGTATCTTATCTTGGATCTTTGAGTATTTCTTAATATTACACTAGTACAGAGAAGATCTATACTAGCGGTCGTAAACCCATTTTTAGTGGCGTTTATCGTAACCGCCAGTGCTAGGGGTCAGTAAAAATCATCATTTTTACAGGCGGGTAACTGAAGACCGCCAGTGAAAATCGATTTTCACTGGCGGTCGACGTAATAAAACCGCCAGTGAAAATCGATTTTCACTGGCGGTCGACGTAATAAAACCGCCAGTGCAAATCGTTTCCAGGAAACATAAAACAGATTTTAAAAATAGTAAAAAAATTTATTTGTATTAGGACCACCCCACTCGCTCGTCTCCAACCGCCAGTGCAAATCGTTTCCAGGAAACATAAAACAGATTTTAAAAATAGTAAAAAAATTTATTTGTATTAGGACCACCCCACTCGCCCGTCTCCAACCGCCAGTGCAAATCGTTTCCAGGAAACATAAAACAGATTTTAAAAATAGTAAAAAAATTTATTTGTATTAGGACCACCCCACTCGCCCGTCTCCAACCGCCAGTGCAAATCGTTTCCAGGAAACATAAAACAGATTTTAAAAATAGTAAAAAAAAATTATTTGTATTAGGACCACCCCACTCGCCCGTCTCCAACCGCCAGTGCAAATCGTTTCCAGGAAACATAAAACAGATTTTAAAAATAGTAAAAAAAAATTATTTGTATTAGGACCACCCCACTCGCCCGTCTCCAACCGCCAGTGCAAATCGTTTCCAGGAAACATAAAACAGATTTTAAAAATAGTAAAAAAAATTATTTGTATTAGGACCACCCCACTCGCCCGTCTCCAACCGCCAGTGCAAATCGTTTCCAGGAAACATAAAACAGATTTTAAAAATAGTAAAAAAATTTATTTGTATTAGGACCACCCCACTCGCCCGTCTCCAACCGCCAGTGCAAATCGTTTCCAGGAAACATAAAACAGATTTTAAAAATAGTAAAAAAATTTATTTGTATTAGGACCACCCCACTCGCCCGTCTCCAACCGCCAGTGCAAATCGTTTCCAGGAAACATAAAACAGATTTTAAAAATAGTAAAAAAATTTATTTGTATTAGGACCACCCCACTCGCCCGTCTCCAACCGCCAGTGCAAATCGTTTCCAGGAAACATAAAACAGATTTTAAAAATAGTAAAAAAATTTATTTGTATTAGGACCACCCCACTCGCCCGTCTCCAACCGCCAGTGCAAATCGTTTCCAGGAAACATAAAACAGATTTTAAAAATAGTAAAAAATTTATTTGTATTAGGACCACCCCACTCGCCCGTCTCCAACCGCCAGTGCAAATCGTTTCCAGGAAACATAAAACAGATTTTAAAAATAGTAAAAAAATTTATTTGTATTAGGACCACCCCACTCGCCCGTCTCCAACCGCCAGTGCAAATCGTTTCCAAGAAACATAAAACAGATTTTAAAAATAGTAAAAAAATTTATTTGTATTAGGACCACCCCACTCGCCCGTCTCCAACCGCCAGTGCAAATCGTTTCCAGGAAACATAAAACAGATTTTAAAAATAGTAAAAAAATTTATTTGTATTAGGACCACCCCACTCGCCCGTCTCCAACCGCCAGTGCAAATCGTTTCCAGGAAACATAAAACAGATTTTAAAAATAGTAAAAAAATTTATTTGTATTAGGACCACCCCACTCGCCCGTCTCCAACCGCCAGTGCAAATCGTTTCCAGGAAACATAAAACAGATTTTAAAAATAGTAAAAAAAATTTATTTGTATTAGGACCACCCCACTCGCCCGTCTCCAACCGCCAGTGCAAATCATTTCCAGGAAACATAAAACAGATTTTAAAAATAGTAAAAAAATTTATTTGTATTAGGACCACCCCACTCGCCCGTCTCCAACCGCCAGTGCAAATCGTTTCCAGGAAACATAAAACAGATTTTAAAAATAGTAAAAAAATTTATTTGTATTAGGACCACCCCACTCGCCCGTCTCCAACCGCCAGTGCAAATCGTTTCCAGGAAACATAAAACAGATTTTAAAAATAGTAAAAAAATTTATTTGTATTAGGACCACCCCACTCGCCCGTCTCCAACCGCCAGTGCAAATCGTTTCCAGGAAACATAAAACAGATTTTAAAAATAGTAAAAAAATTTATTTGTATTAGGACCACCCCACTCGCCCGTCTCCAACCGCCAGTGCAAATCGTTTCCAGGAAACATAAAACAGATTTTAAAAATAGTAAAAAAATTTATTTGTATTAGGACCACCCCACTCGCCCGTCTCCAACCGCCAGTGCAAATCGTTTCCAGGAAACATAAAACAGATTTTAAAAATAGTAAAAAAATTTATTTGTATTAGGACCACCCCACTCGCCCGTCTCCAACCGCCAGTGCAAATCGTTTCCAGGAAACATAAAACAGATTTTAAAAATAGTAAAAAAATTTATTTGTATTAGGACCACCCCCACTCGCCCGTCTCCAACCGCCAGTGCAAATCGTTTCCAGGAAACATAAAACAGATTTTAAAAATAGTAAAAAAATTTATTTGTATTAGGACCACCCCACTCGCCCGTCTCCAACCGCCAGTGCAAATCGTTTCCAGGAAACATAAAACAGATTTTAAAAATAGTAAAAAAATTTATTTGTATTAGGACCACCCCACTCGCCCGTCTCCAACCGCCAGTGCAAATCGTTTCCAGGAAACATAAAACAGATTTTAAAAATAGTAAAAAAATTTATTTGTATTAGGACCACCCCACTCGCCCGTCTCCAACCGCCAGTGCAAATCGTTTCCAGGAAACATAAAACAGATTTTAAAAATAGTAAAAAAATTTATTTGTATTAGGACCACCCCACTCGCCCGTCTCCAACCGCCAGTGCAAATCGTTTCCAGGAAACATAAAACAGATTTTAAAAATAGTAAAAAAATTTATTTGTATTAGGACCACCCCACTCGCCCGTCTCCAACCGCCAGTGCAAATCGTTTCCAGGAAACATAAAACAGATTTTAAAAATAGTAAAAAAATTTATTTGTATTAGGACCACCCCACTCGCCGTCTCCAACCGCCAGTGCAAATCGTTTCCAGGAAACATAAAACAGATTTTAATAATAGTAAAAAAATTTATTTGTATTAGGACCACCCCCACTCGCCCGTCTCCAACCGCCAGTGCAAATCCGTTTCCAGGAAACATAAAAACAGAATTTAAAAATAGTAAAAAATTATTTGTATTAGGACCACCCCACTCGCCCGTCTCCAACCGCCAGTGCAAATCGTTCCAGGAAACATAAAACAGATTTAAAAATAGTAAAAAATTTTATTTGTATTAGGACCACCCCACTCGCCCGTCTTCCAACCGCCAGTGCAAATCGTTTCCAGGAAACATAAAACAGATTTTAAAAATAGTAAAAAAAATTATTTGTATTAGGACACCCCACTCGCCCGTCTCCAACCGCCAGTGCAAATCGTTTCCAGGAACATAAAACAGATTTTAAAAATAGTCAAAAAAATTTATTTGTATTAGGGACCACCCCACTACGCCCGTCTCCAACCGCCAGTGCAAATCGTTTCCAGGAAACATAAAACAGATTTTAAAAATAGTAAAAAAATTATTTGTATTAGGACCACCCCACTCGCCCGTCTCCAACCGCCAGTGCAAATCGTTTCCAGGAAACATAAAACAGATTTTAAAAATAGTAAAAAAATTTATTTGTATTAGGACCACCCCACTCGCCCGTCTCCAACCGCCAGTGCAAATCGTTTCCAGGAAACATAAAACAGATTTTAAAAATAGTAAAAAAATTTATTTGTATTAGGACCACCCCACTCGCCCGTCTCCAACCGCCAGTGCAAATCGTTTCCAGGAAACATAAAACAGATTTTAAAAATAGTAAAAAATTTATTTGTATTAGGACCACCCCACTCGCCCGTCTCCAACCGCCAGTGCAAATCGTTTCCAGGAAACATAAAACAGATTTTAAAAATAGTAAAAAAATTTATTTGTATTAGGACCACCCCACTCGCCCGTCTCCAACCGCCAGTGCAAATCGTTTCCAGGAAACATAAAACTAGATTTTAAAAATAGTAAAAAAATTTATTTGTATTAGGACCACCCCACTCGCCCGTCTCCAACCGCCAGTGCAAATCGTTTCCAGGAAACATAAAACAGATTTTAAAAATAGTAAAAAAAATTTATTTGTATTAGGACCACCCCACTCGCCCGTCTCCAACCGCCAGTGCAAATCGTTTCCAGGAAACATAAAACAGATTTAAAAATAGTAAAAAAATTTATTTGTATTAGGACCACCCCACTCGCCCGTCTCCAACCGCCAGTGCAAATCGTTTCCAGGAAACATAAAACAGATTTTAAAAATAGTAAAAAAATTTTATTTGTATTAGGACCACCCCACTCGCCCGTCTCCAACCGCCAGTGCAAATCGTTTCCAGGAAACATAAAACAGATTTTAAAAATAGTAAAAAAATTTATTTGTATTAGGACCACCCCACTCGCCCGTCTCCAACCGCCAGTGCAAATCGTTTCCAGGAAACATAAAACAGATTTTAAAAATAGTAAAAAAATTTATTTGTATTAGGACCACCCCACTCGCCCGTCTCCAACCGCCAGTGCAAATCGTTTCCAGGAAACATAAAACAGATTTAAAAATAGTAAAAAAAATTTATTTGTATTAGGACCACCCCACTCGCCCGTCTCCAACCGCCAGTGCAAATCGTTTCCAGGAAACATAAAACAGATTTTAAAAATAGTAAAAAAATTTATTTGTATTAGGACCACCCCACTCGCCCGTCTCCAACCGCCAGTGCAAATCGTTTCCAGGAAACATAAAACAGATTTTAAAAATAGTAAAAAAATTTATTTGTATTAGGACCACCCCACTCGCCCGTCTCCAACCGCCAGTGCAAATCGTTTCCAGGAAACATAAAACAGATTTTAAAAATAGTAAAAAAATTTATTTGTATTAGGACCACCCCACTCGCCCGTCTCCAACCGCCAGTGCAAATCGTTTCCAGGAAACATAAAACAGATTTTAAAAATAGTAAAAAAATTTATTTGTATTAGGACCACCCCACTCGCCCGTCTCCAACCGCCAGTGCAAATCGTTTCCAGGAAACATAAAACAGATTTTAAAAATAGTAAAAAAATTTATTTGTATTAGGACCACCCCACTCGCCCGTCTCCAACCGCCAGTGCAAATCGTTTTCCAGGAAACATAAAACAGATTTTAAAAATAGTAAAAAAATTTATTTGTATTAGGACCACCCCACTCGCCCGTCTCCAACCGCCAGTGCAAATCGTTTCCAGGAAACATAAAACAGATTTTAAAAATAGTAAAAAAATTTATTTGTATTAGGACGACCCCACTCGCCCGTCTCCAACCGCCAGTGCAAATCGTTTCCAGGAAACATAAAACAGATTTTAAAAATAGTAAAAAAATTTATTTGTATTAGGACCACCCCACTCGCCCGTCTCCAACCGCCAGTGCAAATCGTTTCCAGGAAACATAAAACAGATTTTAAAAATAGTAAAAAAATTTATTTGTATTAGGACCACCCCACTCGCCCGTCTCCAACCGCCAGTGCAAATCGTTTCCAGGAAACATAAAACAGATTTTAAAAATAGTAAAAAAATTTAGTTTGTATTAGGACCACCCCACTCGCCCGTCTCCAACCGCCAGTGCAAATCGTTTCCAGGAAACATAAAACAGATTTTAAAAATAGTAAAAAAATTTATTTGTATTAGGACCACCCCACTCGCCCGTCTCCAACCGCCAGTGCAAATCGTTTCCAGGAAACATAAAACAGATTTTAAAAATAGTAAAAAAATTTATTTGTATTAGGACCACCCCACTCGCCCGTCTCCAACCGCCAGTGCAAATCGTTTCCAGGAAACATAAAACAGATTTTAAAAATAGTAAAAAAATTTTATTTGTATTAGGACCACCCCACTCGCCCGTCTCCAACCGCTAGTGCAAATCGTTTCCAGGAAACATAAAACAGATTTTAAAAATAGTAAAAAATTTATTTGTATTAGGACCACCCCACTCGCCCGTCTCCAACCGCCAGTGCAAATCGTTTCCAGGAAACATAAAACAGATTTTAAAAATAGTAAAAAATTTTATTTGTATTAGGACCACCCCACTCGCCCGTCTCCAACCGCCAGTGCAAATCGTTTCCAGGAAACATAAAACAGATTTTAAAAATAGTAAAAAAAATTTATTTGTATTAGGACCACCCCACTCGCCCGTCTCCAACCGCCAGTGCAAATCGTTTCCAGGAAACATAAAACAGAATTTAAAAATAGTAAAAAAAATTTATTTGTATTAGGACCACCCCACTCGCCCGTCTCCAACCGCCAGTGCAAATCGTTTCCAGGAAACATAAAACAGATTTTAAAAATAGTAAAAAAATTTATTTGTATTAGGACCACCCCACTCGCCCGTCTCCAACCGCCAGTGCAAATCGTTTCCAGGAAACATAAAACAGATTTTAAAAATAGTAAAAAAATTTATTTGTATTAGGACCACCCCACTCGCCCGTCTCCAACCGCCAGTGCAAATCGTTTCCAGGAAACATAAAACAGATTTTAAAAATAGTAAAAAAAAATTTATTTGTATTAGGACCACCCCACTCGCCCGGTCTCCAACCGCCAGTGCAAATCGTTTCCAGGAAACATAAACAGATTTTAAAAATAGTAAAAAAATTTATTTGTATTAGGACCACCCCACTCGCCCGTTCTCCAACCGCCAGTGCAAATCGTTTCAGGAAACATAAAACAGATTTAAAAATAGTAAAAAAAATTTATTTGTATTAGGACCACCCCACTCGACCCGTCTCCAACCCGCCAGTGCAAATCGTTTCCAGGAAACATAAAACAGATTTTAAAATAGTAAAAAAAATTTATTTGTATTAGGACACCCCACTCGCCGTCTCCAACCGCCAGTTGCAAATCGTTTCCAGGAAAACATAAAACAGATTTTAAAATAGGTAAAACAATATTTATTTGTATTAGGGAACCCACCCCACTCGCCCGGTCCTCCACACCGCCAGTTGCAAATCGTTTCCAGGAAACATCAAAACAGCTTTTAAAAATAGTAAAAAAGTAGTTTTATTAGGACCACACCACTTCGCCCGTCCTCCCAACCGCCAGTGCAAAATCGTTTTTCCAGGAAACATAAAACAGATTTAAAATAGTAAACAAAATTTATTGTATTAGGACCACCCCACTCGCCCGTCTCCAACCGCCACGTGCAAATCGTTTCCAGGAAACATAAAACAGATTTTAAAAATAGTAAAAAAAATTTATTTGTATTAGGACCACCCCACTCGCCCGTCTCCAACCGCCAGTGCAAAGCGTTTCCAGGAAACATAAAAACAGATTTTAAAATAGTAAAAACAATTTAGTTTGTATTAGGACCACCCCACTCGCCCGTCTCCAACCGCCAGTGCAAATCGTTTCCAGGAACATAAACAGATTTTAAAAATAGTAAACAAAATTTATTTGTATTAGGACCACCCTACTCGCCCGTCTCCACACCGCCATTGCAATCGTTTCCAGGAAACATAAAACAGATTTTAAAAATAGTAAAAAAAATTATTTGTATTAGGACCACCCCACTCGCCCGTCTCCAACCGCCAGTGCAAATCGTTTCCAGGAAACATAAAAACCGATTTTAAAAATAGTAAAAAATTTATTTGTAATAGGACCACCCCACTCGCCCGTCTCCAACCGCCAGTGCAAATCGTTTCCAGGAACATAAACAGATTTAAAAATAGTAAAAAAAATTTATTTGTATTAGGACCACCCCACTCGCCCGTCTCCAACCGCCAGTGCAAATCGTTTCCAGGAAACATAAAACAGATTTTAAAATAGTAAAAAAATTTATTTGTATTAGGACCACCCCACCTCGCCCGTCTCCAACCGCCAGTGCAAATCGTTTCCAGGAAACATAAAACAGATTTTAAAAATAGTAAAAAAATTTATTTGTATTAGGACCACCCCACTCGCCCGTCTCCAACCGCCAGTGCAAATCGTTTCCAGGAAACATAAAACAGATTTTAAAAATAGTAAAAAATTTATTTGTATTAGGACCACCCCACTCGCCCGTCTCCAACCGCCAGTGCAAATCGTTTCCAGGAAACATAAAACAGATTTTAAAAATAGTAAAAAAATTTATTTGTATTAGGACCACCCCACTCGCCCGTCTCCAACCGCCAGTGCAAATCGTTTCAGGAAACATAAAACAGATTTTAAAAATAGTAAAAAATTTATTTGTATTAGGACCACCCCACTCGCCCGTCTCCAACCGCCTAGTGCAAATCGTTTCCAGGAAACATAAAACAGATTTTAAAAATAGTAAAAAAATTTATTTGTATTAGGACCACCCCACTCGCCCGTCTCCAACCGCCAGTGCAAAATCGATTCCAGGAAACATAAAACAGATTTTAAAAATAGTAAAAAAATTTATTTGTATTAGGACCCACCCCACTCGCCCGTCTCCAACCGCCAGTGCAAATCGTTTCCAGGAAACATAAAACAGATTTTAAAAATAGTAAAAAAATTTATTTGTATTAGGACCACCCCACTCGCCCGTCTCCAACCGCCAGTGCAAATCGTTTCCAGGAAACATAAAAACAGATTTTAAAAATAGTAAAAAAAATTTATTTGTATTAGGACCACCCCACTCGCCCGTCTCCAACCGCCAGTGCAAATCGTTTCCAGGAAACATAAAACAGATTTTAAAATAGTAAAAAAATTTATTTGTATTAGGACCACCCCACTCGCCCGTCTCCAACCGCCAGTGCAAATCGTTTCCAGGAAACATAAAACAGATTTTAAAAATAGTAAAAAAATTTATTTGTATTAGGACCACCCACTCGCCCGTCTCCAACCGCCTGTGCAAATCGTTTCCAGGAAACATAAAACAGATTTTAAAAATAGTAAAAAATTTATTTGTATTAGGACCACCCCACTCGCCCGTCTCGAACCGCCAGTGCAAATCGTTTCCAGGAAACATAAAACAGATTTTAAAAATAGTAAAAAAATTTATTTGTATTAGGACCACCCCACTCGCCCGTCTCCAACCGCCAGTGCAAATCGTTTCCAGGAAACATAAAACAGATTTTAAAAATAGTAAAAAAATTTATTTGTATTAGGACCACCCCACTCGCCCGTCTCCAACCGCCAGTGCAAATCGTTTCCAGGAAACATAAAACAGATTTTAAAAATAGTAAAAAAATTTATTTGTATTAGGACCACCCCACTCGCCCGTCTCCAACCGCCAGTGCAAATCGTTTCCAGGAAACATAAACAGATTTTAAAAATAGTAAAAAAAATTTATTGTATTAGGACCACCCCACTCGCCCGGTCTCCCACCGCCAGTGCAAATCGTTTCCAGAAACATAAAACAGATTTTAAAAATAGTAAAAAAAATTATTTGTATTAGGACCACCCCACTCGCCCGTCTCCAACCGCCAGTGCAAATCGTTTCCAGGAAAACATAAAACAGATTTTAAAAATAGTAAAAAAATTTATTTGTATTAGGACCACCCCACTCGCCCGTCTCCAACCGCCAGTGCAAATCGTTTCCAGGAAACATAAACAGATTTAAAAATAGTAAAAAAATTTATTTGTATTAGGACCACCCCACTCGCCCGGTCTCCAACCGCCAAGTGCAAATCGTTTCCAGGGAAACATAAAACAGATTTTAAAAATAGTAAATAAAATTTATTTGTATTAGGACCAACCCCCTTCTCGCCCGTCTCCAACCGCCAGTGCAAATCGTTTTCCAGGAAACATAAAACAGATTTTTAAAAATAGTAAAAAATGTTATTTGTATTAGGACCACCCCCACTCGCCCGTCTCCAACCGCCAGTGCAAATCGTTTCCAGGAAACATAAACAGATTTTAAAAAATCAGTAAAAAAATTTATTTGTATTAGGACCACCCCACTCGCCCGTCTCCAACCGCCAGTGCATGCAATTGTTTTCAGGAAACATAAAACAGATTTTAAAAATAGTAAAAAATTTATTTGTATTAGGACCACCCCACTCGCCCGTCTCAACCGCCAGTTGCAAATCGTTTTCCATGGAAACTATAAACAGATTTTAAAAAAGTAAAAAACTTTATTTGTATTAGGACCACCCCACTCGCCCGTCTCCAACCGCCAGTGCAAATCGTTTCCAGGAAACATAAAACAGATTTTAAAAATAGTATAAAAAATTTATTTGTATTAGGACCACCCTCACTCGCCCGTCTCCAACCGCCAGTGCAAATCGTTTTCCAGGAAACATAAAACAGATTTTAAAAATAGTAAAAAAATTTATTGTATTAGGACCACCCCACTCGCCCGTCTCCAACCGCCCTAGTGCAAATCGTTTACAGGAAACATAAAACAGATTTAAAAATAGTAAAAAAAATTTATTTGTATTAGGACCACCCCACTCGCCCGTCTCCAACCGCAGTGCAAATCGTTTCCAGGAAACATAAAACAGATTTTAAAAATAGTAAAAAAATTTATTTGTATTAGGACCACCCCACTCGCCCGTCTCCAACCGCAGTGCAAATCGTTTCAGGAAACATAAAACAGATTTTAAAAATAGTAAAAAATTTTGATTTTGTATTGTATGGACCACCCCACTCGCCCGTCTCCAACCGCCAGTGTCAAATCGTTTTCCAGGAAACATAAAACAGATTTTAAAAATAGTAAAAAAATTATTTGTATTAGGACCACCCCACTCGCCCGTCTCCAACCGCCAGTGCAAATCGTTTCCAGGAAACATAAAACAGATTTTATAAAATAGTAAAAAATTATTTGTATTAGGACCACCCCACTCGCCCGTCTCCAACCGCCAGTGCAAATCGTTTCAGGAAACTAAAACAGATTTTAAAAATAGTAAAAAAATTTATTTGTATTAGGACCCACCCCACTCGCCCGTCTCCAACCGCCAGTGCAAATCGTTTTCCAGGAAAACATAAAACAGATTTTAAAAATAGTAAAAAAATTTATTTGTATTAGGACCACCCCACTCGCCCGTCTCCAACCGCCAGTGCAAATCGTTTTCAAGGAAACATAAAACAGATTTTTAAAAAATAGTAAAAAATTTAATTTTGTATAGGACCACCCCACTCGCCCGTCTCCAACCGCCAGTGCAAATTCGTTTCCAGAAACATTAAAACAGATTTTTAAAATAGTAAAAAAATTATTGTATTAGGACCACCCACTCGCACCGTCTCCAACCGCCAGTGCAAATCGTTTCCAGGAAACATAAAACAGATTTTAAAAATAGTAAAAAAATTATTTGTATTAGGACCACCCCACTCGCCCGTCTCCAACCGCCAGTGCAAATCGTTTCCAGGAAACATAAAAGAGATTTTAAAAATAGTAAAAAAAATTTATTTGTATTAGGACCACCCCACTCGCCCGTCTCCAACCGCCAGTGCAAATCGATTCCAGGAAACATAAAAACAGATTTTAAAAATAGTAAAAAATTTATTTGTATTAGGACCACCCCACTCGCCCGTCTCCAACCGCCAGTGCAAATCGTTTCCAGGAAACATAAAACAGATTTTAAAAATAGTAAAAAAATTTATTTGTATTAGGACCACCCCACTCGCCCGTCTCCAACCGCCAGTGCAAATCGTTTCCAGGAAACATAAAACAGATTTTAAAAATAGTAAAAAAATTTATTTGTATTAGGACCACCCCACTCGCCCGTCTCCAACCGCCAGTGCAAATCGTTTCCAGGAAACATAAAACAGATTTTAAAATAGTAAAAAAATTTATTTGTATTAGGACCACCCCACTCGCCCGTCTCCAACCGCCAGTGCAAATCGTTTCCAGGAAACATAAACAGATTTTAAAAATAGTAAAAAATTTATTTGTATTAGGACCACCCCACTCGCCCGTCTCCAACACGCCAGTGCAAATCGTTTCCAGGAAACATAAAACAGATTTTAAAAATAGTAAAAAATTTATTTGTATTAGGACCACTCCCACTCGCCCGTCTCCAACCGCCAGTGCAAATCGTTTCCAGGAAACATAAAACAGATTTTAAAAATAGTAAAAAAATTATTTGTATTAGGACCACCCCACTCGCCCGGTCTCCAACCGCCAGTTGCAAATCGTTTCCAGGAAACATAAAACAGATTTTAAAAATAGTAAAAAAATTTTTTGTATTAGGACCACCCCACTCGCCCGTCTCCAACCGCCAGTGCAAATCGTTTCCAGGAAACATAAACAGATTTTAAAAATAGTAAAAAATTTATTTGTATTAGGACCACCCCACTCGCCCGTCTCCAACCGCCAGTGGCAAATCGTTTCCAGGAAACATAAAACAGATTTTAAAAATAGTAAAAAAATTATTTGTATTAGGACCACCCCACTCGCCCGTCTCCAACCGCCAGTGCAAATCGTTTCCAGGAAAACATAAAACAGATTTTAAAAATAGTAAAAAATTTATTTGTATTAGGACCACCCCACTCGCCCGTCTCCAACCGCCAGTGCAAATCGTTTCCAGGAAACATAAAACAGATTTTAAAAATAGTAAAAAAATTTATTTGTATTAGGACCACCCCACTCGCCCGTCTCCAACCGCCAGTGCAAATCGTTTCCAGGAAACATAAAACAGATTTTAAAAATAGTAAAAAAATTTATTTGTATTAGGACCACCCCACTCGCCCGTCTCCAACCGCCAGTGCAAATCGTTTCCAGGAAACATAAAACAGATTTTAAAAATAGTAAAAAAATTTATTTGTATTAGGACCACCCCACTCGCCCGTCTCCAACCGCCAGTGCAAATCGTTTCCAGGAAACATAAAACAGATTTTAAAATAGTAAAAAAATTTATTTGTATTAGGACCACCCCACTCGCCCGTCTCCAACCGCCAGTGCAAATCGTTTCCAGGAAACATAAAACAGATTTTAAAAATAGTAAAAAAATTTATTTGTATTAGGACCACCCCACTCGCCCGTCTCCAACCGCCAGTGCAAATCGATTCCAGGAAACATAAAACAGATTTTAAAAAATAGTAAAAAATTTATTTGTATTAGGACCACCCACTCGCCCGTCTCCAACCGCCAGTGCAAATCGTTTCCAGGAAACATAAAACAGATTTTAAAAATAGTAAAAAAATTTATTTGTATTAGGACCACCCCACTCGCCCGTCTCCAACCGCCAGTGCAAATCGTTTCCAGGAAACATAAAACAGATTTTAAAAATAGTAAAAAAATTTATTTGTATTAGGACCACCCCACTCGCCCGTCTCCAACCGCCAGTGCAAATCGTTTGCAGGAAACATAAAACAGATTTTAAAAATAGTAAAAAAATTTATTTGTATTAGGACCACCCCACTCGCCCGTCTCCAACCGCCAGTGCAAATCGTTTCCAGGAAACATAAAACAGATTTTAAAAATAGTAAAAAAATTTATTTGTATTAGGACCACCCCACTCGCCCGTCTCCAACCGCCAGTGCAAATCGTTTCCAGGAAACATAAAACAGATTTTAAAAATAGTAAAAAAATTTATTTGTATTAGGACCACCCCACTCGCCGTCTCCAACCGCAAGTGCAAATCGTTTCCAGGAAACATAAAACAGATTTTAAAAATAGTAGAAAAATTTATTTGTATTAGGACCACCCCACTCGCCCGTCTCCAACCGCCAGTGCAAATCGTTTCCAGGAAACATAAAACAGATTTTAAAAATAGTAGAAAAATTTATTTGTATTAGGACCACCCCACTCGCCCGTCTCCAACCGCCAGTGCAAATCGTTTCCAGGAAACATAAATCAGATTTTAAAAATAGTAGAAAAATTTATTTGTATTAGGACCACCCCACTCGCCCGTCTCCAACCGCCAGTGCAAATCGTTTCCAGGAAACATAAAACAGATTTTAAAAATAGTAGAAAAATTTATTTGTATTAGGACCACCCCACTCGCCCGTCTCCAACCGCCAGTGCAAATCGTTTCCAGGAAACATAAAACAGATTTTAAAAATAGTAGAAAAATTTATTTGTATTAGGACCACCCCACTCGCCCGTCTCCAACCGCCAGTGCAAATCGTTTCCAGGAAACATAAAACAGATTTTAAAAATAGTAGAAAAATTTATTTGTATTAGGACCACCCCACTCGCCCGTCTCCAACCGCCAGTGCAAATCGTTTCCAGGAAACATAAAACAGATTTTAAAAATAGTAGAAAAATTTATTTGTATTAGGACCACCCCACTCGCCCGTCTCCAACCGCCAGTGCAAATCGTTTCCAGGAAATATAAAACAGATTTTAAAAATAGTAGAAAAATTTATTTGTATTAGGACCACCCCACTCGCCCTTCTCCAACCGCCAGTGCAAATCGTTTCCAGGAAACATAAAACAGATTTTAAAAATAGTAAAAAAAATTTATTTGTATTAGGACCACCCCACTCGCCCGTCTCCAACCGCCAGTGCAAATCGTTTCCAGGAAACATAAAAACAGATTTTAAAAATAGTAAAAAAATTATTTGTATTAGGACCACCCACTCGCCCGTCTCCAACCGCCAGTGCAAATCGTTTCCAGGAAACATAAAAACAGATTTTAAAAATAGTAAAAAAATTTATTTGTATTAGGACCACCCCACTCGCCCGTCTCCAACCGCCAGTGCAAATCGTTTCCAGGAAACATAAAACAGATTTTAAAAATAGTAAAAAAATTTATTTGTATTAGGACCACCCCACTCGCCCGTCTCCAACCGCCAGTGCAAATCGTTTCCAGGAAACATAAACAGATTTTAAAAATAGTAAAAAAAATTTATTTGTATTAGGACCACCCCACTCGCCCGTCTCCAACCGCCAGTGCAAATCGGTTTCCAGGAAACATAAAACAGATTTAAAAATAGTAAAAAAATTATTGTATTAGGACCACCCACTCGCCCGTCTCCAACCGCCAGTGCAAATCGTTTCCAGGAAACATAAAAACAGATTTAAAAATAGTAAAAAAATTTATTTGTATTAGGACCACCACCCTCGCCCGTCTCCAACCGCCAGTGCAAATCGTTTCCAGGAAACATAAAACAGATTTAAAAATAGTAAAAAATTATTTGTATTAGGACCACCCCACTCGCCCGTCTCCAACCGCCAGTGCAAATCGTTTCCAGGAAACATAAAACAGATTTTAAAAATAGTAAAAAAATTTATTTGTATTAGGACCACCCCACTCGCCCGTCTCCACCGCCAGTGCAAATCGTTTCCAGGAAACATAAAACAGATTTTAAAAATAGTAAAAAAAAATTTATTTGTATTAGGACCACCCCACTCGCCCGTCTCCAACCGCCAGTGCAAATCGTTTCCAGGAAACAGAAAACAGATTTTAAAAATAGTAAAAAAATTTATTTGTATTAGGACCACCCCACTGCGCCCGTCTCCACCGCCAGTGCAAATCGTTCCAGGAAACATAAAACAGATTTTAAAAATAGTAAAAAAATTTATTTGTATTAGGACCACCCCACTCGCCCGGTCTCCAACCGCCAGTGCAAATCGTTTCCAGGAAACATAAAACAGATTTTAAAAATAGTAAAAAAAATTTATTTGTATTAGGACCACCCCCACTCGCCCGTCTCCAACCGCCAGTGCAAATCGTTTCCAGGAAACATAAAACAGATTTTAAAAATAGTAAAAAAAATTATTTGTATTAGGACCACCCCCACTCGCCCGTCTCCAACCGCCAGTGCAAATCGTTTCCAGGAAACATAGAAACAGATTTTAAAAATAGTAAAAAAATTTATTTGTATTAGGACCACCCCACTCGCCCCGTCTCCAACCGCCAGTGCAAATCGTTTCCAGGAAACATAAAACAGTTTTTAAAAATAGTAAAAAAAGTTATTTGTATTAGGACCACCTCACTCGCCCAGTCTCCAACCGCCAGTGCAAATCGTTTCCAGGAAACATAAAACAGATTTTAAAAATAGTAAAAAAATTTATTTGATTAGGACCACCCCACTCGCCCGTCTCCACACGCCAGTGCAAATCGTTTCCAGGAAACATAAAACATGATTTTAAAATAGTAACAAAAAAAATTTATTTGTATTAGGACCACCCACTCGCCCGTCTCCAACCGCCAGTGCAAATCGTTTCCAGGAAACATAAAACAGATTTTAAAAATAGTAAAAAAATTTATTTGTATTAGGACACCCCCCACTCGCCCGTCTCCAACCGCCAGTGCAAATCGTTTCCAGGAAACATAAAACAGATTTTAAAAATAGTAAAAAAAAATTATTTGTATTAGGACCACCCACTCGCCCGTCTCCAACCGCCAGTGCAAATCGTTTCCAGGAAACATAAAACAGATTTAAAAATAGTAAAGAAAATTTATTGTATTAGGACCACCCCACTCGCCCGTACTCCAACCGCCAGTGCAAATCGTTTCCAGGAAACATAAACAGATTTTAAAAAATAGTAAAAAAATTATTTGTATTAGGACCACCCCACTCGCCCGTCTCCAACCGCCAGTGCAAATCGTTTCCAGGAAACATAAACAGATTTTAAAATAGTAAAAAAATTTATTTGTATTAGGACCACCCCACTCGCCCATCTCAACCGCCAGTGCAATCGTTTCCAGGGAAACCATAAAACAGATTTTAAAAATAGTAAAAAAATTTATTTGTATTAGGACCACCCCACTCGCCCGTCTCCAACCCGCCAGTGCAAATCGTTTCCAGGAACATAAAACAGATTTTAAAAATAGTAAAAAAATTTATTTGTATTAGGACCACCCCACTCGCCCGTCTCCAACCGCCAGTGCAAATCGTTTCCAGGAAACATAAAACAGATTTTAAAAATAGTAAAAAATTTATTTGTATTAGGACCACCCCAATCCGCGCCGTCTCCAACCGCCAGTTGCAAATCGTTTCCAGGAAACATAAAACAGATTTTAAAAATAGTAAAAAATTTATTTGTATTAGGACCACCCCACTCGCCCGTCTCCAACCGCCAGTGCAAATCGTTTCCAGGAAACATAAAACAGATTTAAAAAATAGTAAAAAAAATTATTTGTATTAGGACCACCCCACTCGGCCCGTCTCCAACCGCCAGTGCAAATCGTTTCCATGAAACATAAACAGATTTTAAAAATTAGTAAAAAAAATTATTGTATTAGGACCACCCCACTCGCCCGTCTCCAACAGCCAGTGCAAATCGTTTCCAGGAAACATAAACAGATTTTAAAAATAGTAAAAAAGATTTATTTGTATTAGGACCCACCCCACTCGCCCGTCTCCAACCGCCAGTGCAAATCGTTTCAGGAAACATAAAAAACAGATTTTAAAAAATAGTAAAAATTTATTGTATTAGGAACACCCACCCCACTCGCCCGTCTCCAACCGCCAGTGCAAATCGTTCCAGGAAACATAAAACAGATTTCTAAAAATAGTAAAAAAATTATTTGTATTAGGACCACCCCCACTCGCCCGTCTCCAACCGCCAGTGCAAATCGTTCGCAGGAAACATAAAAACAGATTTTTAAAAATAGTAAAAAAATTTATTGTATTAGGACCACCCACTCGGCCCGTCTCCACCCGCCAGTGCAAATCGTTTCCAGGAAACATAAAACAGATTTTAAAAATAGTAAAAAAATTTATTTGTATTAGGACCACCCACTTCGACCCAGTCTCCAAACCGCCTAGTGCAAATCGTTTTCCAGGAAACATAAAACAGATTTTAAAAATAGTAAAAAAAATATATTTGTATTAGGACTCACCCCCACTCGCCCGGTCTCCACCTGCCAGTGGCAAATGCGTGTCCAGAGAAACATAAAACAGATTTTAAAAATAGTAAAAAAATTTATTTGTATTAGTACCAACCCACTCCACTCTCGCCCGTCTCCAACCGCCAGTGCAAATCGTTTCCCAGGAAACAGAAAACAGATTTTAAAAATAGTAAAAAAAATTTATTTGTATTAGGACCGACCCCACTCGCCCGTCTCCAACCGCCAGTGCAAATCGTTTCCAGAAACATAAAACAGATTTTAAAAATAGTAAAAAAAATTATTTGTATTAGGACCACCCCACTCGCCCGTCTCCAACCGCCAGTGCAAATCGTTTCCAGGAAACATAAAACCATTTTAAAAATAGTAAAAAAATTTATTTGTAATTAGGACCACCCCACTCGCCCGTCTCCAACCGCCAGTGCAAATCGTTTCCAGGAAACATAAAAACAGATTTTAAAAAATAGTAAAAAAAATTATTTGTATTAGGACCACCTCACTCGCCCGTCTCCAACCGCCAGTGCAAATCGTTTCCCAGGAAACATAAAACAGATTTTAAAAATAGTAAAAAAAATTTATTTGTATTAGGACCACCCCACTCGCCCGTCTCCAACCGCCAGTGCAAATCGTTTCCAGGAAACATAAAACAGATTTTAAAAATAGTAAAAAAAATTATTTGTATTAGGACCACCCCACTCGCCCGTCTCCAACCGCCAGTGCAAATCGTTTCCAGGAAACATAAAACAGATTTTAAAAATAGTAAAAAAATTTATTTGTATTAGGACCACCCCACTCGCCCGTCTCCAACCGCCAGTGCAAATCGTTTCCAGGAAACATAAAACAGATTTTAAAAATAGTAAAAAAATTTATTTGTATTAGGACCACCCCACTCGCCCGTCTCCAACCGCCAGTGCAAATCGTTTCCAGGAAACATAAAACAGATTTTAAAAATAGTAAAAAAATTATTTGTATTAGGACCACCCCACTCGCCCGTCTCCAACCGCCAGTGCAAATCGTTTCCAGGAAACATAAAACAGATTTTAAAAATAGTAAAAAAATTTATTTGTATTAGGACCACCCCACTCGCCCGTCTCCAACCGCCAGTGCAAATCGTTTCCAGGAAACATAAAACAGATTTTAAAAATAGTAAAAAAATTTATTTTTATTAGGACCACCCCACTCGCCCGTCTCCAACCGCCAGTGCAAATCGTTTCCAGGAAACATAAAACAGATTTTAAAAATAGTAAAAAATTTATTTGTATTAGGACCACCCCACTCGCCCGTCTCCAACCGCCATTAGCAAATCGTTTCCAGGAAACATAAAAACATATTTTAAAAATAGTAAAAAAATTTATTTGTATTAGGACCACCCTCACTCGCCCCGTCTCCAACCGCCAGTGGCAAAATTCGTTCCAGGAAACATATAAACAGATTTTAAAAACAATTAGTAAAAAAATGTATTTGTATTAGGACCAAACAACACTAAAGAGAATCCCACTTACTGCTGTCGCCCGTCTCCCACCGCCAGTGCAAATCGTTTCGCAGGAAACCATAAAACAGATTTTAAAAATAGTAAGAAAAATTATTTATATTAGGACCACCTCACTCGCCCGTCTCCAACCAGCCAGTGCAAATCGTTTCCAAGGAAAACATAAAGACAAGATTTTAAAAATAGTACAAAAATTATTTGTATTAAGTACGCACTGAACACCCACTCGCACCGTGCTCCAACGCAGCCAGTGGCAAATCGTTTCGCAGGAAACAATAAAACAGATTTTAAAAAATTAGTTAAAAAAAATTTATTTGTATTAGGACCACCCCACTCGCCCGTCTCAACCGCCAGTGCAAATCGGTTTCCAGGAAACATAAAACAGATTTTAAAATAGTAAAAAAAATTTATTTGTATTAGGACCACCCCACTCGCCCGTCTCCAACCGCCAGTGCAAATCGTTTCCAGGAAACATAAAACAGATTTTAAAAAATAGTAAAAAAATTTATTTGTATTAGGACCACCCCACTCGCCCGTCTCCAACCGCCAGTGCAAATCGTTTCCAGGAAACATAAAACAGATTTTAAAAATAGTAAAAAAATTTATTTGTATTAGGACCACCCCACTCGCCCGTCTCCAACCGCCAGTGCAAATCGTTTCCAGGAAACATAAAACAGATTTTAAAATAGTAAAAAAAATTTATTTGTATTAGGACCACCCCACTCGCCCGTCTCCAACCGCCAGTGCAAATCGTTTCCCAGGAAACATAAAACAGATTTTAAAAATAGTAAAAAAAATTTATTTGTATTAGGACCACCCCACTCGCCCGTCTCCAACCGCCTAGTGCAAATCGTTTCCAGGAAACATAAACAGATTTAAAAGTAGTAAAAATTTATTTTGTATTATGCACCACCGCCCTCCGCGACCGTGCTCCAACGCTCAGTGCAAATCGTGGTTCCATGAACATAAAACAGATTTTTTAAAAGATGTAAAAAATTTAATTTGAGAGGATAGAATTAGGACCAACCCCCTGGACAGCTGGCTCCGTACTCCACCGGCCAGTGCAATGCGTTTCCAGGAAACATAAAACAGATTCTTAAAATGGAGGTAAAAAAAAATTTATTGTATTAGGAACCTACCCCAGGCTCATCGCCCGTCTCCCAACCGCCAGTGCAAATCGTTTCCAGGAAACATAAAAACAGATTTTAAAAATAGTAAAAAAAATTTATTTGTATTAGGACCACCCCACTCGCCCGTCTCCAACCGCCAGTGCAAATCGTTTCCAGGAACCATAAAACAGATTTTAAAAATAGTAAAAAAATTTATTTGTATTAGCGACCACCCCACTCGCCCGTCTCCAACCGCCAGTGCAAATCGTTTCCAGGAAACATAAAACAGATTTTAAAAATAGTAAAAAAATTTATTTGTATTAGGACCACCCCACTCGCCCGTCTCCAACCGCCAGTGCAAATCGTTTCCAGGAAACATAAAACAGATTTTAAAAATAGTAAAAAAAATTATTTGTATTAGGACCACCCCACTCGCCCGTCTCCAACCGCCAGTGCAAATCGTTTCCAGGAAACATAAAACAGATTTTAAAAATAGTAAAAAAATTTATTTGTATTAGGACCACCCCACTCGCCCGTCTCCAACCGCCAGTGCAAATCGTTTCCAGGAAACATAAAACAGATTTTAAAAATAGTAAAAAAATTTATTTGTATTAGGACCACCCCACTCGCCCGTCTCCAACCGCCAGTGCAAATCGTTTCCAGGAAACATAAAACAGATTTTAAAAAATAGTAAAAAAATTTATTTGTATTAGGACCACCCCACTCGCCCGTCTCCAACCGCCAGTGCAAATCGTTTCCAGGAAACATAAAACAGATTTTAAAAATAGTAAAAAAAATTTATTTGTATTAGGACCACCCCACTCGCCCGTCTCCAACCGCCAGTGCAAATCGTTTCCAGGAAACATAAAACAGATTTTAAAATAGTAAAAAAATTTATTTGTATTAGGACCACCCCACTCGCCCGTCTCCAACCGCCAATGCAAATCGTTTCCAGGAAACATAAAACAGATTTTAAAAATAGTAAAAAAATTTATTTGTATTAGGACCACCCCACTCGCCCGTCTCCAACCGCCAGTGCAAATCGTTTCCAGGAAACATAAAACAGATTTTAAAATAGTAAAAAGATTTATTTGTATTAGGACCACCCCACTCGCCCGTCTCCAACCGCCAGTGCAAATCGTTTCCAGGAAACATAAAACAGATTTTAAAAATAGTAAAAAAATTTATTTGTATTAGGACCACCCCACTCGCCCGTCTCCAACCGCCAGTGCAAATCGTTTCCAGGAAACATAAAACAGATTTTAAAAATAGTAAAAAAATTTATTTGTATTAGGACCACCCCACTCGCCCGTCTCCAACCGCCAGTGCAAATCGTTTCCAGGAAACATAAAAACAGATTTTAAAAATAGTAAAAAAATTTATTTGTATTAGGACCACCCCACTCGCCCGTCTCCAACCGCCAGTGCAAATCGTTTCCAGGAAACATAAAACAGATTTAAAAATAGTAAAAAAATTTATTTGTATTAGGACCACCCCACTCGCCCGTCTCCAACCGCCAGTGCAAATCGTTTCCAGGAAACATAAAACAGATTTTAAAAATAGTAAAAAAAATTTATTTGTATTAGGACCACCCCACTCGCCCGTCTCCAACCGCCAGTGCAAATCGTTCCAGGAAACATAAAACAGATTTTAAAAATAGTAAAAAAATTTATTTGTATTAGGACCACCCCACTCGCCCGTCTCCAACCGCCAGTGCAAATCGTTTCCAGGAAACATAAAACAGATTTTAAAAATAGTAAAAAAATTTATTTGTATTAGGACCACCCCACTCGCCCGTCTCCAACCGCCAGTGCAAATCGTTTCCAGGAAACATAAAAAAGATTTTAAAAATAGTAAAAAAAATTATTTGTATTAGGACCACCCCACTCGCCCGTCTCCAACCGCCAGTGCAAATCGTTTCCAGGAAACATAAAACAGATTTTAAAAATAGTAAAAAAATTTATTTGTATTAGGACCACCCCACTCGCCCGTCTCCAACCGCCAGTGCAAATCGTTTCCAGGAAACATAAAACAGATTTAAAATAGTAAAAAAATTTATTTGTATTAGGACCACCCCACTCGCCCGTCTCCAACCGCCAGTGCAAATCGTTTCCAGGAAACATAAAACAGATTTTAAAAATAGTAAAAAAATTTATTTGTATTAGGACCACCCCACTCGCCCGTCTCCAACCGCCAGTGCAAATCGTTTCCAGGAAACATAAAACAGATTTTAAAAATAGTAAAAAATTTATTTGTATTAGGACCACCCCACTCTCGCCCGTCTCCAACCGCCAGTGCAAATCGTTTCCAGGAAACATAAAACAGATTTTAAAAAATAGTAAAAAAATTTATTTGTATTAGGACCACCCCACTCGCCCGTCTCCAACCGCCAGTGCAAATCGTTTCCAGGAAACATAAAACAGATTTTAAAAATAGTAAAAAAATTTATTTGTATTAGGACCACCCCACTTCGCCCGTCTCCAACCGCCAGTGCAAATCGTTTCCAGGAAACATAAAACAGATTTTAAAAATAGTAAAAAAATTATTTGTATTAGGACCACCCCACTCGCCCGTCTCCAACCGCCAGTGCAAATCGTTTCCGAGGAAACATAAAACAGATTTTAAAAATAGTAAAAAAATTTATTTGTATTAGGACCACCCCACTCGCACCGTCTCCAACCGCCAGTGCAAATCGTTTCCAGGAAACATAAAACAGATTTTAAAATAGTAAAAAAATTATTTGTATTAGGACCACCCCACTCGCCCGTCTCCAACCGCCAGTGCAAATCGTTTCCAGGAAACATAAAACAGATTTTAAAAATAGTAAAAAAATTTATTTGTATTAGGACCACCCCACTCGCCCGTCTCCAACCGCCAGTGCAAATCGTTTCCAGGAAACATAAAACAGATTTTAAAAATAGTAAAAAAATTTATTTGTATTAGGACCACCCCACTCGCCCGTCTCCAACCGCCAGTGCAAATCGTTTCCAGGAAACATAAAACAGATTTTAAAAATAGTAAAAAATTTATTTGTATTAGGACCACCCCACTCGCCCGTCTCCAACCGCCAGTGCAAATCGTTTCCAGGAAACATAAAACAGATTTTAAAAATAGTAAAAAAATTTATTTGTATTAGGACCACCCCACTCGCCCGTCTCCAACCGCCAGTGCAAATCGTTTCCAGGAAACATAAAACAGATTTTAAAAATAGTAAAAAAATTTATTTGTATTAGGACCACCCCACTCGCCCGTCTCCAACCGCCAGTGCAAATCGTTTCCAGGAAACATAAACAGATTTTAAAAATAGTAAAAAAATTTATTTGTATTAGGACCACCCCACTCGCCCGTCTCCAACCGCCAGTGCAAATCGTTTCCAGGAAACATAAAACAGATTTTAAAATAGTAAAAAAATTTATTTGTATTAGGACCACCCCACTCGCCCGTCTCCACACCGCCAGTGCAAATCGTTTCCAGGAAACATAAAACAGATTTTAAAAATAGTAAAAAAATTTATTTGTATTAGGACCACCCCACTCGCCCGTCTCCAACCGCCAGTGCAAATCGTTTCCAGGAAACATAAAACAGATTTTAAAAATAGTAAAAAAATTTATTTGTATTAGGGACCACCCCACTCGCCCGTCTCCACCGCCAGTGCAAATCGTTTCCAGGAAACATAAACAGATTTTAAAAATAGTAAAAAAATTTATTTGTATTAGGACCACCCCACTCGCCCGTCTCCAACCGCCAGTGCAAATCGTTTCCAGGAAACATAAAACAGATTTTAAAAATAGTAAAAAAATTTATTTGTATTAGGACCACCCCACTCGCCCGTCTCCAACCGCCAGTGCAAATCGTTTCCAGGAAACATAAAACAGATTTTAAAAATAGTAAAAAAATTTATTTGTATTAGGACCACCCCACTCGCCCGTCTCCAACCGCCAGTGCAAATCGTTTCCAGGAAACATAAAACAGATTTTAAAAATTGTAAAAAAAATTATTTGTATTAGGACCACCCCACTCGCCCGTCTCCAACCGCCAGTGCAAATCGTTTCCAGGAAACATAAAACAGATTTTAAAAATAGTAAAAAAATTTATTTGTATTAGGACCACCCCACTCGCCCGTCTCCAACCGCCAGTGCAAATCGTTTCCAGGAAACATAAAACAGATTTTAAAAATAGTAAAAAAAATTATTTGTATTAGGACCACCCCACTCGCCCGTCTCCAACCGCCAGTGCAAATTGTTTCCAGGAAACATAAAACAGATTTTAAAAATAGTAAAAAAATTTATTTGTATTAGGACCACCCCACTCGCCCGTCTCCAACCGCCAGTGCAAATCGTTTCCAGGAAACATAAAACAGATTTTAAAAATAGTAAAAAAATTTATTTGTATTAGGACCACCCCACTCGCCCGTCTCCAACCGCCAGTGCAAATCGTTTCCAGGAAACATAAAACAGATTTTAAAAATAGTAAAAAAATTTATTTGTATTAGGACCACCCCCACTCGCCCGTCTCCAACCGCCAGTGCAAATCGTTTCCAGGAAACATAAAACAGATTTTAAAAAATAGTAAAAAAATTTATTTGTATTAGGACCACCCCACTCGCCCGTCTCCAACCGCCAGTGCAAATCGTTTCCAGGAAACATAAAACAGATTTTAAAAATAGTAAAAAAATTATTTGTATTAGGACCACCCCACTCGCCCGTCTCCAACCGCCAGTGCAAATCGTTTCCAGGAAACATAAAACAGATTTTAAAAATAGTAAAAAAATTTTATTTGTATTAGGACCACCCCACTCGCCCGTCTCCAACCGCCAGTGCAAATCGTTTCCAGGAAACATAAAACAGATTTTAAAAATAGTAAAAAAAATTTATTTGTATTAGGACCACCCCACTCGCCCGTCTCCAACCGCCAGTGCAAATTCGTTTCCAGGAAACATAAAACAGATTTTAAAAATAGTAAAAAAAATTTATTTGTATTAGGACCACCCCACTCGCCCGTCTCCAACCGCCAGTGCAAATCGTTTCCAGGAAACATAAAACAGATTTTAAAAATTAGTAAAAAAAATTATTTGTATTAGGACCACCCCACTCGCCCGTCTCCAACCGCCAGTGCAAATCGTTTCCAGGAAACATAAAACAGATTTTAAAAATAGTAAAAAAATTTATTTGTATTAGGACCACCCCACTCGCCCGTCTCCAACCGCCAGTGCAAATCGTTTCCAGGAAACATAAAACAGATTTTAAAAATAGTAAAAAAAATTTATTTGTATTAGGACCACCCCACTCGCCCGTCTCCAACCGCCAGTGCAAATCGTTTCCAGGAAACATAAAACAGATTTTAAAAATAGTAAAAAAATTTATTTGTATTAGGACCACCCCACTCGCCCGTCTCCAACCGCCAGTGCAAATCGTTTCCAGGAAACATAAAACAGATTTTAAAAATAGTAAAAAAATTTATTTGTATTAGGACCACCCCACTCGCCCGTCTCCAACCGCCAGTGCAAATCGTTTCCAGGAAACATAAAACAGATTTTAAAAATAGTAAAAAAATTTATTTGTATTAGGACCACCCCACTCGCCCGTCTCCAACCGCCAGTGCAAATCGTTTCCAGGAAACATAAAACAGATTTTAAAAATAGTAGAAAAATTTATTTGTATTAGGACCACCCCACTCGCCCGTCTCCAACCGCCAGTGCAAATCGTTTCCAGGAAACATAAAACAGATTTTAAAAATAGTAAAAAAATTTATTTGTATTAGGACCACCCCACTCGCCCGTCTCCAACCGCCAGTGCAAATCGTTTCCAGGAAACATAAAACAGATTTTAAAAATAGTAAAAAAATTTATTTGTATTAGGACCACCCCACTCGCCCGTCTCCAACCGCCAGTGCAAATCGTTTCCAGGAAACATAAAACAGATTTTAAAAATAGTAAAAAAATTTATTTGTATTAGGACCACCCCACTCGCCCGTCTCCAACCGCCAGTGCAAATCGTTTCCAGGAAACATAAAACAGATTTTAAAAATAGTAAAAAAATTTATTTGTATTAGGACCACCCCACTCGCCCGTCTCCAACCGCCAGTGCAAATCGTTTCCAGGAAACATAAAACAGATTTTAAAAATAGTAAAAAAATTTATTTGTATTAGGACCACCCCACTCGCCCGTCTCCAACCGCCAGTGCAAATCGTTTCCAGGAAACATAAAACAGATTTTAAAAATAGTAAAAAAATTTATTTGTATTAGGACCACCCCACTCGCCCGTCTCCAACCGCCAGTGCAAATCGTTTCCAGGAAACATAAAACAGATTTTAAAAATAGTAAAAAAATTTATTTGTATTAGGACCACCCCACTCGCCCGTCTCCAACCGCCAGTGCAAATCGTTTCCAGGAAACATAAAACAGATTTTAAAAATAGTAAAAAAAATTATTTGTATTAGGAACCACCCCACTCGCCCGTCTCCAACCGCCAGTGCAAATCGTTTCCAGGAAACATAAAACAGATTTTAAAAATAGTAAAAAAAATTATTTGTATTAGGACCACCCCACTCGCCCGTCTCCAACCGCCAGTGCAAATCGTTTCCAGGAAAACATAAAACAGATTTTAAAAATAGTAAAAAAATTATTTGTATTAGGACCACCCCACTCGCCCGTCTCCAACCGCCAGTGCAAATCGTTTCCAGGAAACATAAAACAGATTTTAAAAATAGTAAAAAAATTTATTTGTATTAGGACCACCCCACTCGCCCGTCTCCAACCGCCAGTGCAAATCGTTTACAGGAAACATAAAACAGATTTTAAAAATAGTAAAAAAATTATTTGTATTAGGACCACCCCACTCGCCCGTCTCCAACCGCCAGTGCAAATCGTTTCCAGGAAACATAAAACAGATTTTAAAAAATAGTAAAAAAATTTATTTGTATTAGGACCACCCACTCGCCCGTCTCCAACCGCCAGTGCAAATCGTTTCCAGGAAACATAAAACAGATTTTAAAAATAGTAAAAAAATTTATTTGTATTAGGACCACCCCACTCGCCCGTCTCCAACCGCCAGTGCAAATCGTTTCCAGGAAACATAAAACAGATTTTAAAAATAGTAAAAAAATTTATTTGTATTAGGACCACCCCACTCGCCCGTCTCCAACCGCCAGTGCAAATCGTTTCCAGGAAACATAAAACAGATTTTAAAAATAGTAAAAAAATTTATTTGTATTAGGACCACCCCACTCGCCCGTCTCCAACCGCCAGTGCAAATCGTTTCCAGGAAACATAAAACAGATTTTAAAAATAGTAAAAAAAATTTATTTGTATTAGGACCACCCCACTCGCCCGTCTCCAACCGCCAGTGCAAATCGTTTCCAGGAAACATAAAACAGATTTTAAAAATAGTAAAAAAATTTATTTGTATTAGGACCACCCCACTCGCCCGTCTCCAACCGCCAGTGCAAATCGTTCCAGGAAACATAAAACAGATTTTAAAAATAGTAAAAAAATTTATTTGTATTAGGACCACCCCACTCGCCCGTCTCCAACCGCCAGTGCAAATCGTTTCCAGGAAACATAAAACAGATTTTAAAAATAGTAAAAAAATTATTTGTATTAGGACCACCCCACTCGCCCGTCTCCAACCGCCAGTGCAAATCGTTTCCAGGAAACATAAAACAGATTTTAAAAATAGTAAAAAAATTATTTGTATTAGGACCACCCCACTCGCCCGTCTCCAACCGCCAGTGCAAATCGTTTCCAGGAAACATAAAACAGATTTTAAAATAGTAAAAAAATTTATTTGTATTAGGACCACCCCACTCGCCCGTCTCCAACCGCCAGTGCAAATCGTTTCCAGGAAACATAAAACAGATTTTAAAATAGTAAAAAAATTTATTTGTATTAGGACCACCCCACTCGCCCGTCTCCAACCGCCAGTGCAAATCGTTTCCAGGAAACATAAAACAGATTTTAAAAATAGTAAAAAAATTTATTTGTATTAGGACCACCCCACTCGCCCGTCTCCAACCGCCAGTGCAAATCGTTTCCAGGAAACATAAAACAGATTTTAAAAATAGTAAAAAAAATTATTTGTATTAGGACCACCCCACTCGCCCGTCTCCAACCGCCAGTGCAAATCGTTTCCAGGAAACATAAAACAGATTTTAAAAATAGTAAAAAAATTTATTTGTATTAGGACCACCCCACTCGCCCGTCTCCAACCGCCAGTGCAAATCGTTTCCAGGAAACATAAAACAGATTTTAAAAATAGTAAAAAAAATTTATTTGTATTAGGACCACCCCACTCGCCCGTCTCCAACCGCCAGTGCAAATCGTTTCCAGGAAACATAAAACAGATTTTAAAAATAGTAAAAAATTTATTTGTATTAGGACCACCCCACTCGCCCGTCTCCAACCGCCAGTGCAAATCGTTTCCAGGAAACATAAAACAGATTTTAAAAATAGTAAAAAAATTTATTTGTATTAGGACCACCCCACTCGCCCGTCTCCAACCGCCAGTGCAAATCGTTTCCAGGAAACATAAAACAGATTTTAAAAATAGTAAAAAAATTTATTTGTATTAGGACCACCCCACTCGCCCGTCTCCAACCGCCAGTGCAAATCGTTTCCAGGAAACATAAAACAGATTTTAAAAATAGTAAAAAAATTTATTTGTATTAGGACCACCCCACTCGCTCGTCTCCAACCGCCAGTGCAAATCGTTTCCAGGAAACATAAAACAGATTTTAAAAATAGTAAAAAAATTTATTTGTATTAGGACCACCCCACTCGCCCGTCTCCAACCGCCAGTGCAAATCGTTTCCAGGAAACATAAAACAGATTTTAAAAATAGTAAAAAAATTTATTTGTATTAGGACCACCCCACTCGCCCGTCTCCAACCGCCAGTGCAAATCGTTTCCAGGAAACATAAAACAGATTTTAAAAATAGTAAAAAAATTATTTGTATTAGGACCACCCCACTCGCCCGTCTCGAACCGCCAGTGCAAATCGTTTCCAGGAAACATAAAACAGATTTTAAAAATAGTAAAAAAATTTATTTGTATTAGGACCACCCCACTCGCCCGTCTCCGTCGCAAGTCGCGACATTTTTCGCGCAAAATTCGCGCGCTACGCGATTGTTAGTAATCGAACCGTCGACCTCACCCTCGCGCGTATCCTCCACTACCACTCCGTCTATGACATGCTTTGTGTCTAGTTTGTAGTTGTTTTCTCCACATATTACAACCATTTGAGTGTAAATTGCTTATTTGAGACCCTAAACGAATTCAAATAAAAAAGTTGTCAACTACAAAGATAAATAACTTTTGAAGTTCTACAACTTTTATTTTGACACTTTTTTCATCCGAGGTAGTTTGCAAAATTTGAATTTTAAATTTGACATACTTAGATTCAATTTTTGAGAACTGAAATGAGTTCAAATAAAAAAGTTGTCAACTACAAAGTTTCATAACTTTTAGAGATCTACAACTTTTATTTTGGTGGTTTTGTCATACGAGGTCGTTTGAAAAACTCGAAAAATTAAGGATAAAAATGATTTCTAGTGGCGGTTTCTTAAGAAAACCGCCACTAGAAATCGTATTTCTACTGACGGTTTCTTAAGAAAACCGCCAGTAAAAATCCATGATTTGTAGTGGCGGTTTTCTTAAGGAACCGCCAGTAGAAATACGATTTCTAGTGGCGGTTTTCTTAAAGAACCGCCACTAGAAATAGCACAGTCGGTGGATAACCGGATCCGTCTGTAAAAATAAATCGTCCCGCAGGTGTTGAGCCTTTTTCTACTAGTGTTATTCCCAACTTGGCGATGTTCCAGACTTCATATAGATGTTGGTATACAACCGACCACCATGCATAGGAACCAAACTGGATTACAAAGAAACGTGAGGATTTTGGGCCCAGCCACTTCCTAGAGCAGTTGGGCGAGAAGTCATCGATCGAACCTCCTCCCATGACGTCTGCTAAGGCTTCGATAACAACCAAGAAGAGGAAGAAGAGGTGAACTGCAAAGGCTGCTGAGAAGGACTCGGTAGTGGAAGTTGAGGACTCTCCCCTCGAGGAGTCCCTGTAGGTTGAAGCGGGCGAAGAAACAAGCCCAGACTAGCTACCGAGAGGAGAGCTTAGAGTAGGAGGATTATGCCCTAGCTGAGTGTTGAGAACTCTCCCCTAACATCTCCGCACGGATGAATGGTGGTGGTCGAGGACTATCCTCCGACGTCTCCACCCAATTGCAGATATAGTTTTTCTTATTGGTATTAACAACTTAGTGTTGAGGCAAGTTTGCTGTTGCTAACTACTGGCAACTCGTCCGGGGCTGTAATCTACTTCTGAATTCCGAGTTGTTGCATCTGCTTGTAGCTCGCCATAACTTGGATTTCTCTGAGAGTCTAAGGGCTTGTTCGGTTCTACCCCAATCCATGTAGATTGAGGGGGTTTCAATCCCTAATAAGTCAAAATCCTCTCCAATCCATATCAATCCCCTCCAATCCATATGGATTGAAAATAACCGAACAAGCCCTAAGGGATTTGTTGAGGCATTGTTAGAGTCAGAATCGGACCACGATGTCACCGAGCCCAAGTCGGAGTCGAGGTGAGACGTCGTTCCTAGTGGTGATCCTCGGGTCTTGGTTTTCTTTAGTTTAATCTTGGATTGATCTCACTATGTTCTGGGTTGTCATTGTCGTGGTACGGTACAATGTATTCGAGCCTTGATCAAGCTGAAATCAGCATCCGATCGACCCTTACTGCGTACATAGGTCAGTAGATATCACATTACTAACATCGCAAATAGGATTTAGGTTTAATCTTGTGTGTGATTGATGGACGACATCAGATCTATTATGACCAGTGTCCCCCTACATGGTGTGCCAACTATCGAGAGTTTCTCGATGGTGTTTAGTGAATTTGTTATGGGTATACGCAAGATCTAACAATTGAAAGTAATGACACAGGTCACATAAGGTTTATACAAGTTTGGGCTCTCCTGTGAGATCCAATTTGTCGGTGGCTATCTTATGGTTTTTGCATATGCCTCCGGTTTTTGCATATGCCTCCCTGACGGTGCCTTGTCCTTCCTTTTATAACCAAAGGAATGAGTTGTTTACAAGAAAAATGGAGTAGAATTCTTATTTAGATTAGAAGGTCTATCCCTATCTGCTAATAGCTTTTACACTGCGTATTATTGTTACAATGGAGACATGCATATAAGGTAATCTTCCTAGTGATCAGATTCCCTCCTGATGTGAGATCCTAAGTACTCTGCCCTAGTCCGAGTTTGCGGGTACGGACCATGTCAAGCCCACAAATTGCCCATTCGGTCTGCTTGGTGCAGAACATAGAGGATCGTATTGATTGGATCTACAACGCCTCGGGTGAATATTCTACAGCCTCTGCTTACCAGATTCAATTCATGGGTCACACTTGTTTCAATCTCAGAGTCCTTATTTGGAAGCCATGGGGGTCATCTAAATGCAAACTATTTGCTTGGTTTATCATCGCAACCGAGTTTGAACCTATGATAGGCTTGCAACATATGGATGGCCGCATAGTCCTTCTTGTCTACTCTGTAGGCGGCACTCCGAGACATCTCATCACGTTATTGCTGGTTGCCGCTACTCGAGGAGAATTTGGGACCCCTACCATCCTAGCTCTCCATCGGCTCTTTATCTCCAGGTACCTGGACGGACTCCACTTCGATCAAGCATTGGTGCTTCATGGTCTTCTCATCTAGAGTGCCCAAAAAGGGTACGCGCTCACTACTGATGGTCTGACAAATTTGGCTGGAAAGGAATAACCGCACTTTCCAAAGGCGAGAGAGGCCAGTGACAAACCTGCTAGCAGCAATTAAGGTGGAGGCAAGGATGTGGGATGTCGCAGGTGCTAATCACCTTCTTATGCTTTTACCTCTGGTGTAACTATGTAATTTATTTTGTGCTCTTCCTACGGTGTCTCTTGGCCACGGCTTGACTCTATTCTTTATTAATAGAAACGTGCATAATCTCGTGCCGTTCGTTAAAAGTATCTATTCCATAGCAGAGAGAGATGAGTAATAAACACAAATGATTCGTGCAGATTAAACTCACAGATATTGAGAGCTTGGCTCGAGCCGCAGACACTGAGAGCTGGACTTTTGGCATCTTAAATCATCCAACTGAAAGAAAGAAAAAGATAGAAAAAACCTAGCAGTCGTTGCTATTTATCCTTCAAACAGTTCTTCCAGGACTTTCTGCAGTTCATGTGGGGTACTGCTGCGGGATGTGGTTCTCTTCCCCGTCGCTGCTCGCTGCTCCAAATACCTGGCGTACCATGGAATGACTTTCTCGATGATGGCTTTGCGCAACCTCTTCCTAAGCTCAGGATCTGGAACCTTCCAGAGCCTATGCGAGTCACAAATAGTATTGAATTGTGACTCAAATTTGGATAGCGACGCGTATCTTCGCGGACCGAAAGGTATGTCGACGTACAAACAAGACAGCACCGGTGTCCAAGAGGCGTGCAGGTATGCATCTATGTAGCCCTGAATCTTGCTGTCGTCTGACGGAAACCAGGCCGGAAGGTCCAAGGATCTGACCTGCTGCGTGATGAAATCACAGTTGTTCATCAAGAATATGTACCTCAATCCATGTTCCGCAATGGAATGGGAAGCGTCCACGAGATGTTTCTCCAAGCTGGAGATCATGTCGATGATGAGGCTGACCACGGAGTTGAAGCCTTCATCCTCGGACACGAAGACGCTGAAGTGGTGATCCTGCAGGACCAAGTTGAGAGCGCCCTGGTTGCTCCACAGCAGAGCGATGTAGTTCATCATCAGCCTGGTGGTGTCATGAACTCCAGGACCACTGGACTCTAGCGAGATTCGACAGCAATCCTCCGTGAAGAAAGAAGCTCTGACCATTCCCATCAAGCTCTATATGGTGTTACTTAGTTTCGTTCTCTTCCTCAGGAAGGCAGCATTCATGCCCTCGAACACGGTGGTGCTGCTTGCGGCTTGTTTGAACAAAGCCAAGACTGTCGGCGAGGCATCAGCGACGCAGGCGTACACCTGCAGCATCCCCGGGAGCGCCTCCGGCGCCCAATAGTAGGTGGGTACGGCATGGCACACGGCGTCGACGAAGGCCAGCATCCTGAGAACGCTCACCTCGGCGAATCGCGCGAACAGTGTCACCTCCTCCTCCTCCTCCCGTTCTTCTTTCCGCGCGCCCCTTCTTCTTCCATAAAAATGGATGGGGACTCCAACCACCCCTGGCCCAATGCTGAATCCGCTCCTAAATGGAGGATCCATTCCACGTCTAGCTCCGAGAACCACCTCTCCACGATGAGCTTTTCGTGGTCAGGACCTCCGCCGTTCGCCTCCACTGACGAGCCGCCACTAAACGCTTGGATGATGCCCCGGATGTAACCGTCGTTGAGCATCTGGAGCGCGATCTCCCGGAGCTCGTGGACGCCATTGAAGCTTGCAGTCCCCCAGCCGCGAAAGGACGACATGCCGTCGGTGGAGGAGAGCCCCGAGCCAGAGTACGATGTAGCATGTAAGGAGGTCGAGCTGGCGCTCGACGAAAAGCTACTCCCTCTCTCAGCACCCCCGTCGTTCCGCGGGTAGAAGCGTGCCGACCTGCCCGCGCCGATGGAGACACTCCAGATTGGGTCGTGTTGACGCCTTCTCGGAGCGCCAAACACTCAACAAGAACCGGTGGCGGTGCTCTCTGGTCAGGCGCGGACGATCCGCGGCACAGGGCCAAACGGTCCGCGACCTAGCGCAGGGGCTAAGGTTCCCTACCTGACGGCCGGACGGTCCGCGCCCTAGGGCCGGACGGTCCGCGCGTGCGCAGGGAGCGGCGAAGGTCGCCGGCGGCGCCTGGATCTCGCTCCCGGGAGGGACCCCGTCGGGGAGGAGAGATCCTAGGTGGTGTCTAGGCTCGGGCAGGCCGACCTAGACTCCTCTAATTGACGTAGAGTCGAGGAGAGGCGGAGAATTTGGGGATTGGAAGGCTAAACTAGGGCTAGACTAGAACTACTCCTAATGCATAAAGTAAAAACGAGTAATAGACTTGATTTGATCGATTGTTTGGGGGTTCAATCGGCCGTAGCCCTTCATCTATATAAAGGGGGAGGTCTGGATCCGTTTCCAACTGTTACCCGAGTTAATCCCGCAGTTTTAGGCAACAAATCCCGCGAGAAACTAGGAACCCTAACTGACTATGCGCGCGCGCGGACCGTCCGCGCCGCCATCGCGGACCGTCCGCAAGGCTCATTTTAGCCTTCAACATATGCCCCCCTGCCTTTTGGTGAAGGTTGACGAACCAAAAGCATATGAACTAAACCTGATGTAAGTCATCGGCTTTTCAAAATAGAGATCATTCAATAAAGTACAAATGTATAAAGGCCGTTTTGGATTGTATCTTTCTCGGCCATGACCATTTCATTAATGGATCCAAATGAATAGAATGGAGGTGCCCCCAGCCTGGATAGACAAAGGGACTATACATGTACCATGCATTCATCACCATGCTATTCCACATTTGGGTAGGACAATATACCGACGATGAATAAACGGGTGGAAAGTACCCTGGTCTCATAGGATGAACAGACGATGCTTGTCGCGTCGCCTTTTGGGCCATTTTGTTCGGCCGTTTCGTTTTAGTAGGTGACCGGGGTTTATTTGTTGACCGATCACGTGGAATGGTCTTTTTACTAGCATTTTTGGAGAGCAACTGATCAACAGTAGAGTCAGCTTTGATCAGCCGACCATTTGTGCTTCGTCGTTGTGTCTCCTTCCCTTTTAAGGTTTTGTGTGGAGGCTGACGCCTTTGGGCATAGGCGGACTGTCCGGCAGAGTTAGCCGAACCGTCTATCTGAACACCGGACCGTCCGCACGTAGGTGCCAGATCGTCCGTGATGCTCAGGACAGGCTGTCGTGCTTGACTCATTAATTGTGCCTGCCCCCCGGTGCCTCCGGACTTTTTAGCCTATCGTCCGGAGCCTTTCGAACAATCTCCTTTTGTGATATATTCGACGTGTGAGGACTACCAATGATGATGTCTTTGCTTTTGCCTTTATCGGCCATTTCGGGCCGAACTAAGATCTTTTTGCATGCGATATCTATTGTATTAACAGGAAATGGTTGTGTGTCCACTTGCATTTCCTGAAAAGCCAATCGACCCTCATTTATGGCCGATTGTACCTGTCGACGAAAAACATTACAGTCATTGGTGGCATGAGAAAAAGAATTATGCCACTTACAATAACCACATCTCTTTAATTCATCTATAGGAGGGATAGTATGAGTTAATTTAATGTTGCCATTTTTAAGTAGCTCATCAAATATCTTATCGCATTTGGCAACATTAAAGGTAAATTTAATCTCTTCTTGCCGATTCTTTTGAACCGGCTGTAAGGAAGAACATGCTGAAGATTTGGCCTTTGTTGGCCAAATAAACTCAGCGGTATATCATCTGCGGATTCATCATCTAAACTATCACGCTCTATTAGATGTATAGTACGGGCGGCCGATTTTGATGTCTCTTTAAATCGGCTTTCACAGGCTAAAGCCCGCTGATGTAGCTGGGCTATCGAAAAGAACTGGGTCCCATCTAATTTGTCTCTTAAGTAGGATAGCAACCCATTAAAAGCTAACCCTGCTAGCTCTTTGTCTGCGACATGGATCCGAAAGCATCGGTTTCTAGTGTCCCGGAATCTCCGGATATAATCATTAACCGATTCTTCGCGTCCTTGTCGAACTGAAGCTAAGTCAGCTAGTCCTAATTCATATTCCCCGGCAAAGAAATGTTCATGAAATTTACTTTCTGACTCATTCCAGGAATTAATGGAATTAGGAGGCAGGGCGGCGTACCATGCAAAAGCGGTACCAGTAAGGGATAGAGAAAATAACCGAACACGAAATGCTTCTCCATCGGCCAATTCACCTAGGCGTGCTAGGAACTGGCCTATGTGTTCATGTGTGCTTCTCCCATTCTCACCAGAAAACTTAGAAAATTCTGGTATCCTTGCCCCTTGTGGATATGGGACAGTGTCAAACCGGTGATTATACGGCTTTTGGTATGATTGCCCTACTCTGGCTACACTAACTCCGAACTTATCTCGAAATAGTTCGGTCATCTCTTCCCTAATTTTTTCCATTGCACCCGGTGGCAGACCACCGGACCCAGGGCTGTGGGGCTCATTTGGTCGGGTATTAGTATACCGACCTTCTTGCCGTGACCGATCGATAGTGTTGATCGGTCTGTGGTTGTATGGTACGTTATGGTTTAAATATGTAGAGTGCGAAACATACTGCTGCTGAGGTGTGTAATAATTTGGTGCATGGTGTGCAACAACAGGTTCTGCGTATGTGTATCCAGTTTGTCCTGTGGTAAATCCGAACTGACCGGTTGCGTTCACCATTATCGGGACGCCATGTGGTAGTCCTGGTGCAGGCCCGGACTGTCCGGCAGGGAAAGTCGGACGGTCCGCGTAAGGGCCAGACGGTCCGGGCAGAAGCTCGGACGGTCCGACCGCGTCCAGGGTCACCGATCTGCCAAGCAGGGACGACGGTGGTCCTAGGGCGGCCCCAGACTGTCCGGCAGAGCAAGCCGGACGGTCTGCATATGGGCCGGACGGTCCGGGCAGAAGCTCGGACGGTCCGACTGTGTTCATGGGTGCCGATCTACCAAGCAGGGATGGCGGTGGTGGTACTTGCCCTGTATATGAGTTCATCGGCATACCATATAATGGCTGGGGCTGCAAATCCCCATTTGTTGCCGATGTATCAGACATAGATATCCTGTTACTAGTCTCATATGATGGAAAACTAGGAGCAACAGACTTCTCCAACGTACGCGTTAATTTTCTAATTGACTCTTCTAACCCTACAATCTGTTGTTTCATTTGATCCTGCTGCTGATCTACATAATATTTAATAGATTGGATATCGTCGGGTTTACTTACGTTGGGGACTTGAAGCGAAGACAGAAGAGATGCAACGTCAGTCTCTCCATGTTTGATAACCTTCTGGTGGCGATCCACCGTGTATTGCGACAAGAATTTCTCCTTCGCTTGGCGCATGTAGTCCTCGTATTGCTGTTGCTCATCAGCTGTTAGATTTTCGACAGCCGTCTTCAGGATATTATCTGGGGAGATATCGCTGTGATCTTTAGAACCGGCCATTTGAGGGCCTGATTTTTAGTAGACCTAAACACCTGTCCCTAGCGGAGTCGCCAAAAAGTATGTTGACGCCTTTTCGGAGCGCCAAACACTCAACAAGAACCGGCGGCGGTGCTCTCTGGTCAGGCGCGGACGGTCCGCAGCAAAGGGCCGGACGGTCCGCGACCTGGCGCAGGGGCTAAGGTTCCATGCCTGACGGCCGGACGGTCCGCGCCCTGGGGCCGGACGGTCCGCGCGTGCGCAGGGGGCGGCGAAGGTCGCCGGCGGCGCCTGGATCTCGCTCCCGGGAGGGACCCCGTTGGGGAGGAGAGATCCTAGGTGGTGTCTAGGCTCGGGCAGGCCGACCTAGACTCCTCTAATTGACGTAGAGTCGAGGAGAGGCGGAGAATTTGGGGATTGGAAGGCTAAACTAGGGCTAGACTAGAACTACTCCTAATGCATAAAGTAAAAACGAGTAATAGACTTGATTTGATCGATTGTTTGGGGGGTTCAATCGGCCGTAGCCCTTCATCTATATAAAGGGGGAGGTCTGGATCCGTTTCCAACTGTTTCCCGAGTTAATCCCATGGTTTTAGGCAACAAATCCCACGAGAAACTAGGAACCCTAACTGACTCTGCGCGCGCGCGGACCGTCCGCGCCGCCATCGCGGACCGTCCGGACCGCGGACCGTCCGGCCTCAGGGCCGGACCGTCCGCAAGGCTCATTTTAGCCTTCAACAGGTCGCGGTAGCTGCTTTGCCACAGCAGTGACGTTGCGGAGCTGTCGAGCTCGACGCTTTCCGGCACTGCGGCAAGCCTACGCGGTGTGCTGCTGCCGTAATTCATGCTCACCTGCAACCATGCACGCGGAGGTACCACACTATTGCAGTTTTATTCTAACTATCAAATACTTCCTCCGTTCATAAATATATGATACAATTGACTTTTTAAAAATATTTAACCACTCGTCTTATTCAAAATAATAATAGCTTATTATTATTTTATTTGTTATATCATTTAATGTAGTTTATGCTTGAGTTAAAATTTTATATTTTTAATAAATATTATAAATAAGACGATTAGTCAAAGTTTTTGAAAAAAAAATCAACGGTGTTATATATTTGTGAACGGAGGTAGTATATACATAAGGTCAGCGCCTACCGATACTCTAAGCGCCACAAGAAAAACAAACATGCATAGAAAGAACGGACAATGCGGGGCCTCAACCTCGAGGTGGTTTAAGATGATAAGATCCCATTAGAAAATGTACAACCCACATAAATGTCATGTATCTTAAGGGATATTAAATGGGTAAGTGCAAAAAACACAAGAGACGGTATCTTGGTGGAGGAACATCACTAGCACGGTTCTCTAGTCTAGCTACAGTTACACTTACAATTGTATCTTGAAAAGTTCTAGTGAATACTCCCTCCGTCCCATAATATAAGGTGTAACCACTTTTTGTTCTTGTCCCATAATACAACGTGTGCTCTCTCTAGACTCATGTACATCGATGCAGTGACATAGAGAGAATTAAATTTATTTCTTGGTCTTTGAACTAGAGGTGGTTATGCCTTATATACTGAGACGAAGGGAGTAAGACACAAGGCTTAAATATATTGGGGTGTACATATAAAGAGGTTTCGTAGGTGTATCTAGTGCTTGAAAAATCATAATATAGTATCTAGGTTGTACATGCCCTTACAGAGTTATCATTATGTGTGGTTAATGTCCCTACCATAGCATGCTGGCTTTTAGATAGAAATGACAATGGAAAATTCTTCGTCCCTATCTCAACAAATGTTCACGGGAAAGTTTTTTCTCCTATCTACATCCTCGTCTAGGAATTTATCTTCGCGGGGATTCTATCCCCGTTACGAAATGCTATATTTAAAGGCAAATTTATATCAAATCAATATAAATTGAATAAACAATATTTAAAATTATAAGAGAGATTTACTTTAAAGTTTAGTTTGTTATTTTATAATTGGTTATATATTGATTTTTAATATAATTTTCACATGTCAATATACTATTTTATGCAATAGAAGTTTGCGGGGAACGAGAACGGAGATGGTTTCCCGCGAACCCGAAACAGACCAAATTTTTCTTGTTTTGATCCCCGTTTGGACTAAATTAGCCTCATACTCATCCCCTAATAGAGGAATTCCCTGTGGGGAATCGAGAATCGGGTCCCTATTGCCATCCCTACTTCAGGAAGGGACCTTCCCCAACGGCTATTACCAACACGTTCGCAGCCTCCGTTCTCGCCACGGAGCCTAGTTGGATCGTGCCCTTCAAAGGGTCTAGTGACACCAGTTGCCCCTGGGTCCCTTTAGGAGCCTTAGATCCACCTGGGAGGCCTCTCGCCCCTAAGGTGGGCCCCTCTCAAGCTCTCGCTCCATCTGTTACAATGCAACAAGATCTAGAGTAGGTAGGCTCTGGTCTCAACACATATCTCTCGGATCCCTCCCATTTCCAGCCTTGACAAGGGAGGCTCTGGAGGCACCACGTGGGCTCAGGCGTGCCACATGTCCGGGCCATCCATGCTGCATATCCGGAGATAATTAAGAGCAAAAGATGTACAAAACAACAATCAACAAAACAGGCACTGGCGTAACAACTTTGTGCCTATCTACTCATAAATAGGAACCAATATTTCTTGGCGTGGCTACAATGCATCTCTATGACATTATGGGTGGCGTACTCAGCACCGGACACATGTCGTATAGTTCCACGGGCAGCTACACAATACCATACCACATTCCATGGACTTCTGAGACGTACGCCCCAATGTATATGACCCCCTTGTCATCCATGACGTGCTCGCGACCTCCCAAATATTAGGTAGCAGCATGGAAGGTGAACATTAACGTCAACCACATTTCCATGTATATGTATGGGCTATACCCACTGGCTTTACCATCTCCAACCTAGGACACATGTCTATAAGAGTTCAAAGTGATATAAAAAACGTAATCCTTAATTGCAAGATAGGATAGGTTATGGCATGGCCCTACCTGTCAGCTGTAACCCTCTATCCCTTGGTCTATAAAGGGAGAAGGTGATCCTTGTGCAAGGAGATAGACAATGTTATAAAGACAATTAGCCAATTCCAGCAACCCATCTCACCAGAAGAGAACGTAGGGTATTATTCTTTGGCGATCTAAACCACACTAAGTTCTGGAATCATAGCTTTTTCTTGATCATGTTCTCCACCTTTATCTGCCCAACAACCGTGTTGGGCCTCGATGAGTGCGGTGAGTAGGAGGTCGACACATCAAAGTCCCCTACTGAATCTTATCAGTGGTACACCCATGTACCCTGACTGATAAATGTTGTCATGGCAAGCCAAGTAGGGGCATTTTTGTGTAGTTTTGGCTACCTCCATGATAGGTGCGGGGCTAGAACCTCGTCGAGGGCCTAGAGTACTGGACCACGTACTTTGATGGGTCCTACCTCAAGATAGGCAGCGGCGCAGGAGTAGTCCTCGTATCGCCTCAAGGGCACAAACTTTGCTTCGCCATCCGCCTCCACTTCAACGTCACCAACAATGTGGCAGAGTATAAAGCCCTAGTCAACGGGCTACAGATCATGGCCAAAGTAGGAGTGCGACGACTCCTTGTGAGAATCGACTCTAAGTTGGTCGTCGACCAAGTCATGAAGGCAATTGAGCCCTATGACCTGTGGATGTGCGCTTACTATGGCGAGGTGCATCAACTAGAAGAGAAGTTCAAAGGCTTTGAGCTACACCATAGCTATAGGCGTTTCAACACCGAAGCCGACGAGCTCTCGACCATTGCATCCAGGTAAAAACACGTCCCCAATGGGGTCTTCGCTTCTGAACCCTCCATCAAGATCAAGCAACTGGAGGAAGAAATAGGCAAGCCCTTCATTGGTAGGCTCTCTGATGGGACCCTCCCAGAATACACAACAGAAGCAAGACGGCTATCCCACAGAGGAAAATCCTTCATGATCATCGATAAGGCGCTCTACAAAACGAGTGCCTCAGGGATCAAACAGAAAAGCATCCCCATCGAGGAGGGACGATAGTTGCTCGTGGACGTACACGGAGTGACGTGCGGGCACCATGTGCCACCTAGATCCCTCGTCGGAAAGGCCTTCAAGCAAGGATTCTAATGGCTGACTGCCATGGCAGACGCTGAGCAAGTTGTCTGGACTTGCGAGGGCTGCGAATACTATGTGCGACAAACAGACATGCTGGCACAAGCCTTGCAAACCATCCCTGTCACCTGGACCTTCACGGTCTAGGGACTAGACCTGGTTAGGCCCCTCAAGAAGGCACCTGGGGGCTTCACCCATTTACTCGTAGTGGTGGACAAATTCACCAAGTGGATCGAGGCAAAGCTGATCGCCAAGCTCAAGTCATCAGAGGTTGTTGCGTTCTTCCGTGGCATCGTCTATCGGTTCAGCGTCCCCAACTCCATTATAACAAATAACAAGACTCAGTTCATAGGGGAACCCTTCCTCTGGTTCTGCAATGACTTCAACATCCACATTGACTGGGCCGCCATGGCACACCCACGAACCAATGACCAGCCGAATGCGCTAACGATCTAGTCATGTAGGGCCTCCCTCGGATCTTAGACAGGTTGAAGAAGTTCACCAGATGTTGGGTCACAGAAGTTCTAGCTATCCTTTGGAGCCTACGTACTACCCCATCTAAAGCAACAGGTTGCATGCCATTCTTCCTAGCGTTAGGTGCAGAAGCAATGCTCTCCATGGAGTTGGAGTATTGGTACCCAAGGGTCCAAGCCTACAATAACGAGCAAGGAGTGGTGGACGCCCAAACCACCGACCTCCTCAATGAGGCACTAGACGTGGTCATCATCCGCTCCACCCAAAACCAGTAGGACATACAACGCTACCACAACCGACATGTCCATAGCAGATCGTTCAATGTCGATGACTTGGTGCTGAGGAGGGTCATGACCACCAAGGATGAGCACAAGCTCTCCCCACCATGGGAGGGATCGTTCATCGTCGCTGAAGTCCTACGCTCAGGAATGTACCGACTCAAGGACGACAGCGACAATCCCTTATCCAACACATGGAACATCGAAAAGCTAAATAAATTATATCCTAAGTTACTCTTTTGTCCCTTCTCTATTTGTACACAAACAAAACATGTCGACCAAATTGCTATGCCGACCACATTATACCCTTAGGACCGCTCAATGTTCTACGACTATTTTCTCTCTCGCCTAAGCATTCTAGTGTCTAGATCCATCTCGAGGCAGATCCACACACTAGAAGGGCCCAGTGACCGCGGCTACAATAACTCAAGATGCTCAATCAAAAGGACAAACTAACCAGGCCTTAAAAGAAAAGATAAAGATGTGGACTTCAACCCAAAAACAACCAAACTCAACGACACATAGCATAAAATCTCATTCACATTTAGTTCAACATTCGAGTTGATTTACAAAGCAAAAGCTAAAGACAAAGTTTAAGGAGCTGTGGCTAGGAGCATCGCAGGACAAGCCCCATGTTGACTCGCCACACTATTAACTGAGCATGAGGGACGACTTGAGCTTCGATCTGATGCAACTCCTCTTTAGTGCGACTCATGATAGGGTCGATCTCATCAAAGTGAGAGACCATCTGTCTAAGGAGCATACTGCTCATGAAGAACGCGCCCTCTAGGACGACACATTCCATGTAGCCCCACAACATTCCCAATTGCTCGGTCAACAAGACCATGGTCTTCACCGGAGGACAAAGATGCACGCATGACATGCCCGCGGCCAACCATAGAGCAGAAGCTCCACGCTCTACTCCGAGAGCAAATCCTCGGCTTGGAGCCACGCGGTTACGGCAGCGTCACAAGCAATTGAGAGCTTGCGCTTCTCATCTTCCGCCATGTTTTGGGTGTCCCGAGCCACAGAGAACATCTTTTAGAGCTCTGCAAAAGAAGAAACGTAAGTAACCTATGACATAGACCAATCAAGAACAACCCGGTTCCTAGAAGGGTGTACCTCTAGATGCCTCGCGTTCTCGCGAGAGCTCTGCATCCAACACCTCTAGGTGAGCGTTAGCTGAGTTTAGTGCCAACTCGGTGTCATCGTCATGCTGGGTCAACTCCGACAAAGCTCCCTAAAGGCAGGACCTCTCCCCCGAAGGGGATCCATGTCACCCTGTGCCTCGTTTCGCTACGTGCATAGGCGCATCACCTCCACCCAAAGCTTCTCAGCCTCAGAGTGAGCACGAACAGCTCCCGCCCCTTTGAATTGGTGGCTTTAGTGCGCAAGTGCTCCACCTGCTACTACGATACAAGCAGTGTGTTGCTCCGTGTCGACGACTGGGTTAGGAGACGCTGCAACTGTCGGTGTTTTGGGTCCGACCGCACACCCGGGGTTGCCCCTCAAGGTGTTTTTTGGAGTAGGATGGTGTCGACGACTGTAGCAAAATGGTTCGTGCCGATCACACGAGGAACAGTGGACAGGGTTTTCAGGTTTGGGTCGCTTAGAGATGCGTAACACCCTACGTCCTGGTGAGTATGCTTGGTGGATGTGGTTACAAAAGAGCTCTCTGAATTGAGATTACAGAGAGTTGACGTGGGTGGCTAAGTAAAAGGTCGATCGATCTGAAGGGGTGCCCCCTAGGCCTTATATACTCGACCGTGGGGCAGTACACGTGGATATGATAACAACAAGTAGCTAAAAGGTAGTGAACCTCTTGAGTTTATCCCTACGTAACCCTCGCCGACTTATCCTCGCATGGCTCCGTTGCATGGGGGCTTCAGCGCGGGAAAGTCGGGTCTCTGTTGCGATTTACTCGCTCGACGTTGTGGGCCGTCCGGGTTTGCACCAATCTGGTCTCACGTCGCTCTGCTTTGTTGGTTGTTTCTCCCCAGGCCCACGAAAGAATGACCTTACGATTTATTGGGCCCTTGGGCCTTTCGTGAGGTCTTTTACTCCTTTAGTGGACCCAGGGGATATCTATCCCCCACAAGCCCCCGATCTTTGGGTTAATTTAGAGGTAATCAGCCCAAAGATCCCAGGTCCAACTTGTGGGTGTTTTGAAGAAAAATGATTTCCTGCTGTCTTCTCTTGCTCCGATCACTCATTTGACTGAAGCTTAGTTTCGAGTTTGTGCCTTAGAGGTCGGCATTTCAATTTGTAGGATTCTGAACTTCATTGGGTGCACCGTGTAGCCCCCGAGCTTCGAGTAGATTTTTTTTAAAAAATAATCTACTCGAAGGTCTTCCTCAGAAATTGTTTCCATTTGTGCTCCTGCGTTTTGATTGAGGGCTAGCCTTTTAATCTTGTCCCACGCCTTAGAAGTTGGCACTATCTTGGCTTGGAATGATAATCCATGGGGTGCACTGGAGGTGCACCCAATGGGTGTAGCCTCCGACCTTCAAGTGGATTTTTGAGGATAATCCACTCGAAGGTCTTCCTTTTGTGTCTTTTTGCTGAAGATTATCCTTTCTGCTTGTAAAAAATTGGCATGATGTCATCCACACTATGTCATCAATATTATACTTCAGAGATCAGCATGTATTTTGTCTTTTGCAGCCGAGTTCGCAATCCATCCATATCTTGCTGGGTAGTGCAATTTATTTGCTCTGTGACTGATTAGACATTTGATGGACGTTCTCTGTCTAGTCTTCAAGTCGTTTCTGTCGACCATATTTTGTACTCCCCTGGCTATATTTGGCTTCCCTCTAATTCTCACTGATATCTCATTTTTGTCTTGAGGCATTCACTGCGTGCCCTGCACAGATGTGACCAATTTGAAAAATATACTGATAATTCCTGGGCGTCCCCCCCCAATGGGTGTGGGCAAGGGACGGCTTGGTACGCTAAGTGTTTTAGCCGGCTGCTTCTGAGTAGTAATGTGATGTGACGGCGAGTGTAATCATATCCTTCGCGCTGTTGACTGGAGTCCCAATGGGTGTAGTGTTGCGTGAAACGGCGTCAGCCGCCTGACGTGTCTTCAGACGGGTTGAAGTGCTTATTGAATGCTTTGCAACTGTTCGGTGACCGCGGTTGGAGGTGAGCGGTTGCCTCCTCCTTCTATAAATAACGCCATTGTCTCTCTGGCTTTTTCACATCTCTTCGCTGTTCTTCTGCTGCCTTCCTCGCCCCTCTCCTTTCTGCCTCCACCATGGGCAAGAACAACAAGCGCAAGCGCGAGCCAACTCCTCCATCGGAGGAGTTTGGTGACTCGGAATACTCGGAGGAGGAGTTCTCCTCCGAGTCCGAGGGGTCTCCGGCTCCCGTCTCTCCCCCGACGTCGTCTGATGACTCAGACGACTCCTAGGGGATTGCCGCGGAAGTCTGGACGTACATCCGGGCCGTCGAGCGCTCCGGGCTCGAGGGCTCGGATGAGTCGGAGTACTCCTCGGATGAGGAGGACTCGGACGGCGGCGAGGACGAGGACGACGACGACGACGGCGGCGACGACGACGACGGTGGCGACGGCGACGGTGACGGTAGCGGTAGCGGCGGGGGCAGCGGCGGCGGCGACGAGAGCAAGGCAGCACCAGAGGCGGCAGCAGCAAGGGCAGCACCAGGGTCGGCGGCGGTGGCAGCAGCAGCAAGGCCAGTGGCTAGACGCCACTGGTCTTTAGATATTAGTATAGTGTAGTTAGAATAATGTAGTAGTAATGTAATGTAGTAATAGTAGGGAAGCGTCAACTCGCAAAGAGTTGATTTGTAAGCTTATTGTCTTCCCTTAATGAAAGAATGACGTTGGCTTCCTCTTGATGACTCGCTTTGCTTGATTATAAAACTGATTCTTTTGAGACAGTAGATGAATAACTTGGACATCACACTGACGCTTCCAGAAGTAGCTGCTGAGTAATCTTGTAGTCTGTGTCGACGTTTTAGAAGTAATGCCGAGCGACTGAACGCTATACCAGCATCTTAGAGGCAATGCCGGGTGATTGAAGGTCGACGTCGGCATATTAGAAGTAATGCCGAGCGATTGAACACGAGACCAGCGTTTTAGAGGCAACGCCGAGTGATTGAAGGTCGTCGTCGGCATTTTAGAAGTAATGCCGAGCGATTGAACACGAGATCAGCGTTTTAGAGGCAACGCCGAGTGACTGGAGGTCGGCATCGGCTTTTTAGAGGTAATACCGAGCGACTGAATATGAAATCAGCGTTTTAGAGTCAACGCCGAGTGACTGGAGGTCGGCATCGGCTTTTTAGAGGTAATGCCGAGCGACTGAATATGAAATCAGCGTTTTAGAGTCAACGCCGAGTGATAGCAGACCGCATGAGCTATTTTGAGGATGATAACCGAGTGATGAGGTGGCCCATCGGCTTTTTGGAAATAACTGCCGGATGACCACGTGGCATGCTGGGGTTTTGGAAATAACCGCCGGGTGATGACTGGGCACTTTTTGAAACGGTATATGGCTCGAGAATATCCCATAAGAGCTGCGCTTTTAGCCGCCTTTGCTTTCCGTGCCCTAGTTCTTGCATTCCCGCTTCCGAATCCTCCCTGCCATTCGCCTCCTACTCTACTCGCTGGTGAAATCGAGATGGCGCCCAAGAGGAAGACTGCGAGCTCGTCTGCTGCGGTGATCCCTCCGATCGACCCCAACAGCCAGTTGCCTTTCGCAGGTAACCATATGTCCATTATTTCCGAAGCTGAACTTTTCCACCTCGTATCCATCGGGGTTCTTCCTCCGCGAGAACTCTGTTCTTGGCGGATTTGCCACGGGACTACTGTCCCGACAGAGGATACCCACGAGTCTGTAGTTTACGCTCCTTTTCTTCTCCGCGGCCTCGGCCTTCCCATCTCTCCCTTTTTTTGTGGCCTCCTTGATTTCTACCACATTAACTTGACCCATTTGAACCCTAATTCCATTCTGCAAATCTCCATTTTCGTTCACCTATGCGAAGCCTTTCTTGGCGTGCTGCCGCATTTCGGTTTATGGAAGTATTTGTATCATTGTCGTCCTAGGATGGCCGGTGGACAACATCAGTTGGTCGGAGGTGCCAGTTTGGAGATGCGTCGCGGGCGGAAAACTGAGTATCTTGAGATTCCCCTTAAGGACAGTATTAAGAGATGGCGCCTAGAGTGGTTTATAGTTGATAATTATGGGAATTCTCTCCCCTCCCGGTCGGGAAGACAGCCAGACGTTCGCACCCCGAGCTGGACTGAGTCTCCCACAGACCAGGAGGTAGCTGAGGCAGGCGTGTTGCTAGCTGAAGTTGGACTGCTGAAAGAGAGAGGTCTAACTGCTGAAGCTATGGTTGCTGACTTTGTTTTCAAGAATATCCAGCCACTGAAAGACAGGGCCTATCCAGCTTATCTGTACCGAGGGCTAGCCGACTCAACTCGGGTTACCAACAGGAGAATCCCTTCTGCAGACTTGGTGAGCCGACTTGAAATGATCCTTAGGGGCAAGGTGTCAAATGTTGGTGCTCCAGTGGCGTACTCGGCCTGGAATTTGCCTCCTCCCAAAACTTTCACCCTATTTGTATCGAATCCACCTGTTACTGATGGCAGTTTGGGCCTTAGAGTGCGACCCTCTGCTGAAGAAGTCAGTGCTTTGGTTGTTTCGCTTGGGGAGATTCCTGATGACGAACAGCAGGTCCATTTTGAGGTGCCCCTGAACCCTAGTGATGCGGATATAAATGCCACGCTTGATCTGCTAGCTGAGGATTCCTCCGACGCCGCTCCTACTGGTACGTTGGCAGTGGTGCCCCTTCCAGAGGTTGATACAACTTTGGATGTCCAGAAACCTGTCAGTACTCGCCCGAGGCGCCCTAGCCGAACCAGTCAGCCTAAGCCTTCTGCTGATGAGCAAAAGAAGAAAAGAAGACGCCTCCGGCGAGTATCCAGTTTTGATGAGGATGCTGGTACCTCAGTTCCTGCTACTGAAGAAGTGCCTGCGACTGGACTTACTAACGCTGACCCCAATGGGTGTACCCAAACTGCTACTGATCCCAATGTGGGCGCTCCTTGTGTTGTCACTGTGGAAGATGAGGAGGAAGAAAATGAGGCTCCTTTAACTCAGAAAAACAGTCGGCAGTTCATCGCCAGCAGTGAAAGTAGCGGAGTTCCTTCTCCTGCTTTGTCTGCCCTCATTGGTCTGCAAGAACTGTCCCTGGCCAACTTTGATCAAACTCTTGAGGATATGGTCCCAGAGGACTTGTTATCAGAGCCAGTGGATGATGATGCAACGGAGGCTTGCGCTGCCGTGCCTGATGCTGGGTTGAGGTCATCCCGTGCCTCGTCGACCTTAGAGCGCGATCTCGGGGGTCGGGATGCTATCTTGGATTGTCCTGGTCCCATGGAAGTGGCTGAAGGCCCGTCAACCTTAGAGGTGGTTACTGCAGAGAGTCTGGACCTCAAGAATGGTGCTGACACATGCCCAGCCCCCGAGGATGTCGCCGGGGATGACTTAGCTTGGGTGAAGAGTGTAAGCCACTGCCCAGCCCCCGAGGGTGCTGCCGGGAATGATCCGGCTCAAGTGGGCAGTGCCAACTATGACCCAGCCCCCGAGGGTACCCAAGCAGGGTCTCCTTCCTGCACTTCCATGGACGTTCACGCGGGATCACCTCCACACTATGGCTGCATGGTGGTAGCCCAAACTTTGGACCAGGGAGTCGCTTTAGAGGGTAGCGTCCCCGCTGATCGGGCGTTTGGCTCTGTTGAAGGCGCTGAGCTGATTCCTACTGGTCCGTTGCAAGCTGCTTCGGGTGGTGGCCTTGCACCTGGTTATCAGCTGATTTCTCCTGATTTGGGGATCCCTTCGTTCTTTTCCAACCTCCAGGTACTGTGCTGTATTTTAGCTTGATCTTTACATTGCATGAACTTTTGTTATTATGCTCATCTGTTCTTCTCATCAGGTTTTGGTGGATGGGATGGCCAGCCAGCTGAGATTGCAGGGTGCTTCCGTCCCAGAAGTGGCTTCGTCTCTTGCGTGTTGGAATCCAGCGTCACTTCATCGTCGTGTATCCGAGTTGGAGGCAACTAACGCTGGTCAGTGCCCTTTTTCTTCTCTTCGTCTTTGTTGTGGACTGTTTTACCTTCTGACCTCGTTTTGTTTGATTACCTCTTGCTAGGAATGACTCGGCAGATTGCAATTTTTGAGGAAAAGCATTCCCGAGATCAGGCTGAAATGGTTCAACGGTGCGCTGACTTTGAGGAGAAGTACTCTCAGAGCCAAACTGAACTAAATCAGGTCTCTGCTGCCTTGGATGACGCCAATGCCCTGAGTTCTTCTCTTCATGCTCGGCTTGACTCTGAAAAGGTAACTTACAAAACTGTGCCTTGCCTTGCTATGTTCCTATTACTTGCTTGGTTTCTGAAGGAGTTGATTTTTGTTTGCAGGAGGAAAAGCGTATCCTTGCTGCTTCTCGTGACAATCTTGACAGATTGTATCGTGATTCTAGCAACTCGCTGTCAATCTTGGAGAGGAGTCACCGTTTTACAATGGAGGAACTGGACAATCAACGTTGTAAGCTGCAGGAATCTGCGGACGAAGTGACCCACCTTAAGCAATTGATATCAGCAAAGGATGCCACCATCAAAGAACTCCGAGCTTCCAAGAAATCCATTGCCCAGGAGTTAGAGGCTGCTTGGCTGGCTGCTAAAGTTGCCGAAGAAACTGCTGCTACTCTCAAAGCCCAGCGCGATAAAGCCATGGACAAGGCTATTCGGGTGGGACGAATCTTAATGAGGAGACCCGGCGTGGTTGTTTCTGAAGACATAAAGGCTGACGTGAATGCTGCCCCTGATTCCTCGAGTCGCCCTTCTTCGTCGGTCGCTCCTGAGAAAGACATTGCGAAATAGAGAAACATTTTGCATGCTCTGAGCGCGCGGTTAGCATGATCGAGTATTTGTTAGAGGACATCAATTTATCATTCGAATGACATAATTACTCTCTTATTGTATCAGAATTTATTGGTTTGTAAATTTGTGGTAATGAAATGACGCATGATGATTATGAAATTTGTTTGCGGGATATGGAAGTCATCCCCTGAATTACATAGGCGCGAGTATGTTGCACCGGCTTAAGTCGCCACTGATTTTAGCCGATAGCTCCGTTAGTAGGGTATAGTGGTCACCCCGAGTTAAGTAAGCGTGAGCATGTTGCACCGCCTTAAGTCGTTGCCGACTTAAGTCGATTGCTCCGTTTGTAGGGCATAGTGGTCACCCCGAGTTAAGTAAGCATGAGCATGTTGCACCGCCTTAAGTCGTTGCCGACTTAAGTCGATTGCTCCGTTGGTAGGGCATAGTGGTCACCCCGAGTTAAGTAAGCATGAGCATGTTGCACTGCCTTAAGTCGTTGCCGACTTAAGTCGATTGCTCCGTTGGTAGGGCATAGTGGTCACCCCAAGTTAAGTAAGCGTGAGCATGTTGCACCGCCTTAAGTCGTTGCCGACTTAAGTCGATTGCTCCGTTGGTAGGGCATAGTGGTCACCCCGAGTTAAGTAAGCGTGAGCATGTTGCACCGCCTTAAGTCGTTGCCGACTTAAGTCGATTGCTCCGTTGGTAGGGCATAGTGGTCACCCCGAGTTAAGTAAGAATGCAAGTCAATCATAAACGAGCTGAGTATCTTTGAAATCTCTCTTTATTGATGACATATTTCCACTTTTCAGAATACATTGTCGCCCCAGCAGTTTTGAAATACAGCTAGGGATAAAACTTTCTGAGGTGCTCTATGTTCCAGGAGTTCCCAACTTCTGTGCCATCCATCAGAGTGAGGCGATACGATCCGGGCCGAGTGACTTCTGTTACTATGAAGGGTCCTTCCCATAAGGGTGATAACTTGTGCCGTCCCTCCCCCGTTAGAATTCGGCAGAGGACGAGGTCTCCTACTGAAAAGGACTGTTGCCGCACAGCCTTGTCGTGATAGCGCCTTAGAGTCTGCTGGTACCGTGCTGATTGGATTACCGCATTCAGCCGTTCTTCCTCAAGTACATCAATGTCCTCCAACCTGGTGGCCTCAGCTTCTGCTATGCTTTCGAAGATCAACCTTGGCGCCCCAAACTTGAGATCAGCAGGTAGCACTGCCTCCGACCCATAGACCATGAAGAAAGGAGTGTTTCCATGCAAAGCTCGGCTAGGTTGGGTTCTTAGGCTCCAAACGATATAGGACAATTCCCTTATCCACTTTCCTGCGAATTTTTCATTCTTATCAAAGACCTTTTTCCTGAGTGCCTCCAATATCATCCTGTTGGCTCGCTCAACCTGCCCATTGGCTCTTGGATGGGCTACAGATGCATACTTGATCTGAATGCTCTTTTGCTCGCAGAAGTCGAAGAATTCTGAACTTGTGAAGTTGGATCCTAAATCGGTTATGATGCTGTTTGGTATCCCGAATCTGAATATTATGTCTTGTATGAATTCCACGGCCTTAGCAGAGGTTAAAGAGGCAATGGGCTTCAACTCTACCCATTTAGTGAACTTGCCAATCGCTACCAATACATGAGTGTATCCCCCTTGAGCTTTCTTGAAAGGTCCAATCATATCCAGTCCCCAGCACGCGAAAGGCCAAGTTACTGGTATGGTCTGCAGTTGCTGTGCTGGCATGTGTTGTTGCTTTGACAAATATTGGCAGGCTTCGCACCTCTGAACTAACTCGGCTGCATCGTTCTTTGCTGTGGGCCAATAGAATCCTGACCTGAAGACCTTCCCGACTAGTGTTCTAGAGGCTGCATGTATTCCGCATTGCCCAGCATGGACCTCCTCCAGAAGTTGCTTCCCAGTAGACGAGAGAATGCACTTCATGAGGACGCCTGATGCACCCCTTCTATATAATGTCTCCCCAATAAGTGTATAGTGAGCTGACTGTCTTGCAATGCGCTCTGCCGAATTCTTGTCGTCTGGTTCTTCTTCATTCTTTATATACTTAATGATCGGCCTTCTCCAGTCATCAGGGTTTGACTCGGGTTGATCTATGATGTTGCACTCTTCTGTTTGATCGATTGAGATACTCGGTTGCAGAATTTCTTGCACGAAAACTCCGGGTGGGACCTGAGTTCGACTGGACCCTAGCTTGGACAATACATCGGCTGCTGTGTTCCGATCTCTTTCTACATGATGAAATTCCAGACCCTCGAATTTATCTTCCAGCTTTCGGACGGCAGTGCAGTATTTTCCCATTGAATCGCTTGAGCAATCCCACTCCTTGTTTATCTGGCTGATGACTACCAGAGAGTCTCCATATACCATCAATCTTTTGACGCCCAACGATATGGCAATGTTCAATCCATGGATCAAAGCTTCATACTCGGCTGCATTGTTGGAGGCCGGGAATAGCAACTGGAGGGCGTACTTGAGGTGTTCGCCTCCAGGCGCAGTGAAGAGAATCCCTGCTCCTGCTCCCTGCAACTTCAGTGAGCCATCAAAATACATTCGTCATACTTCTGCAGTCTCCGGGTTGTCTGGTACTTGTTGTTCGGTCCACTCTGATACGAAATCAACCAGTGCTTGAGTTTTGATGGCAGTGCGAGGTCGGAACTCGATGTCATGAGATCCCAGCTCGCAAGCCCACTTGGCTATTCGACCGATGGCTTCCTTGTTGTGAAGAATATCCCCTATTGGAAAACTTGTAACTACTATGACTTTGTGGTCGTCAAAGTAGTGACGCAGCTTGCGGGCAGTTAGAAGTACTGCGTATAATAGCTTCTGAACTTGAGGATACTTTTTCTTTGAGGGGCCTAGGACTTCACTAATGAAGTAAACAGGATGTTGTACTGGATAGGCATGTCCTTCTTCTACTCGCTCGACTACCAATGCGGTGCTTACCACGTGAGTCGTGCAAGAGATATACAGTAGCAAATCTTCAGCTGGTTGAGTTGACGTAGCTCGCCGGGGTGGTTTTAGTACTGGTGGTGTGGTCAAGAATTTTTTCAGAGCATCTAGAGCTTCTTGTGCTTCTGAAGTCCATTGAAACTTATCCACCTTCTTGAGTAACTTGTAAAATGGCAAACCTTTTTCTCCTAGCCTGGATATAAATCTGCTCAGAGCTGCCATACATCCAGTAAGTCGCTGAACCTTCTTTTGCGATCGAGGTGCTTCCATCTTCATGATAGCTTCAATCTTTTCTGGATTAGCCTCAATTCCCCGGTGGCTGACGATAAACCCGAGCAACTTTCCTGCTGGTACCCCGAAAACACATTTCTCGGGATTAAGCTTCCATCTATACCGCCTCAGACTGTTGAAAACCAGTTGTAAGTCTTTGATGAAGTTTTTTGAGTCCTGCGTTTTGATTACCACGTCATCCACGTAGGCCTCCACACGCTTGCCCCAGTGGTCGGCTAAGCATGTTTGAATGGCTCTCTGGTAAGTTGCCCCAGCGTTTTTGAGGCCAAACGGCATGGAGGTATAACAGAAAGCACCAAACGGAGTAATGAATGCCGTTTTTTCTTCATCTTCCTTTGCCAGACTAATTTGATGGTATCCGGAATAGCAATCCAGGAAAGACAGCATAGAACATCCAGCGGTGGAGTCCACCACCTGATCTATCCTCGGGAGCCCGAAAGGATCCTTCGGATAGTGTTTGTTGAGATCAGTATAATCAACACACATGCGCCAATCCACTTTATTCTTTTTGAGTACAAGAACAGGGTTGGCTAACCACTCGGGATGTAACACTTCTCTAATGAATCCAGGCGCGACCAAGCGAGCTAACTCGGTGCGAATGGCCTCTCTCTTGTCGGGCGTGAAACGACGTAGTTTTTGCCGAATCAGCCTTGCCTGGGGATAGACTTTCAGTTTGTGCTCGGCCAGTTCTCTTGGGACTCCCGGCATATCCGCAGGTTGCCATGCGAATACATCTCGGTTATCTTGCAGAAACTGGACGAGCGCGCTTTCCTATTTGTCGTCCAAGCTGGAGCTGATGATAGCCGTCTTGCGCTCATCAGCGAACCCCAGGTTGATTCTCTTGGTTTCTTCAGTCGGCCGCATAGAAGTCGCGGTCTGAGCTTCGCTTGCCGGTACGGCGAGGTCTTCCTCAGGCTTAGAGTTCGCCAGTGTGGAAGGGACCGTCGATGGCTTGGCGGTGAGGGCTGCTTGAATAGCCACTCGGAAACACTCTGTGGCACCTTGGAAGTCGGCGCGCACAGTTATGATCCCTTGCGGTCCTGGCATCTTCAGTATCATGTATGTGTAATGCGGAATGGCCATGAACTTGGCCAATCCAGGCCTCCCGATGATGGCGTTGTACCCACAGTCGAAGTTCGCCACTTCAAACCTCAGGAACTCGGTTCTGTAGTTCTCCGGAGTTCCAAAGGTGACTGGCATGTAGATGTGGCCCAGCGGGTACTCCCCTTCTATCGGCACGATGCCGAAGAAAGGAGTGTCCAACTCGTGGAGCTCTTTAAGGCGAACTCCTAAGCCTTGGAGCGTCCGGGGGAAGGTGACGTTGATGCTGCTCCCCCCGTCCACTAGCACTTTCTTTACCCGGCTTTCTCGGATCACCGGATCGACGAGGAGCGGATATTTGCCTGGATGGTCAAAGTTGAGCCATTGATCTCCCCGAGTGAAGGTGATCGGGTGTTCTGACCACCGGTATGGGGCGGGAGGACCAGTGGTCGCCACCAGTATCTGGCGGTCGTTGAACTTTTGTTGTCTCTTGTTCTCCTGCGACCCATGTCCACCGAAGATGACGTTGACCTCCCTGTCGACGCATGGGAAAGCTCCTCCTCCTCCCTCCTCCGGCCGATGAGGTTGTCGTGGTTCATCCGGTCCTCCCCTCGGCGGAGGAGGAGGTAGAGGTTGGAAGGGTCGGCCATGCCCAATGGAGTGCTTGAAGTCCCGGCAGTTGCGAAGAGTGTGGCGCCTGTCCTTGTGGTATGGGCACTGGGTGTCGAGGATGTCATCCAGCGTGCGCTCGCCTCCGCGAGGTCCTCCTCGGGCGCGAGAGGCAGGTGGTCCGGCGGCGTGTACTTCTTCGCGAGGCCTCTTCTCCCAGCGTTTGTCGGGTGGCTAGTTCGCGTCGCGTCGTGGTGCTACCGGTGCAGGCTTTGCTCCTCCGATGAGGTCCTGAGCTCGCTCGTCGGCGGTGATGTAGAGGTCGGCTTCCCGGAACAGCTCCTCGGAGGTAGTCGGCGCCTTCTGTAGTATGGCTCGGACGAAAGCCGAGTCATTGGATCCTCTGTAGAAGTCCTCGATCACAGCCGCCTCCGTGACCTCGGGGATAGGATTTCTCATGGTCTGGAACCTTTTGAGGTACGACCGAAGAGTCTCATCCCCCCGGCGCTTGATCGATTTGAGGTCCCACGGTTGCGCTGGCTTGTCGGAGAGGGACTGGAAGTTGGCGGTGAAACGTCGACTGAAGTCTCCCCAGTCGTCGATGCAGTGTCGGGGTAGATGTCATAGCCACTGTAGCGCATCTTGCCCAAGGACGATGGGCAAATTCGCGGTCATAACGTCCTCAGATGCCCCGGCAGCTCGAGCGGCGGTGGTGTAGACGGCTAGCCAACCCCCTGGATCCTGCTTAGGTTCATATTTGTCGACATTGGATACCTTGAAGTTGGGAGGCCATTGGATGGCCCTAAGGTGCGGAGTAAGAGCGGACACTCCGCACGTGTCCTCCTGTCGTCGGGGACGATGTCTGTCCCGGGGAGAGGAGTTGTGATTGTGGTTCCTCGACCGTCCCCGGGTGGTTCCGCCAGTTGAGGCCGTTGCCGACTCAGTTCCGGTGGCTTGGCTCTGAGTCGGGACGCCATGATCCCTGTCGTACTCCTCCCGACGGCGGATCTCGTTCTCATGCCGCCGCTCGCGCGAAGCATTGATGGAGCTTCGCGCGTCTCGGCGACTGTTGATGGCGTGCCGTAGATCGTTCGGCGGGTGAGCAAGCGGTAGAAGGTGGTTGGCCGCTTGGGTGAACAGTCGTCGGTAGCCCTCAGCGTCAGGAGTTCGAGGAAGTCCATCAGCTATCCGAGCCAATACTCCTCCGACTTCGCTCGGCGTGTTCATAGCTCGGGCGAAGTCAGGATTCAAGTTACGCCCGAAGAATGGATTCTCCCGGTGTTGCCTTGCATCTTGCTCAGCCTGTTCCTGAGCTCGTCGGCGATCACGTCGTCGGGAGTTCCTTCGTTCTCTGAAGACGCGTTCTTCCAGAGTTTCTCCTATCTCCGAGACCTCGTCTCACGAGACAGGCTGCTCCGGATCCCGCTCCCCGGCCGCGTGATGTCGTCGAACGTTCCTGCGCCGGTTCCTCCGTCGTCGGGACTCTCGTTGAGGCGGTTCTTCCCCGGGTACGGTCGGCTCGTCGTCGGAGACGATAGGCGACTCCACTCTCCCGATGAAGAGGACGTCGGGGTAGAATGGAGCTGCTGTCGTGGCGACTTTCTTTCCGTTCTCCTTTGAGGCCGGAGGAACGGAAAGAACGACTTGCTTTTCCCTGGTCTCCTTCTTCCTCGCGATCCGTGTCCATTCTTTTGTCGGGGAAGTAGACAGCGGAGTCTTCCGGGTCAGCGAGCCCTCGGCCCCCGACTTTCCAGAGACGATCTTTTTCCAAAGAGCTGGAGGTTGCGCCTCTCCGGCATTTTCGGAGTTCGTTGGAGGAGACTTCTTTTCCGGTGGATCCACGATACGGTGTAGAATTCCCTCTTCATCTGCTACAGATGAAATTGTCCCGAAGCAGAATACGGATCCGGGACGCATGGTGATCTTGCTGTAGGAGGTGACGGCCATTGAGCTAGCTTGGATCGTCGACACACCCCCTACCTGGCGCGCCAGCTGTCGGTGTTTTGGGTCCGACCGCACACCCGGGGTTGCCCCTCAAGGTGTTTTTTGGAGTAGGACGGTGTCGACGACTGTAGCAAAATGGTTCGTGCCGATCGCACGAGGAACAGTGGATAGGGTTTTCAGGTTCGGGCCGCTTAGAGATGCGTAACACCCTACGTCCTGGTGAGTATGCTTGGTGGATGTGGTTACAAAAGAGCTCTCTGAATTGAGATTACAGAGAGTTGACGTGGGTGGCTAAGTAAATAGTCGATCGATCTGAAGGGGTGCCCCCTAGGCCTTATATACTCGACCGTGGGGCAGTACACGTGGATATGATAACAACAAGTAGCTAAAAGGTAGTGAACCTCTTGAGTTTATCCCTACGTAACCCTCGCCGACTTATCCTCGCATGGCTCCGTTGCATGGGGGCTTCAGCGCGGGAAAGTCGGGTCTCTGTTGCGATTTACTCGCTCGACGTTGTGGGCCGTCCGGGTTTGCACCAATCTGGTCTCACGTCGCTCTGCTTTGTTGGTTGTTTCTCCCCAGGCCCACGAAAGAATGACCTTACGATTTATTGGGCCCTTGGGCCTTTCGTGAGGTCTTTTACTCCTTTAGTGGACCCGGGGGATATCTATCCCCCACAGCAACTAGGAGTGATACTCAGGTGAGGAATCCCAAAAACACTGAGGGGCATAAAGGAGATGAGACTTACCACGTCGAAAGGGAGCAACTCTTGTGCGATCGACACATGCACAATCGCCGATGCTTCCATGGCAGAGGCGTCGCAGCCCTCGATGATCTCCAGGCTCTTGGTTGCCCGGACGGAGCCTCCTCAACAAACCTCCTCTCCTCTGCCTCCATCTCCTCCACTCCAGGCCCTTCAAGGATAAGGTGAAGATCCTCGGAGCCCTCCTCTAAAGCAAGCAGCAAAGAGACCACCACCCTCTATGCGGTAGGAGGGTAGGGACCCGGTGCATATGGAAGCTGGACCCCAGCGACGTCCGCCACTAATGACATCGCCTCAGTCGAGTGGCCCACTGTCGCACAACTCAAAGGCGAAGGGTCCATGGGTGATACCTGTTGTCGGTGTTTAGTCCTGACTGCGCACTATGGGGTAGCCCACATAGTGCTTTTGGAAGGATGTCAACGTCGATCACTGCTCGATGCTATGTGCGATGCATGTCAAAACACAAGATTTATATAGGTTCGGGCCGCGTGAACGTGTAACACCCTACATCATGTGTGGTGTTGAGTATTAGATTGCTCTGAGTTTGCAGATTAAAGGTAGTTGTGGAAGTGAATGAAAGAGTTCCTATCAATTTAATGGTGGGCGAGAGAGAGAGAGAGAGAGAGAGAGAGAGAGAGAGAGAGAGAGAGAGTTTTTTTGGTAGGGGAATCTCTGCAGCCTTATATAGCTGACTAGAGAGATATCCTATCTTACAGATCGTTTGAGTCTATCATCTTCTATTGCGAGCATGCCTACTCTTCCGGTGTTCGGTTGCTTATCCTCTTAGTAGGTCGCTATCTAGTCGCGTCCAGGATGCGTCTTAGAATCCCTGTCATTCCCCTACGATAATGGCGCATGGATAGCGTTCTTGTGCCGTATTCTTCGAGTTTCTTCCTTGCTGGGCACGTCATCTTGTTTCACGTGATCTTGTTTTGCCTGAATGCAACTCGATAGGATGCACTGTTGGGCGACTTATCAGGGGCTTTTTAGGTGGCCCATGGAACATATTCGTGTTGCGATGACCCATGGGATATATATCTCCCACAAGCCCTCGATGTCAAAGCTAATTTTTTAGAGTAATTGGCTCAAGACTCTAAGAATGAATTAAGCTATTTGATCGTATTTCTTTGAGTGTAGTTTTTTATGCTTTGATTCATTGAGTGTAGCCACTGAGCTTCAAGCTAATTTTAGTATCAATCAACTTGAAGGTCCCAAGATGTTGACTTCGTAGGATTTATTTTACTTCCCTAGTTGCGTATAAACCATGCTTCTGGTCTAACTGTATCTAGCCGACTGACTTTGGCTTGAGGGTGGTTTGGTCGACTAAGGGTCAACCGACTGAGGCCTGGCTGACTGAACTCTAGTCAGGGCATGTCTGGCCAGGCTTGCTAACGCTACCAACTGAATTCAACTGATATAGGTCCGGTTGACTCAGGTTTGACCAGTAAACTTCTGTTGATCTTGAGTTTGTCATTTTGTAGGACTGTCGTTGATATTTCATATATTGTGTTTTCCAGAAAATTCGATCTGTGCACTCAATGGGTGTGCCCAATGCGTGTGTACGTTTTCTTGTCCATAGAATAGTTGCTTGAGGTGTTGGTGTTGTGTTATGCCAAAGGGTGACAGAAGCATGCAATTTCTTGGAATACAATCGGCTCTTGAAGGCTAGCGATGTTTGTTGTACGACTGAAATACAAAGAGGTACCCTTTCATTTCTTTAAATAGACCAACTGTGTGCAGCAAACTCCTTCACTTGCACTTAATTCTTGTTTCCTCCTATCCTCTTATCCTCTTCTAGAAACTCAGATGGCGGGAAAGAAAAACGGTAAGGGTAGGAGGAAGACCAGGGGTGACAAGAGGAAACATCCTCCAACTCTGCCATCAGAGGACTTCGGTGACACAGAGCTCTCTAATGAGAGGACTAATCCGCCGTCCCCTAGCTCCCCATCATCTGTTTGCAAGGATGACTCCATGGGGCTATTGGCGGGGAGAGGGCTTACCTCTAGGGCATCGAGCGGGCCGACCTCGATGACTCAGACGAGTCAGGGGAGGAGGAAGAGGACGATGACGATGACAATGACTATGACAGTGGCGATGAAGGAGGCATGGACGACAATGTCGACAGCGGCAGCAAGGGCAAGGACAGCGGTGGAGACGGTGGCAAAGGCAGCGTTGACGGCAGCAGTAGCAAGGGAAGCAACAGTGGTGGCGACAACGACAGTAGTGTTAAGGGCGGCGACAACGATGACGGCAATGGCGATGGCGGCAATAGTGGCGGCAAAGGCAGCAACGCTGGTGACAAGCCGCCAACGGCTTAGTTCGTAGTATTATGTAGTGTAATAGTAGTTGATAGGTGTAGTAGTAGTAGCAAGGGTCTTTTGCATGGGTCAGTTCATAATGGACTGACTCTTCTTCTATAATGGTGCTTCTGTCCTCATGAATAAAGCTGCTAGTTTATTTCCTTTGATCTTCGTGTTTCTGATCGTGCTCTAGAATATGGTTCATCGGTATCAACCTCTTGTTTTTGCTTAGTTTCCTGTGTCCTCGCAAATTAACCCATGAGATCGATCCTTCACGACTGATTTTGTGTCAAATGTGTTTTCCATCTAACTTAGCTTGTTCGACTTAGCTCGGTCCGAAAAGCGGTTTTACTGTACCGACCCTGTGGCAATCCCGATATATACACATATACTTGACAGTTTCTCGCAGAAACCCTAGCACTGCTTTCGCTGTGCCTTTTCCTTCAAAATTTGCCTGCTCCTGTGACTTAGCACCCAAAACCGTGCTCACGAGGAGACTCATGGCACCCAATAAGAAGAAGCTGGGGACTTCGGCAGCCGCTATCCCCCATCTTGACCCTAATAGACAACTTCCATTTTGTAGTAATTATGCCTCTCTCATCTCCAAGTCCGATTTTTTGTTTCTTGTTAGGATGGGCATTCTCCCCTAAGAGTTGAGTCCATGGCCAGTATAGAAGGGGATTATTGTCCCCATAGATGATACCCACGAGTCTGTTGTCTTCGCTCCTTTCTTGATTCGAGGTTTAGGTTTACCCGTCTCCTCCTTTCGCTATCTTCTTGACTACTATTCCCTTAATCTGACTCATATGAATCTCAATTCTGTTCTACAAATTGCCATCTTCGTACATCTCAGCGAAGCCTTTCTTGGGATTAGCCCACATTTTAGATTGTGGAGGTATCTCTACCACTGTAAGCCAGGTATGGTGGGTGGACAACATCAAGTGGTTGGAAGGGCCAGCCTAGAACTTCGTTGAGGCAAGAAAGCTAAATATTTGGATATGCCCCTGAAGGATAGTATCAAGGGGTGGCGATATGAATGGTTTACCCTTGAAAACCACAACAATTCCCTACCTCCCAGCTTTAGGAGGTAGCCAGATGTGCGAGTGCCTAGATGGATAGAGGGCCCAACTGATTCTGAAGTGACTAAGCCAAGGATTTTGTTAGCCGAGATTGCCAATTTGAAAGACAGAGTTCTGACTGTCGAAGCCTTGGTGATCAATTCCTTATTCAAAAGCATTCAGTCTCTAAAAGAGAGAGCATACCCTGCATAGCTGTATACTGGGGTTAGAGATCCTTCTCGGGTAACAGACAGGCGGATCTCAGAGGAGGATGTCTTGAGCTGAGTTGAGTTGATGATGAGGGGCGCTATTGTTAATGATGGTGCTCCTCGACCCTATTCTGCATGGAATCTTCCTGCTTTTGTAAGTTTTGATCACTTTATTTTCCATTGCCAATCATCGAGTTACTCTATTATTTGTGTTGACAGTACTGCTTTCTTGTTGCAAATTCCTTTTTTGAGTTCGTGTCCAACCCTCTCATTCATGGAGAATGTAGTGGTTCTGGCCATAGGGCATGACTATCTGCTGATGAGATTGAGGCCATAGTTGCTGCTCACTGGGGCCTGTCTGAGGATGATAAGCAGACCCATATCTTAATACAAAAGCCAGCCAATGACTTTGAGATTGAAGCCTCTAAGTGGGAACCATGCTGACTATCACAAAAAGGGTCCATCCCAAAACTGCGAACAACGACAGTTAAACCCCCAAGCAATCCTCACAAATTACTCGGGGGGCTTGGGGGCTACATCTAGAAATGCGCTTGTGTGCACCTGAGATTTCAGTTCCCAACAAGAAAGCCTCCGCGCAACTCCAAAGGAGTTGCACGAAGGCACGAGGGCTGTTGACACATACCAAGGAACAGGATACCCAAAGTATGGCGATAACTCATGGCAGCCCACCTAGGCCGACCAAGCCATGCAGAACAACTCTATGAGGTGGGCTGGCCAACCAAGTCTTTCCGAGCAACTCTGCGTTGTGAGACGGACGGGCCGACCAAGTCCAACTGAGCAACTCTGCGAGGTAGATTGGCCGACCAAGTCCTACCGAGCAACTCTGCAAGGAGGAGAAGCAAAGGGCCATGACGGGCCCATACACTTATGGGCCTTGGTGCCATGTCCCCCTATCACTCGTGCGGCAGGAGCATGCCTATACCCACCTGACGTGAAGGCAAGGCAGGCACTGTTACCTCACACCAGCCACAGTAAGGCACATCACCACCATAGACCGTCTTGCATGGCACCACGGCGCGTCAGAGGGGTGATGGAGTATCTTTAACAATGGGACGAGACGTTGCCGTGTACGACCTTAGTATTCCTCGACTCTGCCTCGTGGGTCCCACCAGGCACCGCTACACGGGGCCTTAGCACCATGGTTCCTACAGTGACCTGTATACCGGATAGACGGAGTGACCAGCCATGCCAGACATACGACTACACACGTACTAGAAGACGACGCCAAGAGAACTACGTCAGTAGGACATCCTTAGACAACAGGTCGCACCCTGCTTTAGACAACAAGTCCCCATGTAAGAGCCTCTCCTTAAACTATAAAAGAGTTCCTTGTAACACGCTCCTTTGAACAATACCATAATCAACACTACACTGGTGCAAGCTTGAACCAATATAAACCTACTGTTTGAGTCTCCTCATTCACCATCCGAAGTGAGTCCATGCTAGCTCCCCCACCAAACAAAAATTCTACTGTGTCCTCAGTTTTTGAAACCACGACATTTATATAACCATTTCTAAGTAAATTAAATATTAAAATTCCACATTAAATATAAACTCTAGAGTACATGTGGATAAAAAAATACAATAACTGGATTTAAATTTGAAAGTTAAAGTTTAGATTTATAATGTAAAAAAATTGCAACAAAGAATTGTATAATTGGATTTAGGTTTTTGCTAAATATATATCTTGCTAGAAAAAATACACCATCAGTGATAATAGCCATTAATATATTCTAATTTCTTAATAACCATCCACCTCTATGATTGTGTAAAATGACAGAGTAATGCTATGGATCTGTATTTAGTCACCTATGCCATTAACAGATATGATCTAAAGTAAACACATTTTTGCATATAAATTGTGAATTTCTCGTTGTTCAAAAACTAAAATACCTCTCAAATGTAAATCTGCAGGGGGTAACTGGATAGCGTAAATTCAATTTTATCGGTTCCTTTTTGAAGTCTTCGGACCAGTGGCCGGTGCAGCCACATAAAAGATGATGTAAGGCTGTGACTAGAAGATTGTATATACGAATCATGCAATACACTATATTAAACTATATACTGTATTGTTTATATAGTGGAGTTTGAAATACTAGATGTAATAGCTGTTTGAACTAGGAGAAAGCTAGAAAGGAAAAGATGTTAGCTCTTTCATAAGTGTTTTGAGCTTTTCTTCAGTCATAATACTGTACTTAGCTGACATGTACCTTAGTACCTAGAGCTAATAGCCCGGACTTGCAAGTTGCAACCGCCAAAGTAATTTGAAGTTCAAATCGGTGCTTCAGATTTCTTACCTGTTTTTTGTTGCGGTGCTGCAGATTTGTATCCGGGCAGATGGTGTTGCTGGGCGCTGGGTTGGGTTGGAGGGGCACTTCACTTTTGCCAGTGGTCGGTGAAGGTGAGAAGCAGCGACGGCCGACGCGTGACCCCGGCTACGAGCAGTTATTACTCCTGGTGGCGCGAGATCTCAGCCGCGGCAGCGCCGCCGCACAGGGAGGCATGGAGCATGGCCGAGCAAGCTCGCGTTGGCACCAGAGTCCGGATGCCGGTTGCGAGTCTGCTTCAAGTCTGCTGCCCTGCTCTTGGTTGGCCTCGGCCGGTGAGAATGGGAAAATACCAAGTGCAACTGGTTCCTTTGTTTTTCTTATAGATATTCCTGGACAAACTAGTGACGCAGGACTCGTCAATACTTGACATTTCAACTTCGCTGGTGCCACTCGCAACTATTGAATTAGATAACGCAAATGTTAGAATGAGGGAGGAACCAGAAAAAAAGAATGAACTAAACCGCTACACTAGTCAGAATTGAAAACATGTTGCAATTTAAATGTGTTGTTTGCATGTAAGACAATCAGAGCGTATAGGCTCGGAATTGTGATAGAACTTTTAGCTATAATCCAATAGTGAGGAATTGAGCTATAATTTTAACTCTGAATTAATTAGATAACAAAATAGCAGAATTCAGAAATCTTGATTCTAATTCTTAATTCTAGACTTCAATATCCACGTCCAAACGTCGTGTCAGTAGTATTGTCCAAGAAACCCAGAGCTTATAGTAAAAAAAACGTCTAAGAATTTTATAGCTGCTTTTATAATAATGAGAAAATGGTCGAGTCTTTTATGACAATTGACAACTTGGGGCCTTTTGGGTAGCTTCGCTGAAAATACTTCAAACCAAGGACGACATGCTACTAAGGGCTGCACGCGTTTTCTTTTCTTTTTTTCATTTTGACTCAGTCTAGCGCACATGACTGATTGACATTTGATAGAGCAAAGGCTCAGTTGAACGTTTGGGTAACCGGTGGAGATTAATTCTAACATTCTTTCTTTTAATATTATCTTATACTTTCAACTTTATATATTTTAATTCTTTTCGTATTCCACTGCAAATTAGTGCATAGAGCATGCTTTGTCGTCACGATCAATTGCCAATAGACTTAACAACTACAATACATGGCCGAACCATGAAAATTATTTTTCGTGGCTTTCATATTTTATATTGACTAGGATTGATTTTTGTCCTAAACGCTCCCATTTGGAATCAAACACAAAAAAGGAAGGCATTGAACAACTAGCGAGGGTCAAATTTTATGACCCTATAAACTTCTCTTCCTTTGTTAGGAATTTTTCCTCTTGGGATGATAAGAGGACCATCAAATTTGACTTATATATTTGTCGGTGTTTCGGACCCGGGGGGCTCTCAGCCGGACCGACTAGTAAAATTTAGTGCCACGTGCCCCTATCCAGATGGGTCGATGCAAGATGAAACACAAGCGACGGGATGAGGTTTATATTATCCTGCACCAGGGGGCGCTTGCAGTAGGGGTTACAAGCGTTGTGATAGAGCGAGAGCGAGAGAGAGAAGGAGAGGGTTCGGCCTTGAGGTGAGCCGTCTGAGGCTGCCTGTACCGCGTCTCTCCTACTCCGGCTGCCTCCACTCGTCAGCGCCGCGCGTCCGTGTGTTCGTACGTCGCACGTTCGTCTCTTTCTCTCCCCCCGTTCCCCCGCCTCCCCCCCGTGGGGCCCTGGACATCCCTTTTATAGATGCAAGGAGATGCCCAGCTGTACAATAGGGGTGTAGCTATGAGCTAACGTGGCTGGCAGGGAAGTGCCTTGAGCCCTGTACAGATAATAACGTGGCCGTCGGGTAGACGCCTTGAGCCCTGTAGATGTACCAACGTGGCCGTCGGAGGAGTGCCTTGAGCCCTGTAGAGGTAATAACGTGGCCATTGGAGGAGTGCCTTGAGCCCTGTAGAAGCATGGCTAATGGTGCCGCATGGATCCCGCTGACGTTTCCTTGCTTCCTAGGGGGTTGGAGAGCAGCCGACGTCATGGACGCACGCGGGGAACCATCATTACCTGTTATCGGAGTAACTTAGATGGGACACCAGTCTTGTTCCTTCGTAGCCTGAGGCGGCTAGCTAAGGGTAGGGTAATGATGGATCCCCAGTAGCGTAGCTGATACGAGGCCGTGGTCGGGCGAGGCGGCGATCCCTCCGAGGCCGAGGTTGAGGTCGGGCGAGGCGGAGTCCTTCTCCCGAGGCCGAGGCTGAGGCCGAGGCCTGGGGTCGGGCGAGGCGAAGTCCTTCCCCTGAGGCCGAGGTTGAGGCCGAGGCGGAATCGTCCTCCCGAGGCCGAGGCTGAGGCCGAGGTCGGGGTCGGTCGAGGCGGAGACCCTCTCCCGAGGCCGAGGCTGAGGTCGAGGTCTGGGGTCGGGCGAGGCGGAGCTCCCTGTTGCGCCCGAGGCCGAACTCGAGGGAGGTCGTGACTTGCTGTTTGTCAGCCTTTCCCTGGTGGCTGGCACGGTTGCCGAAGCGGGGTGAACAACGCTGTTTTCCTGTCAGAATGGTCAGTAAAGGGGGCAAAGTGACTACGGTCACTTCGACCTTGCCGACTGAGGCACGCGTGTCAGGATAAGGTGTCAGGCGATCCCCGCATTAAATGCGCATGCGATACGGTCGGTTGGTAAGGCGATTCAGACGAGGTCGCTACACGACAAAGTCCGCCCGAGCTGTGCTTCGGGCGAGCCGAGGGTGCGTCTGCTGACTGAGGGGACCCTCGGGCGAGGCGTGAATTTGTCCGGGACTACTGTCCTGGCCCGAGGCTGGGCTCGGATGAGGTCGCGTCCCTTGGTAGACGAAGCCCACGCTTTATCGGTCGCTTATGGTTTGTTCTGAAGATGTTTTCCAGCCGAATTAAGGTGCATTGGGGGCACCCCTAATTACGGTCCCCGACAGTAGCCCCTGAGCCTCGAAGTGAGTGTAGGTACTCGCTTGGAGGTTCTGCCAGATTTTTTGTAAGGGGACCGGCCCTTCTCGGTTATGCTTTGTTCCGGTGGGTGCGCGCGAGCGCACCCGCCGAGTGTAGCCCCCGAGGCCTCGGAGGAGTGGTTTGACTCCTCTTAGGTCTTAATCCTTTTTGTGATGCCTCGGTCAGCCTTGTCGTTCCCTCATGCGGCCCGGCCGTAGCCCGGGTGCATGGTCAGGCTCCGAGTTTTCAAGATGGTTTGTTGACGTGGTCAACGGTTTGGCCGTAGCCTGGTGCGAGAGCAGCCCCCGAGCCTCTGCACGGAGCGAGAGGACGATCAAGGACCGTCTCGACTTTTATTATACGCCCCTTCATCGCCTTTTCGCAAGGAGGAAGGGGGGGAAAGCGCCATGTTACCCCCGGGGGGCACCGAACATGGTGTTTCCGGTGAGCTGCTAACGGGTGATCCGAGTGGACGCCCGAGCCCCGTTCGCTAAGGGTCGGCTAGTGGCCCAGAGGCGCGCTCCAAAAGTACCTGTAGGAGATTTGCTGGACCCGGACCCATTCGATAGGATCCGAGGGCTAGATGCCTCCCTCCGGTGGGATTCCATTACAAATCGTTCCCGCTGGTCTCAGAAATGTCCTAGGGTACCTCAGGAGCGTAGCCCGAGCCTCGGCCATGTAACGGACGTACCCAGGGTCATCCCTAACTCTGCGTGCTCTGGGGCGACTGTCGAACCCTTCCGAGGGGCTAGCCTTCGAACCCCTGATCAGTAATGGGCTCGGAGCCTGAGTGCTCTGGGGCGGTTACCGAACCCCGGAGGGCGCAACCTTCGAACCCCTGATCAGTAGGAGGGCTCGGGGTCGTTTCCTTCGCTAGGAATGATTCTTTTCGCAATATCCCCTTTCCCGGTATCTATGGCAAGAGAGAGAGAGAGGAAAAGGGAAAGGATATAAATTTAAATAATGTGGCATACCTTTTTTGACACGGTCATCATGACGGAGACAAAACGGCGCCCGCTTCGCCTGCCGGAGGTGTCGCTTGCCCTGCCAAGGAGTTAATGCGACAGGACGGGCGATTCGCGGGGCGGCTGTTGTGCGTGCGCGAGTCGTTCGAGGAACAGAACACGGGTGCGTCGTTTTTTTATGCCATGGGAGAGGATGCAAACCTATAGGTGATTAGACTGCTGCTTCCGCACGCCTGTTGCTGGCACTGTTGGGTCACGCGCAGGGCTGCCTTGAGTCGCTGCGCCGGTTCCACAGTCGAGAAGACGCAGCACTTGCGCAAGTGGCCGTGCGTTTCCTCGCACGCAGTGACCGGCGCTCCGGTTACATGACATGTGGGACCGGGCCTCCGTGCTAGACCTCCGGATGCGACGATGCCGAAAGGGTGCGCAACCGTGGTGCGGTTGCATGCTCGCCGCGTGGCGGCCCGCCCTTCCGACCGCTAGTTTCGGCGATGATGCGGGAACGCTTATAACCGCAGGGCGGTTACATGTTTCGCGTGCGGCGGTTCGCCTTCTTCGCGTTTCGGGTCAGCCTGCATGACATGTGGGACCCAGCCCCCGTGTCGTGGGGTGGGAACCCTGGAGCACGTCGGTGGGGACTTTGCCCGTGACGCTTGGGGGTGCGAGTGAGGAGATCTGCCTTTAAAATGGGACCGACCCCCCGGGGGGTAGCCATGCCTTCACACTCCTCGCATCCATCGCGCCTTTCCGTCTTCCGAGCCCCCAGATGGGGCGCACCCGTGTTGCCTTCTTCTTGCTGCTGTTGGAGGAGCGTGACCCCGTGGGGTTGGCGTTCTCCAGTCATCGCTCGGCTTCAAGGATTTTCATCATGCAGCCCGGCTGCATTCCCCCACTGGCGGCCACCCAGGATGATGACCGCAGGCCTCGTGGCGGGGAAGAGCGAGCTGGGCTGTGGCTTCCCCCTACCCTCAGCTTCAAGGATGTTCATCATCCATGCTGGGGAGGAGGGTGCACCGGGTCGGGGCCCATCTCCGCGTGGGCAGCGGCCCGCTCCTTCCCTCAGTGATCGGGGGAGAAGGGCGTTCGCCGCCCGTGGCGCTGTCAGCTGCCGCATCTCTGGCTCCTCGGCCTGAGCGACCCTGGCGCTGCTTCCGGTGCCTCCTCCTACCGCTGGGGCGGAGCGTGGCTGCCCGTCCGTCGTACGGGCGTCGGTCGCGCCGTGCGTGGGCCGGCTAGGTCCAGGCCCTCCTTGCGCCGTCGGCTGTACCGGGGGGTCGCCCAACACGTCGTACGCCGCGAGGGCGGTACTCGTGTTCTGGGACAGCCTCGGCGAGGACAGGAGTGAGGACCTGCTAGTGCGCTTTGGGGTAACTTCTGTTCGCCGGCGCGATGTTGGTGGGCAGGTGGCCACTGTCGTCGGTGCTGAGGTGGTGGTGGTCGCCATAGGTGAGGCTTCCTCTGCCGAAGCGGTTGCCTCTACCGATAAGACCGTCGGTGCCAGCTGCGCTCTGGACCTCCGGCTCTTTGGCTTTAATGGCTGGTTCTCGTCCCCCGTGAGGGGACATGAACGAGGGCCTTCCAGCGGTAGCGTTTGCCCTGAAGCCATCGCTGCTGCTGTTTAGCCGTCCGAGGCAGAGGTCGTTGTCGCGCTGTTGGTGCAGTGGTCGCCGGCGAGCTGCTCGGAGCTCGTCATCCCGCAGGCCTTCTGGTGTGGAGGTTGTTCATTCCCGCGGGAATGGAACCGGGGTCCTGTTTGTAATGGTACCCTCTTGAGAGCGAGATGTAATAGCTTTGAGTACTAAGACATCTGCCGTAGGTCCGGACAACCGCCGAGGGCGCTGCCGACGTCTAAGTCTAGGTACCATTGTTATCCCATGTATGTGTGTTTGTTCTTTGTGGCTGCTGAGGCTTGAACATTTTTCGAGGTCTCAGTCGCTCGTTTTTGGGACTCTGCCACTGACACAGTCGAGATGCACGAAAGTTGTTCTGGTGGAAAAACTTTTCCGAGGAAAGTTTCGGCGCAGAGGGCGCTCCCCCTTTCCAGACCCCGAGGCGACCGCTCGGGCTGAGACCCTTGCGGAGGGTCTGGCCGTGGCCGTCGGGTCTGCTTGGTCCGCCCAAGCTAGGGTGTCCGGGCCGAAGGGGCGTTTTCCCCGCTTTGAGACTTTGTTTTTGTCTCCATTCTTCTCCTTGCGTCTGAAGAATGTTGTCCTGCTGTCTGCAGGGTTCGAGACGGCTCTTGACGAGTCCGTCAAGAAATGCAAGGCGCTTGCCGAGGCGGCTGAGCAGAAGGAGGCCGACCGTGTGGCCATGTCCGAGGCCATCTCAGCTTTCTGCCAGGCCTTTGGCCTCGCCGACGTCCCCTCGGGTAGCTCCCCCTAGAGTCATCTGCGGGCCTTGGGCGGCCATATGCGCAACAGACTCCGCGGGGCGCTGCACCACAGCGTCAGGCGGGCCTTCATCGTGCTCGCTTCCCACTACGACGTGGATCTGGAGCAGGTCAGCGAGGGGTACTGCCTACCCGACGAAGAGGAGGCTGCCTTAGCTGAGTCCAGAGGCTTGACGCGGCCGTCGAGGGCCCAAGTGCGGCGCTAGCTTCCTCCTTTGAGGTGGAGATCCTTCCGCCCGAGTCGCCGTCTAAGGCCGGGCCAGATTCTGCCGAGGGTGGAAATGACGCCGAGCGTGCTGTTCCTCCCCCTGCCGATGTCTGAGCCTGTAGAAACAGTTTGCTTGAAGTATGCGTATGTTTTTTGCGGCCGCTGAGGCCTAGACATTACTGTCGTATTATAAAGCTGTGTTTTCTTTCCTCTTGTTTCGTGCGTTTGGACTTGTTCGGTAGCAGAATCGCTTATCCGAGCGTGAGTCACTTTTCGCGAAAGGTGATGAGTGAGGTATCCGTATCCCGGAGGCGTAGGAGTCCCTCGGCTCGGTCGGCCTTGCCGCTTACGTGTTCTCGCGTCGTTTTTAGGATTTTGTTAGCGACGTAGTCGAAAGGGCACGAAAGTCGTTCTGGTAGAAAAGTTTTCGAGCATTAGGACTTGTTCGGTAGCAGAATCGCTTATCCGAGAGTGAGCTACCTTTTCGCGGAAGGTGATGAGTGAGGTATCCGTATCCCGGAGGCGTAGGAGTCACTCGGCTCGGTCGGCCTTGCCGCTTACGGTCTCTCTTGCTCGTTTTTAGGATTCTATTTATCGATACAGTCGAAATGCACGAAAGACGTTTCGGCGAAAGACTTTTCCGAGGAAAATTTTGACACAGAGGGGGTTCCCCCCTTCTAGCCCCTGAGGGAGGATCGGGCTTTGCCGAGGCAAGGTTGATGGTTAGACTTTATTTATGCATGTAAAGAAAGCGAGATACATGAACGACTTGAAACATTTTAAGCGTAAAAGCGACGTAGTTGTTCGATGTTCCAAGCGTTGCTGTAGACCTCGCCTTGATCGTTGGCCAGCTTGTATGTCCTGGGCTTCAAAATCTTGGCAATGATGAAGGGCCCTTCCCAGGGAGGGGTAAGTTTGTGGCACCCTCGGGCGTCTTGCCGTAGCCGAAGTACCAAGTCTCCCACTTGGAAGTCTTGGGGCCAAACCCTTTGGGCGTGGTAGCGTCGCAAGGACTGCTGATACTGCGCCGAGTGTAGTAAGGCCACGTCCCGAGCCTCTTCCAGCTGGTCCAGCGAATCCTCTCGGCTGGTCTGGTTGCTTTGGTCGTCGTAAGCCTTTGTCCTCGAGGAACCGTATTCCAAGTCCGCGGGTAAGATGGCCTCGGCCCCATAGACTAGGAAAAACGGCGAGAAACCCGTGGCCTGGCTCGGCGTCGTCCTCAGACTCCAAACCACCGTACTAGAGGAAAGGTTGCCATTGAGAACAATGATTTCAACAAAGAGTTGGCAGTGGATAATGAAAGGCTTAAAAATGAGGTTAAGAAACTTAAGAGTGAAAATGAACATCTTGCAACAAGTGTGCAAAAGTTCAACAAGGGCCAAAACCTCCAAAATGAGTTGCTTATGAACACTGTCATGAAAAACAACAAGAGTGGTATTGGATACAATGCTTTTGTGCAAAAGAAAGCTACCACTCAATACAAGCCAAAGCAGACTCACAAGCCCATCAAATGCTTTGAATGTGGAAAAGAAGGTCACTTTGCCCACAACTGCAAAGCCAAACCACCAACTCCCTTGCCTAAGCACTCAAGACCATTTGCTTTCAATGCTCATTATGTTCTAAGAAAAGTAGCAAATGGAAAGGTCAAAGTTACATTCCTAGGTCCACCAAGCAAGAGTAGACCTAGACAAATTTGGGTTGCAAAGTCCTTGATTGAGAGAGTCACTGGTCCTATGCAATATAGGGCCATCAAAACTCAAGCTTGATTTGTCTGTGGATGTAGGTGAACTACAAGACCGGTGGGAGCCATTGGGTTATTGACAGTGGATGCACACAACATATGACAGGCAACCCACGGATGTTCACCTCACTTGATGAGAATGTTGATGGACAAGACAAAATCACATTTGGAGGTAATTCAAAAGGGAAAGTGTAAGGACTTGGCAAGGTGGCAATTTCGAATGATTTATCAATTTCAAATGTTCTCTTGGTTGCGCCTTTGAGCTTCAATTTGTTATCAGTGGGTCAACTCTGTGATCTTGGACTTCAATGCTTATTCACTCCAACAGAGGTTATTGTATCAAAAATGGATGATGAATCAATGGTGTTCAAAGGATTTAGATACAACAATCTCTACTTAGTGGATTTCACTTCAGAAGATGCAGACTTAAGAACTTGCCTCTTCACCAAAGCTTCACTTGGATGGCTTTGGCATAGGAGGATTGCACATGTTGGGATGAGCACACTCAAGAAGGTATTAAAGAAGACATGGTTAGAGGATTAAAGGATGTGGTGTTTGAAAAGGACAAGCCTTGTAGTGCATGTCAAGCTGGGAAGCAAGTTGCTAATACACATCCTACTAAAGCTTTCATGTCAACATCTAGGCCACTGGAACTACTTCATATGGATTTATTTGGACCTACAAATTATGTAAGTGCTGGTGGTAACCTCTACTGTCTAGTGATTGTTGATGATTTCTCAAGATACACTTGGGTGTTCTTTCTCCATGACAAATCTGAAGTTGCATCTATTTTCAAGAAGTTTGCCAAGAAAGCTCAAAATGAATTCGATTGCAAGATCAAGAAGATTAGAAGTGATAATGGCAAAGAATTTGACAACACAAACATTCATGAGTACTGTGATGAAATTGGGATCAAGCATGAAGTGTCTGCAACATATACACCTCAATAAAATGGAGTTGTTGAAAGGAAAAACAGGACCTTGATCACACTTGCAAGAACAATGATTGATGAGTATAACACACCGGAGAGGTTTTGGGTCGAAGCTGTCAACACTGCATGTTATGCATCAAACAGGCTATTTCCTCACCGGCTACTTGCGAAGACTCCCTATGAACTGCTAAATGGGAAAAAGCCAGACGTCTCCTTCTTCCGGGTGTTTGGATGCAAATGCTACATCTTCAAGAAACGCCATCACCTAGGGAAGTTTCAAAGACGTTGTGATATTGGTTTTTTTTGGGTTATTCATTAAAGTCCAAAGCATATCGAGTATTCAATCATGCCACTGGCGTGGTAGAAGAAACATATGATGTGGAATTTGATGAGACTAATGGCTCCCAAGGAGCACTTGAGAATTTTGATGATGTAGGTGATGAGCCACTTAGGGAAGCAATGAAGAACATGCCAATTGGAGCTATCAAACCAAAAGAAGATAAAGAAGAGGTGCAAAACATTGACAGGCCTTCTTCATCAAATGTACCACAAGATGATGAAAAAGATGAGAGGCATGCAAATGAAGATACATTTGTCTCTCATGAACAAGCAAGGGTACAAGCCAAAGATGTTGATGCTCCAGGATCTTCTTCCCAAGTGGTTAACAGGAGAAATTCATCACTACTTCAAGCTCATCCTCAAAACCAAATCATTGGGAGTCCTTCACAAGGGGTTATTACTCGATCCCATAGACATGCTTCTTTTATTGAACATCACTCCTTTGTTTCTTGTGTTGAGCCTACTTGTATAGATGAGGCGCTACAAGATCCGGACTGGGTGAACGCTATGCATGAAGAACTTAACAACTTCACCCGTAACCAAGTTTGGACCCTGGAGAAGCCCCCACAAGATGCAAGAATCATTGGAACAAAGTGGGTGTTCAGAAACAAACAAGATGATTAAGGTGTGATTGTAAGGAACAAGGCAAGACTTGTTGCAAAAGGATTCTCTCAAGTTGAAGGCTTAGATTTTGGAGAGACCTTTGCACTGTTTGCTCGACTGGAAGCCATCCGTATCCTACTTGCATATGCATCATGATATGATATAAAACTTTATCAAATGGATGTAAAAAGTGCATTTTTAAATGGCTTCATAAATGAACTTGTATATGTTGAGCAACCACCTGGATTTGAAGACCCTAGATATCCTAACCATGCTTACAGGTTGTCCAAGGCGCTATATGGGCTAAAGCAAGCTCCAAGGGCTTGGTATGAGTGCCTTCGCGACTTCCTCATCGAAAAGGGCTTCAAGATCGGGACCGTCGACACAACTCTATTCACAAAGAAACATAACGGTGATATTTTCATTTGTCAAGTATATGTTGATGATATAATCTTTGGCTCGACAAATGACTATGATTGCAAGGAATTTGGTGAGTTGATGTCGAAGGAGTTCGAGATGTCAATGATTGGTGAGCTGTCGTACTTCCTCGGCTTTCAAGTCAAGCAAATGAAAGATGGTAACTTTCTCTCACAAGAGAAGTATACCAAAGACTTGTTGAAAAGGTTCAACATGGAGAAGTGCAAATCAATCAAGACACCTATGCCAACAAATGGACATCTCGACCTAGATGAGGGAGGTAACCCGGTTAATCAAACTCTCTACCGTTCTATGATTGGTAGTTTATTGTACCTTACCGCATCTAGGCCCGATATCATGTTTAGTGTCTGCATGTGTGCTAGATTTCAATCTAATCCTAAGAAAGCTCATCTTCGCGCTGTTAAAAGAATTCTTAGGTATCTCAGGCACACCACAAGCGTTGGTCTGTGGTATCCCAAAGGAGCAACTTTTGATTTAATTGGCTATTCTGATTCGGATTATGCCGGTTGCAAAATTGATAGGAAAAGTACTTCTGGGGGATGCCATCTGCTTGGTAGATCACTAGTTTCATGGACATCCAAAAAGCAAAATAGTGTTGCCTTGTCAACTGCCGAAGCGGAATACATTGCCGCGGGTGCTTGTTGCACACAAATTTTATATATGAAACAAACTCTTCTAGACTATGGCATAGTTCTAGAAAAGGTACCTTTGTTGTGTGACAATGAGAGTGCTGTTAAAATTGCTAATAATCCTGTACAACACTCTCGCACCAAGCACATTGATATCCGTCATCACTTCCTTAGAGATCATGTTGCTAAAGGAGATATCATTTTAGAAGGAGTGAGGTCGGAAGATCAATTAGCGGATATTTTCACTAAGCCACTTGATAAGACCCGCTTTTGCATGTTGAGGAATGAACTAAATATTCTTGATCTCAGAAATTTTATGTAAGATGTCAAATGGTGTTGTCAAGCTTGCATTGCATATTTAAATTTCTTGTATTGCATCTAGGGTTTGTCTAACCTAGTTGAGATAACCGCCAACATAGCGAGTGAAAAAGCTTAACTCGGATCAAACTTGACAAGTCTTAGTTTTAAGCTTTTAGTACTTAAATTCCTACTTTTATGTAATTGTTGGTTCTTGAGATATGCATGAGGTACTGCACTTAGGGGGAGTATTCAAAACTCAAATCTTTCATGAAAACCCCTAGTGCAATGCCAAAATGAAAATCTCACCATTTGCCTATTTTTTCTAAAAATTATCCAGCCTATGGCAAAATATTTTGAAAATTATGAGAAAATATATGAGGGTGCCAATACCTGTCCCAACAAGTATTATTTTGTGTGATTATAAGTTGGGATTTGGTTTGGTTGGAAATTAGATAGAAATATTCAAAAATTTCAAATCTTCCCTCTGTCTGGGCTCACTGGACAGTCCGGTGTGCACCGGACACTGCACTGTGCAATGTCCGGTGCACCAGCAGCCGCACGCTCGAATTCTTTTTTCCTGTGCGTTGTCCGGTGGTTCACCGGACAGCTACTGTGCGCTGTCCGGTGTGCACCGGACAGGCACTGTAGACTGTCCGGTGCGCCCATAACTCGTTTTTAAAATCCTTTCCCCTGCTCGCGCTCGAGGCCAGCCTGCTTCTTTTCTGTTCTCCAGTTTCTGTCTCCGCGCTCTGGCGATTTGCTCCCCCACGCCGGCAACCTCCCCTCACCGGCGGCCATTGTCCTTCGGCGACCTCGACCCAGTGCTCCTCTCCTGCCCTCGCTCGGTGAGCAGCCCGTTCTCCCTCTGTCTTTTTTCTCTCTCTCTCTCTCTATTTCTCTAGGCAGTGCACTCCTTATTTCCACCTTTTGTGCCCAATTCAAAATCCTGTGAATCTGAATTCCAGTGAATCCAAGTCGTGAAATGAGTTCCTATGTGCCCATTAAGTATCCCTGCATGTTTCTAGCTCCCTTTGGGAGGGTTTCAATCCTCATATAGCCCAATCTCCGAAAACCTAATTCACAGCACGTCACGTGCTCGGTGAAATGTCCAAACCAGCCAAAAATGCTCCGATTGAACCCAAATTTTTCAGGCACCTTCACAACACCTCCAGTAACATATTCGCCAAATTTCACGCCCATTCGATATACCAGGCTCCATTTTCACCAAATTCCCCGTTTCGAGCGATCGTTTCTGAGCCGAGTGCCTAAATTCCATTTCCTTTGCCTAAATTCAAACCAAGCACACACTTCACTCTTATTTACCCATATAAACCTATTCGTGAAGTATCGGCTCAATTTCAAATCATTTCATTCCTCAATTCGAATTCCAAACCTCCTATGGCACTATTTCTCGTTCAAACGTCGTTTTCGCGTCGTTTGACCTCTCGATCGCCAAGACTCTTGTTTTCTGTGCCATAATTCTGTGTGTATGTATTTATTCACATTTCATATACTTATGACTATGTGACTAATACGTGCTCACCTCTTCTGTCATTTCAGTGACCTTGCCTGCCCGTGAGCCGTCTCCTGTCCTGCCTGGATTTCCATCTCTCGTGTGCGTTTTCCAGGTAGACATTTCCTCTTTTGATATTCTATCGGCTATTATCGACTTGTGCTTAGCTTCTCTCTCTCATTTGCAGTCGTCAGGTCAGGATGCCGCGCACGAAGAATGTGTCGGCGCCAGGGGGAGGCGATGATGAGGATCCTCGTCGCCCCTTCAGGCAGGTCAAGGGCAAGACCGTATACTTGGAGCAGCTGGAAGGCCGTAAGAAACGACGTATGGATAGAGCAGCCCGAGCAGCGGCAGCAGCAGCAGCCGCTGAGCAGGCCGAGCTAGGAGATCAGCCTCAGACTCCTTTAGATCAGATTGCGTACCGTGTTCGTCGCCTCGCCTCCCGGCCTCGCTCCTCCACTCACACCACTGCTTCCACTCCACCACCCACTTTGCCTGCTCCTGTCACCCCTGTTGCGCCATCCACCACCTCCACTACACCAGCTTCCACTGCTCCTTCTCCCGCTCCCGTTTCCGCTCCACCTATCCCAACTGCTCGCTTTCGGGAGCGCGATGAGACTGAGGTGCGACCTCTGGCTGCAGATCCCAGGTTGTTTGACCTTTAGCGTGCTATAGCGGCACGGGTACGCAGGTTCAGGTACATACCCGTGGAGTCTTGGTTACCGGCTAAGAGGGACCCTGCTGCAGTTGACCTTTTTAGCACCAGGATTCAGGAATCCTTCTTTAGGGCACAGATGTCTGCACAGATTGCTCTGCGAGTGCACCGGCTTTTGGACCTTCCCGCTTTTCTGCTAGCCACCGGTGCTGACTCTGAGGTGCACCTCTCATATCTGCCTGGCTTTCTAACTCTTTTGACTACCAGCGGCAGGTATGTTGAGGAATGGGTCCAAGTTTTCTACGCGACAGTCTGGATAGACCCTGATCACCAGTGGATGAGATTTCGTTTTGAGCGAGAGGATGTCACTATCCATGCCAGCCAGATTCGCCAACTCTTTGGATTTCACGAGTCATCGACTCGTCTTCACAGCTTATGCTATGGCACCTCTGACCCTCCTCGTCGCCCCCACGGCGGTGTCGCTCCGGGTACAGCTCACGTCGTGGCTCTGTTCCAACCGCCCTTCTTAGATGGGTCGCGATGCTCTCCGGCAGATTTCACTACAGCAGCAAAGTTCCTATTTCAGCTTATGAGACGGACACTTCTGCTGCGGATGGGATACAGGGAGGCTACCACACATATCCAGCTCTGGCTCCTTGGTGCCCTGGTCTCTCACTCCGAGTTTGACATTGTGGATTTCCTTATTTGTGAGATCGAGGACACCGTTTTGGATGGTCTGCGTGCTCGTCGACAGCTGCCATATGCTCACTACCTATGTCACATTTTTGCTCAGCTGATTCGGCCTCCACAGTTTCAGGGCACACTTGAGGCCTCTCGCCTTGTCTTTGGGTCCTACCGTCCTGCGCCTGAGGCTCCTGTGCCAGCTTCTGCTCCAGTTTTTGACACTCAGGCCGAGGATACTGCACTTCATCAGTTCGAGGCTCAGGGCACAGCAGTTGATGATGATGATTTTGGGATTCCGCCTCCGCCTCCTATGCCTCCACACTCACATGATCATGGGGCTGGGAGTTCTCGTGCTACCCCTGCTGCCCCTCTTGCCACTGACCCTGCTTTTGCTTCGATTCTCCAGACACTTACTCAGCAGCAGGCTCACTTGGCATCCGAGCAGACCCGCCAGGCAGCAGCCCATCAGCAGTTGTCCGAGAGGATGCTCTCGATGTTTCAGACCATACAGGACAGGCAGGATTCTCTTCAGCAACAGCTTCTTCAGGATCGGGCTGAGAGCAGGGCATTCATGACTCTTATGCTACAGCACTCTGGTATATCGATTCCCCCGGTTCAGTTAGTCCCGCCTCCTCCTCTTTAGGCTCCTGTTGTGCCAGCGCTTCAGCCAGGACCCCCTGTTGGTCCTTCTTCCTCTCCGCTCCGGCCGGTCACCCTAGCTTTCACGTCACCGGTTCTCAGCTCCGTCTGCCCCCAGCCGTCAGTGCCACCAGCTTCTGCTGTTTTCCACTACTGCTGTGGCGGTGTCTGTGACCACTTCTTCGGCTCCGGCAGCTCCTGCAACGCAGCTTCCGTCCGAGTCAGTACCAGCTCCAGCTTCTACAGCAGATCTTGGATCCGAGACTGACTCTGACCCCCAGCTGGTGTTCGCCCTACTGCCTCGACAGCAACTGGATGCGCCTCCGCCGCCTCCTCCCACTTCTGATGTGTAGGTTTGGGTGCCCTTTTGGTGTTTGACGCCAAAGGGGGAGAGATATGAGTTGTGAGAGCTAGGGGGAGTTAGGGAGTTAGTAGAGTCATTTTGATGTAATATATGTGCTTGTTACTCTCTGTACTAGCTTCACTTTTGTATGGTGCTTTTGACTCACATACTCTATATATACTCTCGATGCTTATGTTGACTGTGTGTGTATTATGTTTTCACCTTATATGTTATCACCAGTCTTTTAAGTTCTTGTTCATCAATTTGATTTCACTTTTATATGAACAAGAAACTCACGTTGTGTATGCGCTCATTCTTATTATTATGGTACACATTCTTTCTGTCAAGGATTACTGAGTATAACTAACCATCTTTTCTATTGACAGAAATTTCAAAACAAACTACTCTCACAAATCTTGTAGGGTTGTCATCAATCACCAAAAAGGGGGAGATTGAAAGCATCTAGGCCCCTGGTTGGTTTTAGTGATTAATGACAACGTGATGTTATATGTGACTAACGTGTGTTTTGCAGAGACAAATGGTAAGTTAGGTCGCATTACAGGTAGAAGTACTACATCGGTGAAAACAATCCCGGAGATAAGAACTCGAAGCGACGGCTAAAACGACGAAACAAAAGGTGAAGGACTACAGAGTCCGAGTGTCAAGGAGATGTGGACACTCGTGATTTAGTTAGGTCTTTTATTCTCTTTTAGCCATACTATAAAGAGGGGTTGTCGATGAGTAGTTCAACCAAGAGAGTTCTATTGTAGTGTTGGTGCACAATCACACTCACATACAGTGCTAGGTGTCACTCTAGAACTCACTCACAAGTTAGAACGAAAACCGATTTGAAAATCAGCTGAAAAACAAGAAATAGGGTTTCTGGCCTTGGGGCACCGGACTGTCCGGTGTGCATCGGACTGTCCGGTGCACCCTCTGCCAGGTGGGGCCAGGCTGGCCCGGGGGAAGGCTTCCCCGAGCAGAAAAACACGAGAGCGCCAGTATGCGAAATGAATTTTAATGGCGCACCGGACAGTGCACCGGACTGTCCGGTGTACCATCAGCCCAACGGCTATCTGTTAGAACTAGCCGTTGGAAACGACCGTTGGCGCACCGGTGGCGCACTGTTGGTGCACCGGTGGCGCACGGGACTGTCCGGTGCGCCCATGCGCAGAAAAGTTCTGGTAACGGCTAGTTGGTGGGTGAGGGCTATTTATACCCCCTCCACCCACCATATTCAATGTCTTGCTGTCCACATTAATTCCAGCACATTGCTAGAGCATTGCAAGCACCAAAAGCCTAGTGAGGAGATTAGAGAATCTTAATCCCGCATTTGTTCCTCATTAGCGCTAGCGAGAGCCACCTAGAGCACACACCACTTGCATTAGGCTTCTCTTGGTCAAGCGAAAGTCTACGGCTTGTTACTCTTGGTGATCGGCATCACCTAGACGGCTTGGTGGCGTTGGGAGCTCGGTGATCACCGTGAAGATCTTGTTGGTGACCCGACTCAAGTTGGTAACCAGTCTCGAGGGATCCACCGCGCCGGAGTTGCAAAGGATCATCTCGTAGTGAGCACTTGGTTCTTGCGAGGACCAAGGGGGAGCGATACCCTTGCGCGGGTGCTCCAACGAGGACTAGTGGAGAGTGCCGACTCTTCGATACCTCGGGAAAAATTGGAGGAGTCTTCTGAACCTTGCTTTACATTCCGCACTTTACATTGTGTATTTGTTTATCAAGTAATTGAAGTATTGTCTTAGCATTGTTGTATTTCTAGTATTATTTTCTTAGTGCTAGTTGTTGGGGTGAAGTTGGGCTCTTGCTTAGCTTTTGCTTAGGTTTTAGTTAGTGTTGATTTTTAGAAAAGCCCAATTCACCCCCCCTCTTGGGCATCGTGATCCTTTCAGGAGTAATGCAAGTTTAACAAGGTAGGCTATGGTTAAGCGGTAAGCATTTTAGTTGGTCAATATTATTAACAATGCCTGACTTACTAATTATAAGTGTATCCCAAAATTTCCAATTAAACATAAGTACAGAATTATATCAAAACACTTAAGTGAAACCACTTAAGCAAACCATTTATAAATCATCTGACCACGATTTATTTTCCATCTTTAAGTTCTATTATCATGTGAGGGTCCAGGTTGCTCTTAACCGTGAGCACGGTTGACATATCAGTTTTACACTCTGCAGAGGTGGTACATTTTACCCACAAGCCATGTATCCCATCGAGCCTAGGTTGTACGGACCCTTAAACACTGCCGAGGTGAGGATCTATTATGATGCTTTCACAAAATACACTCAGTATAAAACAACATGCTAAGGTTTCCAAGTCGGTGTGAAGGTCTTCTAGGCGAGGCAGCTTAGTCAAGACTGTGTCCCCATGTTAACATGAGCTGCCACCATCAACCGGTCCCCCTCTTGCCCATATTTCAGGAAAGGTTGCTAAGTACTAAGCAAATGAAGCTAATTAACAAAGCCAAAGCCATGATAGCACTCGTGGTTGCATTGTTATCCTGAGTGGTCACTCCATGTTTCGTTTAATAAAATCTGATCTTATTTAATCATCAGATTAAAACAACAATATACATTTCATTTTCGGAACAATAATATCTTCAAAGAGTGACTTCATAGTGATAAAATTGAGCAATAGCATAAATACTAAGCATAGCTTTAATCCCAGGTTAAAGAAGGAATAGGGTTGGTATTTCTAAGTTATCCTATTTAGGCAAAACCCATCAAATTATGCAAATATTCAAAAGTAAACATTATTATATGGATTATTTGGATACAAACAGAAATGCAGAGGGAGAATCCACTTGTCTTGCTCAAATGTGTCCTGTGGGTCGTCCTCGAACGTATTTGGTTCTTCTACCACGAAATCAGCTTCTAATATAGATTCGCATATCGTACACACAAAAGAAAGCATACACCAATAAATAAACATACACCATTACATAAACATACACCATTACAAAATAAACATACACAATACAAATCATACTTATAAAAGAAAAATTATCTGAAATAGAATCTGATTTGTAACTATAATATAAGTCTACTCACATCGATGTCCATCTCATTTGTTATGACCTAATATACTAATTTTGTTTCAAGAATTCACTAGTGAAAACTATATAGTAAATAAATTATGGAAACACATGCAATATAAATTCATTTAAAATAATATAGTTACGACACTACACCAAATTCTAGAACTGGTTTAATGACTAACTAATTGTTCCTATATTAACACACGGTCACCATTTTAATTTATTCTTTATTTCTAAACAGAATTTACACGTATGGTTACAATGTTATTTATACATCACATAATCCATAATATTTTAATAATTAATGTAAATTACTAATTTGGACTATAGTAAACATAACCATGGCTATATATTTCAATATAAATAGAGATTCTACTATTCCTCAGTACGCATAAACAATATAGGCATGTGTATACACATATAAACCTTGGATATATATACCTAAATTACTTTTATGAGTAAGTATAAATGAGTACATATCTTTTGGTCGGAAATATGGAATGCACATTTTTTATTTTTAAATTCTTCTTTCGCCAACCATATTTAAACAATTACCACAATAATACTAATCGTGTGAACATGGGAAACCAACGCAACATTAAATTGTTTCTGTAGGGGCTAACTTCCAATTAAACATAGACATTAGGAGGTAGCACATAAGATTATAAGGACCTAAATTGAAGTTATTTGTACTGCAGAAAACTTGAGCGTGATTTACACAAAGGCGGGGACTAAAATGAGAAATGTTCATCTTCTACCTCTGATTAGTTCATGTGTACAGGGAGATCGGCGAGCAGAAGGGGAGGGTTTGGCCAGCTGTCGAGTAGAGGGGTTGTCGGCGGGCGACGTTCCTGGCTCCAGTCGACGATGGCGATGGGCACGGTGGACGGCGGTTCGTCGACGAGTGGCTGGTTGGCTGCGAGCTCTGCACGCCAAGCAGGGATCGATAGCGAGGAGTGAGGGGAAAGCTGGGCGAGCTTGGCATGGCCTAGAAACTGAATCCATGGGCTCGGCGACTTTTATAGGGAGAGGGAGAGAAGAGGGCGCCGTGAAGAGGAAGAAACGGCCAGCAATGGTGCCATTGATGGCCATTATAGCGGACATTACGTGAGAGAGAAAGTGGGAGAGAAAGAAGAGGAGAGGAAGTGGGCGTCGATTTCCTGAGCATGAGAAGGAGAGGGAGGGAGGCGCCGGTCGAGCTCCACTTGCAAGAAGGCGAGGAGCCAGGGAGGAGAGCGGCCAGAGCACAGTTTGGCTGTCGTGCCGTGGCAACACGCGTGTGCCCGTGACGCCAGGGGAGGAAGAAGGCCTGGCGTGTGGCGGCTGAGCCCTTTGACGCAGGCAGCTGAACCCTAGTGGGTCGGCTGCGATTAGGTCTCGGCTGGGCCGAATTCGGCCTGGCCGAGCAGCGTGAGGGTTTTTTCTTTATTAACTATGTGCATATAAATATATATATATATATATCTATATTCTGAAAATTGTAATAATTCCAGAAGTAAATAAACCTTTGAAATAATTTAACAATCAAAAGCCATGCTTAAAAAATATGAATGCATCAAACAATTGAGTGAACAATTTGTATACTAAAAAATTTAATTAGTTGTTTATGAATGTTTTCCTAACTCTTGAAGAAAAATTTCCTCTCTAATGGATTTATTAAATAAAATCAAATTACTTTTAAATGATGGATTTAAGGTGTTACAAAACCTACCCCTAAAAAGAATCTCATCCTCGAGATTAAGGAACTTCTAAAAATAGCTGGGGGAATTCTGTCCTGAGTTCATCTTCTCTTTCACAAGTGGCCTCATCTTCCGAATGATGACTCCACTAAACTTTGCACATGTTGATAACTTTATTCCGAGTAATTCTGCGAGATGTTTCCAAAATTCTGATAGGATACTCCGAATAAGTCAAATCCTCATTAACATTGAGTTCTTCCATGGATAACTGTTCCTTCGGTACTCTAAGCATTTCTTAAGTTGCGATGCATGAAATACGTCATGCACATCCGATAAATTGTCAGGTAGTTCCAACTGATATGCTACTTCACCTTTTCTTTCCAAGATTTTGAAAGGGCCGATATAGCGAGGAGATAATTTGGCTTTAACCTTAAATGTTCTCATTCCTCTCATTGGTGAAACCTTAAGATATATAAAGTTTCCAGCTTCAAAGATCAATTCTCTTCTTCTATTGTCAGCATAGCTTTTCTGCCTTGATTGTGTTGTTTTCAAATTTTCTCTAAAAATCTGTACTTGCTTCTCTGCTTCTTGGAGAATTTCGGGACCAAGTACTTGACTTTCTCCCGTTTGATTCCAATATAGTGGTGTTCTTCATTTTCGTCCATAGAGTGCTTCAAATGGTGCCAACTTTAGATTTGCTTGGTAACTATTGTAATACGAGAATTCTGCATAGGGCAAACTTTTATCCCAACTTCTACCATGCTTTAAAGCACAAGCTCTTAATATATCTTCTAATACTTAATTTGTTCTTTCTATTTGTCCATCTGTTTGCGGATGGTAGGCTGAGCTGAAGTTTAGCTTGGTATCCATGGACTCATGTAATATTTTTCAAAAGCGCGAGGTAAATTGGGTTCCTCGATCTGATACGATCTTCTTTGGTACTCCGTGCAGACAAACAATCCTTGACATATATAATTTTGCTAACTGGGCTCTCGAGTAAGTTGTCTTCACAGGTATAAATTGTGCAACTTTAGTCAACCTGTCAACTATAACCCATATGGAATCATAGCCATCACAAGTATGGCGTAATCCAACTATGAAATCCATATCGATTTCTTCCCATTTCCATTCTGGTACCTTGAGAGTTTGTAACAATCCTGCTGGTCTTTTATGTTCAGCCTTAACTCGTTGACACACGTCACATAGTGCAACATAAGTAGCAACATCACTTTTCAAACCATACCACCAATACTTTTCCTTTAGGTCCTGCTACATCTTAGTACTTCCATGGTGAATAGAATAAGCCGGATCATGAGCTTCTCTTAAAATAAGTTGGCGTAGGTGTTCGATTTCTGGTATACAGATTCTCTTTTTAAATCATACTGTGCCTTGTTCATCTTCTGTGAAATCGGAGGTCTTTCCCAAATTAATCTATGCTTTAATTTCTTTGATTTTCTCATCAGATTCTTGTCCTTTATGAACCTTCGGTTCCAAAGTAGATTCCACTTCCATAACTGTGGCTTCCATATTATTGAGCATACCAAGGTTGAGTTGTTCCATTTCCCAACATACTTCCTGTGGCATTAAATAGGTAGTAAGATTGTTCACTTGACCTTTACGGCTCAAAGCATCTACCACTACATTTGCTTTTCCTAGGTGATACTGTATTTCCAAATCATACTCTTTGATTAACTCAAGCCATCTTTGCTGTGTTTGGTTGAGTTCTTTCTGCGTGAAGATATATTTTAAGCTTTTGTGATCCATGAAGATTTTGCACTTATTTCCAATCTTGTAGTGCCTCCAAATCTTCGAAGCGTGCACTACGACAGCTAATTCCAAATCATGCGTAGGATAATTCTTTTCATGTTTCCGCAACTGCCTTGAGGCAAACACAATTACTTTTCCTTCTTGCATTAATACACATCCAAGTCCTAGATGTGATGCATCATAATACACGTCAAATCCTTTGGGAATATCATGCATTATCAACACTGGTGCAGTGGTTAGCTTTTCCTTTAATTCGTCGTAACATCTCTGACATGCTTCATCCCACTTAGACTCTTTACCTTTCTCCAGCAGTGAAGTAAGGGGTTTCACTATTTTGGATAAGCCTTCAATGAATCTTCTATAATATACTGCTAATCCAAGAAAACTCCTAATCTTTAACACATCTGTGGGTTGTTTCCAATTTTGTATTTCACTTATTTTACCGGGGTCTACCTTGATTCCTCCATCTGTTATAATATTTCCTAGGAAGGTGACTTCTTTCAGCCAAAAATCACACTCTAAGAATTTTGCATACAACTAGTTGTCACGAAGCTTCTGTAGAACTAGTCTCAAATGATCTTCATGTGCTTCTTCATTCTGAGAGTATACTAGTATATCATCGATGAATACCACCACGAACTAGTCAAGATATTCCATGAATACTTTATTCATCAAGTTCATAAAGTAAGTCGGTGCATTGGTTAATCCAAATGACATAACCAAAAACTCATATAGTCCATATCTTGTAGTGAAGGTTGTCTTAGGTACATCTTCAGTTTGAATCTTCAACCGATGATAGCCTGATCTTAGATCTATTTTTGAGAATACCTTAGCTCGTCTCATCTAATCAAACAAATCTTCAATCCGAGGTAAGGGTATTTGTTCTTAATTGCTACTTCGTTCAAACTTCTATAATCGACACACATCCTTCTCGAACCATCTTTCTTGCTCACAAATAGAACTGGGGCTCCCCATAGAGACGAACTTGGGCAAATAAAACCTTTTTCTAGTACTTCATATATTTGTTTCTTCGGTTCAACTAAATCCTTGACATCCATTCTATAAGGTCTTTTCAAAATAGGTGCATTTTTGGATAATAACTCAATAGAGAACTCTATATCACGACCAGGTGGCATACCTGGTAATTCTTCCGGAAATACGTCTGGGTACTCACAGACCACCTTGATATTTTCTAGGGACTTCTCTTCCAAGTGATTCACCATTGTTTCTGCTTCAGCTTGCAAGTTGGTGCTGACACTGATTCTTTCTCCTTGTGGACTTGTCAACACAACTGTTTCTTTGGCACATTGTATCACCCCATCACAACTTTTCAACTAGTTGTATCCAAGAATCACATCAATACCGTTGGATCCTAGGACTACAAGGTTGACTAGAAAATATATTCCTTGAATCTTGAGACTAACATGAGGGCATGAGTGTGTGGCCTTCATTTCACCTCCCAGTGAACTAATAAGTAACATCTTCTTAAGAGGATTCTTTGGTATGTTATGTTTTTCCACGAATGACTCATTTATAAATGAATGAGATGCTCTAGAATCAAACAAAACTGAAGCAGATATGGAGTTAATGAGATACGTACCAAGTGCTACGTTTGGTGCGTCCTGAGCTGATTCTGCGCTGATATGGTTAACTCTTCCCTTGTTCTAGTTTTGATAACTTTTACCTTGAGTGTTGTTATGAACTGGTGTTCCTCGGTCAACCCGTTGACTGTTGTTTTTCTGAGGTGTCTGAGTGTTGCGCTTTGGGCAATTATTGGCATAGTGCCTAGTTTCTCCGCACTTGAAGCACCCATTGGGCTAGACTGGGGTGATCAGATTATTATTTCTGGCCTGTGTGTTCATAGCATTTCCTTAACGATTTTGTGGATGTCCACCAGATCCCTGTCCTTGCTGTTAATTAGTTCTCTGTTGATTACTTTCCTGGCCTTGCTGTGCAGAGTGTTGCATTTGATAATTGTTATTTCCACTCTGATTTCTAGAGCGAAATTGAGAACCTTGGGAGTTGTTTTGTCGGGTATTCCTGCTAGTCTACCCTTGTGACTGAAATTTTCTTTTATGATCAAACAACTCCTTCCTTTTGCTTTCCAAGCCAGTTGCTTTATTGAGCAGAGTCTAATAGTTTAGAAAACTATGGCTCTACATCTGATAGTTCAAAGGTCCAATCAATCCTTCCAAGAAACGTTCTTGGCGCTTCTCATCAGTGTCTACTTCCTCTGGTGCGTAACATGAAAGCTGAGTGAAGCGATCACGGTACTGACTAATGGACATGTTTCCTTGAGTAAGAGATTAGGATTCTTTCTTCTCAAGCTTCATTATTCTCAAGGGAATGTGATGAGCACGGAAGTTCTCCTGAAATTCCCGCCAGGTTATAGCGTCTGCATTTGCATGGGCCGTAGTGAAGCCATCCCACTAGTCGGACGCGACTCCTTCTAGTCTTCAAGAAGCATATAAGACCTTTTCTCTGTCATTGCACTATGTAATGTCCAGCTTCTTTCCTATCACCTTGAGCCAGTCATCGGCATCTAAGGGATCAACCGAGTGAGAGAAAGCAGAGGGATGATGGCTCATGAAAACCCTATGCTTATCCCTGGCTTGAGGTGCATTCTATTGTTGCTAGTTCTGCTGATTCTTCTAGTTTTGTTGAATATGTTGCACTAAAGCAGTGAGACCTTGCAGAAGCTGTATTTGTGATAAATTGCTCCATTGTTGGATTTGGTGGCAGTGGTGGCAATTGCCGACTAGTTCGCTGATTTCGGGTGTTCTGGGACCTGAGCGAGCATTCACCATCTAGTTGGTTACAAAGTGCAACCTTTAGATAAGTGAAGAGAAAAATTCTAGGGTGTATAGCTTATAACTAAAGTTAAGATTATTTGTTAATTTTTAAATGTTCTTATGGCCATCATTTCATAAGACCATTGCACTCAAGCAAAAATCTAAGTCAACCATTATGCAAACATCACCATCACATGGTTGTTACTATAAGCATAGTATCATGAGAAGGTTCATCGTCTAACGCAAAATCTATCTTATTACAATATGACTTATAAATATAAAGCAGTCTGGTGATAGATCGTGGTTCTCCATAGCAGATCCTCTTGCGGGGCGGGGACACAGCCATGGCAGGGACTTGAGCTTCAGGGGGTTCCTTCCTTCAAGTTGAGCTTCCAGGGCTACAATCCTTGCATGTGCATCTTCCAGCTCCTCATGTACCCTAAAGAGGTCCAGGGTAGCACTTGTTGTTCACTGGTTCTCGAATGCTATAGATCAAGAACAAGACAACACAATTGTTAATAGTTAAAGACATTCGTCCTTCGAAGCATTATTTCCTTTCGGATATAATGATCTTTAGACGAAGGACATGAAGGACATACCTTCATCATTTTAACATAGGAATATGAATAACTAAACTATTTAACATAAAGAAATAAAGATTATAATTATGAATTAATAATGTATTCACATTTATATTCTGTTAATATGAGTAAATATCAATAATATTCTTATTACATTACTACCTTCGGCTTGACAAAAGGTAAGGATGCGAGAATGGCACGAGAATGGTTATCATCCAGCGTGAACAATACGGGGGTACTGTTCACCTATTTATAGGCAGGGGACGCAGGCTAGATACAATTACATTCATGCCGTCGAACATTTATTTATAAGTAATTGAAACTAATAAGGTCTATCTAGTCCTTTTTCCTTCTTTGCTTGGTCTGGGCCGAAGCTATTGACCTTCAGCATCTTGCGTTATCGCCAAAAGCCCTCGAGCTTCATCTCGAGGAGTTGAACCGAGGGTGAAGATAACTTCAACAAGCTTTTGTATAATTTTGTCAAAGGTGTTTTTGCCTTGAGGACCTTCGGCGGAGAAGAAGACCCCCAACAGTAGCCCCTTCGCGGTGGCTAGATCATTTTTTGAAACGAGCTCGATCCGCGAAAACTCAAAGACTTCGGAATGCCGAAGTTCCGAAAAACACCTTCCCTGAGCTCATTGCCGAGAAACGATTAAAATATTTTGTGCCTCGGGCGGTCCACCGCTCAGCCAGTGTAAGCGGTATGGCGGTTCGCCTTCTTCCCCTGCAGCACTATATAAACAGACGGGTTGGTGAGGAGTTACCACAACATTCATTGCCATCGCACTGTTGTGCTATTAAAAATTTTAACCATAGCCGAAGCTTTCTATATTGCATTTTCAAACAAGCGCTTCGTCACTTGAGATCAGCTTCATCTTAAAAGGCGTGAACACTGAAATGGCCAGAGTACAGTCCACTGCTAGGGTGTCTCATGAGGGGGACGAGACCGAAACAGCACCAATATCGAAAGTGATGAGGCGATCTAGTCTTGTTGTGCCAGAGGAGGCTATTGCCGAAGGTACCTCCACTGCTAAAGCTAAACAAATCTTTGCTGAAGGAGGAAGTGAGAACGAAGATGAGGAAGACAACACTATTCTGAGCCCAATGAAACCTAGGCACATTGAATTTGGTAAATCTACTGTGATGATAGACGACATGGTTATGATGAAAAAATTGGGCTACTTTGGGGAGGCCGAGAGCAAGCTTGTTCGGTTCGCTAGGGAGGAGGTGGTTCCGCAGCCAAGGGAGGATGAAGTCGTTGTTTTTAAGAGCTTCTTCAGGGCAGGGCTTCGGTTCCCTCTACTTGAGATGATTGGAGAAGTTTTAAAGAATTTTGAGATATACTTTCATCAGTTGACACCCAATGCAATTGTTAGACTTAGTGTCTACATATGGGCTCTCCAAGGCCAGGGTATGAGTCCTAATGCTGAAGCTTTCTACCGGGTGCACGTGCTGCACTATCAAACAAAGGCCAGAGCGGATGGTCTTCATAAGAACTTCGGCTGCTACAACTTCGCATATCAGAAAGATAAGAAGGTCCTGTAATTGGCTATCGTACCAAGTGGCCGACTGGTTGGACAAGCAAATGGTTTACATAAAAGCGGACGAGAAGAAAAGGGAGAAGCTAATGACTATGGTCATGAGTCCTTTGAAATTAAGCTTCGGGATGACAATGCCCTTGTGCCACATGCAGCTTGGCTCCCCATGCCAGCTAGCCGAAGTGGAATTCAGAGTGGCAACTGCCAAAACTAGCACTAGAGATCTAGTACAAGAGTACTTGGCAAATAGAGAATTTCCGACCTCTAGTGGCTGGGGAATGCCTAAGAAAAAGGAGGGGAGCAAAAAGTACGAACTTGTTTGACTCCCTTATCGATTTAAATTTGAGAAGCAATTCAAGAAGCCATGCAAAGAGTGGCTAGAAATGATCGAAACAATGTGTAATGAAATTGTTGGCAACTACACCAAGAAAGAAGACCAATTAATGATTGCTGCCTTCGGCACCCGACCGAAACGAAGGCTGAATCGGGTGATGGATGCATTAAACTTCGAATACCCGGATTACGAGAGGCTTGACAAAGGAGCCGAAGGAGTAAAAAGGAAAAGGATTGTCTGCATCCTGAGTAGGCAAGCTGCTCGGCTAGTGAAGGAAGATGAAAAAGTTTTGAAGAAAACAAAACCAGCTTCTGAGTTGAAAGCGACAATTTCTGAAAAACGAAAGCTTGACACAGCGCCCTCTTCTAAGCTGAAGGTAGATGAGACAGGAGAAGAAGCTCCTCTGACACCCTCTGCCGCCGAAGTAGCCAAAATTCTGAAGGTAATGACTGAATCCCTGCCCTTCAAGCTGCTGAGTCCTCTGGGATCAAAATTGACAAAATTTTTATAGAGGAAAGAACAGCCTTTGGCTACAAAGGGGAGAGATAAAGAACAAAAGAAATGATGAATTGTAAATGTAATGGAAGCAATTGAACAAACACCGACGTCAGCTTCGGTGGCCAAAACAGCAATTCCTGCGGATGCCGAAGCTGAAGCTGAAGGTGATGTTGAAGCCAAAGATGCTGATGAAGCCGAAACGACAATGTCAGATATTGATAGGCTTGTGTTAGACATATTTGCAGATGTGACTGCGGAGACAAATGTGGCTCCAGAAGAAACCATGGCCATAGTGCCAGATAAAGGAAAAGAAATGGATAAAACTCCTTCAAACAAAGGGGATTTTGACCTTTGACACCTGGGCGGTCAGCAGCTGACCGAGGAAGACAAGGAGGTGTTGAAAGAATATGCAATATCTTGCGGTTACCAGCCGAGATCTTTGCTCTTCGGCGGGGTTGATGAAGAAATTCTAGGATGTATTCACGACCGTGCCAGGGCAAAGATAATAGGCACTCTGTCTAAGAGTGTCGGATTCTCGAAACTAGAGGCCGACATCAGCGGTTACCGACGGCAACACATTGTCGGTAGCCTATTTTATTCCAATTTCAATGTAAGATCTTCATCTAGATTTTTGTTACCTTCGTGATAGATTGAGTGCTCTATCTTTAATTTGTTTGCAGAGCATGCTGCTAAGCAAAGCGCTGAGAATGCAGCAGAATAGTGAGGACAGGAAACACGAAGTCATAGTTAAAGGCTTAGAGGAAAAAATAAAGGAACTTGAAACTTCTCTAGAAGAAAAAAGCATCCTGCTGCAAATAGCCAAAAGTTCCCTTATAGAATCACGATCCCAAAATACCAAGTTAAGTGAGGAACTGAACGAAGCCTAAACAATCTTGGATGAAAGTTCACACTGCTTCGTCCACGGGATGAAGAAACTTAAAACAAGGGTCGAAGCCGAAACTGAAAAGAATACGAAGCTGTACGAGTCTATTAAGGACCTTCGAAACAAGTGTGTAGATTTTGAGACTCAGTGTGTTGACCGGCTTAAGGGGATATTCAACTCAGTTGGAGCTACTTCTGAAAAGTTTACCCCTTCGGCCGAAGACATCCCCGGGGCCTTTAATCATATTGAAAACGAAGTTGAAGCCCTCGACGAAGTTATAAGCGGGCACGGAGATTTCTGTGCTCTGGTAGCTTCTCAAGGCACAACTGCTGCATTTATGAAGGCTGGATGCACTCACGCCAAGACGATTAATAAGCCAACTTTCAATCTTTCGATGTCAGATATAGTTGATATCCCACTCGAAGCCCGAAGTATAGGGAACAGATTTATTACACAAATTTGGGCTAAAGGCGGGCGTGAGTTGGCTAGGGATGAAGCTAGGAAACTGCTCAATTCAGTATGAATCTTTTACCTTGGTTTCCTTTATTAAATTTTCGATTACCTTATACATTCATCTGTCTATAGGAAGGTGGCGCTGAAGGTTGTTGAGCCGAAGCTTGTTTTGAAGGCTTGTAGACTCTTAGGACTTTCTTTTGTGACTATCTGTGGAAAACTTAGGGTCTCTTTGCATTATTTGGCAAAGAATTGTAATTGTTAGTTGAACAAAATATTGTACTAATTTGTGAATATCTTGTAATATAATTTTACCTTTTTGCTTCTGTATGAATTGCTTTGATATGGACGAAACCAACAATTGCATTTTTTGAGCCGAAGGCGAAAAACACCTTCCCTTCTTTTCGTTCACATCGAAGCATTTTTTATTAAAAATGAATCACCTCCATACGCCATGAAGTTTTATCCGAGACGAAGCATCTTCATTTTCAACGAAGCATTTTATCACCGAAGACAAACATCTTCTATCTTTTCCTGTTAATACTTTATGTCATGATGATGAATATCGTATGAATGGCTAATGAATGCTTGTATGAATGCAATAAATGATGTAATGAGCTATGCAAATGCATGCCAAAAACACACCCGGACTATACATCCCCTTAGGAACGACTTTGGAGTCTCCTCACCTTTTACTTAGATGGTATTTTAGCTCTGCATCCCGTTAGGAACGACTTTGGAGCTAAGCTCTACATCCCCTTAGGAACGACTTTGGAGCTTCTTCACCTTTTACTTAGGTGGCATTCAAGCTCTACAACCCCTTAGGAACGACTTTTGAGCTTCTTCACCTTTTACTTATGTGGCATCTTAGCTCTGCATTCCCTTAGGAACGAATTTTGAGCTTCAGAACTTACTCTGTGCTCCTTTAGGAACGACTTTTGAGCTTCGGAACTTACTCTACGCTCCTTTAGGAATGACTTTGTAGCTTCTTCACCTCTCAGGTGATATTTTAGCTCTGCATCCCCTTAGGGACGACTTTTGAGCTTCTTCCTATCTCTTTTTGCACTCGAAGGTGCGAATCTGGATATTACATTTTACATATGGGGGAATTTTGCCTTTATATTGCATATGCCTCACCAAAGAATGAAAATTACAACCTATGGCCCCATTAAAAACCTTTCTCCCCACTTGAAAGGAAAAGGATACCATAGGGAAATAATAAGAAAGTTACTGTTGGTCACTTGTTCTCAAAAGCTATAGATCAAGAACAAGGCAACACAAATGTTAATGATTAAAGACCTTTGTCCTTCATAACATTATCTCCTTTTGGATATAATGATCTTCGGACAAAGGTCATGAAGGACGTACCTTCATCATTTCAATATGCAAAGATATAAACATGGACATATGAAACGCGGAAAGAGCATGAATAATCATTTTAAATCATCAGATTATTCACGTTATCATTATATAATCATGAACAAACATCAATGATATTTAAATTACATTTGTACCTTCAGCTTGACAGAAGGTAAAAATCCGAGAGTGACGTGCGAGTGATTATGAGTCAGCGTGAACGGTATGGGGGTACTGTTCATCTATTTATAGGCACGGGACGCAGCCCGGGCAAAATTACATTCGTGTCCTTAATAACTAATCATAATCATGGTACAAGCTATCAGGGACTACACGGTCTTGTCCTCTTTAAGTCGGTGCCACCCTTCGTCTTAAGTATGCCATCATGCCGAAGCTGTTTCAATTGTAGCTTTAGCATATATCTTCATGTCATATCTGCTTGCATATCGTCCTGCCGAAGGTGTTTTTGCTTAGAGGACCTTCGGTGGAGAAGAAGGCCCCCAATAGTAGCCACTTCGCGGTGCTAGATCATTTTTCGTAATCAGCTCGATCCACGAAAAACTCGAAGGCTTCAGAATGCCGAAGGTCCGAAAAACACCTTCCCTGAGCTTGTTGCCGAGAAACGATTATAATATTCTAGGCATCGAGCGGTCCACTGTTCAGCGAGTGCAGGCGACCTGGCGGTTCGCCTTCCCCTCTGCAGCACTATATAAACATACGGGTTGGTGAGGAATTACCACAACATTCATTACCATTGCACTGTTGTGCTGTTAAAAATTTAACCATAGCCGAAGCTTTTTTGCATTGCGCTTTCGAGCGAACACTTCATCATTTAAGGTTAACTCCGTCAGACGGGTTAGCTTCGTCAAACGGTAAAAAAAACCGTCGAATTGGCCAGAGTGCGATCAACTGCAATGGTGTCTCGTAAGGGGGACGAAACCGAGGCCGCTGAAACGGCACCAATTTCAGAAGTTATGAAACGATCAGGTCTGGTTGTGGGCGACGAAGGTGCCTCTAATGCCGAAGCTGAACAAACTATGGTTGAAGGTGAAAATGTTGAAGAGAGTGAAGAAGACTACATCATTATGATCCCAACGATGCCTAGTCATCTAAATTTTGAAAAATCTACTGTGACAGAAGATGACATGCCTATGATGATGAAATTGGGCTATTTTGGAGAGGCAGAGAGTAAACTTATTCGATTTGCTGGAGAAGAGACTATCCTAGAGCCGAAAAAAGATGAAGTTGTCGTTTTCAAGAGCTTCATTAGAGCATGGCTACGATTCCCCCTGAATGAGATGATAGGAGTAGTTTTAAGGAACTTTGAAATATATTTTCATCAGCTGACTGCCAACGCTATTGTTAGGCTCAGCGTCTTTATCTGGGCCCTCCGAAGCCAAGGGATGAGCCTAGATGCCGAAGCTTTCTATCGAGTGCACGAGCTGCACTATCAAACGAAGGCCAGGGCAGATGGCCTTCACGAAAATTTTGGCTGTTACAATTTTGCGTATCGAAAGGATACAAAGGCACCAGTCCTCAGCTACCATACGAAGTGGCCAACCGGTTGGAAAAATGAATGTTTCTATATGAAGGCTGACGAGAAAAAGAAGGAGAAGCTGATGACCATGGTCATGAGTCCACTGAGTTTGAGCTTCAGAATGACCCGTCCTTTATGCAATATGCAACTGGGGTCACCCTGTCAGCTGGCCAAAGTAGAATTTAGAGTGGTAGTTGAGCAAATCAGTAACAGGGACTTGGTACAAGAATACTTGGCGAATAGAACACATCCAACGTCAAGTGGCTGGGGAATACCGAAGAAGAAAGAACAAGGGCAGAAGCATGAACTTGTTCGTCTTGCTTATCGTTTCAAATTTGAAAAACAATTCAAGAAGCCTTGCAAAGAATGGCTAGACATGATTGAGACTATGTGTAACGAGATACTTGGGAATTACACCAAAAAGGAAGATCAATTGATGACTATAGCCTTCGGCACCCAGCCAAAACGAAGGTTGAACCGGGTAATGGACTCCTTGAAATTTGAATACCCTGATTATGAAAGGCTTGACAAAGGTGCTGAAGGGGTAAAAAGAAAAAGAATTGTCACCATTCTGAGCAGGCAAGCTGCTACAATGGTAAAGGAGGATGAGAAGGCTTCAAAGAAGAGGAAATCCACTCCTAAGCCGAAGGCGGTAGTTTCGAAGAAGAGGAAGGCTGAAACTCCGGAGCCGAAGATAACTGAGGCAACAGAGGAGACTCCTTCGATGCCTCATGCTGCCAAAATAACCGAAATTTTAAAGGTAATGATTGAATCTTTACCCATCAAGCTGCTAAGTCCTCTGGGGCCATAACTGACAAAACTTTTACAGAAGAAGGATGAGCCTTCGGCTACAAAGGAGAAGGCTGACGGTCATAAAAAATGAAGAATTGTTAATGTCATGCAAGCCATTGAGCGGACACCACCGCTGGCCTCAGCATCCAAAATAGCACCTATTACAAGTGCCGAGGCCAATGCCAAAGCTGATACCTCTGCCGAAGCTGCAGCTGCTGGCAAAGCTACCAATCTTGGAAGTACATTGTCAGGGATTGATAAAATTCTTTCGGATATGGCTACAGAAGAGATAGCTGTGGCTACAGAGAAGGTCATGGTCACAGTGCCTGACAAGGGGAAAAAGATTGTTGATGCTGCTTCAGAAGAAAAGGACTTTAACCTTCAAAACCTGGTGGGTCAAGAATTGTCCGAGGCTGAGAAGAAGGAGCTACAGGAATATGGGATATCCTGTGGTTACCATCCAGGAGCTATGCTCTTTGGTGAAATTGACGAAGGAGCCTTAGGATGCATTCGCAATCGCGCCGGGGCAAAAATAATCGGCACTCTATCGAAGAGTGTCGGTTTCCCAAAGCGTGAGGCTGATATTAGCGGCTACCGGTGACAACATATCATCGGCAGTCTGTTTTATTCTAATTTCAAGGTAAAGCTCTTTTTTGCCTAGACTTCTGTTATATTTGTGATGAATCAAAATTTTCTGATGTCAGTTTATTTCCATAGAGTATGATACTAAGTAAAGCACTGAGGATGCAACAAGATCTCGAAGATAAGAAAAATGAAATCATAATCAAGGGCTTGGAGAGTAAAATTAAGGATTATAAAGCTTCTCTAGAGAAGAAGGACTTCCTACTTCAAGCAACAGAGGGTTAAGCGAGGAGCTTCTCCAAAGTCAGACAGTCTTAAAAGAAAAATCAGAGAGCTTCGAACAAGAGAAGAAAGGTCTGCAAGCAAAATATGAAGCTGAAGTTGATAAAAATACAAAGCTGCAGAAATCTTTGAAGAACCTTCGGGATACATGTTTGAATTTTGGCAGCCGCTGCGTGCAACGGTTGAAAGGGGTCTTCAGCTCGGTTGGGGCCATCTCTGAAGATATTACCCCTTCGTCTGGAGACATATAAAATACCTTCAAACATATTGAAAGTGAAGTTGATGCACTCGATGAAGTGATAGCTGGACATGGTGACTTCTATGCTTTGCTAGCTTCTCGCAGCACAGCTGCCGCACTCTTGAAAGCCGGTTGCACGCATGCGAAGACAGTGAATAGCCAACCTTCAGCCTGTCGCCATCAGATTTGATTGATATTCCTAGTGAAGATCGAAGCATTGGAAACAGATTCATAACTCAGATTTGGGCTAAGGGTGGATGAGATTTGGCTAGGGACGAAGCTCGAAACCTACTTAAATAGTACAAAACTTATACCTGTTTCTTGCCTTGATTCTTATAATTACTTTTACCTTATACCATTGTTTGTCTATAGGATAGCGGTGCCGAAGATTGATAGGTCAAAGCATATTCCAAAGGTTGCTGAGATGAAGCTTCTCTTTAAGCCTTCCTGCATAGAGCTTAGGAATATTTGCATTATCTTTGCAAAAGATTGTAAACGAGAATTAAACAGTACTGTGTATATTTGTTCATACCTTGTAATATATTTTTACCTTTTCATCCATGTACAAATTGCTTTGCTGTGGATGAAACTTGTATCTTTTGAGCCCAAGGCGAAAAATACCTTCCCTTCTTTTCGTACACATCGAAGCACTTCCTTTGCATAAAATGTGTATGTTTGAAACGAAGCTTCTTCATGTTCATCAAAGCACTTTGTCATCGAAGCTGGAGTATTTCTATTTGTTCTTTATATCATGATGATGATCTACGAATGTCTAAATGAATGTAAGTATGAATGCAATGCATGATGTGATGTAGTATGCAAATGAATGTCCCAAACGCACACGAAGCCACACCCAGACACTGCATCCCCTTAGGAACGACTTTGGAGTCTTTAAGCTCTGCATTCCCTTAGGAATGACTTTGGAGCTTCTTCACCTTCTATTTCGATGGTATTTAAGCTCTACATCCCCTTATGAATGACTTTGGAGCTTCTTCACCTTCTATTTCGGTGGCATTTAAGCTCTGCATCCCCTTAGGAACGACTTTGGAGCTTCTTCACCTTATATTTTGGTGGTATTTGGCTCTACATTCCCATAGGAACGACTTTTGAGCTTTAGAACATAGGTTGCGCTCCCTTAGGAACGACTTTTGCAGCTTCAGAACTTATGTTGCGCTCCCTTAGGAACGACTTTTGCAGCTTTGGAACTTACGCTGTGCTCCCTTAGGAACGACTTTTTCAGCTTCGTCATCCTTAGGGTGATTATAGCTCTGCATCCCCTTAGGGACGTCTTTTGAGCTTTTCCCTGTTTTCTTTTGCACTCGATGGTGCGGGTTCTGATATTACACATTACATTTTTTGGGGGATTTTGGCCCTTGTATTGCCTGGGGCTAAATAAGAATGAAAAATACAAACTATGGCCCCATTAAAAACCTTTCTCCCCTCCTGAAAGGAAAAGGGTGCCATAGGAAAAATAGAAAAGATTACATTAATTACGCATAGTACCGCCGAAGCTCATCCGCGTTCCAAGATCTGGGTATGTCGTTGTCGTCCATATCCTTCAATCTGTAAGAACCGGGTCTTGACGAAGATACTACCAAAAAAGGACCTTCCTAGTTTAGTTGTAACTTGCCCACTGTATCTGGGTTGTCTATTCTCCAAAGCACCAAATGACCTGGCTTGATATTTTTCAATCAAACTTTCCTATCACGCCATTTTATTGTTTCGGCCTGATACTTATTGATGTGTTATATGGCCTGAAGTCTGGTCCCTTCTATAGTGTCTTTTGTTATTTGAGAATCAGCTTCGTCTTCTGTCGAAGCTGTGGTTCTTATTGATCCTGTTTTTGCTTCTTCTGTTGTTATTGCTTCGTCAGCAAATAAGAGCTTGAAAGGTGTAAAACCTGTTGACCTTGAGACAGTTGTGTTATGGCTCCACACCACTTTGATCAACTCTTCTAGCCACTTTCCTCTAGGTTGATTAAAGATTAACTTCATTATTCCTGTCATTATGATTCATTTGCTCTCTCTACTAACCCATTTGATTCTGGATGCCTTACTGATGCAAAATGAATTTTTGTACCAATTTGGTCACAAAAATCTTTGAACGTTTCAGCATCCAATTGAGTTCCATTATCAACAGTTATTGCCTTCGGCACACCAAAGCGACAAACAATATTTTGCCAAAAGAATTTTTGTAATGTGGCTGAAGTTATTGTGGCTAAAGGCTTTGCTTCGATCCACTTAGAGAAATACTCTCTCGCCACGACAATGTATTTCAAATTTACTTGTGCTGGTAGAAGTGGACCTAATAAATCCAAACCCCACCTTTGCAGTGGCCAAGTTGGCTGTATTAGCTCAGTTAAGGACGAAGGTTGTTTCTGGTCTTTTGCACATCTTTGGCAATTTTCACATTTTTGAACCAAGTCTGCTGCATCCAAAGCTGCCTTCGGCCAGTAAAATCCTTGTCTGAAAACTTTCCCTAGCAAAGGCCTAGACCCAATATGAGACCCACATAATCCTGCATATATTTCCTTCATCAATTCTTGACCCTCGGTTCTGGATAAACACTTGAGTAATGGAGAGCAGACTCCATATTTGTATAACTCCCCTTCTATGATCACATATGGTCTTGTTCTTGCTTCCATTCTTTTATTACAAACTTCATCATCCGAAAGACAGTTGCCTTGGAGGAAAGATATAATCTCAGTCCTCTAGTCTTCACTATGTACAGGTGATATTGCAAGCACTGCCCTCTCCATAAGTTCGACTGAAGGTGCTTTTATTGTCTCAAAGAACACTTCCGAAGGTAAAGGGAGCCCCTGTGCCGCTGACTTAGCTAGTAAATCTGCATGCTCATTTTCCCCCCTTGGAATATTTTTTACAGAAAATCCTTCAAAAGAAGCTTCCAATCTTTGGACTGCATCTAAATATTTTTTAAGCTTCGGATCCCTTGCCTTGCTACTTTTGTCTACATGTCCAGAGTTGACTTGAGAATCAGTTTTGAGTATTGCCCTTCTTATTCACATTGCTTTTAGCTTTTGAAGCCCTAACAGAAGAGCTTCGTTTTCGGCAATATTATTTGTACAACTAAAGTCCAGCTTTACTGCGTAGCATGTCCTAACTTTAGAGGGTGCTACTAGAACAGTAGCCGTTCCTGTGCCGAAGGTTCCCAAGAACCATCACAGAATACCCTCCATGCTTCGGCATCTTTTGTTGCTTCTTCTCCTTGAGCCCCTGGCGTCCAATCAGCAATGAAATCTGCTAACGCATGAGATTGAATTGAGGATCTATGTACATAATCAATGGTGAATTCATTAAGCTCCGCAACCCATTTTCCAATTCTTCCTGTAGCTTCTCTATTTCTCATTATATCCTTCAGAGGTTGTGATGAAGGGATTATTATATGATATGCTTGAAAGTAATGTCGAAGCTTTCTGGAGGCCATCAACACGGCATACAATACCTTCTCCAATTCTATGTAATTTTTCTTTGATAAACTGAGTACTTCGGAGACAAAGTATACTGGTGCTTGTCTTTTTACTTGGCCATCTTGCTTCTCCTGTACAAGTGCCACACTGACTCTAGAATGGGAGGCAGCCACATACAGGAGTAACGAAGTTCCTGTTAAAGGTGGAGTTAGAGTTGTCAAATCTATCAGATATTGTTTTAACTCTTCGAAGGCTTTCTGTTGAGCCGGACCCCATTGAAAGACTTTGGCTGACTTCAGTTTTTCAAAGAATGGTAAGTTTCTTTCTGCTAATCTTGATATAAATCTGTTCAATGATGCCAGTCTTCCTGCCAACCGTTGAGCCCCCTTCTTTTAGTTTGACAGTTCCATCCGAAGGATAGCTTCGATCTTGCTTGGATTAGCATCAATACCCTTTGTTGATACCAGATAGCCAAGAAACTTGCCCTTCTTCTGGACTCAACTTGGAGACCAGCTTACCTAAAATTGGCAAATGTCTCTTGCAAGTCGGCAACATGATTCTCTTGTTTTGTGCTTTTTACTATAATGTCATCAACATAAGTTAGCACATTTCTGCCTATTTGTGAGTGAAGGACCTTGGCAGTCATTCTGCTGAAGCTTCCTCCAACATTTTTGAGCCCCTCGGGCATCCAAAGGTAGCAATATGTACCACTAGGAGTTATGAAGCTTGTCATTGGCTCATCCACTTTCTTCATCCAAATTTGGTGATAGCTCGTGTAGCAGTCCAATAAGCTCATGAGTTCCGAAGAAGCTGCTGCATCTACAAGAGAGTCTATTCTTGGTAAAGGGAACTCATCCTTCGGACATGCCTTGTTGAGGTGTGTGAAATCAATACACATTCTCCATTTCCCATTAGCCTTCTTCACCATAACAGTGTTAGCTAACCACTCTAGATATGTTACTTCCCTAATAACACCGGCATTGAGAAGTCTCTTTACTTCATTTCGTGCACCTTCGGCTTTATCCTCAGACATTTTCCGAAGTCTCTGTTTTCTTGGCCTGAAGGATGGATCCACATTGAGTGAATGCTCAATGACATCTCTATTAACACCACAGAGATCGTTAGCTGTCCAAGCGAAGACATCTTTGTTGTTGAACAAAAACTTTAGTAGAGTCTTTTCTTGTTCACCAGATATCTGAGATTCCAACAGTACCTTTTGATCTGCTATGTCTTCACACAGGAGCATAGGCTTCGGTTGATCTGCCAAAGCAGCCTTCTCTCTTTTGTGTTTATATTGCTGACAAGCTTTGGCTCCATCTATGTTATGGATGGCCTTTGTATCCGTCCAACTCCCTTCAGCTCTCCTGGCAGCTTCTTGACTCCCATGGACAACAATAGGCCCTTGTTCCGAAGGTATCTTCATGCATAAGTATGCTGGATGGAGTATTGCTTTGAAGGCATTAAGCGTCCCTCGACCAATGATTGCATTGTATGGGTACTTCATGTCAACAATGTCAAAGACAACTTGTTCAGTTCTTGTGTTGTGAACGTAACCGAAGGTAACTGACGTTGTTATTTTGCCAAGTGCCACTATCTGTCTTCCTCCGAAGCCACAAAGAGGGTGTGTTGAATCATGTATCTTGTCTTCTGGCTCTTGCATCTGTCTGAAAGCCTTTGCAAAGATGATGTCCGCTGCACTGCCTGTGTCAACCAGAACATTGTGGACCAGAAATCCCTTGATGACACAAGATATGACCATGGCATCATTGTGAGGATAATCTTTAAGGTAAAGATCTTACTGGGAGAAGGTAATTGGGATGTGAGACCACTTGGATCTGATGATGGGTCCTTGCACCCCAACATGCTGCACTCTTCTTTGTGCTTCCTTCTTTTGCTTCTTGTTAGCTAGTTCTGAGCTTGAACCACCTATGATTGGGAGCACCAGCTTCATGATCGAAGGTGCCACATCTTGGTTGTTGTACGAAGCCATTGTCACAATAGTGGAAGTGAGTTCACCGGAGGTGGGCGCCAATGTTGGTCACTTGTTCTCAAAAGCTATATATCAAGAACAAGGCAACACAAATGTTAATGATTAAAGACCTTCGTCCTTTGTAACATTATCTCCTTTTGGATATAATGATCTTTGGACGAAGGTCATGAAGGACATACCTTCATCATTTCAATATGCAAAGATATAAACATGGACATATGAAACACAGAAAGAGCATGAATAATCATTTTTAATCATCCAATTATTCATGTTGTCATTATATAATCATGAACAAACATCAATGATATTTAAATTACATTTGTACCTTCGGCTTGAAAGAAGGTAAAAATCCGAGAGTGACGTGCGAGTGATTACGAGTCAGCGTGAATAGTACGGAGGTACTGTTCATCTATTTATAGGCACGGGACGCAGCCCGGGCAAAATTACATTCGTGTCCTTAATAACTAATCATAATCATGGTACAAGCTATCAGAGACTACATGGTCTTTTCCTCTTTAAGTCGGTGGCACCCTTCGTCTTAAGTATGCCATCATGCCGAAGCTCTTTCAATTGTAGCTTCGGCATATATCTTCATGTCGTATCTGCTTGCATATCGTCCTGCCGAAGGTGTTTTTGCTTAGAGGACCTTCGGTGGAGAAGAAGGCCCCCAACAGTTACATTGTTTACACATAATATCTTCGAAGCTCATCTGCATTCCAATATCTTGGAATGTCATTTTCCGTCCATGTCTTTCAACCTGTAAGAGCTAGGTCTTGACGAAGATACAACCAGAAAGGGTCCTTCCCACTTAAGATGAAGTGTCCGCATTTTATCAGGGTTGCCCACCCTTCAAAGCACCAAATGACCTGGCTTGATGTTTTTCAATCTTACTTTTCTGTCACGCCATTTGACTGTTTTGGTCTGGTATTTATTAATGTGCTCTATGGCTTGAAGCCTCGTCCCTTCTATGGTATCCTTTGTTTCTTGACAGTCACCTTCGTCCTCTGTCGAAGCTAAAGTTCTTATTGAACCCGTTCTTGCTTCTTCCGGTGTAATTGCTTCGTCACCGAACAGAAGTTTGAACGGAGTAAATCCTATCGACCTTGATACATCCGTGTTGTGGTTCTAGACCACTTTTATTAAATCATCTATCCACTTTCCCTTGGGCTGATTGAAGATTGACTTCATTATTCCTGTTATTATAATTCCATTTGCCCTTTCTACCAATCCATTTGACTCTGGATGCCTCATTGATGCGAAGTGTATTTTGTACCAATTTGGCTATAAAAGGTTTTGAAAGTTTCGACATCGAACTGAGTTCCATTATCAACGGTGATAGCCTCCGGCACGCCGAAGTGACAAACGATGTTTTGCTAGAAGAATTTTTATACTGTAGCCGAAGTTATTGTAGCTAAAGGCTTTGCTTCAATCCACTTAGAAAAATATTCCACTGCCACTGTTGGGGGACTTTCTTTTTCAAAGGTCCTAAAAAACGTGACTAACCATATGTTTTCAGTGTAACATAGACTATTACAGGAGGCTTTGGCTTTGGGATGAAGGTTCTCTTTCTGGTGAAAGCATGTGTGATATGAAGAGACAACCCGAAGGCAGAACGGATGGACGCTGAAGCTGTGGTTGAAGCAGCTTCGGCTTAATATGATGATGAAGGTGGAAGACGAAACCGACCTAAAGGGGAAAAGACTACTTAGCCCTTGATAGTTTGCTTTATGATTGAGAGTAAATGTTAGGGACATGGATGTAATTTTGTCCGGCCTGCGTCCCATGCCTATAAATAGATGAACAGTAACACTGTACTGTTCACGCTGGATTATAATCACTCTTGCGTCACTCTCGCATTTTCACCTTCTGGCAAGCCGAATGTATCAATGTAATATAAATATTGTGGATATTTATTCATGTTTATGAAATGAGAATATAAATAATATACTGATATATCATCATTATTTATATTATTTTGTATTCCATGTACTTTCATTTATATTTATTTACTGAGATGATGAAGGTATGTCCTTCATGACCTTCGTCTGAAGATCATTATACCCGAAAGGAGATAATGCGTCGAAGGACGAAGGTCTTTAATCTTAACAATCGAATTGCTTTGTTCTTGATGTATAGCATTCAAGAACAAGGACCAACATTGGCACCCACCTTCGGTGAACTCAATCGACCACCTTCGGCAAGCATCGACTTTTGCAATGCCGCCGAAGAAGACAACAGTGCTAGGGGCTGCCCTGCAGCCACTGGACATTAATCAGGAGACGCTGCGAGAAGCTAGGAGCCAGAAGAGGAAGGCTACTAGCCCAACACCTCAGGAGGAGGAGCTAGATCAAGAGATCAGGGATTTGGAGGCTATCCACCAACATGTGCAAAGGTAATAGGGAAAAGATGCTTCGGCTCGCCGACCTTCAGAAAAAGATCGACGAAGCTATTGAAGAAATGCGTCACCTAACTCAGGATGACAAAGATCAAAGGCCCCAACACAGGGAGCTTCGCCAAGAAAGCCTATTCAATGATGATGAATGGTACAGTGACTTTCATCAGGGAAATTTTGCTTTTGATGATGCTTCTCCCTTGGCAGCAGAATTGCAGGCTACCCCGTGGCCGCCGTCATACAAGCCACCTCAGCTCCCCATGTATGACGGGCACTCAGACCCGAAGCAATTCCTGATGAGCTACGAAGCAACCATATCCTCATATGGGAGCAAACTGCAGTCATGGCAAAATCCTTCATCATGGCAGTGTAACACCCTGATTTTGGGGGTACAAAATTTCTTTCTAATTATCACCCAAAATCAGGTGTTACTCTTCTTTTTTCTCACTCTAGGTCTTCTCTCTCTAGATTCTTTTTCCCTTTTTCTTTTTTTGATTAGAAATAGCTTAAACTAGTGAAGGTTAATTATTTATTTTTGCCAAAACCCTAGGGGTCATGACATGTTGCATCATGCTGAGCTTAAAATAATTTTTGGAGTGTTGCACATGTGTGAATTAATTTGAATTTGAAACCTAGTTTGAATCTGGATTTGGAAACCCTTTAGAAAAGAAATAGAAAAGCAATTAGAAAATTCAGAGAAAAAGAGGGAAAGTAGTCTAGCCAGCCCAGCTCGACCCAGCCAGACCCAGTCCCCCGCGCGCTTGCCGTCCCTGATAGGCGGACCCCCCCTATCGACGCCAGTCTTTCGCGCGCGCCCTATCTTTTCTCTCGTGCTCTCTGCCCGCTAGGGCCGATCTATCGGCGCCAGTTTTCTTTCGCCACGCGCTCCCTTTCTCTCTCTGTCTCGTGGGCCTGGTTTGCCAGTTGTCAAGCCGTTGCCCCGCACGCCCCTTTCCTCTCTCTCTCTGCGCCGTGGGCCAGCCCTGTCAGTTCCACCTTCTCCATGCTCACCGTGGACCAGCGCGTGCGAACTCACGCACGTCGCCGGGTTTCACGGCCACGACGCCTGTCCACGCGCCCAGCTCCCCTCATAAAGCCCCACCAGTGCCCCGCGCACACCCCTCACCTCATTTCACGCAGCTTCACCCTCTCTCGCGCTCTGCCCTCGCCGCCAGCCGCCGCCGGAGACCCGCGCCCATGTTCCTAACCATCCAGCTTGTCGGAGACTGCTCCAAGCCTCCCCGAGTTCCGCCCCAAGGTGAGACACCTTTGCCCGTGCCCAATTTCCCTTATTGCGCTCAATGTTCGGCCAATTTCACCTTCTCCGGTGCTCGGCCACGGCGGTTCGCCGTGCTCGCGCGGTGGCCGGCCGATTTAGCCTGGTCTAGTTCACCAGAGTAGACCCCTATGTCGCCCCTGCCTCTGCTGAAGTTAGCCTAGGCCGTAGCATGCCTTATGTCCCCTCCCCGTGGTCAGAATGGCTCACCGGAGTTTCTCCGACCCACGCAAGACTTTCTCACCTCTGTTCTACCCTCTCAGCCCGTGGATTCGTGGCCTCTTCCCCGCCATTGAATTCGCCGTGGCACCCTCTTCCCCTCTGCCCAACTCCGGCGACCCTGGAGCCACCCTAGCTCACGCCTGCCTCAGCTCCAGCGACCTCACCGCCGTGGAGTGGAGCGGCGCCGCTTCGCGCACATCTGTTTCCCCGGTCTGATTTCCCTCGTCCAATCTTGATCGCACGGCTCGGACCGCGGGATACCACTTCGCACACGCGTGCCTGACGCCCTGGCCCGCCTGTCAGCGCCACCCGCAGCCGCTCATCCTTCCTGGTCTGATTTTCCCCGTCCGTTCTTGATCGAACGGCTCGGACCCGCTCGGACCCCCTTCGGACCCGCTTAGACCCCCCTCGGACCCACTTCGGACCCCCTCGGACCCGCTCGGACCCCCCTCGAACCCCCTTCGGACCCACTCGAACCCGCTCGGACCCGCTCGGACCCGCTTGGACCCACTCGGACCCGCTCGGACCCCCCTCGGACCCGCTTGGACCCCTGTAGCAGTTCATTTCCCCCTGGCGCTGGGCCCGCTCGGTCAGCGCGCTCTCCCCCTCTGTCGCTGACACTCCCTGGCCCGTCTATCAGTGCTCCCCCCTGCGCGCCCTCAGCTACAAATCTAATCTCGGCCGTTGGTTTTAGATTTGATGGTTAGACTCACCCGATACCGCTTCGCGCGGTAGTTTTATTGAAGAGACCCTCGGTTTATCCGAAATCAACCCGTCATCCTCTGTTTTAGCGCATAAGTCCCTGGTTTGTTTTAAATATATCCCTGGACTTTTATTTAATCACAGATTTAGCCCTAATTTCATATTTCAAACATCAAAACTTGTTTATTTCATATCTTTTGCATATGAACTCCAAATTTAGTGATTCAAATTGCAAAATGTTCATAGAATTATTCTCTGTTGAAATAAAATGTTTGCACTCACTATCTGCGCACTCTAAATTTTTAGGATTGAACATGAACTAATGTAGGTGTATGTTTTATTTATTTAATAAAATAAATAAAAGGAGAACCTTAGAGATTTAGACTTGTTTGAGCTTGTGAGGTTAATAATATGTATTACATAAGTTCATCTCTGTTCTAAATTTTAGGTCACCATAAAATAAATTGATCTATGACTTTATACATGTAAATAACACTTCAGAGAAATAGTAACCTATTTTCAAACAGAGTTATTGTAGGTTATAGTTTATGTTATACTTTGAATCCATTATCCCTTATGTAGTATTATGTCTTTTTAAGGTATGTTCCAATGTTTGTACATGTTTGGTGTGATGTTCATTTGTACATTCCAAATGTATAAAATGCATGCTCGCTTTATTTAGACAACGAGTAGCTCGTGGTTCCTGAGTGTGTTGCCGAAGATCCCTCTGAGCAACAACCTGATGAAGGCAAGTGTCCTCAGACCTATCATGTCCTATTTTACTTTACAATTCACTGTCTCGCATTACATTATTGAAACCTAAGGATTGACTAGTCTGTATTTCCCTTACCCTTGTTTACCTTTTTGGGTTAATCATGGTTAGCTTATGCTATTGCTTTAACTTAATCAGTGAACATGATGTGATCTTTTATGATACGATGATGTTATCCCGATGAGGTTCTTGTGATTGCTTTAGGGGGGCTTAGGCTCTTTCCTGAGTGACTCTTCGTAAGGACCTGTTTGGGGAGTGACAACCTAGGATAACAGTGCAACCATGAGGGTGGAATGGGACGCCCTTAGCTGATTAATTAGAGGAACCAGAGGAGTAGTTGGCTTCACCATAGGGCCGTCAATGGGGTCCGGGCACAGTACTTGCTTTGCCGAGGTTGGTTGCAGAGGTTCTTTGATTTGGTTTTTGTTAGTCACCCTTCCTTTGGGGAGATGTACTATGTTTATCAAACTGGAGAAACCTAACGGGTGGCTATGTCCTCTGGGAAATCTTTGTAAAGGCTACGTAGTGAGACCCTGCTAGGTCACCTTGGTAGTGATCAATGGGGAGGCTAGAACCCCGGGCAGAATGGGAATCACGGCTTGTGGGTAAAGTGTGCAACCTCTGCAGAGTGTTAGAAATTGGTATATCAGCCGTGCTCACGGTTATGAGCAGCCTTAGGATCCTCTTCGATTAGAAGAACAATGGTTACATTTATGATGATGATTAACAATGGTGATTATAATCCTGATCTCTGGTATTTCCTCTTGGAGGGAGTGCCTCTGGGTAATAACTGGGTTATCACTAAAATTTGGCTCTACTTATAATAATAAAACTTGACCAACTAAAAGCAACTGCTTAACTTTGAACTCCACATACAACTAGTCCACCTTAGCCAAATGAGACATTTGCTGAGTACGTTGAAGTGTACTCACCCTTGCTTTACAAACCACCCCACCCTAGGTTGTCCCCACTGTTCTCAGTGCTCAAGAGGAGAAGCTGGCAACATGGATGACTTCGAGGAGTTCCAGGAATACGACGAGTTCTAGTTTACTTTAGTGGCAAACCCCCAGTCAGCTGCCTGTGTAGGCTTAGCAATCTACGTTTCGTTACTCCACACTTTGATATTTATGTTGAACAATGGTTATGTATTAGACTCTGTGGATGTCTTGGACATCTTGATGTAATAAAGTACCTTTCCGCTATTTATTTCGAGCATTGTGTGATGATGTCCAATTATGTAATCGCTGTGTACATGAGTTTCTAATCCTGGCACGTACATGGTTCGCATTCGGTTTGCCTTCCAAAACCGGGTGTGACATAAGTGGTATCAAAGCTTTGCTGACTGTAGGACTGCTAACCTAGACTAGAATGGTCGCCCTAAGGATTATAGACCCCTATTCTTACCTTGACCTCAGTGTCTCTTCAAAAGTTGGTCATCTTGACCAACTCTATGTTGATTACTTATCTCAAAAGTTTTATCTCACTCTTCTTTCTGTCTACTTTCTGGTCTCATAGTTCTACTCTTACTCTTGTGCTTACGATGTCTTTTGTAGATGGCTCGTCTTAGGTGCACTGCACGTAAGTCTATGATCCCCTTTTTGCCTTCTCGTCTGGCAGAGCGTCCACTACGTCACACAGTGCCAGGTTAGTCTAGTCAACTAGAGAGACTGCATCGTCGCCTGCACGAGGAGCAGGAGCACCGACGCCAGGAGTAGGAGCAGGAGCAGGAGCAACAGGACTCTTCCCCCTCGCCTCAGCAGGAGGTGGAGTCTGAGAGGCCGCCTTCCCCTGCACCTCAGCCAGAGATGCCCCCTGCACCACCTTAGGGCATCCCGGCTGCTGGAGGAGACCCTGACAGAGACGGAGACGACGACGACGCTGGTGGTAGTTTGAGCCACGGCACGGAGCTCTCGTAGGAGCCGGAGCTGGATGGATGGATCGCTAGACCAATCACTCGTGACGCTGCTCATGGGTGTCACTTCCACGACGCTCTCCATACCCTATTGCGTCGGGCCTTTGACCGACACACATGGTCCATCGAGTACCGTTGTGTAGTCTACCAGCATCGTCGTGGGTTATACCAGGACTAGTGGGAGGCTACTTGCTTGGTGCGCCGTCTAGACGATGATCTCTGGGGTGTAGAGGCCTTCTCAGAGCACTATTCTATTACTGAGAGGGATACTGCCGAGGCAGCCATGCAAGATGCAGCATGACAGGCACTTTCTCTGTATTGCTCGTTGTTCAGCGGGGTAGCTGATGGCCTTGACCTGAAGTACTACCCTCGTCGTTCGCCCGGAGTGCTGGAGGTGTGATTGTCTCGCTAGTTGGTGAGGGCAATCCCAGGCTGAACAACATGGTCAATCTGGTCACCGTGCTCAACACAGAGTTGGACCATGCCCTTGATGAGTTGGGCAAGGTTCAGGCGGAGGTTGTGGAATTGTGTGCTGAATGCGTGGCACACCACTATCTGGATGGTGGTCCTCCTGCCCCTGTCGGGATTCAGCACCCTTACCGTTCACTGCCCCGTGGGCCGTGGTCGCTTTGACTATGGTACCCCAGACTGCAGGACCCGGATAGATTTGGATCCCTAGATCGATAGAGTTGGAGTCTGTAATAATGCTTAGTCCAGTGTCTTAGTCTAGCCAGTCTTAGTCAGAGTTAGTTTGGTTATCTTTTGTTAGATGCTTGTTATGATGAACATGTACTGAAGTTGGATCTTTGTAATGATTGTCACCAAAGTGTGGGTATCCCCTGCAACTTGGTGTAGTTATTAATAAAGTCAGTTATTTAGTTGGGTAATCCCTTTATTTCCCCTTTCCTCTTTATCTGAGAAGCTGTCAATGAATATGGTCATTTATTCAGTGTTATGGAGATCTTCTATATATCTTTTCTTATGCTGAAAGACTGTAGAGTCAGATCTGATATGTGTGTGATTCCTACAGATGTCTGAGAACAGGCGCAGAGGTGCGAGGCATGCTTAACCAGAGCAGCAGGCACCCCAAGAGGATGTAGCCTAGCAGCAGCAGTTGCCACCGCCACCACCGATGACTATCGAGCAGATGTTCTTGATGCAGACCCAAGCAGTTCAGACAATTAGTCAGACATTAGCAGCAGCAGCCACCACCGCCTCAGCCTCCAGTGCAAGTCCAGATGCCTCAAGTGCCCAGAGACAAGCGGGTGGAATTCATGAGGGGCCATCCCCCAGTCTTTGCTCACTCTGCTGACACCATGGACGCGGAAGATTGGCTACGTACTGTGGAGCGTGAGTTGCACACTGCCTAGTGCAACGATCGTGAGAAGGTGTTGTATGGTCCCCGACAGTTGAGGGGAGCAGCACAGTCTTGGTGGGAGTCTTACCTCGCCACCCATGCCAACCCTGAAGCCATTACTTGGGAGGAGTTCAGGGACAACTTCCGTCGCTACCATGTGCCCGAGGGACTGATGATAGTGAGGAAGGAGGAGTTTCTCACCCTAAAGCAAGGTCCCTTGTCCGTCAGTGAGTATAGGAATAAGTTTCTGCAGCTGTCGCGTTATGCCCCAGAAGATGTCAACACGGATGCTAAGAGGCAGTACCGCTTCATGAGAGGATTGGTTGACCCTCTCCATTATCAGCTGATGAACCACACCTTCCCTACCTTCCAGCACTTGATAGACAGAGCAATCATGACAGAAAGGAAGCGTCGGGAGATGGAGGACAAGAGGCGCAAGTTTGGTGGACCTCAGGTTGAGAGTAACAGTCATCCTCGCTACTCAGGCAACCCACCTCAGCAATTCTAGCCAGGTCACCAGCACCAGCATCAGCATCAGCGTCAGCACCAGCACTAGAGGTAGTTTCCTCAGCAGTAGCAGCAGTACCGTTAGAACACTCAACCGAGAGGAAATCAGTATCAACGTCAGAACAACCAGGCAGTTCGTCTTCCTGCCCCCGCAACCAACCAGAATGGCCAAGCAGCCCCAACACAACTAGGAGGTCGTGCATGCTTCTACTATGGAGAACAAAATCACTGGGCAAAGAATTGTCCAAAGAAAGCAGCCCAGCAACCGCCAGCAGTCAATGCCCTAGCAAGACAAGGAGCACCACAGCAAGCATCAAGAGTCTGTGGTCAGGCCTACAACCGTGGAAAGGTGAACCACCTGGAGGCTGAAGCAATCCAGGATGCTCAGGACATGATAGTAGGTATGTTTCCAGTTGAATCCTACCCAGCAAAAGTACTATTTGATACTGGTGCCACACATTCTTTTGTTTCTGCATCTTGGGTAGAATCACATAATATCCCCATAGAACCAATGATCCCACCTTTGAGAGTTAATTCAATTGGGGAAAAGTTCAGTCCGATAGGATTTGTCTGAATCTAAGGATTGAAATAAGGGGGATAGCCTTCCCCGCTAGCCTAGTAGTCATGGGAACTCAAGGGTTAGATGTCATCCTAGGGATGAATTGGCTACATAGAAATCAAGCCACTGTCAGTTGTGACAAGAGAACAGTTAAATTGGTGTCCCCATCCGAAAAGGAAGTAGTAACCAAGCTGTACTTACCTGAACTAGAAGAAGGAGCCTATCACCATTTATTAGTAGATGACAAGGAGTCCAATCCGATTGAGGCAATTAGGATTGTGTCAGAATTCCCTGATGTATTCCCTGAAGAGTTACTAGGTATGCCACCTGAAAGGAAAGTTGAGTTTGCCATAGAGCTTATCCCAGGCACCGCCCCTATTTCCAAGAGAGCTTATCGAGTGTCCGGACCAGAGTTGGTGGAACTCAAGAAGCAAATCGATGAGTTGTTAGAGAAAGGCTACATAAGACTGAGTACTTCGCCTTGGGCAGCCCCGGTGTTGTTTGTGGAGAAGAAGGATGGCACAAAGAGGATGTGCATCGATTATAGAGCTTTGAATGAAGTCACTATCAAGAACAAGTACCCCCTGCCCAGAATTGAGGACTTATTCGACCAGTTGAGAGGAGCTAGTGTGTTCTTAAAGATAGATCTGAGGTCAGATTACCATCAGCTCAGAATCCGACCTTCAGATATACCGAAGACAACATTCATTACCATGTATGGACTTTATGAGTTCACGGTCATGTCATTCGGTTTGACGAATGCGCCAACCTACTTCATGTACTTGATGAACAGTGTGTTCATGGACTACCTCGACAAGTTCGTAGTGGTGTTCATTGATGACATTCTTATATATTCCCAGAATGAGCAAGAGCATGAGGAACATTTGAAGAAGGTACTTCAGAGGCTATGAGATTGCCAGTTGTATGCCAAGCTTAGCAAGTGCGAGTTCTGGACCAGTGAAGTTCTATTCTTGGGTAATATTATAAACCAAGATGGACTAGCCATGCATCTAAAGAAAGTAGCAGCGATTCTGGACTGGAAAGCACCAAATCATGTCCGAGGAATCAAGAGTTTCATTGGAATGGCCGGTTATTATTGGCGTTTCATTGAAGGTTTCTCCAAGATTGCCAGGCCAATGACAGCCTTGCTAGCAAAGAAGGTTGAGTTCAAGTGGACCCTAGCATGCCAGAAGTCCTTTGAGATGTTGAAGCAGAAGTTGACAATGGCACCAGTGTTAGTTCTGCCAGATGTTCGCAAGCCATTCTCAGTATATTGTGATGCTTTGTACACCGGACTGGGATGTGTGTTGATGCAGGAAGGGAGAGTAGATGCATACTCATCCCGATAGTTAAAAGTTCATGAGAAGAACTATCCTACTCATGATCTGGAGTTAGCAGCCGTGGTTCATGCATTGAAGACCTAGAGGCATTATCTGTATGGGCAGAAGTGTGATATCTACACGGACCACAAGAGCCTCAAGAACATATTCACTCAGTCAGAGTTAAACATGAGGCAGCGAAGATGGCTAAAGTTGATTAAGGATTACGAGCTAGAGATTCATTATCACCCAGGCAAAGCAAATGTAGTTGCAGATGCTCTGAGTAGAAAGAGTCAAGTCAATATGTTGGCCGCTCACCTGATGCCGTATGAGCTAGCAAAGGAATTCGACAGGTTGAGTCTCAGGTTTCTGAACAACACCCAAGGAGTGACAATTGAGTTGGAACCCACTCTAGAGCAAGACATCAGGAAGGGTCAGAAGGATGATGAGAAGATCAATGAGATCCGGTAGCTAATCATAGATGGGAAAGGCAATGATTTCCGTGAAGATGCAGAAGGAGTGGTATGGTTCAAGGATAGACTGTGTGTTCCCGATTTCAAACCAATCCAGGAACTGGTTCTCAAAGAAACCCATGAGACAGCATACTCTATACACCCTGGCAGTGAGAAGATGTACCAAGACCTGAAGAAACCCATGAGATTGGAATGGACTTTATAGTCGGTTTGCCCCGCACTCGTACTGGTTATGACTCTATCTGGGTAGTAGTGGACCGTTTGACAAAGACGACCCATTTCATACCAGTCAAGACCACTTACAACAGTGCGGTGTTGGCCGAATTATACATGTCTTGGATTGTGTGCTTGCATGGTATTCCGAAGAAGATAGTATCAGATAGAGGTACCCAGTTCACCTCTCATTTTTGGCAGCAGTTGCATGATGCTTTGGGCACGCATTTGAAGTTCAGCTCAGCTTATCACCCGTAGACAGATGGCCAGACAGAGAGAACCAATCAGATTCTGGAGGATATGTTGAGGGCTTGTGCGTTGCAAGACAAGATGGGTTGGGACAAGAGATTACCATATGCAGAATTCTCTTACAACAACAGCTATCAGACCAGTTTGAAGATGTCACCATTTGAAGCGCTCTATGGGAGGAATTGCAGAACTCCACTGCATTGGGACCAACCTAGGGAAAGACAAGTGTTCGGTCCAGATATTTTGTTTGAAGCCGAAGAGAATATCAGAATGGTCCGAGAGAATTTAAAGGTAGTGCAGTCCAGACAGCACAGCTATGCTGACACAAGAAGAAGAGAACTCAGTTTTGAAGTGGGGGATTATGTCTATTTGAAGGTGTCACCCATCAGAGGAACCAAAAGGTTTGGAGTCAAAGGCAAGCTAGCACCTCGTTATATTGAACCGTATCATATTCAAGCCAGACGTGGAGAAGTGGCTTATCAACTCAGCTTACCAGAAAATCTGTCCGCTGTTCACGATTTGTTCCATGTGTCTCAGTTGAAGAAATGCTTGAGAGTGCCAGAAGAGCAGTTACCAGCAGAGGATCTTGAAGTTCAAGAAGATCTGACGTATATTGAGAAGCCAACTCAAATTCTGGAGACAGCAGATCGAGTCACTCGGAGAAGCACCATCAGAATGTGCAAAGTCAAATGGGGCCATCACTCAGAAGAAGAAGCAACTTGGGAAAGAGAAGATGATTTGAAAGCCAAGTACCTTGAGCTCTTTGCTAGCCAGCCCTGAATCTCGAGGGTGAGATTCTTTTAAGGGGGATATGTCTGTAACACCCTGATTTTGCGGGTATAAAATTTCTTTCTAATTATCACCCAAAATCAGGTGTTACTCTTCTTTTTCTCACTCTAGGACTTCTCTCTCTCTAGATTCTTTCTCTCTTTTTCTTTTTTGATTAGAAATAGCTTAAACTAGTGGAGGTTAATTATTTATTTTTGCCAAAACCCTAGGGGTCATGACATGTTGCATCATGCTGAGCTTAAAATAATTTTTGGAGTGTTGCACATGTGTGAATTAATTTGAATTTGAAACCTAGTTTGAATCTGGATTTGGAAAACCTATAGAAAAAAATAGAAAAGCAATTAGAAAGTTCAGAGAAAAAGGGGGAAAGCAGTCCAGCCAGCCTAGCTCGGCCCAGCCAGAACCAGTCCCGCGCGCGCGCCTGTTGTCCCTGACAGGCGGACCACGGCTATCGGTGCCAGTCTTTCGCGTGTGCCCTCTCTTCTCTCTCGCGCTCTCTGCCCGCTGGGGCCGATCTGTCGGCACCAGTTTTCCTTCGCCTGCATGCTCCCTTTCTCTCTCTGTCTTGCGGGCCCGGTTCGCCAGTTGTCAAGCCATTGCCCTGCACGGCCCTTTCCTCTCTCTCTATGCCGAGGGCCAGCCCTGTCAGTTTCGCATTCTCTGCGCTCGTCGTGGACTAGCGCGTGCGCACTCGCGCACGTCACCGGGTTTCTCAGCCACGACGCCCGTCCATGCGCCCAGCTCCCCTCATAAAGCCCCACCAGTGCCCCGCGCACACCCCTCACCTCATTTCGTGCAGCTTCACTCTCTCTCGCGCTCTGCCCTCGTCGCTAGCCGCCACCGGAGACCCGTGCCCGCGTCCCCGACCATCCAGCTCGTCGGAGACTGCTCCAAGCCTCCCCGAGTTCTACCCCGAGGTGAGACACCTTTGCCCGTGCCCAATTTCCCTTATTGCGCTCTGTGTTCGGCCAATTTCACCTTCGCTGGTGCTCGGCTGCGGCGGTCCGCCGTGCTCGCACGGTGGCCGGCCGATTTAGCCTGGTTTAGTTCACCGGAGTAGACCCCTGTGTCGCCCCTACCTCTACTGAAGTTAGCCTAGGCCGTAGCATGCCTTAAGTCCCCTCCCCGTGGTCGGAATGGCTCACCGGAGTTTCTCTGACCCGCCTGAGACTTTCTCACCGCCGTTCTACCCTTTCTGCCCGTGGATTCGTGGCCTCTTCCCCGCCATTGAATTCGCTGTGGCACCCTCTTCCCCTCTGCCCAACTCCAGCGACCCCAGAGCCACCATAGCTCGCGCCTGCCTCAGCTCCGGCGACCTCACCGCCGTGGAGAGGAGCGGCGCCGCTTCGCGCACGTCTGTTTCCCCGGTCTGATTTCCCTCGTCCGATCTTGATCGCACGGCCCGGACCATGGGATACTGCTTCACGAATGCGCGCCAAACACCCTGGCCCGCCTGTCAGGGCCACCCGCTGCTGCTCATCCTTCCTGGTCTGATTCTCCCTTGGCTTCAGCAGAATTATCTTTGGCAGCTCCGTCTCTTGCGACACGCTCAAAATCTTCGGCTGCTCTGCCGACCTTGGCTGTTTTCTCAGTTTCACCAGTTTGCTTCGGCACTTCGGCCTTCTTGGTTTTCTCCTGTACCATTATCACAGATGGTTTTGGCACTTCGGTTGATTCTCCCTTGGCAACGACAGGAGCGGGGAACTCTGGCTCAACAGCGGAAGAAGGCCCCTCAGTAAGCTTTGGCACCCTGGCCATTTCAATATACCTAGGCAGTGTGTCAAAACTTTAATCTTTTTCCCCTTCGGCGTAGCAGAGATGACCGAAGTAGCAGCTTTTCTTTTCTTTCCCTGCTTTTGCAAGGGATAACAGTAGTCTTGGTATACAAAACCAATTACATCAAAACTCTATTTAATCTCCTCTTGCCTCGTCCTCAGAAGGTTAATGTCATGGCATCATCTTTGTCCCTTGTGTAGGCCCCAAGCCATTCGTCACTAGTCGCCTCAACATGATCCAACCAGTCATCGTTCGGCTCATCGAATTGATTTCTGTATCTGAAGGTGTATTTCAGATAAACTAAGCCGCCTTGACTGGACCCTGCAGCAGCTTCCTTTGGCATCTCCTAGCCACTTACAAGAGGCCATACTCTATAAGCAATATGCTCCTAGACTAAGTCTCTTGTATCAATAAAAGTGCATACAGTGTTAAAGGCCTTCTGGCATGCTTCAATATCATTTCTAAGGGCAATGGCTGGCCTTCTGATGTCGAAGCGAGACCAAATAGGGAGTTGAATGATCCCCTTTATATCGTCCCTTTCAACTAAGTCATTTTTCACATAAAATCACTCTTCCATCCGGGCTCCTGGCCACTTCTTTCAAAATGTAAGGACTGGATAGCTCACATCACAGCGAGGCTCGAAGCCGTAACAACCAAAATTATTATGATATTGCTCTTTGCCAGTAGCCTTCGTCTCATAGGATAGCTCATGCATGTTGCAGAAGCATTTTGCACTCGGCTCTAATCCCTGGCTCCTCATGGCCCGAATGAAAATCCCCATTCTGATGATAGCTTGGGGGGTAATCTGATGAAGGTAAATTTCAAAAGTCTTCAGAACTTCAACTAAGAATTTACTCAAGGGAAACCGAAGCCCTGCCTTCATGAAGCTCCTGTATACAACCACTTCGTCAGCTTCGGGCACAGGGGCATTGCTATCTCCTCCAGCCCTCATGATAGAAATATCACGAAAGTATCTTCCTTTCATTGCATCAATTTGACTCTGCTTGATGGTTGATTTCCTGAAGATGGTATGACTTGGCCGCCAGGGTGTCACACCCGGTTTCGGAAGGCAAACCGAATGCGAACTATGTACGTGCCAGGATCAGAACTCACGTACACAGCGATTACATAAATGAACATCATCGCACAATGCTCGAATAATAACATAAAAGGGTATTAACTTGTTACATCACAGAGTCATAGACATCCACATAGTCATCAACTTAACAGTTAATCAAAGTGCTAGCGAAACGCAGTAAAGATAAGGCCTTCACAGGCAGCTGACTGGGGGTTGCCGCCAACCCACACCTAGAATTCATCGTAGTCTTGAAACTCCTGGAAATCTCCTTCCACGGCTTCGCCTTCTCCGGAGCAGTGGTTACAATGCGGACAACCTGGTGTTTTGTGGTAAAGCAAGGATGAGTACACATCAACGTACTCAGCAAATGTCCCGTTTGGCTGAAGTGGACTAGCTTTATATGGGGTTAGGCTCAAGCAGTTGCTTTTAGTTGGTCAGGTATTTATCATTAGTAGAAGCCAGATTTTATCATTAACCAGCCCATGGACCCTTTCCTCATCGAGGAACAACATCATCATATTCGAACCAAAACCATAACATAATCCTTGTATCTCGAACCATTTGTATCCCTAATCAAAGAGGATCCCAAGGCTGCTCTTAACCGTGAGCACGGCTGATATATCAGTTTCACTACCCTCTGCAGAGGTCGCACACTTTACCCATGAGTCATGATTCCCTCTCTGCCCGGGGAGAGCTAATCCCCATTGACCACTACCTAGGTGGTCCGGCAGGGTATCACTACGTAGCTGTTACAAAGATTCCCTAGAGATCATAGCTGCCCGTTAGGTTTCTCCAGTTTGATAAACACAGTACTCCTCCCCGCAGGAGAGTGACTAACAAAAGCAAAACGAAAGAACCCCGGCACTCAGCCTCGGCAGAGCAAGCACTGTGCCTGGACCCCATTGACGGCACGACGGCGAAGCAACTACACCTCTAGTTCCTCTAATTAATTAGCTAAGGGCGCCCCATTTCACCCTCATGGCTGCACTGTTATCCCGGGTGGTCTCTCAACGAACAGGTCCTTACGGAGAGGTACTCAGGAAACAGCCTGAGCCCCCTAGAGTATCACAAGATTATCAACATAACCAGGATAACAGTATCATAAATATTCACATCATGTTCATTGATTAAGTTAAGGCAGTAGCAGAATGCTAACCATAATAGCCCATAAGGTCATCAAGGATAAAGTAAAGTGTAAAGCTAGTCAATCCTTAGGTTTCAAGTAAGTAATGCGGGACAGTGTATTATAAAGTAAATGGGACATAATGGGACTGAGGACACTTGCCTTCACCAAACTGCTGATCAGGGACTTCCTCTGCAACTGCCTCGGGAAACACAGACTGCTCGTTGTCTACGTAAAGCAATCATTCACACTATGCACTTGGGAAAATAACAAACAAAAACAATAAACCAAACATATGCAGCAGAGAGTGGTCACAAGCTCATAACAGAAAAGGGATAGGCACTTTGGTGTTCCCTAGGTCTGGGGTAGAGGACTATACAAAATGAGTCATTATCCACTACTCAGGTTTAAGTCAGGGGTGGAATTAAATAATTATCTGGTTTAAGTTCCTAAACTTAAGGGTTTGAGTCCATAAACTTAAGTGCTCCAACTTTTATTAAAGTCTACTACCTTTCATTTATCCCAAAATAGAGTTCCAATAACCTTAATCCTATCCTAAAGATTAACCATTAGTTGGAACATGGAAACAGCAGGAAAACAGTGCATAATCAGATAGATAATAATTTTATGAACATTTTGCAATTTGAAGCACCTAATTTGGAGTTCATATGGCAAAGTTATGAATTTTACAAGTTTAGGGGTTAAAAATATGCCCTAGGGACCTATTTTGAATTAAGTAAAAGGGCTGAGGACTTAACTGCGAGAAACCAGGGACGGCGGGCGCAAAATCCAGGAAACCGAGGGGTCTTTTAAGAAAAGGCGCGGGCGAAGGGGTATCGGGCGCTTACAGCCGTTAGATCTCAGATCAACGGCTAGGATTAGATCCTGCGGCGGGCGCGCGGGCGCGCGGCGGCTCGGGGTGGCTGACAGGCGGGGCCGGGCGGGCAGAGCGCGCGCGGGCGGCTGGCAGGTGGGACCGGGCGGGCAGAGCGCGCGGGCGGACCGACAGGCGGGGCCGGGCGGACAGCGCGAGCGCGCGGGCGAGCTGACAAGCGGGGTCGGGTGGCAGAGAGGCGGGGCTAATTAAATCAGGGCCGCCCGATCTCGGGTGAACGGCGGGGATTGGGTGGCCAGGCTGAGCCTCTCCTACGGCTAGCTGGGGCGGCGGCGCTCGCGCCAGTGGCGGAGGAGCTCGCCGGAGACGAGGGGAGCGGGGGCCTGGCGGGCTCCCGGGGCGACCTGAGTGGCCGGAGAGGCTGGGGAGGGCACGGGGAACTCTCTGGTGGGGTTTGGGCCGGGGCAGGGGCACCGGAGGGGGGCGATTCACGGCGGGGCGGCTCGGCGGCGGGGTTTCTCTACTCCGGCGAGCAATCACATGCAACAGAGAGCAAGACAAAGGGCAATAGGGGCGGGGGAGGTTCCTTACCTCACGGCGAAACCCAGGGACCTCTCGGCAGCGACGGAGACGCGACGGTGGCCCGAGGCGACGGCGGCGGCTGCACGGCGGACGACGGGTGAGCGCGGGCAGAGAGAATTAGGGAGGGGAAGAGGGAATTGGGGCGCGTTCCGGGTTGCGGACGCCAGAGCGGAGCTCACCGGGGCTACGGGCGCGGCGGAGCTCCACCGGCGACGAGGAACCGAGCTCGGGACGGCGGGGGTTATGGCGGCGGTGCTCTGCGCGTGCGCGCAGCGAGGGAGAGGGCGAGAGAGGGGGCCGGTTGGTGCGCAAATGAGGGAGGGGGCGAGGGCGAGTGGGACTCGGGGCTCAAGTGGCCGAGGGCGAGGTGGGGCGAGCTCCCCACGCGCGACGTGGGCGCGGAGACCGCGGGCGCGCGCGACTCGGCGGCGGTTACGCGAGGAAGACGGGGCTGACACCCCGGGCCCGCGAGCAGAGAGAGAGCGAGGGAGCGAGCGCGCACGGGGAAAGCGGGCGCCGACAGGTGGGGCTGGCCGAGCAGAGAGAGGGAGTGCGGGCGCACGGGAGGCCGCTGCGCCGACAGGCGGGGCCCGCTGCGCAGAGAGAGAGAAGGAGCGGGTGCGCGGAGGGCGGGAGCGCCGACAGGTGGGGCCCGCTGCGCAGAGAGAGGAGGGGAGGGAGGCGCGCGCGCGGGAGAGATGGGCCGGCTGGGCCGAAAGGCCGGGGGGGCGGCTGGGTTGGGCTGTTTTACCTTTTTTCTTTTATTCTGAATTGTTTCTCCCTTTTCTTTTATTTATTCTATTTGATTCAAATTCAAATAAGCCCCAAATTCAAATTAGACCTTTTGAGAATTATGCACCAAACAAAAGTGAAATCTAGGGTTCAACATGATGCAACAATTCATACTCCACTAGGGTTTAACATAATAGACTATAATTACAAGTAAAACAAGCACTTAGCTCCTATAGAATTGAGAGAGAAAAGAAAGAGAAAGGATGAGAAAAGGAAGTAACACCTGAATTTGTGAATATGAGCAAAGAAATTTTATACCCCCAAATTCAGGGTGTTACAAACCTATCCCCCTTAAAAGAATCTCGCCCCCGAGATTCAAGGTTGGTCAGCAAAGAGTTCAGGGTATTTGGCCTTCAGGTCATCTTCTCGTTCCCAGGTTGCTTCTTCCTCCGAATGGTGACCCCATCTGACTTTGCACATTCTGATGGTACTCCTCCGGGTGACTCTGTCTGCAAACTCCAGAATCTGCGTTGGCTTCTCTATGTATGTCAGATCCTCCTGGACTTCCAAACCCTCCACTGGCAACTGTTCTTCTGGTACTCGTAGACACTTCTTCAGTTGCGACACGTGGAACACATTGTGTACTGCCGACAAACTTTCTGGTAGGTCGAGTTGATAAGCCACTTCTCCACGCTTTGCTTGAATCTGATATGGTCCAACGTACCGGGGTGCTAACTTGCCTTTAACTCCGAACCTTCTGACTCCCCTGATAGGTGACACCTTCAGATAGACGTAATCTCCCACTTCGAAACTCAGTTCTCTTCTCCTTCGGTCCGCATAGCTTCGCTGCCTTGATTGTGCTATCTTCAGATTCTCCCGAACCATTTTGATATTCTCTTCGGCTTCACGCAAGATGTCGGGGCCAAACACCTGTCTCTCACCAGGCTGGTCCCAATGCAGTGGAGTCCTACAACTCCGTCCATAGAGTGCCTGAAACGGCGACATCTTCAAGCTGGCTTGGTAACTATTGTTGTAGGAGAATTCTGCATAAGGTAACCTTTTGTCCCATCCTGACTTGTCTTGCAACGCACAGGCTCTCAGCATATCCTCTAGGATCTGATTAGTTCTTTCAGTCTGACCGTCTGTCTGTGGATGATAAGCCGAGCTGAAGTTCAAATGGGTGCCCAAAGCTTCTTGTAGCTGCTGCCAAAAATGAGAGGTGAACTGCGTTCCTCGATCTGACACTATCTTCTTCGGCACACCATGAAGGCAAACTATCCGTGACATGTATAACTCAGCTAATGTTGCTCCGGTATATGTGGTCTTCACAGGTATGAAATGGGCCACCTTTGTCAATCGGTCCACAACCACCCAGATGGAATCATAACCGGCCCGGGTACGAGGTAGGCCAACTATAAAATCCATCCCGATCTCATCCCACTTCCACTGAGGAATCCGCAATGGCTGCAACAATCCGGCGGGCCTTTGATGCTCTGCTTTGGTTCTCTGACAGCTATCACAGATGGCAACATATTCTGCGATCTCTCTTTTCATGCCATACCACCAAAACCTCCTCTTTAAATCCTGATACATCTTTTCACTTCCCGGGTGTATGGAGTAGGCTGTCTCATGAGCTTCCTTTAGGATCAGCTCCCGAATAGGTTTGAGGTCGGGGACACACAATCGATCCTTGAACCATATTACCCCCTCTTCATCCTCTCGAAAGTCTTTGCCTCTTCCTTCTAAGATTAGCTGCCGGATTTTGTTGATGCTTTCATCATCCTTCTGTCCTTCTTTGATCTCCCGCTCGAGGGTGGGCTCTAATTCCACTGTTACTCCTTGCGTGCTGTTCAGGAAACCGAGACTCAGTCTGTCGAACTCCTTGGCTAACTCATATGGCATTGGGTACATGGCCAACATATTGACTTGACTCTTCCTGCTCAAAGCATCTGCAACCACGTTGGCCTTGCCTGGATGGTAATGTATCTCCAACTCATAGTCTTTGATCAATTCCAACCATCTTCGCTGCCTCATGTTTAACTCTGACTGGGTAAATATGTACTTCAGACTTTTATGATCTGTATAAATGTCACACTTCTGCCCATACAGGTAATGTCTCCAGGTCTTCAAAGCATGAACTACTGCTGCCAACTCCAGGTCATGTGTGGGGTAATTTTTCTCATGGATCTTCAGCTGTCGAGATGAATATGCTACAACTCTTCCTTCTTGCATTAGCACGCATCCCAATCCGGTGTAAGAAGCATCACAATACACTGAGAATGGCTTGTGAACATCAGGCAGGACTAACACCGGAGCTGTGGTCAATCTATTTTTCAGTTCTTCAAATGCTTCCTGACACTTTTGGGTCCACTTGAACTCAACTTTCTTCGCTAGTAACGCTGTCATTGGTCTTGCAATCTTTGAGAAGCCTTCGATGAAACGCCGGTAATACCCAGCCATTCCAATGAAGCTCTTGATCCCACGAACATCCTTTGGTGCTTTCCAGTTCAGGATATCTGCCACTTTCTTTGGATCCACTGCCAACCCATCTTGATTTATGATGTGACCCAGAAACAAGACTTCATGAATCCAGAACTCGCATTTGCTTAGCTTGGCATACAGCTGTTGCTCTCGTAGCCTTTGCAATACCATCTTCAAATGCTCCACATGCTCTTCCTCACTTTTGGAATATATGAGAATGTCATCGATAAACACTACCACAAACTTGTCCAGATAATCCATGAACACACTGTTCATCAGGTACATAAAGAAAGCTGGCGCATTTGTCAAACCAAAGGACATAACTGTGAATTCATATAACCCATACTTGGTGATGAATGCTGTCTTCGGTATGTCCGAGGGTCGGATTCTGAGTTGATGGTAGCCTGACCTCAGATCTATCTTCGAGAATACGCTGGCACCTCTGAGCTGGTCGAACAAATCTTCTATCCTCGGCAGGGGGTACTTGTTCTTGACTGTGACTTCATTCAAGGCTCTGTAGTCTATGCACATCCTTTTGGTACCATCTTTCTTCTCTACAAACAACACCGGAGCGGCCCAAGGCGAGGTACTTGGTCTGATGTAACCCTTCTCTAACATCTCATCTATCTGCTTCTTGAGTTCCACCAATTCTGGTCCAGACACTCGGTAGGCCCTTTTGGAAATGGGGGCGGTACCAGGGATAAGCTCTATGGCAAACTCAACCTTTCTCTCGGGTGGCATGCCCGTTAGCTCCTCGGGAAATACGTCCGGAAAGTCCGACACTACCTTGATAGTCTCGAGCGGGTTGGGTTCCTTACTATCAACTGAGATCTGGTGACAGACACCCTCCGCTGATTTAGGCATCCTTAGCTCGGCCACTACCTCCTCTCCCGACGGGGACTTTAATGTTACGGTCCTCTTGTCACAGCTAATATTCGCTTCATACTTCATTAACCAATTCATCCCTAGAATAACATCTATCCCAGGGGTGTCTATTACTATTAAGTCACTGGGGAACCCTATCCCCCTTATTTCCACCCTTATATTTGAGCATATTTTATCTGTTTGCACCTTGCCACCAACTGAATTAATCCTCATGGGCGGCATCATTGCCTCTACTGGGATGTTATGCAATTCTACCCAGGTTGCAGTGACAAATGAATGAGTTGCACCAGTATCAAATAGCACTTTCGTGGGATGAGATTCGACTGAAAACATACCTACTGCCACATCTGGTGCATCCTGGATCACTTCGGCCTCCAAGTGGTTCACCTTTCCACGGTTGTACGCTTGGTTACGATTGCCTGCTACCGGCTGCAGTACACCTTGCCTTGTTGGAGCATTGGGGTTGGTCTGCTGCTACGCCGCCTTCTTTGGGCATTGCATCGCCCAGTGGCCTTGTTCTCCACAGTGGAAACATCCTCTGCCTCCTCCTTGTGCTGGGGCTGCCTGGTTGCTCTGGTTTGCTGCTGAGGCAGGAAGGCGAGGTACCTGGTTGTTCTGCTTCTGATACTGATTACCTCCCTGCTGGCTGTTCTGACGATACTGCTGCTGCTGCTGCTGATACTGCCTCTGAAACTGCTGCTGATGCGGACGCTGGTTCTGATTCTGATATCCTTGTGGGTGACCAAGCCTGCCTTGCTGAGATGAACTGCCTGAGAAACGTGGACGGCTGATGCCTCCGGTCTGGGGTCCACTCATCTTGCGCTTCCGATCTTCCATATCCTTACGCTTCTTCTCAGTCATAATTGCCCTATCGATCAGGTGCTGGAAGGTGGGGAAGGTGTGATTCATCAGCTGGTAATGCAGGGGATCCACCAAACCCCTCATGAACCTGTACTGCCTTTTAGCATCAGTGTTGACATCCTCAGGTGCATAACGAGATAGCTGCAGAAACTTGTCTCTGTATTCACTCACAGACAGGGGTCCCTGCTTCAGAGCTAGAAACTCCTCCTTCTTCACGATCATCAGTCCCTCTGGCACATGGTATCTGCGGAAACTCTCACTGAATTCCTCCCAGGTGATGGCCTCGGGGTCAGCATGGGTGGCGAGGTAGGACTCCCACCAGGACTGGGCTGCTCCCCTTAGCTGACGGGGGCCATACAGAACCTTCTCCCTGTCGTCACATTGAGCGGTGCGCAGTTCTCTCTCCACTGCGCGCAGCCAGTCTTCTGCATCCATGGGGTCGGCAGAATGGGCGAAGGTAGGAGGGTGCCCTCTCATGAACTCACCACGCTTATCTCGTGGCATCTGGGGCATCTGCACTTGCAATTGGGGTTGAGGTTGCTGTTGAGCCTGCTGCATGGCTGCCAGAGTCTGCCCAATGGCCTGCACTGCCTGAGTCTGCATCAAGAACATCTGCTCCACTGTCATCGGGGGTGGTGGGGGAGGCTGCCTCTGGTGCTCCTCCTGCTGGTCATGCTGCTCTTGCTGAGCACGCCTGTTGCATCGGCGCCTGTTGTCAGACATCTGTGGAAGACATTCATACATCAGCATTGATCTTACAACCCTCCAGCATAAGAAAAGGGAATTCAGAATTCTTCATGACACTGAGTGAACAAAAAGCTTCACTGATCCTCATTATGATTCAACACAGCTTCTCAGATAAGAAGGAAAGTAGAAGTAAATGGCTTCCCAACTAAATAACTGACTTCATTAATATTACTAGCTAAGCCAAACTGCAGGGGAAACCCACAGGTTGGCAACAGTCATTACAAAGACCCAAATCCAGCACAAGTTCATCATAACAAGCATGCAAGCAACTGATAAGCAAACTAAACTGAATGGAAGCAACTGATAAGCAAACTAAACTGACTACCTAAGACTGAGACATCTGACTTAAGAATTATTACAAACTTCGACGCTAACGATCTAAGGATCCAAATCTATCCTGGTCTTACAGACAGGGGAACCATAAGTGTGGTGACCACGTGGCGGCGAGCGGTATGGGTGCTGAGTCCCAACGGGAGCGGGAGAACCACCCTCCTGGTGATGGCGCTCTGCCAGCTCAGCACGCAACTCCGCAATCTCCGTTCGAGCCCTGCTCAGCTCGTCCAGAGAGTGGTCCAGCTCAGTGTTAAGCACTGCGACTAGGTTGACTGTGCTGCTCAACCTAGGGTTAGCCTCACCAACAGGTGAGACAACCACACTCTCTGTGCTGCCAGTAGGGCGGCGGGGGTAGTACCGAAGGTTAAGACCGTCGGCCACCCCACCGAACAAAGAACAGTACTGAGAGAGTGCACGCCGTGCTGCATCCTGCATAGCCGCCTCTGCAGTGTCCCTCTCGGAGATGGAATAGTGCTCCGAAACGGCCTCCGCACCCCGGAGGTCATCCTCCGGACGGCGAACTAGGCAGGTAGCCTCCCAGCGGTCCGGGTACCTCCCGCGACTGTGCTGGTAAACCACACAACGATACTCGATCGACCAGGTGTGCCGGTCGAAAGCCTGGCGCAGCAAGGTGTCGAGTGCGTCGTGGAAGTGACAACCGCGAGCGGCGTCACGGGTGATGGGTCGGGCGACCCATCCTTCCGCCTCCTGCGGCTCAGAAGACTCCGAGCTGTGGTCTGAGTCGTCGTCGTCGGGATCTCCTCCAGGTCCTCCTCCAACAGCCGGAGCGTCCCGCGGTGGTGCAAGGGGCGCCTCCAGCTGGGCAACAGAGGAACGGGGCCTCACGGACTCCACCTCATGCTGGGATGAGGAGGAAGAGCCCTGCTGCTCTCCGTGCTGGCGTCGGCGTTCCTGCTCCTCACGCAGGCGGTGGTGCAGCCTCTCCAGGTGACTCGACTGACCGGACACGGTGCGGTGCAGGGGACGCTCCGCAAGTCGAGACAGCAGGAAAGGAATCACCGACTTACGTGCAGTGTGTCTAAGACGAGCCATCTACAAAAGACACCGTAAGCATAAGAGTAAGAGCAGAACTAATATGACAAGTGAATAAACCATAGACGGAATAAGATAAAAATTTTAACAAGGCATAATATAGTACATATATATGTAGTAAAACATAGGGTTGGTCGAGGTGACTGACTTTTGAAGTAACATCAGAGGTCAAGGTGAGAGGGAAGGTCAATAGTCCTTAATACGACCAGTGCTACTCTAGGTCAGCGGTCCTACAGTCAGCACGGCTTTGATACCACTTATGTCACACCCGGTTTCGGAAGGCAAACCGAATGCGAACTATGTACGTGCCAGGATCAGAACTCACGTACACAGCGATTACATAAATGAACATCATCGCACAATGCTCGAATAATAACATAAAAGGGTATTAACTTGTTACATCACAGAGTCATAGACATCCACATAGTCATCAACTTAACAGTTAATCAAAGTGCTAGCGAAACGCAGTAAAGATAAGGCCTTCACAGGCAGCTGACTGGGGGTTGCCGCCAACCCACACCTAGAATTCATCGTAGTCTTGAAACTCCTGGAAATCTCCTTCCACGGCTTCGCCTTCTCCGGAGCAGTGGTTACAATGCGGACAACCTGGTGTTTTGTGGTAAAGCAAGGATGAGTACACATCAACGTACTCAGCAAATGTCCCGTTTGGCTGAAGTGGACTAGCTTTATATGGGGTTAGGCTCAAGCAGTTGCTTTTAGTTGGTCAGGTATTTATCATTAGTAGAAGCCAGATTTTATCATTAACCAGCCCATGGACCCTTTCCTCATCGAGGAACAACATCATCATATTCGAACCAAAACCATAACATAATCCTTGTATCTCGAACCATTTGTATCCCTAATCAAAGAGGATCCCAAGGCTGCTCTTAACCGTGAGCACGGCTGATATATCAGTTTCACTACCCTCTGCAGAGGTCGCACACTTTACCCATGAGTCATGATTCCCTCTCTGCCCGGGGAGAGCTAATCCCCATTGACCACTACCTAGGTGGTCCGGCAGGGTATCACTACGTAGCTGTTACAAAGATTCCCTAGAGATCATAGCTGCCCGTTAGGTTTCTCCAGTTTGATAAACACAGTACTCCTCCCCGCAGGAGAGTGACTAACAAAAGCAAAACGAAAGAACCCCGGCACTCAGCCTCGGCAGAGCAAGCACTGTGCCTGGACCCCATTGACGGCACGACGGCGAAGCAACTACACCTCTAGTTCCTCTAATTAATTAGCTAAGGGCGCCCCATTTCACCCTCATGGCTGCACTGTTATCCCGGGTGGTCTCTCAACGAACAGGTCCTTACGGAGAGGTACTCAGGAAACAGCCTGAGCCCCCTAGAGTATCACAAGATTATCAACATAACCAGGATAACAGTATCATAAATATTCACATCATGTTCATTGATTAAGTTAAGGCAGTAGCAGAATGCTAACCATAATAGCCCATAAGGTCATCAAGGATAAAGTAAAGTGTAAAGCTAGTCAATCCTTAGGTTTCAAGTAAGTAATGCGGGACAGTGTATTATAAAGTAAATGGGACATAATGGGACTGAGGACACTTGCCTTCACCAAACTGCTGATCAGGGACTTCCTCTGCAACTGCCTCGGGAAACACAGACTGCTCGTTGTCTACGTAAAGCAATCATTCACACTATGCACTTGGGAAAATAACAAACAAAAACAATAAACCAAACATATGCAGCAGAGAGTGGTCACAAGCTCATAACAGAAAAGGGATAGGCACTTTGGTGTTCCCTAGGTCTGGGGTAGAGGACTATACAAAATGAGTCATTATCCACTACTCAGGTTTAAGTCAGGGGTGGAATTAAATAATTATCTGGTTTAAGTTCCTAAACTTAAGGGTTTGAGTCCATAAACTTAAGTGCTCCAACTTTTATTAAAGTCTACTACCTTTCATTTATCCCAAAATAGAGTTCCAATAACCTTAATCCTATCCTAAAGATTAACCATTAGTTGGAACATGGAAACAGCAGGAAAACAGTGCATAATCAGATAGATAATAATTTTATGAACATTTTGCAATTTGAAGCACCTAATTTGGAGTTCATATGGCAAAGTTATGAATTTTACAAGTTTAGGGGTTAAAAATATGCCCTAGGGACCTATTTTGAATTAAGTAAAAGGGCTGAGGACTTAACTGCGAGAAACCAGGGACGGCGGGCGCAAAATCCAGGAAACCGAGGGGTCTTTTAAGAAAAGGCGCGGGCGAAGGGGTATCGGGCGCTTACAGCCGTTAGATCTCAGATCAACGGCTAGGATTAGATCCTGCGGCGGGCGCGCGGGCGCGCGGCGGCTCGGGGTGGCTGACAGGCGGGGCCGGGCGGGCAGAGCGCGCGCGGGCGGCTGGCAGGTGGGACCGGGCGGGCAGAGCGCGCGGGCGGACCGACAGGCGGGGCCGGGCGGACAGCGCGAGCGCGCGGGCGAGCTGACAAGCGGGGTCGGGTGGCAGAGAGGCGGGGCTAATTAAATCAGGGCCGCCCGATCTCGGGTGAACGGCGGGGATTGGGTGGCCAGGCTGAGCCTCTCCTACGGCTAGCTGGGGCGGCGGCGCTCGCGCCAGTGGCGGAGGAGCTCGCCGGAGACGAGGGGAGCGGGGGCCTGGCGGGCTCCCGGGGCGACCTGAGTGGCCGGAGAGGCTGGGGAGGGCACGGGGAACTCTCTGGTGGGGTTTGGGCCGGGGCAGGGGCACCGGAGGGGGGCGATTCACGGCGGGGCGGCTCGGCGGCGGGGTTTCTCTACTCCGGCGAGCAATCACATGCAACAGAGAGCAAGACAAAGGGCAATAGGGGCGGGGGAGGTTCCTTACCTCACGGCGAAACCCAGGGACCTCTCGGCAGCGACGGAGACGCGACGGTGGCCCGAGGCGACGGCGGCGGCTGCACGGCGGACGACGGGTGAGCGCGGGCAGAGAGAATTAGGGAGGGGAAGAGGGAATTGGGGCGCGTTCCGGGTTGCGGACGCCAGAGCGGAGCTCACCGGGGCTACGGGCGCGGCGGAGCTCCACCGGCGACGAGGAACCGAGCTCGGGACGGCGGGGGTTATGGCGGCGGTGCTCTGCGCGTGCGCGCAGCGAGGGAGAGGGCGAGAGAGGGGGCCGGTTGGTGCGCAAATGAGGGAGGGGGCGAGGGCGAGTGGGACTCGGGGCTCAAGTGGCCGAGGGCGAGGTGGGGCGAGCTCCCCACGCGCGACGTGGGCGCGGAGACCGCGGGCGCGCGCGACTCGGCGGCGGTTACGCGAGGAAGACGGGGCTGACACCCCGGGCCCGCGAGCAGAGAGAGAGCGAGGGAGCGAGCGCGCACGGGGAAAGCGGGCGCCGACAGGTGGGGCTGGCCGAGCAGAGAGAGGGAGTGCGGGCGCACGGGAGGCCGCTGCGCCGACAGGCGGGGCCCGCTGCGCAGAGAGAGAGAAGGAGCGGGTGCGCGGAGGGCGGGAGCGCCGACAGGTGGGGCCCGCTGCGCAGAGAGAGGAGGGGAGGGAGGCGCGCGCGCGGGAGAGATGGGCCGGCTGGGCCGAAAGGCCGGGGGGGCGGCTGGGTTGGGCTGTTTTACCTTTTTTCTTTTATTCTGAATTGTTTCTCCCTTTTCTTTTATTTATTCTATTTGATTCAAATTCAAATAAGCCCCAAATTCAAATTAGACCTTTTGAGAATTATGCACCAAACAAAAGTGAAATCTAGGGTTCAACATGATGCAACAATTCATACTCCACTAGGGTTTAACATAATAGACTATAATTACAAGTAAAACAAGCACTTAGCTCCTATAGAATTGAGAGAGAAAAGAAAGAGAAAGGATGAGAAAAGGAAGTAACACCTGAATTTGTGAATATGAGCAAAGAAATTTTATACCCCCAAATTCAGGGTGTTACACAGGGCTGATCTTCGACACCTTCATTTCCACTTTCTAAGTCAAAACTTTCACTACCACCGGAATCGCCAGCATCTCATTAGTGATCTTCTCTGTATTTGTCTTCTCCATAGCTTCATAAAACCCGGCCAGTGCAGGGTCAACAATCTTCTTCTCTTCAACCGTTTAGTCAATGGTTGTACTATTACCGAAGCTTACAATCTAATCAAAACTCGGCAGAGCAAGAAAATTCAGAATGCCAAAAATAACACAAGCAATTGAAATGGCGCAACAAATGATATCAGTGCGAGTCTCTATTTGTATGCCTAGCGCCTCACAACTTGGTAGGCCCTACTTGTCAGTGTCTTTCGCTATCCTAGCAAAGGGAAGGTGTTTTTCGGACCTTCAGCTAAAGGCCTTAGTTCATGTCGTAGTCTGAATTTGTTACGAAGAAACAAATTAATACTGCGAGGGGCTACTGTTAGGGGCCTTCCTTTTCTGAAGGTCCTAAAAAACGTGACTAACCCTATGTTTTTAGTGTAACATAGACTGTTACAGGAGGCTTTGGGTTTGGGATGAAGATTCTCTTTCTGGTGAAAGCATGTGTGATATGAAGAGACAACCCAAAGGCAGAACGGACAGACGCTAAAGCGGTGGTTAAAGCAGCTCCGGCTTAATATGATGACGAAGGTGGAAGACGAAACCGACCTAAAGGGGAAAAGACTACTTAGCCGTTGATAGTTTGCTTTATGATTAAGAGTAAATGTCAGGGACATGGATGTAATTTTATCCGGGCTGCGTCCTATGCCTATAAATAGATGAACAATAACACAGTACTGTTCACACTGGATTATAATCAATCTTGCGTCACTCTCGCATTTTCACCTTATGGCAAGCCGAAGGTATCAATGTAATATAAATATTGTGGATATTTATTCATGTTTATGAAATGAGAATATAAATAATTTACCGATATATCATCATTATTTATATTCTTTTGTATTCCATGTATGTTCGTTTATATTTGTTTACTGAGATGATGAAGGTATGTCCTTCATGACCTTCGTCTGAAGATCATTATACCCAAAAGGAGATAATGCGTCGAAGGACGAAGGTCTTTAATCGTTAACAATCGAGTTGCTTTGTTCTTGATGTATAGCATTTGAGAACAAGGACCAACATCCACCACAACATATTTCAAGTTGCCTTGTGCCGGTGGGAGTGGTCCTAACAGATCCAATCCCATCTTTGCAGTGGCCAAGTTGGTTGTATTAGTTGAGTCAAAGACGAAGGTTGCTTCTGGTCTCTGGCGCATCTTTGACAATTTTCACATTTCTGTACTAATTCTACTACATCCGAAGCTGCCTTCGGCGAGTAGAAACCTTGTCTGAAAACCTTCCCCCAGCAAGGGCCTAGATCCAATGTGGGCCCCACATAGTCCTGCATGTATCTCTTTCATTAGTTCTTGCCCTTCAGTTCTGGATAAACACTTGAGCAATGGAGAGCAAACTCCGTGCTTGTATAACTCCCCTTCTTTTATTATAACTGAAAGTCGCCTAGAGGGGGGGTGAATAGGGCGAAACTGAAATTATCAAAATAATCACAACTACAAGCCAGGTTAGCGTTAGAAATATAATCGAGTCCGCGAGAGAGGGCGCAAAACAAATCGCAAGCGAATAAGGATTGTGACACGTGGATTTGTTTTACTGAGGTTTGGTTCTCGCAAACCTACTCCCCGTTGAGGAGGCCACAAAGGCCGGGTCTCTTTCAACCCTTACCCTCTCTCAAACGGTCCCTCGGACCGAGTGAGCTTTCTTTTCTCAATCACTTGGAACACAAAGTTCCCACAAGGATCACCACAAGATTGGTGTCTCTTGCCTCAATTACAAGTGAGTATGATCGCAATGAAGAATCAAGAAAGAAGAAAGCAATCCAAGCGCAAGAGCTCGAAAGAACACAAGCAAATCTCTCTCTCTAATCACTAGGGTGTTGTGTGGAATTTGGAGAGGATTTGATCTCTTTGGTGTGTCTAGAATTGAATGCTAGAGCTCTTGTAAGTAGTTGAGAAGTGGAAAACTTGGATGCAATGAATGGTGGGTGGTTGGGGGTATTTATAGCCCCAACCACCAAACTAGCCATTTGGTGAGGCTGTCTGTTCGATGGCGCACCGGACAGTCCGGTGCACACCGGACATGTCCAGTGCGACAGCCACGTCACCAAAGTCGTTGGGTTCCGACCGTTGGAGCTCTGTCTTCTGGGCTCGCCTTGATGTCCGGTGGCGCACCGGACATGAACTGTAGATTGTCCGGTGCGCCAGCATGGGCGTGCCTGACCTCTGCTCGTGCAGCGCGCGCATTTAATGCGTTGCAGGTAGCCGTTGGCGCCGAAATAGCCGTTGCCCCGCTGTTACACCGGACAGTCCGGTGTACACCGGACAGTCCGGTGTACACCGGACAGTCCGGTGAATTATAGCGGAGCAGCTTCAATGAATTCCCGAGGCTGGCGAGTTCCGGAGGCCGCTCTTCCCTGGAGCACCGGACATGTCCGGTGTACACCGGACAGTCCGGTGAATTATAGTGGAGTCGCCTCTGGAAATTCCCAAAGGTGACGAGTTCGAAGTTTGAGTCCTCTGGTGCACCGGACATGTCCGGTGGCACACCGGACAGTCCGGTGCGCCAGACCAGAGGTGCCTTCGGTTGTCCCTTGCTCCTTTGTTTGAACCCAATACTTGGTCTTTTTATTGGCTAAGTGTGAACCTTTTGCACCTGTATAACTTATACACTAGAGCAAACTAGTTAGTCCATTTATTTGTGTTGGGCAATTCAACCACCAAAATTAATTAGGAACTAGGTGTAAGCCTAATTCCCTTTCAATCTCCCCGATGCCAACACAAACCAAAGCAAATATAAAAGTGCATAATTGAACTAGTTTGCATAATGTAAGTGCAAAGGTTGCTTGGAATTGAGCCAATATAAATATTTACAAGATATGCATGGATTGTTTCTTCATTTTTAATATTTTGGACCACGCTTGCACCACATGTTTTGTTTTTGCAAATTATTTTTGTAAATCCTTTTCAAAGTCCTTTTGCAACATAGTCAAAGGTAGATGAATAAGATTTTTGCAAATCATTTTCAAGTTTAAAAATTTTCTCCCCTTGTTTCAAATGCTTTTCCTTTGACTAAACAAAACTCCCCCTCAATTAAATTCTCCTCTTAGTGTTCAAGAGGGTTTTAAGATATCAAGTTTTGAAAAATATTACTTGCTCCCCTTTAGAACACAAAGAGATACTAATTTGAAATTTACTTAATTGAAAATCATTAATTTAAAAATTAGGGTGGTGGTGCGGTCCTTTTGCTTTGGGCTCATACTTTCTCCCCCTTTGGCATGAATTGCCAAAAACGGATACTTTGAGTGAGATATAAGCCCTTTTGCTAACTACTTTCTCCCCTTTGGCAAATAAAACATATGAGTGAAGATTATACCAAAGATGGAGAGTGATGCGGAGCGACGGCGAAGGATGAGTAGTAGAGTGGAGTGGAAGCCTTTGTCTTCGCCGAAGACTCCTATTCCCTTTCAATATACCTATGACTTGGTTTGAAATATACTTGAAAACACATTAGTCATAGCATATATAAAAGAGACATGATCAAAGGTATACTTAAGAGCTATGTGTGCAAATTAGCAAAAGAAATTTCTTGAATCAAGAATATTGAGCTCATGCCTAAGTTTGGTAAAAGATTGTTCATCAAGTGGCTTGGTAAAGATATCGGCTAATTGATTTTTAGTGTTAATGTATGCAATCTCGATATCCCCCTTTTGTTGGTGATCCCTAAGAAAATGATACCGAGTGGCTATGTGTTTAGTGTGGCTATGCTCAACGGGATTATCCGCCATGCGGATTGCACTCTCATTATCACATAGAAGGGGAACTTTGGTTATTTTGTAACTGTAGTCCCGCAGGGTTTGCCTCATCCAAAGCAATTGCGCGCAACAGTGGCCTGCGACAATATACTCGGCTTCGGCGGTAGAAAGAGCGACCGAATTTTGCTTCTTTGAAGCCCAAGACACCAAGGATCTTCCCAAGAACTGGCAAGTCCCCGATGTGCTCTTTCTATTAATTTTACACCCCGCCCAATCGGCATCCGAATAACCAATCAAATCAAATGTGGATCCCCGAGGGTACCAAAGCCCAAACTTAGGAGTATAAGCCAAATATCTCAAGATTCGTTTTACGGCCGTAAGGTGTGATTCCTTAGGGTCGGCTTGGAATCTTGCACACATGCAAACGGAAAGCATAATGTCCGGTCGAGATGCACATAAATAAAGCAATGAACCAATCATCGACCGGTATACCTTTTGATCGACGGATTTACCTCCCGTGTCGAGGTCGAGATGCCCATTGGTTCCCATGGGTGTCTTGATGGGCTTGGCATCCTTCATTCCAAACTTGGTTAGAATGTCTTTAGTGTACTTCGTTTGGCTAATGAAGGTGCCCTCTTGGAGTTGCTTGACTTGGAATCCTAGAAAATACTTCAACTCCCCCATCATCGACATCTCGAATTTCTGTGTCATGATCCTACTAAATTCTTCACATGTAGATTCGTTAGTAGACCCAAATATGATATCATCAACATAAATTTGGCATACAAACAAATCATTGTCAAGAGTTTTAGTAAATAAAGTAGGATCGGCCTTGCCGACTTTGAAGCCATTTGCAATAAGGAAATCTCTAAGGCATTCATACCATGCTCTTGGGGCTTGCTTGAGCCCATAAAGCACCTTAGAGAGCCTATAAACATGGTTAGGGTACTCACTATCTTCAAAGCCGGGAGGTTGCTCAACGTAGACCTCCTCCTTGATAGGTCCATTGAGGAAGGCACTCTTCACGTCCATTTGATAAAGCTTGAAGCCATGGTAAGTAGCATAGGCCAATAATATACGAATTGACTCAAGCCTAGCTACGGGTGCATAGGTTTCACCAAAATCCAAACCTTCGACTTGTGAATACCCCTTGGCCACGAGTCGAGCTTTGTTCCTTGTCACCACACCATGCTCGTCTTGTTTGTTGCGGAAGACCCACTTGGTTCCTACAACATTTTGGTTAGGACGTGGAACCAAATGCCATACCTTGTTCCTTGTGAAGTTGTTGAGCTCCTCTTGCATCGCCATCACCCAATCCGAATCTTGAAGTGCTTCCTCTACCCTGTGTGGCTCAATAGAGGAAACAAAAGAGTAATGCTCACAAAAATGTGCAACACGAGATCGAGTGGTTACCCCCTTATGAATGTCGCCGAGGATGGTGTCGACGGGGTGATCTCGTTGGATTGCTTGGTGGACTCTTGGGTGTGGCGGCCTTGGTTGTTCATCCTCCTTGTCTTGATCATTTGCATCTCCCCCTTGATCGTTGCCGTCATCTTGAGGGGCTCATCTCTTTGATCTTCTCCTTCATCAACTTGAGCCTCGTCCTCATTTTGGGTTAGCGGAGATGCTTGCGTGGAGGAGGATGGTTGATCTTGTGCATTTGGAGGCTCTTTGGATTCCTTGGGACACACATCCCCAATGGACATGTTCCTTAGCGCGATGCACGGAGCCTGTTCTTCACCTATCTCATCAAGATCAACTTGCTCTACTTGAGAGCCGTTAGTTTCATCAAACACAACGTCACAAGAAACTTCAACTAGTCCTGAGGACTTGTTAAAGACTCTATATGCCCTTGTGTTTGAGTCATATCCTAGTAAAAAGCCTTCTACAGTTTTAGGAGCAAATTTAGATTTTCTACCTCTTTTAACAAGAATAAAGCATTTGCTACCAAAAACACTAAAATATGAAATATTGGGCTTTTTACCGGTTAGGAGTTCATAGGATGTCTTCTTGAGGATTCGGTGTAGATATAACCGGTTGATGGCGTAGCAAGCGGTGTTGACCGCCTCGGCCCAAAACCGATCCGGTGTCTTGTATTCATCAAGCATGGTTCTTGCCATGTCCAATAGAGTTCGATTCTTCCTCTCCACTACACCATTTTGTTGTGGGGTGTAGGGAGAAGAGAACTCATGCTTGATGCCCTCCTCCTCAAGGAAGCCTTCAATTTGAGAGTTCTTGAACTCCGTCCCGTTGTCGCTTCTAATTTTCTTGATCCTTAAGCCGAACTCATTTTGAGCCAGTCTCAAGAATCCCTTTAAGGTCTCTTGGGTATGGGATTTATCCTGCAAAAAGAACACCCAAGTGAAGCGAGAATAATCATCCACTATTACAAGACAATACTTACTCCCGCTGATGCTTATGTAAGCAATCGGGCCAAATAGATCCATGTGGAGTAGCTCAAGTGGCCTGTCGGTAGTCATGATGTTCTTGTGTGGATGTTGGGACCCAACTTGCTTTCCTGCTTGGCATGCGCTACAAATCCTGTCTTTCTCAAAATGAACATTTGTTAGTCCCAAAATGTGCTCTCCTTTTAGAAGCTTATGAAGATTCTTCATCCCAACGTGGGCTAGTCGGCGATGCCAGAGCCAACCCATGTTAGTCTTAGCAATTAAGCATGTGTCGAGTTCAGCTCTATCAAAATCTACCAAGTATAGCTGACCCTCTAACACTCCCTTAAATGCTATTGAATCATCACTTCTTCTAAAGACAGTGACACCTACATCAGTAAAGAGACAGTTGTAGCCCATTTGACATAATTGAGATACAGAAAGCAAATTGTAATCTAAAGAGTCTACAAGAAAAACATTGGAAATAGTATGGTCAGGTGATATAGCAATTTTACCCAAACCTTTGACCAAACCTTGATTTCCATCCCCGAATGTGATAGTTCGTTGGGGATCTTGGTTTTTCTCGTAGGAGGAGAACATCTTCTTCTCCCCTGTCATGTGGTTTGTGCACCCGCTATCGAGTATCCAACTTGAGCCCCCGGATGCATAAACCTACAAAACAATTTTAGTTCTTGATTTTAGGTACCCAAACGGTTTTGGGTCCTTTGGCATTAGAAACAAGAACTTTGGGTACCCAAACACAAGTCTTGGAGCCCTTGTGTTTGCCCCCAACAAACATGGCAACTACCTTGCCGGATTTGTTAGTTAAAACATAAGATGCATCAAAAGTTTTAAATGAAATAGCATGATCATTTGATGCATTAGGAGTTTTCTTTCTAGGCAACTTGGCACGGGTTGGTTGCCTAGAGCTAGATGTCTCACCCTTATAAATAAAATCATGGTTAGGGCCAGAATGAGACTTCCTAGAATGAGTTCTCCTAATTTTGCTCTCGGGATAACCGACAGGGTACAAAATGTAACCCTCGTTATCCTGAGGCATGGGAGCCTTGCCCTTAACAAAGTTGGACAAATTTTTAGGAGGGGCATTAAGTTTGACATTGTCTCCCCTTTGGAAGCCAATGCCATCCTTGATGCCAGGGCGTCTCCCATTATAGAGCATACTTCTAGCAAATTTAAATTTTTCATTTTCTAAGTTATGCTCGGAAATTTTAGCATCTAATTTTGCTATATGATCATTTTGTTGCTTAATTAATACCATGTGATCATGAATAGCATTGATATCAACATCTCTACATCTATCACAAATAGACACATGCTCAATAGTAGATGTAGAGGGTTTGCAAGATTTAAATTCTACAACCTTAGCATGTAATATATCATTTTCACTTCTAAGGTTAGAAATAGTAGCATTGCAAACATCAAAATCTTTAGTCTTAGCAATTAATTTTTCATTTTCAATTCTAAGACTAGCAAGAGAATCATTCAATTCCTTAATCTTAGCAAGCAAATCATTACTATCATTTCTAAGATTGGGAATTGAAACATCACAAACATGAGAATCAACCTTAGCAATTAATTTGGTATTTTCATTTCTAAGGTTGGCAATAGTGTCATGACATGTGCTTAGCTCACTAGATAATTTGTCACATTTTTCTACCTCTAGAGCATAAGCATTCTTAACCTTAACATGCTTTTTGTTTTCCTTAATAAGGAAGTCCTCTTGAGAGTCCAAGAGATCATCCTTCTCATGAATAGCACTAATCAATTCATTTAATTTTTCCTTTTGTTGCATGTTAAGGTCGGCAAAAAGGGTACGCAAATTATTCTCCTCATCACTAGCATTATCATCACTAGAGGATTCATATTTAGTGGAGGATTTAGATTTAACCTTCTTCGTTTTGCCGTCCTTTGCCATGAGGCATTTGTGGCCGACGTTGGGGAAGAGGAGTCCCTTGGTGACGGCGATGTTGGCGGCGTCCTCGTCGTCGTCGTCGGAGGAGTCGGTGGAGCTCTCGTCCGAATCCCACTCCCGGCAAACATGGGCATCGCCACCCTTCTTCTTGTAGTACTTCTTCTTTTCTCTCCTCTTTCCCTTCTTGTCGTTGCCCCTGTCACTGTCACTAGATATAGGACATTTTGTAATGAAATGACCGGGCTTACCACATTTGTAGCAAATCTTCTTGGAACGGGACTTGTAATCCTTCCCCTTCCGTTGCTTGAGGATTTGGCGAAAGCTTTTGATGATTAAAGCCATCTCCTCATTGTCGAGCTTGGAGGCGTCAATTGGTTGTCTACTCGGTGTAGACTCCTCCTTCTTCTCCTCCGTCGCCTTAAATGCCACCGGTTGCGCTTCGGACGTGGAGGGTTCATCAAGCTCGTTAATCTTCTTTGAGCCTTTAATCATACATTCAAAGCTCACAAAATTCCCGATTACTTCCTCGGGAGTCATTAGTGTATATCTTGGGTTACCACGAATTAATTGAACTTGAGTAGGGTTAAGGAAAATAAGTGATCTCAAAATAACCTTAACCACCTCGTGGTCATCCCATTTCTTGCTCCCGAGGTTGCGTACTTGGTTCACCAAGGTTTTGAGCCGGTTGTACATATCTTGTGGCTCCTCCCCTTGGCGAAGACGAAAACGACCGAGCTCCCCCTCGATCGTTTCCCGCTTGGTGATCTTGGTGAGTTCATCACCCTCGTGCGCGGTCTTGAGTAGGTCCCAAATCTCTTTTGCATTCTTCAACCCTTGCACCTTGTTGTATTCCTCCTTGCTTAGAGAGGCGAGGAGTATGGTTGTAGCTTGAGAGTTGAAGTGCTCGATTTGGGCCACTTCGTCCGTATCATAGTCTTCATCCCCTACGGATGGTACCTGTGCTCCAAACTCAACAACATTCCATATACTTTTGTGGAGTGAGGTTAGATGAAATTTCATTAAATCACTCCACCTAGCATAATCTTCACCATCAAAGGTTGGCGGTTTGCCTAATGGAACGAAAAGTAATGGAGTAGGTCTAGATGTACGAGGATAGTGTAAGGGGATCTTACTAAACTTCTTGCGCTCTTGGCGCTTAGAAGTTACGGACGGCGCATCGGAGTCGGAGGTCGATGTTGATGAAGTGTTGGTCTCGTAGTAGACCACTTTCCTCATCCTCTTGTGCTTGTCGCCTTTCCGATGCGACTTGTGGGAAGAAGATTTTTCCTTCTTCTCTTTGTGGTGTGAAGAAGAAGATCTTTTCCCCTTCCGTTTGGAGGAGTCCTTCTTCTTCTCCTTCCTCTTGGTGCGGGACTCTTCCAATGAAGTGCTCCCTTGGCTCGTAGTGGGCTTATCGCCGGTCTCCATTTCCCTCTTGGTGTGATCTCCCGACATCACTTCGAGCGGTTAGGCTCTAATGAAGCACCGGGCTCTGATACCAATCGAAAGTCGCCTAGAGGGGGGTGAATAGGACGAAACTGAAATTATCAAAATAATCACAACTACAAGCCGGGTTAGCGTTAGAAATATAATCGAGTCCGCGAGAGAGGGCGCAAAACAAATCGCAAGCGAATAAGGATTGTGACACGTGGATTTGTTTTACCGAGGTTCGATTCTCGCAAACCTACTCCCCGTTGAGGAGGCCACAAAGGTCGGGTCTCTTTCAACCCTTACCCTCTCTCAAACGGTCCCTCGGACCGAGTGAGCTTTCTTTTCTCAATCACTTGGAACACAAAGTTCCCACAAGGATCACCATAAGATTGGTGTCTCTTGCCTCAATTACAAGTGAGTATGATCGCAATGAAGAATCAAGAAAGAAGAAAGCAATCCAAGCGCAAGAGCTCGAAAGAACACAAGCTAATCTCTCTCTCTAATCACTAGGGTGTTGTGTGGAATTTGGAGAGGATTTGATCTCTTTGGTGTGTCTAGAATTGAATGCTAGAGCTCTTGTAAGTAGTTGAGAAGTGGAAAACTTGGATGCAATGAATGGTGGGTGGTTGGGGGTATTTATAGCCCCAATCACCAAACTAGCCGTTTGGTGAGGCTGTCTGTTCGATGGCACACCGGACAGTCCGGTGCACACCGGACATGTCCGGTGCGACAGCCACGTCACCAAAGCCGTTGGGTTCCGACCGTTGGAGCTCTGTCTTCTGGGCCCGCCTTGATGTCCGGTGGCGCACCGGACATGAACTGTAGATTGTCCGGTGCGCCAGCATGGGCGTGCCTGACCTCTGCGCGCGCAGCGCGTGCATTTAATGCGTCGCAGGTAGCCGTTGGCGCCGAAATAGCCGTTGCCCCGCTGTTACACCGGACAGTCCGGTGTACACCGGACAGTCTGGTGAATTATAGCGGAGCAGCTTCAATGAATTCCCAAGGCTGGCGAGTTCCGGAGGCTGCTCTTCCCTGGAGCACCGGACATGTCCGGTGTACACCGGACAGTCCGGTGAATTATAGTGGAGTCGCCTCTGGAAATTCCCGAAGGTGACGAGTTCGAAGTTTGAGTCCTCTGGTGCACCGGACATGTCCGGTGCGCCAGACCAGAGGTGCCTTCGGTTGTCCCTTGCTCCTTTGTTTGAACCCAATACTTGGTCTTTTTATTGGCTAAGTGTGAACCTTTTGCACCTGTATAACTTATACACTAGAGCAAACTAGTTAGTCCATTTATTTGTGTTGGGCAATTCAACCACCAAAATTAATTAGGAACTAGGTGTAAGCCTAATTCCCTTTCAATAACCTTCGTCATCCGAAAGACAGTTGCCCTGGAGGAAAGATACAATCTTAGTCATCCAATCTTCACTATGTACTGGTGAAATTGTGAGTACCGCTCTTTCCATGAGCTCAACTGAAGGTGCTTTTATTGTTTCAAAGAAACACCTCCAAAGGTAGCGGAAGCCCCAATGCCGCTGATTTGGCCAATAAGTCTGCATGCTCATTTTCTCCCCTTGTGATATTCTTTACAAAGAAACCTTCAAAAGAGGCTTCCAACCTTCGGACTACATTTAGATATTTTTCAAGCTTCAGATCTCTTGCCTTGCTACTTTTGTCCACCTGACCTGATATAACTTGTGAATCAGTCTTGAGAATCGCCCTTCTTATACCCATTGCATTAAGTTTTCGATGCCCCAAGCGGAGGGCTTCATACTTTGCAATATTATTTGTGCAGCTGAAATCCAATCTTACTGCATAACAAGTTCTGACTTTGGATGGTGTTACTAGGATAGCAGCTGCCCCTGCACCGAAGGTTCCCTAGGACCCATCACAAAATACCGTCCAAGCTTCGACATCATTTATTCTTTCTTCATCCTGAGCCCCTGGCGTCCAATCGGCAATGAAATCTGCCAACGCGTGAGATTGAATCGAAGACATGTGTACATAATCAATGGTGAATTCATTGAGTCATGTGGCCCATTTTCCGACCCTTCCTGTGGCTTCCCTGATCCTCATTATGTCCTTCAAAGGTTTTGATGAAGGCACTATTATATGATATGCTTAGAAGAAGTGTCGAAGCTTTCGGGAGGCCATCAATACAGCATATAGTACCTTCTCCAACTCTATGTAATTCTTTTTTGATGGGCTGAGTACTTCGGAGACAAAGTATATCAATGCTTGCTTTTTTATCTGGCCATCTTGTTTCTCTTTTACCTGTGCCGCACTAACCGCAGCATGAGAAGCAGCCATGTATAGAAGCAATGGGGTCCCTGATGAAGGTGGAGTTAGAGTTGTTAAATCTATCAAATACTGTGTTAGCTCTTCGAAGGCCTTCTGTTGGGCTGGACCCCATTGGAAGACTTCAGCTGATTTCAATACTTCAAAGAAAGGCAGATTCCTCTCTGCTAATCTTGAAATGAATCTGTTCAGTGATGCCAGCCTTCCTGCTAACCTTTGAGCCCCCTTCTTCAAATTTGGCAGCTCCCTCCGAAGGATAGCTTCGATTTTGCTTGGGTTAGATTCAATACCCTTTGTCGACACCAAACAGCCGAGAAACTTGCCCTTCTTTACTTTGAAGACACATTTTTCTGGATTTAACTTGAGACCGGTTTGTCTAAAATTGGCAAATGTATCCTGCAAATCAGCAACATGGTTTTCTTGATTTGTGCTTTTTACTATGATGTCAACGACATATGTTAGCACATTTCTGCCAATTTGAGAGTGAAGAACTTTAGCAGTCATTCTGCTGAAGCTTCCTCCAGCATTCTTGAGCCCCTAAGGCATCCGAAGATAACAATAGGTGCCACTAGGAGTTATGAAGCTTGTCTTCGGCTCATCGTCCTTTTTCATCTAGATTTGATGATAGCCTGAGTAGCAATCTAATAAGCTCATGAGTTCCGAAGTAGCTGCAGCATCCACTAGGATATCTATTCTTTGCAATGGGAATTTTCATCCTTCGGACATGCCTTGTTGAGATCTGTAAAATCAATACACATTCTCCATTTTCCGTTAGCTTTCTTCACCATGACAGTGTTGGCCAACCACTCTGGATATGTTACTTCTCTAATAACGCCGACACTTAGAAGTCTTTTTACTTCATTTCGTGCACCTTCGGCTTTATCATCGGACATTTTCTGAAGCCTCTACTTTCTTGGTCTAAAGGATGGGTCCACATTGAGTGAGTGTTCAATGATGTCTCTATTGACACCACAGAGGTCATTAGCTATCTGTAATACCCAATTTGCAATAGATACTAAAAGAGGAGAAAAGTTATTTTCCTATATTTTATGTGTATGTTGAACCTACTTATCATCACATGTGAACACCATGTTAAAAAAATATAATAATAGTTAATAAAAGACTTATCACAAAAAAATGTGCATCATGTTGGTTCTTTATTTTGTGTGCATTATATGGCAATATAAAAGTAATATATTAAATTCCCCAAATAGAATTTGAAAAAAAAAGAAGATCCTAGAATTTAGAAGAAAAGAAGCAAATGAACAATATGTGGAATAAAAATAAGTATAAAAATATATATAAATATTATTCCTACACAGATTTGAGTTTATACATTTGACTCAAAAGTGAATTTCTTAACAAGACTCAAATTCAAATTAGGAATTCAAATGAAAAGAAAAGTGAATCAAATAGGAAAAAGGAAAAATAAAAGAAAAAGACTAAGAACACCTTACCTGGGCCTCAGACCCGAATTCGGCCCACACTACCTTCTCTAGTGCGCGCCAGCCCATCTGCTACTCCTCCTTTGCATTTTCTGTTGGGACACTTCCATGTGGGCCCCACTGAACAAAACACCACTGCTCGGCTTGCACGGGCAGCCGCTGGCGGCTTGGCCCCACCCGGCGGCCTCTCAGTCCTTTCTCTCTGTTGCGCACGATGCCGGGTGTACCACTGACGGGCGGGGTCCACAGGCAGACCCGTCTTCTCCCCAAGCTCACGCGCACCTCGAACGAACTCACGCGAATTCGCGCTGAATCCTCAGCCGACGCCGAGAACCGCGGACCTAGCTCGGCACGTGCTGGGACTTAAGCTCTTCCCCGACTGGTGGGCCCGCGCTTTCATCTCTTCCGTGGAGCCAAGAACTAACCTACACGCGTTCTCCGCGGACGGGCGAAGTTGTTGGGCGCCTCCGTGAAGCTCGCGTTTGCCTCCAATGACTTCACCGCGGGATCCGACCTTTACTGGTATCCCTCGGGTACATAAGCAAGACCCGCCGCCCTCTGAGCCATCCATGGGTGGAGCGCATCGGGCGCCATCCAGAGAAAGCAGTGCCGCGGAGGGGAGATCCATGCCGCTGTCGTGGTCGGCGGTATGTACCACCGTTCGGGGTCCTGTGGGGGGGTCTGGGTGACCCATCCTATCCTGGCGGAGATTACTGTGGCGTCTATGGGTGGATTGGGCTCCGTGATTCGACTGAATTGCTCGCCGGAATAGCATACCCGCCATGGTTCGACCTACGCGCGTGGGCAACATCCTTCGCACCCCTGACGTTGGTAAGAATCCCCTCATAGCACTTGCCTCGCTCTTTGGATCGCTGGAGACCTTTCGATTTGAAGTTTAGGGTCCTGGGGTGCCGGATCATGTGTCACCGGCGGGGTCTCCGCCGTGGGATCCTGGCGGCGCGGCCGTGTTCGTCCGTCTGGGGTAGAAGACAACTCTAGAGCCGTTGATCTCCCGTTTTGCGGTCGAGATTAGATCAGACATATCCTTTCGCTTCTTTAACTCGGGGCCGTCCGATCGGGATCTGACGCTTGTGGGCGGGCCTGGCAATTTAAAATCCGGGGCGTTCACCCTTGATCCTGCGGTCTCTATGCGCAGTGGTTCATGGAATGGCAGATTTAATCAGGGCCGTCTGTTTTAGATCCTACGTCTCAGATCTATCGATACCCCTTCGCGTGGCAAACTTCATAAAGAGCCCCTGCTTTTAGTTGAAATAGAACCCGCCGTCCATGGACACTGTTGACTGAGTCTCGGGAATCTTGCGCCGAGAACCCTGTGCTTCCCAGTAAATGAGGCCCAGTCCAGAACTCATTTAATTTGAATAAATGAAATAGAAAATGGATTTTTAATATGAAAATAATTACTAGAACTTGATAAATTCATAGAAAATTCATACTTGCTCCAAATTAGTCCATTCCACTTTCTAAATTTTTATAATTTAATTCTCTATCACTTAGAGCCTCTGTTTTGTCATGAAAACAATTAGAAATTTAATCTCTCACTTAATCCATTTTAAACACATAAAAACCTTTGAAAATTCATAACTTAAAATCTATAACTCCAAAATTAATGATTCCTGTTCCTATGATCTTATTTTAATATGTATATTATTAATGTGTATTTTGTTCTTATGTTTGGTGTAATGTTAAATTTTGCCTATACAATGTTTGTTTGTATTGTTACGATTAGCAGTGAGGTCACGAGGATCTGAAGAATCATCCTGGTACCTAGAATCTCAAGTCCCAGGCAAGTTGTGCCCTTGATCACTTCTTTTTACCCACTCATGTTCTAATTAATCATAATGATCTGCATAGGTTAATTTGATGGGACCCAATAGGTTACCCTAGTTTGTCTATCTTTATACCTTGTTTACCACTGAACTTTCTGGGTAGTACTTGCTAGTGCTATATGTGGTTTAGGGTATGAAGATTACACTATTCATGATTATACCTTTTGTTATCAGTTGTTATTTATTGTTCATGATAAGATCATTATGTTAATTGGAACATGGAGAACCACCCGGGAAAACAGTGCTACCACAAGGGAGGAATGGGACCCCTTGGCTGATTAATTAGGAAAGCTAGTGGAAGACTACCTTACCCGAAAGGGGCAAGGGCAGTAGGGGAGTGGTCAGTGTAGGGAGGCCCTCGGGAGGATTTTGCTGCGATGGCGGTCCTGCAAGGGATTCCTGCATTGGAACTTCCTATAAACTGTAGCGGGTTTTCGGAAGCTAGTGGAACTTTGTAAAGGCCTCGTAGTGGATCCCTAGCCATTCACCTCGGAAGTGTCTAAGGGCCTTGCAAACCCTGGCGACATGGGATACACGACTTGTGGGTAAAGAGGCGCAACCTCTGCAGAGTGTAAAACTGGTATACTAGCCGTGCTCACGGTCATGAGCGGCTTGGACACTCACATGATTAAATTATGGAACTTAAACTCAATTTGTCATATGCATTGCATCGCAGGTGAAGTTGTTACTTTGTTCTACTATTTAATTGGGCTGGTATTTACTTATACTTAGTAACTGCTAATAAAATTTTGACCAACTTTAAAAGCAATGCTCAGCTCTAACCATCTTCTTTGGTAAGCCTTACACTTCACATGAGCTCCCGCCTTTGGCGAGTTCATGCACATTATTCCCCACAACTTGTTGAGCGATGAACGTATGTGAGCTCACTCTTGCTGTCTCACACACCCCACAGGTCAAGAACAGGTACCGCAGGATGAGGCGCATGGAGGATGCTGCGAAGTGTTCGTGAGAGGTCTAGGCCGTCGTCTCCCAGTCAACTTTGCGTTGCTGGACCGTTGTCTCCTTATAATGTAATTATCTATTTTGTATAGAACTCCTGTTTATATAAAGATGTGACATTCGATCCTGTGCCATGATTCATCATATGTGTGAGACTTGGTCCCAGCACACCTGGTGATTATGTTCGCGCCCGGGTTTTGGACCCCTAAAATCCGGGTGTGACAGAAGTGGTATCAGAGGAATGTTGACTGTAGGACGAAACCTAGATAGAACTGGACAACCATTATCTACTTACCTTTGCTACTCTGATTCTTTTCTAAACTTCCCTTAATCTTTTCTCATCTATTTCCGCTTTACTCTGATTACTCCTACCTATCTGCCTCCAAAGACAAACTTGGATTTCACACTTTGAAATCCTGTACCTAAAGTGACTTTTAGAAATAGGAGACCCATTCTTAGGAACAAAAATCAAAACTATTTTATTACATATTTGTATGAGTGTTTGTTCTTATGATACTTGTCTGATTTGGATCTTTGTTTGAGTGTGATGAGTTGTGGAGTAATGTCCACAATTGCATCTGCATATACACATAGGTATAAAAATATATTTATAAAATAACTAGACAACCTAGATTATCCCCATTGGAACATATCTAGCTTAAGAGATTTATCTTATCCTAAAAGATCTCATTCTAACCAATTCATCTTATCTTAAAAGATTCTCCCTTATCTTAATAGATCCATCTCATCTTAAAAGATACTCATCTTATCTTGAAAAGATTTTATCCTAATAGATCTAACTGGTCTCAAAAGATTCTATCTTATCTTTATGGATCCATCTTATCCTAATAAGCATACTTATCCACCCTAGTTTAAACAACCATGGTCTAATGAAAATTAATTAGATCTTACCTAGTCAAACTAGTCATACCAATCTAATCTAGATCCCATCCAATCTAATATGATTCAATCTAAAGTGAGTTATTAACAAGTTAGTTAAGTTAGTGATATAGGTTAGACACTGTCTCTACAAATAGATCTTGACCTAAATTAATGTCTTATACCAACTCATCCTTGAACAATGACCTACCTACATCATATAATCCATCCTATCTTAAAAGATTCTAACATATCCTAATAATATTTATCCTACCCTGGTAGATCTAGCTAATCTTAACTAGTTTAATCTAGTCATACCAACCTAATCTGGATTCTATCTAATCCAATATGATCTAAGCTAGATTGAGTTACTTAATGCTGATACAAAGGATAAGACCATACCCAACAACTTGACCTACATAACAAATCTATCTTAGCCTCTTGTCCCAAACCCGGATGGAGACACCAAAGAGCAAGAAGGAGGAGATCAACTTCGACATGGAAGGATAGGGGTCAAATCAGATCTCGAGATGATTCAAAGATTTACCACCTTGGATGGAGTCTTCCCTTACCAAGTTCTTCTTACCATCAGCTAACCTCACTTTGACCATCTCTCTTCTTACCTAACTGTGTGTCTAAACTAGAAGGTACCCATGCATTTCTAAGTACTTGCTAAATTGTATAAAAAAAGAGAGAGACCCTTAATTTTTGAATCAATTAGAAACTACAACCTCAATTACAAACCAATCTTGGTATAGTCCTTTTTCTTACAAATCTCGAGGACGAGATTATTTTTAAGGGGGGTAGGATTTGTAATACCCAATTTGCAATAGATACTAAAAGAGGAGAAAAGTTATTTTCCTATATTTTATGTGTATGTTGAACCTACTTATCATCACATGTGAACACCATGTTAAAAAAAAATATAATAATAGTTAATAAAAGACTTATCACAAAAAAATGTGCATCATGTTGGTTCTTTATTTTGTGTGCATTATATGGCAATATAAAAGTAATATATTAAATTCCCCAAATAGAATTTGAAAAAAAAAATAAAAGAAGATCCTAGAATTTAGAAGAAAAGAAGCAAATGAACAATATGTGGAATAAAAATAAGTATAAAAATATATATAAATATTATTCCTACACAGATTTGAGTTTATACATTTGACTCAAAAGTGAATTTCTTAACAAGACTCAAATTCAAATTAGGAATTCAAATGAAAAGAAAAGTGAATCAAATAGGAAAAAGGAAAAATAAAAGAAAAAGACTAAGAACACCTTACCTGGGCCTCAGACCCGAATTCGGCCCACACTACCTTCTCTACTGCGCGCCAGCCCATCTGCTACTCCTCCTTTGCATTTTCTGTTGGGACACTTCCATGTGGGCCCCACTGAACAAAACACCACTGCTCGGCTTGCACGGGCAGCCGCTGGCGGCTTGGCCCCACCCGGCGGCCTCTCAGTCCTTTCTCTCTGTTGCGCACGATGCCAGGTGTACCACCGACGGGCGGGGTCCACAGGCAGACCCGTCTTCTCCCCAAGCTCACGCGCACCTCGAACGAACTCACGCGAATTCGCGCTGAATCCTCAGCCGACGCCGAGAACCGCGGACCTAGCTCGGCACGTGCTGGGACTTAAGCTCTTCCCCGACTGGTGGGCCCGCGCTTTCATCTCTTCCGTGGAGCCAAGCAACTAACCTACACGCGTTCTCCGCGGACGGGCGAAGTTGTTGGGCGCCTCCGTGAAGCTCGCGTTTGCCTCCAACGACTTCACCGCGGGATCCGACCTTTACTGGTATCCCTCGGGTACATAAGCAAGACCCGCCGCCCTCTGAGCCATCCATGGGTGGAGCGCATCGGGCGCCATCCAGAGAAAGCAGTGCCGCGGAGGGGAGATCCATGCCGCTGTCGTGGTCGGCGGTATGTACCACCGTTCGGGGTCCTATGGGGGGGTCTGGGTGACCCATCCTATCCTGGCGGAGATTACTGTGGCGTCTATGGGTGGATTGGGCTCCGTGATTCGACTGAATTGCTCGCCGGAATAGCATACCCGCCATGGTTCGACCTACGCGCGTGGGCAGCATCCTTCGCACCCCTGACGTTGGTAAGAATCCCCTCATAGCACTTGCCTCGCTCTTTGGATCGCTGGAGACCTTTCGATTTGAAGTTTAGGGTCCTGGGGTGCCGGATCATGTGTCACCGGCGGGGTCTCCGCCGTGGGATCCTGGCGGCGCGGCCGTGTTCGTCCGTCTGGGGTAGAAGACAACTCTAGAGCCGTTGATCTCCCGTTTTGCGGTCGAGATTAGATCAGACATATCCTTTCGCTTCTTTAACTCGGGGCCGTCCGATCGGGATCTGACGCTTGTGGGCGGGCCTGGCAATTTAAAATCCGGGGCGTTCACCCTTGATCCTGCGGTCTCTATGCGCAGTGGTTCATGGAATGGCAGATTTAATCAGGGCCGTCTGTTTTAGATCCTACGTCTCAGATCTATCGATACCCCTTCGCGTGGCAAATTTCATAAAGAGCCCCTGCTTTTAGTTGAAATAGAACCCGCCGTCCATGGACACTGTTGACTGAGTCTCGGGAATCTTGCGCCGAGAACCCTGTGCTTCCCAGTAAATGAGGCCCAGTCCAGAACTCATTTAATTTGAATAAATGAAATAAAAAATGGATTTTTAATATGAAAATAATTACTAGAACTTGATAAATTCATAGAAAATTCATACTTGCTCCAAATTAGTCCATTCCACTTTCTAAATTTTTATAATTTAATTCTCTATCACTTAGAGCCTCTGTTTTGTCATGAAAACAATTAGAAATTTAATCTCTCACTTAATCCATTTTAAACACATAAAAACCTTTGAAAATTCATAACTTAAAATCTATAACTCCAAAATTAATGATTCCTGTTCCTATGATCTTATTTTAATATGTATATTATTAATGTGTATTTTGTTCTTATGTTTGGTGTAATGTTAAATTTTGCATATACAATGTTTGTTTGTATTGCTACGATTAGCAGTGAGGTCACGAGGATCTGAAGAATCATCCTGGTACCTGGAATCTCAAGTCCCAGGCAAGTTGTGCCCTTGATCACTTCTTTTTACCCACTCATGTTCTAATTAATCATAATGATCTGCATAGGTTAATTTGATGGGACCCAATAGGTTACCCTAGTTTGTCTATCTTTATACCTTGTTTACCACTGAACTTTCTGGGTAGTACTTGCTAGTGCTATATGTGGTTTTGGGTATGAAGATTACACTATTCATGATTATACCTTTTGTTATCAGTTGTTATTTATTGTTCATGATAAGATCATTATGTTAATTGGAACATGGAGAACCACCCGGGAAAACAGTGCTACCACAAGGGAGGAATGGGACCCCTTGGCTGATTAATTAGGAAAGCTAGTGGAAGACTACCTTACCCGAAAGGGGCAAGGGCAGTAGGGGAGTGGTCAGTGTAGGGAGGCCCTCGGGAGGATTTCGCTACGATGGCGGTCCTGCAAGGGATTCCTGCATTGGAACTTCCTATAAACTGTAGCGGGTTTTCGGAAGCTAGTGGAACTTTGTAAAGGCCTCGTAGTGGATCCCTAGCCATTCACCTCGGAAGTGTCTAAGGGCCTTGCAAACCCTGGCGACATGGGATACACGACTTGTGGGTAAAGAGGCGCAACCTCTGCAGAGTGTAAAACTGGTATACTAGCCGTGCTCACGGTCATGAGCGGCTCGGACACTCACATGATTAAATTATGGAACTTAAACTCAATTTGTCATATGCATTGCATCGCAGGTGAAGTTGTTACTTTGTTCTACTATTTAATTGGGCTGGTATTTACTTATACTTAGTAACTGCTAATAAAATTTTGACCAACTTTAAAAGCAATGCTCAGCTCTAACCATCTTCTTTGGTAAGCCTTACACTTCACATGAGCTCCCGCCTTTGGTGAGTTCATGCACATTATTCCCCACAACTTGTTGAGCGATGAACGTATGTGAGCTCACTCTTGCTGTCTCACACACCCCACAGGTCAAGAACAGGTACCGCAGGATGAGGCGCATGGAGGATGCTGCGAAGTGTTCGTGAGAGGTCTAGGCCGTCGTCTCCCAGTCAACTTTGGGTTGCTGGACCGTTGTCTCCTTATAATGTAATTATCTATTTTGTATAGAACTCCTGTTTATATAAAGATGTGACATTCGATCCTGTGCCATGATTCATCATATGTGTGAGACTTGGTCCCAGCACACCTGGTGATTATGTTCGCGCCCGGGTTTTGGACCCCTAAAATCCGGGTGTGACACTATCCAAGCAAAAACATCTTTGTTGTTAAACAAAAATCTTAGCAAGGTCTTTTCTTGTTCATCAGATAGTTGAGATCCCAGCAGTACTTTTTGCTCGACTATGTCTTCACACAAAAGCATAGGCTTTGGTTGGTCTGCCAAAGCAGCCTTTTCTCTTTTGTGCTTAAACTACTGATAAGCTTCGGCTTCATCTATATTATGAATAGCCTTCAAATCCGTCCAACTTCCTTTGGCTCTCCTAGCAGCTTCTTGACTCCCATGTACAACAATGGTCCCTTGTTCCGTAGGTATCTTCATGCAGAGGTATGCTAGGTGAAGTATGGCTTCGAATGCATTGAGCATCCCTCGACCAATGATTGCATTATATGGATACTCCATATCAACAATATCAAAGACAACTTGCTCTGTCCTTGTGTTGTTAACGTAGCGGAAGGTGACTGGCATTGTTATCTTGCCAAGTGCCACTATCTGTCTCCCTCTGAAACCACAAAGAGGGTGTGTTGCATCATGTATCTTATCATCTGGCTCTTGCATTTGCTAGAAAGCCTTCACAAAGATGATATCCGCTTCACTACCTGTGTCCACTAAGACATTATGGACCAAAAATCCCTTGATGACACAAGAAATGACCATTGCATCGTTGTGAGGGTAATATTTAAGCTGAAGGTCTTCCTGAGAGAAGGTGATTGGAATATGAGACCACTTGGATCTGATGAAGGCTCCTTGTACTCCAACATGATGTACCCTTCTCTGTGCTTCCTTTTTCTATTTCTTGTTGGCTGGTTCAGAACTTGAGACGCATGTGATCGGGAACACCAGCTTTGTATCCAAAGATGCCACAGCTGGGTTGCTTTGCAAAGCCATCGTCGCAGTTGTGGAAGTGAGTTCACCGGAGGTGGGTGCCAATGTTGTTCACTTGTTCTTGAATGCTATAGATCAAGAACAAGACAACACAATTGTTAATAGTTAAAGACCTTCGTCCTTCAAAGCATTATTTCCTTTCGGATATAATGATCTTAAGACGAAGGTCATGAAGGACATACCTTCATCATTTTAACATTGGAATATGAATAACTAAACTATTTAACATAAAGAAATAAAGATTATAATTATGAATTAATAATGTATTCACATTTATATTAAATGAATATGAGTAAATATCAATAATATTCTTATTACATTATTACCTTCGGCTTGACAAAAGGTAAGGATGCGAGAATGGCGCGAGAGTGGTTATCATCCAGCGTGAACAGTACGGGGTACTATGCACCTATTTATAGGCACAGGACACAGCCCGGGTAACTGTTCACCTATTTATATGCATGAGACATAGCCTGGGTACAATTACATTCATGCCCTCGAACATTTATTTATAAGTAATTGAAACTAATAAGGTATATCTAGTCCTTTTTCCTTCTTTGCTTGGTCTAGGCCGAAGCTATTGACCTTCGACATCTTGCGTTATCGCCAAAAGCCCTCGAGCTTTGTCTCGAGGAGTTGAGCTGAGGGTGAAGATAACTTCGGCAAGCTTTTTTTATCACTTTGTCGAAAAGGTGCTTTTGCCTTGAGGACCTTCGGCGGAGAACAAGACCCCCAACAACACTGTCCAGGTTGGTGTTAAGACCTGCCACCACAACAACAAGGGTGTTGAGGCGATCTTCTCCAGCTTCACCTAGAACAACACCGGTCTGGCTTTCTCCACGAAGACATAGATGAAGATGTCTGTACCTCGTGTCATGCAGCTGCTGCCGGTAAGTGTGGCTAAGAGACCACAGAGGTCGCCTAACAGCATTGCTGACCGAAGCAGCGTAGGTGGATAGCGGCGTCAGAGACTCATGAGCTGATAGAGTCTTGAAACCTCTATCTCATGCATCCATCACCCTAATATGCACGTGAGTGATGTGGTAGAAAGCCCGAGGGGGATCAGACACTTACCTTGTGTCATACATAGGTCGGACGTAGTTCCCTAGCGCAAGCAGAACATCCTGCAGCAGGTTAGGGAAGTGCCTCGTCTCAAACATTGAAGTATAATGTTCAGTGACAGGCCATATCCCAACGAATTTGTCCTCTTACTCATCATTGTCTTCCTCATTGTTGTTCTCCTCCTCTTCTTCTTCTTCTTCTTCATCATCATCATCACTAGAATCATCTGGATCATCACCTCTAGATGATGCTCCAACTGCAAAGGATAGTAATTCTAACAACAGGGTGGGTGTCGCTAGAATCTCCTCTGAGCTGTCCTCTAGAATAACTCTGTTCTCCACACGAAGGTGATGGAGATCCACAGGGACTTCATCTACTACCACTGGGTAGACAGGAGCCTGCCGTGGCGGAGGGATGTAGTTGGTGTTCACCTGGGTGGTCTAGATAGTACACACCATCTACAAGAGAAAATGTCACCTTAGTTGAGTTTTAAAGATGCAAGATTAACAAAATCAATTTATAAGAGCAAAATAAGCATATTTTGAGACTAGGCTTTTAATTTTTAACTAGTTTAATGACCTAGAGTCAACATAACTTTGATACCACTTCTGTCACACCTGGTTTTGGAGGCAAAACCGAATGCATGTCATATGTGTGCTAGGATCCATTTTCCACACATATGATATGCATTCGGTTTTGCCCCCAAAACTAGGTGTGACACTTGAAAAGGCTATTAGTCTCAAAGATACCAAGTGACAAAGTGACGTCCCCATAAAAGTATGCATATAAGTGAAAACTCTCTTCTGGGTTTTGGTGGTTTGGATGACAACCCAATTAAAGGACTAACAAGTGTGCTAAGTGTTGAATAGGTGCTTAATGCAAAGATAACAGGGTTCAACACAAGTGAACAAGTGTGATGGTCCAAAGACTGGATTATCTATAGATAATGGATATCACAAGTAAGATGGACATTGCTTAAGTGAGACTTGGTGTGCGTAACTCAGAGACAACCGATCAAGCCAAGGATGGAGGCAAGAAGAGCTTCGAGGTACCGAGTGCACAGGAGAAGGTCAAGGAGACCAGGAGCCCAAAGCCAGGGGTGAAGAAGAAGACTTGCAAAGTCAAGGTTGATCGAGTTAAGATTTATGGTGCATCAAGAATCACTACACAAAAACATGACTTACAACCAATAAGGTAACATCTACAGTTATGTGGTGTAAGTCATATGGCTCAAGATCAAGCTCGAGAAATGAACAAATGTATGTTTCTAGACTTGGTGAATTGGTTTATGTACTAACATGGTTATCCAAGTGCTAGAAACAGTGACTAAAGAAGAAGAGAAGAAAAGAGAATGAGTTGGTTGTGTGGAGCCAACACCAGCTTGGTCTGGCACACCGGACTGTCCGGTGGTGCACCGGACAGTGTCCGTTGCGCCAGGCTAGTCAACGGTGAAGTAGCCGGTCTCGGGAAGCGACAGAGTTGTATGGCTATAATTCACCGGACTGTCCAGTGGTGCACCGGACTGTCCGGTGAGCCAACGGTCGCAAGCACCAACGGTCGGCCGCGCAATCCGCGTGTGATGCGTGGCTCGCAGCAACGGTCGGTTGGACACACCGGACTGTCCGGTGTGCACCGGACAGTGTCTGGTGCGCCAACTGACCCCGAGTACCATCGATCGGATGCACCAGAAAAGGAAGGAGATTGCGCATCGGACAGCTATAGTGACTGTTTGGCCTTCCAAGTTGGCCTCCAATGGCTCCTAGGCCCTTTGGGACTATAAAAGGGATCCCTAGGCGCCTCCAACAAGTACACTAGAGCAGCCAACAAGTGCATACATCATTTGGATCAATTCTCTCTCTCCCTCTCTTGTGTATCTCTCTAGTTTGTGTAGAGGCGAAGTTATAAGCCTTTAGAGAGAGGGGAAGTGCTGCTGAGAGCTAGAGCAAAATTTTGAGCGTATTGTTACTCTGCCGGAGTGCTGTCAAGAAGATTGTAAGCAGCCACGGCATCGTTGTAACTGACATTAACATAGTGGAAGGCTCTATCTGTCGCACTGATAGATCTGAGCAAATGGAGAAGGAGTTGAAATAAACTCCAAGCCAAAGTGTGGCTAACTCCAACGAGGACTAGGCAAGCATTTCAGGCTTGGTCGAACCTCGGGATAAATCCCTGTGTCTGTGTGCTTTGTGCTGTTTCTCTGTCTTATTTGTTGTTTATACTTGCACTTCTATATTTATATGTGGTACAAGCTGTCTTCGAAGTGCAGGGTATTTTAAGACAGGAACTTCAATTCCGCTACAACCTACTCGAAGGGTCTTTCATTCCACTACGATCCAGCCTTCGAGTAGAGTAAGAATTTCCAGTTTTAAAGTGATAATTATTATTCGCCTATTCACCCCCCTCTATCCAACATCCAGATCTTGTTCCCGGGCATAGGGAACTTTCAATTGGTATCGGAGCTAGGCCTCTCCAGTGTGGGCTTAGCCGTCCGGAGATGACGATTTCGTCACAAGAGGTAACTCTAGAACTTCTTCTAGGCGATGGTTCTAATTATAAATCTTGGTCTGTCTCTATTTATAATGCTTTCGTGCATATTGATCCTGATTTGAGACAGATCTTTAGTAGAAGTATTTTTCCCTCTAATATTAGTAAAAAACCTTCTAATGCTAAACTAAGATGTTTATCTCTCAATCACCATGCTTGCAACATCTTAGTTGACTCTCTTTCTAGAGGTGCTTATTTTGCCATCATGAGTAGTGATAGTGATTTATTTGTCGATGCTCATGATCTATGGACTACAATTAAAATAAAATATTCTAAGTCCAATTGTACTACTTCTACTCCCTATGTTGCTTGTGGTACTAACCTTTCAAAGAGAGAAGAAAAATGATGGCAACCAAAAGATGAATCCACCTCACTGACAGGTTTGTCTTCCACTAGTTATAAATGTCCTATTGCTAACAATGATAGTGGAGACGAAAGCGATGATGAGGAGGAATATGAGGATGATAGCGAGGATGAGTCTTCATCAGTACAAGGTACATGTTCTTGTATTACTTCCATTGATAATAATGACAGGGAAAATTAGAACAACGATGTGGAAGAAGAGGAGATTCGCCGATTCTACACCCATCTCAACATAGAAGACAAAGTGCTCTTGGTTAAGCTATTGAGAAGGAACAAGGAACAAGGTGAGACACTTCTCAAGCTAGAGGAGACCCTCATTAAAACCAACAGCAGCCTGGAGAATATGACCAAAGAACATGAGGAGCTAAAGTGATCTCATGATAATTTGGTCCAACAGTATGAATCTGTTTTATTTGAGCAAATAAATAATCATGATGTATTATCTGATGTTGCTCAACTAAAACTAAGAATTCTATGCTTAAGAGTCAAGTAGAAATGATAAATTTAGAAAAACTTGCTCTAAGTGAAAAGTATGATATGTTGTCTTATTCTCATAATGAATTAGTTGATGACCATATCATGCTCGATATTGCTCATGAGGTAGTAATTACTAGTTTGAACTCATGTGAACTACATTCTTGCATAAGTGATCAATTAGTTAAAAAATTATCATGTGCTGACCTCTACTGCCCCAAGAAAGGCCAATCTTTGATTGAGCAACAAGTTGTAGGGTCAAAAAGAAAATTACTTGGGAACAAGAAACAAAGACAATTGAGGAGAAGACGTCATGCTCGACTTCCTCAAGATATCTACGAACACGTGGTGAAGAAGCTTGAGGAAGGAGAAACCACAACAATGGTCAAACTCCACGAGAAAAAAGTTCCTAAGGCAATAAGTGAAGCAATCAACATGAACAAAGAAAAAGGTAAAGATTCAATTAGTCATGTTGTTTGCACTGATCATCTCTCTATGTCATCCAAGAGCAAAAAGGGAAGAGGAAAAAGGAGGTGCTTCAAGTGCAAGGAATTAGGCCACTTCATTGCATCTTGTCCACATAAAGACAAGGATGAAGGAACACGGAGATGTTTTGGATACAACGATAAGGACCATATGATCACTTCATGTCCGCTCATGAAGAATCAAAGACGTGCACCCTCCAAGATGACCCTCACTAAGAAAAAAGACAAACAACAAGTGTCATGTCAGGTTGAGCGACGCTTCTGCTACATGTGTGGTTAGCATGGTCATCTACCTAAGGTATGTAAGAAGGGTAAGGTTCCTAAGCAAGTAAATTTATCTCAATCTTATTCGCTTAGGAGACCCAAACCATACACTTGTGCTAGATCAGTAATGAGATCACCTAGAACTAGCACAATTGCTATTTGGGTACCAAAGGCTCTTTTAGATGAACGTTATGGACCCATCCCGAGATGGGTACCAAACTGTGCCAACTAGACCATGCAGGTGCCTCAAGATGGACTGGAGACCCTGGGAGAGCTTAAGATGGTTAATTCAAACTCTATGCTTAAGTTATCAATTTTATTGCCTATTTATTGACCCAAGGTTGAATTATTGTGCAATACTAATCTCATGTTCATCTTGAGTTAAATAAGTTGTAGAGGTCCTTAATCATTATTGGTGAATCAAGCAAACGACTTTGATGAGAATCTGCAACTTGCTCTCCAAAGGACGGTACCCGTGTATCTTAAGTGCATTATTTCTAATCAGCATTGCCTTTAAGTTGGATTGTCGTGCTATACATATCCTTGGAGTAGTTATGCTTTTGAGATTGCTTGTGTTGAATATATGTCAATTAATGATCCATGATTTCCAAGATCATAATCATGCTTGCTTAATCGTGACTGTGTGCTTTATAGGTTATATCTCTTGAATCATTCAATGGGTAGCTTTTCATTTGATATATCTACCATGATTAACTCTCTTGGTGTATGTGGCTAAACCTGTATCTTGTTGTAAATCATGTTGTGTGGTTTTTAATGATTATGTATTATCCTATGTGCAAGCATGATAGTTTTGTTTAGTCCATGTTCACATGATTACTTTGTCTTGGTACTCTGTGTATTCCAAAACAAGAAATCCATGTTGTGTCTCTAATGCACCCTCTCAAGCTGTGAGGTGCATGAGCAAAAAGAGCCCTAAATTGGTGACAACAGGTGCTCTCACTCCACACTACCTAAAAGAATGAATCTCATGGCATTCAGGTAAAAGGCAAAGGTATGGAGAATGGAACTATGCAATTTCATTGAATATCTTGAAGTTCCATTGATTGTGATCATAGCTATGTTCTTGCCTTTCAATTGGTAGTATCTTGGCTTAGGTGCCTTATGCTTTAAAATGTTGTGTCCTTTGGTGTACCAAAGAAAATACTTCTTAATCATGGCGTGCTTAGACATTGTGCTTTATATGCATGATCTTGTCATTTTTCAATTGGGATATGTGTTGCAATGATCATCATGTGTGAAGCGTGCCTAGGTTACTTTTAAAATGTTATATATCTTGAGGCATGCATTGTTTCCACTAGTCATAAGTTGTATTATGTCATCTATTCAATTGGTATCTTTTTTTGTGATGCAATTGATATATTATGCCTAGACCAAGGTATGTTGTGATCCCCTCTAGTTCTAAGGACGCTAGAATGTGCAAGGTGCAAGTCATTCAAATACTTGATGCACAACTTTAGGGGGATCACACATAACTTGTGTCTTTTGAGACTAACTGTTTCTTTAGTGATCCTATATAGTCTCAAGGTGGAAAAGGGAAGATGAGCAAGAAACGGAGCAATCAGGACTTGGGTACCTCCATAAGTCGAATAATTGGTATCTAAAGTTGTGAGTAATTGGTATCTAAAGTTGTGAGTAATTGCGTATTTAAAGATTGCTCATGCTCTATAATAGTTGGTGATCCTAGATGCTTATCTTTAAATATCATAGAGCTATGACAGTGATGATCTTTCAATTAGTAGCCTTCGTAGTGTGCTTCAATTGGTATCTTTTGGTAATCACTAGAATAGAAGCTTCATCTTGTGCCACAATACTATAACTTGTTCTAAGTTTGGTGTCTTAGCAACAAGAAAAGGTCAGGATAAAGGATCAGGCACAAGTGTGAAGGAGCTCCCTAGAGATAAAACTTTCAAGATGGAAATCTTAAATTGATGGCAAAAGGAACTCTGCCTACTTAGATGGAAAGTACACCATAACATGGTAAAGGTACAAAAGGAGGTATTGACCTTTTGCGTATTTGTATCTTAATTTTCCTCCAATGCTTGTGTTGCATATGTTTAATGTGTAAGCAGGAGTAATGTTAGTGTGTTGCATTTTACCTCCTTAATACCTTGTTGTCCCTTGACATCATCCTATGTTCTTGCTTGAATATGGTTTTGGTGTTTGATGTCAAAGGGGGAGAATTTGTGCATTAAAGCTTACCTCGACATAAGAGGAAAGCTTATCTTAAGTGTGAAGAGGATGAAGATTAATTTTTTGTGTGCTGAAGGACTCAAAGGGGTTTCCTTGAGTTCCTTTGATCTTAAGGAAGAATGTGTTAGTTTTGTTGATAATACTTATCATATGCTTCTTGTGCTTCCGTTGATATGAATCAATTAGTATCTATTGTGTTTGTCCTGTAATAGATATCCATTTGGTTCTGGTGCTTTAAATTGGTATCTTAATGGTGAATAGTGGTAGGTTGATATTCCTGTGGTATATCCATTTAATTGGTGTTTAACTCTGATTCTGTGCATTTGTGTGTTATACGCATCACGGTTTAATTATTGACACAATGCATCCCACGGGCGCTAAGGTGTAGTAATGCTTCGAATTAGCCTAAGTATGTGCAATTTGGCATATAAGGCCAAAGTTAAGATTTTAATGTAAGCACATATTTAGGGGGAGCATTATATAAACTTAGAATTCAAAATTTGTGCTTTAAATCTTATTCTTGTGTAAGCTTTAATTGTGTTGCCATCAATCACCAAAAAGGGGCAGATTGAAAGCTCTCTTGTGGGTTTTAGTGGTTTGGATGACAACCCAATTAAAGGACTAACAAGCGTGCTAAGTGTTGAACAGGTGCTTAATGCAAAGATAACAGGGTTCAACACAAGTGAACAAGTGTGATGGTCCAAAGACTGGATTATCTATAGATAATGGACATCACAAGTAAGATGGACATTGCTTAAGTGAGACTCGGTGTGCGTAACTCAGAGACAACCGATCAAACCAAGGATGGAGGCAAGAAGAGCTTCGAGGTACCGAGTGCACGAGAGAAGGTCAAGGAGACTAGGAGCCCAAAGCCAGGGGTGAAGAAGAAGACTTGCAAAGTCAAGGTTGATCGAGTTAAGAGTTATGGTGCATCAAGAATCACTACATAAGGACATGACTTACACCCAATAAGGTAACATCTACAGTTATGTGGTGTAAGTCATATGGCTCAAGATCAAGCTCGAGAAATGAACAAAGGTATGTTTCTAGACTTGGTGAATTGGTTTATGTACTAACATGGTTATCCAAGTGCTAGAAAAAGTGACTAAAGAAGAAGAGAAGAAAAGAGAATGAGTTGGCTGTGTGCAGCAAACACCAGCTCGGTCTGGCACACCAAACTGTCCAGTGGTGCACCGGACATTGTCAGGTGGTGCACTGGACAGTGTCCGGTGCGCTAGGCTGGTCAACGGTGAAGTAGCCGGTCTCGGGAAGCGACAGAGTTGTACGGCTATAATTCACCTGACTGTTCGGTGAGCCAACGGTTGCAAGCACCAATGATCGGCCGCGCAATCCGCGGGTGACGCGTGGCCCACAGCAACGGTCGCTTAGGCACATCGGACTGTCCGGTTTGCACCAGACAGTGTCCGGTGCGCCAACTGACCCCGAGTACCAACGGTCGGATGCACCAGAAAAGGAAGGAGATCACGCACCAGACAGCTACAGTGACTGTCCGGTGGTGCACTGGATTGTCCGGTGCACCACCCGACAGAAGGAAAGTTTGGCCTTCCAAGTTGGCCTCCAATGGCTCCTAGGCCCTTTGGAACTATAAAAGGTATCCGTAGGCGCCTCCAACTAGTACACTAGAGCAGCCAACAAGTGCATACATCATTTGGATCAATTCTCTCTCTCCCTCTTTTGTGTATCTCTCTAGTTTGTGTAGAGGCGAAGTTATAAGCCTTTAGAGAGAGGGGAAGTGCTGCTGAGAGCTAGAGCAAAATCTTGAGCGTATTGTTACTCTGCCGGAGTGCTGTCAAGAAGATTGTAAGCAGCCATGGCATCGTTGTAACTGACATCAACATAGTGGAAGGCTCTATCTGTCGCACTGACAGATCTGAGCAAATGGAGGAAGGAGTTAAAATAAACTCTAAGCCAAGGTGTGGCTAACTCCAACGAGGACTGGGCAAGCATTTCAGGCTTGGCCGAACCTCGGGATAAATCCCTGTGTCTGTGTGCTGTGTGCTGTTTCTCTGTCTTATTTGTTGTTTATACTTGCACTTCTATATTTATATGTGGTAGAAGATGTCTTCGAAGTGCAGGGCATTTTAAGACAGGAACTTCAATTCCGCTGCAACCTACTCGAAGGGTCTTTCATTCCACTGCGATCCAGCCTTCGTGTAGAGTAAGAATTTCCAGTTTTAAAGTGATAATTATTATTCGCCTATTCACCCCCCCTCTAGGCGACATCCAGATCTTGTTCCTTGCGTTCAAGTTGATATCATTTGTTAGGATTTTTAAAGAGCTTTATGCCATGCTCCTAAACATTTTAAACCATGTAGGATTGCTTCAAGGGTAACTGAGCAATCCTACCATAAGATATACCTAAGTGTACGCGTGCTAAAAATTTCGAACTTTGAAATGCATAGCAAAACTTGGTATAAATGGTAAACTATATACCAAGTGTAAGAAAGTAAATTCTTAGAAATCATTAGAAGGGTAAAATCTAGTCACCTACATGGTTTGACAATTTCGGTCCATTAACACGAACTCGCATGACTTACACCTTAATATTTGACCACCGTCTCTAGACTCCACACCTGTGCACCAAAAAGCCAAGAGTCATGTTGCACAAACATACTCACACCCCATTTAGTCCACATGACCCAACCCAAGATGCTACACTTGTTGACAATAATTCATCATAACCCGAACCACAAGGGCACATATTAACCTTGTGTTCGCACTAGTGATATATATATTGTCCTTCCATGACCCTTTGGAATTTGCTCTATTTGTAACATGAAAATCTACTTTGAGTCCTTGATTTCGTTGTGGCTGCATTTTCCCTCTATTGGTCTGCTTTTATCTATTTGCCCTCTATTGGCACCAAATCCTAATCATATTGGTGGAAGTCTATAGTTGATGGGCTCAGACAGTAGGAGCTATTTGACCTAGGCTGAAGAATTGTCCCTTTAGGTCATGTATCTTAGATAGGCATTAGATTAGATTAAAATAAGTTAGGAAGTGCTTATCACTTCCAGTCCATGAACTATAAAATATACCCTTTTATGATCATAATAATCAAAAGGCATTCATTCACCCAAGTAGGATGTGTTTCTCATCTCATCGGAGCATTGTCATCCCTAATATGAGGGTTTTCCAATGTAAGAACCATGCTCCCTGATGTGATCTCTAGTATGTCGTGTTAGGTCAGTACAATGTTATCACCTTACCTCGATAGATCTTGTAATAAGCATTGTTGTTGGCAAGATCTTCTAGTTATCCTATGTAGTTTCAATCTATTTCTACTATTAAACTTCTTGTTATTAGATTGATTTACTCCACTAGATGTGTATTTCTTGATCGGTTGCTACACTCCACTAACTGCAAGTTGCAACATATCCATGTAGCAACTCGAGATATCAATAAACATCTGGCATCTTGCCTCACTATTGGTGGTTCTTATGCCAACTAGATTTTACTCTGTAAGCGCACGGAGATTGATGTAGCCTTTCACCAGGAGTATCTCAAGTATCATATTATCACCAAGGAAGCTGCGGGCTAGAGGTGAACCGACTAACTCAAACTTCAAATGAGTTGTAAACTTGGTAAGTATACACACTAGTATCTAGACGACGGTAAGTGCAAGCCATGACATAGAGAGCCAGGTGTATGCGGAGGAAATAGTTAGGGAACCTAGTGTTAGAAACTAGGTTAAGTTGCAAACAAGATTAATGAGGAGTTAAAGATCCAATCAATACTTCTACTACTCTAAAAAGGATTATTCATAGTTAACCATTTGATAAACAAACACAATAAAGAACTTTCTTCAAGAAAAATTCTGAAGGTTCCTTGGGGGAGTTAGGCAGAACACCTCATAAGCCAGCTATTGCCTGAGAGTCTACCGGAGGATAGGATCGGGATACATAGGTCACACTCTTGCTGTCACCAAGAGGGGCTACCAACCATAGTAGTGTTCAAGTGGAGCTTGAACACTAAAGCTCCTTCTTAGCAAGTCTGGGGGCTCAATCTGGTCGGACCTCTCAAAAGGGCACATGAGGGCTAACACATGTCTTGTTCACGATTGATAAATTTACTATGTGGATCGAGGCGTGGCCTATCATGAAAATCTCATCTAAGCAGACCATGAAATTCATCACCAACATCATCCACTGCTTCTGGGTACTGAATCTAATCATAACGGACAATGGTACATAGTTCATTGGGAATAGGTTTCTAGAGTTATGCGATAAACATCGCATGTGGGTACACTGGGCCACCATGGCCCACCCCCGGGCAAAGGGACAGGTCGAGCGGGCTAACAGGATGATAATGCAAGGCATCAAGTCCCACGTTTTCACCCGCCTCAAGAAACTTGGCCAACAATGGTTGTAGGCACTAACCGAAGTCCTATGGAGCTTGAGAACGACCCGAACCGCTCAACCGAGTACACACCATACTTAACGGTCTATGGGGTCGAAGTGGTCCTCCCCATTGACCTTGAGTACGACGGCTGTGGCGGAACCATCCAGATTATTCTAGCTCAAGTGCCTTGGTCTTGCCTCAATGGTAACAACACACACTTAAATCAAAATAAACTGTCAATTCCTTGGATCTAGTCCGATTGAAGCCACTTACCAAGGATCAAGTACCATTAGCTCACTCGAAGGTGAGGCACATAGAAATACAATAAAACATAATACCATAGATTAAATAAGTACTTAGAGTTATTACATCATCGGAGTTCAAAAGTAGTAACCATTATTCTCGTTGCAACAAAACATAACTAACAGTAAACGAAGGGAGTGTAGCGAAGTCTGGCCCATCACTCCTCCTGATCCTGTCCTACTGAGGCAGGGTTCCCTCGTCTGTCCAACCCGGTGGTAGGGTGGATGGCCAAGTAACACCAGAAACCATGTCCTCCAAGGAAGTACTGGTAAAAATTATGCCACAAGCAAGGCTGAGTATACTAATACTCAGCTAGACTTACCTGGTGTGAGGAGTCTACTCCTCTACCTCTAGACCATGAAGTTGTTTGGCTAAGGGGTTTGGTTTGCCAAAAGGACTAGCTGAGTCAAAAATAAAGTTTTAGCCTTTCAAGTTCTAGAATAATACCTTTAGACTAGGTGAGCACTTAGTTTTTCATACATGGTATCAAACATTATGCCAATCAACATCTTTTGCTATTAACCTCATTTCCACTAATTACACAATGTAGTACAATGGATCAAGCAATCTCATTAGTTGCGAGAAGTAGACGATTCGAATCAAGTTTTAAACCTTGCAGGGTAAACCTAAACACACAACATGCAAGGGCACTCCGTCCCCACAAACATCAACCGTCCCCATTGATTCCCCGTCAACAGAACAGGCCCACTGCTATTGGCATACAATGCTCCGCTAACCCAGGCCATCGCCGTGCAGTGACCGCACTTGTACCCACCATAACCGGAATGGGAGACCCTATCTCATGAGCACGTGGTATGGTATGTCTGAGGGCATGTTCACTTAGGTACTAGGTTTACCAATTTACCATATTTCTGGCATGTGCTTACTTTCAAACGCTTGACATAGGTATCCGCACATTAATCCTTATTCCAATATCGTCTCAAAGACAAAGTATCCCCATGGATCCATGTCCACAAACCATCATAATTCCATTATCAAAAGTGGATACAACCAATTCCTGACCTCCCATGAGTGCTAGAAAAATCATTCGACTTCTACCGAGATCCTAAATTAGCATAACAACTACTTGACCTAGCATACTAGTATCCATCTCAAAAGGGACCTGAGTTCATGCAACTAGGTTTTCAAGCATCTCCTACACCTATGTGCATAGGACAAGCCTATAAACATTAAGTGCAGTAAAATAGCATATATAAACGGTTATGCATAAAACTAGGGCTTGCCTTCAATTGCTGGGGCTACAGAAAAATCCTCAACGGCAGGTTCGGGAGCTGGCTCCTGAACTCCCTACTAGGCAACTCCTTGCTCAGGGATGAGCACGTACTCTCTATCAGCGAGATTGCAATCTAATGAATGCAATGCATAAGATTCATGTACACTAATAATATGCAAATTGATAAACATGATACAAGGTTGAATATCTTTTAAGTCTCTTAGTGATGTTAGGATTTTCCCTTTTCACTAAATGAGCTCCATAGTGGTGCACTTAGTGGTTTTAGGTTAAAATGGTACCTAATGGAAATAAGAGGGGTTCGAGACTTAATTATTCTACTAAGAATTCAATGAAGGTTCAACTAGGTCTTTTGTTTTAATTATCCAATGAACATGGGTTGAACATTAATTCCTCTATTTCATACCCTTTATGCTTTTAAGGGTGGTTTGAGCTACAATTGTTACTTAGAAATTTCTAAAATTCTATAAAAAAATACAGTAGTTTATCTCTGACTAAGCTAGGTTGACCTAAAAATTTAGGGTCAAAACTAGTTAGAATATGTTCTAGAAAAAAATAATAAAGACTAGGGCAGATGGGTTACTTTGCACTACACCTCCTATCTAGTAGTGACTTTTGCCCTAAAGGTTATTTTTGCTGGCATTTAGATGTATTAACATGGTGTTGTACGAAAAATTACATACTGAAACTTAGTGCATATTTAGTTATGATTTTCTAAAGTTTTTGGGCTAGAACGTGCTCATAACTAACTTTCGTTTTGAAAAATGTCAAACAATAGATTTGGTATTTTTCCTAATCTTTTCTTTGCACAAGAGCAATCATTCCTATGGTTGGAGATTTTTCTCTATAGGGAATGGGTTTCATGATTTTCTAATGTTTTCTCTAAATCTCTCATGGGGCAGAGGAATCATATTTCCTTGCCGAATTGTGCCCTTTTTATATTTTCCTTGAAACCTTGTTACTTAAATATTATAGAAAAAATGAAGTGGACTATTGTTTTACATTCTTATGCCCTAATTTTATTTTCCATGGAATGGGCAGAAACCTATTTCTATTTATGAACTCTACTTAAATGGGGATTTAGGGTGTATAGTATTTTTGTATGGGTTCACTGTTGAGTAAGTATCTGCTAAAATTTTCCTAGCCATAGTACGTTAGTTCTACTACTTTTACTTCTATTTTGGCATATTACCTTATATCCTAAATAAAATCAAAATTCCAGAAACAGTACTGGATTAGTGGGTTTTCTATTTTTGTTCTAAAGTTTACCTTGTCTAGAACCCAGCAAAATTGATTTGACCAAATTTGGATAAATCTTGTTCAAGTCATGCAATTTTTAAGTTTGTTGTTGATTAAATGAAGTAGATATTGAAAAAGAAAAAGAAAAGCAATCTTTCTCACGGGTCCCTGGTGTTTCTTCCCCTTTTCTCTTATGGATCAGTCCCTAGTACACTATTCATCTGAGTCTAGTATTTAACACCTAACCCCCTGGGTTTTCCAAGCATCTAACTCGCGGTCCTTGGCTAGGGTAAACAGTAACCGTGGTGGAAAAGACAGTGGAGCAGCTTACCGGTGACAATAGAGCTCCTGCGAAGGATTAGGTGAGATTGGGGAGCCTCTAGCGGTCATGTCGACATGTGCATCGTCGTTGGAGGTGACTGGAGTTGGTCTGGCCACGAGCTCAGGCAGCGGTGCTCGTCGACGGCGCCTCTACCAGCCAAAACACAGCGACACATTTCAATTAAACCGCACGGGAAGCTTCACTGGGTGGTAGAAAGTGTGTGTGTGTGAGGAATTGAAGAATAGATTGTTGGATTACCAGGACCACGAAAGCCTATGGGTGGAGGAAGTTTGGCGAGGTGATTTGGCGTCTCCGGCAAATTAGCGTTCGGTCTGAGGGTCTTGGGAGCTTCACTAGCCTCTGGGGGAGGTAATGGTGAAGCTAGACTAAGCGGAGAGGGGCTGGGGTGGTTGCACCATGGTGGCCGAGGCTTGGCGAGCTTGTGGGCGGCTCTGCACTAGGTTTTCTAGCGATTCACCGGCGTTCAGACTTCAACGAGGGCATGAGGTGTGTGGGAGAGCAAGGCCGTGGTGCCCATCTTATAGGCGAAGGCACGGTCGCAGGGTTGGGCGTGCGGTCATGCCGACCTGTAACACCCTGAATTTGGGGTATAAAATTTCTTCTCTGTATGCCTACCAAATTGAAGTGTTACCCTTTGTCTCTCTCTCTTTTCCTTTTGAGTAGAATTAGGTTAATTAAGTGAGAGATTAATTATTTATTTTTTCAAAACTATGTGAGTCATTAATTGTTGCATCATGTTAAAACTACATTATTCTTTTGTTTGATGCATATGTTTGAAATTATTTGAATTTGAATTGGTGTTTGAATTTGATTTGAATCCCTAGAGAAAATAGAAAAGGAAAAGCATTTGGAAATTCCAGGAAAAATAGAAAATGGATTTCAGCCCAAACAGTCCAACTTGGCCCATCTAAGCCCCGCGCACACGTCCGCCCCTCCCTGACAGGTGGTCCCCGCTTGTCGGCGCCAGCCCACACCCGCGCGCTACCCCTTCACACTCTCGCGGTCCAGTGGGGCCGACTTGTTGGCGCTAATCTCCTCTGCGTGCACGCACCTTCTCTGACGGTCTTGCAGGCCCCGCTCGTCAGCCCGGCTGCTCGTTCGCTCACCGCTCTCTCTATTCCATGGGTCCCGCCTATAGGAACCTTACCCCCCAAACCACCTGCGCACGACCAGCACGTCGCCATGGACTCCATGCCCACGACGCACGTCGAGGCCGCGCCCATCCCCACTATGGGCCTTTTCTAGCTGCCTAGTGCCCCACTCGCTCTCCTTCCCCCTCACTCGCGCACTCTCAACCCCCAGCACTCGCCTCACATAAACCCAGGGAGCTCTGCTGCCGTTCGTCGTGGTCTCGTGCCTGTTCTGCGGTCGCCGTCGAGCCCTCGCCATGTCTGTTGCCTCGAGGAGCTTCGCCTTGTTATCCGTGAACCGGAACACCCCTCGGTTCGCTCCCTCCCCCACTATTTCTCTCGATCCATGCTCACTGGTCCTCTCTCTGCCCTGCCGCAGCTCTGCCACCACCGACGCTTGTCCATGCCATGCCCCGGACGCTGTTCGTGAGTACCCGAGCCTTCTCTCAAGGTTACTGATCTAACCCCGCCCCTAATTTCACCTGGTATACCCTTAGTTGCATGTGATTGCTCGCTAGAGTATTCCCCGGTCCGCTGAGGACTCCCCCTCCACCATCTGCCCGCCTCAGCCCCGATCATGCAATGCCGACCTCGCCATAATGCTTGTCGAGTCATCTCCAACCTCTCCGGCTACCCAGACCAACCCCTAGCGCCGTAGGAGCCCCAGTCTGCCTCACCGCCGACGACCGCTCCACCGAGTCCGTGGAGAGCGCTGCCCCTGACTGACCAGTGAAGGTGAAACCCTTGGCGCCCATCCTAACCGCCCAGTCCTGATCTGATGGCCCGAACTCGTGGATAACGGTTCGCGCGGTTCATGGAACTAGAGTCGTCGATCTTAGTGTTAATGGACACTGTTTTATTTGTTTAGTAGATCTAAATTAGGTATATGAACCTATGAGCACAAACATCTCAACTAAACTCTAAAATTCATTATAAACAAAGTTAACCTTGAAATTTCTCATCTAGAAATTTTGTCGCTAATATGGGGTCTACCAAACCATGTCATTCTTCATTCTAAACATAAATTCTAAAATAATTGTAAACCAATTAACATACACAATGTGATAGATAAAAGGACATCAGTCCATCACATACACTCAATATTGATCGTTCAACATCTACATGATCTCCAAATCATAGTATATACAAATTTAAAAAAATCGTTACAGAAATCATGAACTAAATCAAATATGATTTTGAAAATTTAATTAAATTTGAGTCGTCTTCAACCTTTGTCATGGGTCTGTGTGTAGGGACAAATCGAAGAACGGGGAGGTCGGCTGGGGTGCAGGGCGCGGTTGGGGCAAGTAGAGGCGCGACCGGGGGCAGGGTGTGGCCGGCGACGAGCTCTGGCGAGCTCTGGACGGTGGCAGACGACGGGCGGCGGCGGTGTCGAACAAGGGAGAGAGGAGAGGGTGTGTGCGCGTGTAACACCCTAAATTTGGGGGTATAAAATTTCTTTCTAAATATCTACCAAATTTAGGTGTTACCATTTACCTCTCTTTAGTCTCTCTCTCTCTTTTTCTTTTGAGTAGATGTAGCTTAATTAGTGAGGGATTTATTATTTACTTTTGTCAAAACCTATGTGAGTCATGAATTGTTGCCTCATGCGGAGCCCAAAATTGTCTTTGAATTGATGCACATACTTGGTTTGGTTTCAATTTGAAACCTCATTTGAGTTTGAATTGAAAACCCTAGAGAAAATAAAATGGAAAAGGAATTACGAATTCGGGATTAAATGAGAAAACCAAAGAAGCCCAACTTCTCTCCTGTTCTGGCCTTTCGGCCCAGTTGGCCCGCTAGCGCGCGGCCGCCTCTCCCCTTCCTCGCTCTCACCGCCATGTGGGCCCGTGCTGTCGATGCCGCGCCCAGCTAGCCCACCGACCTTCTCCCTCTCTACCTAGTGGGTTCGCCTTGCCGGCGCCCTGGCTCGTTGTGTGCTCTCGCTTTTGTGTCGTTGTTCCACGGGCCTCGCTTGCTAGTCCCTCTCCCCTCCTTCAACCGCTCCCCACGCGGACCACGCGCACGCACGCCGAGATCGTCGTGCCCACGTCGCCTCCCAGCACCAAACCGACGTCTCAACCACGTCCTCAAATCCCCGCACACAACCACTTCCCCTCTTCCTCACTCATTTTGCCCTTGCACACTCACCCGAGCTGCGTGCGCCCGTTCTTTAAGCTCGTCGGAGCTTCCCTGTCGCTAGGCCTCATGCGCCCGTATCCGCCCCCAGCAGAGCTCGACCACCATCCCCGACCGTGCTCCGCCACCATCAAGCACAGCCTCACTATTGTTCTCGCCTCACCCGAGGTGAATTTCCCCGCCGAACTTCTTCTTCTCTCTCCCACGTTTTCTCTGTTCCGTCAATTACCTGCCGGTGATCACCGGTATCGGTATCGCGCCATCGTACCGAGACCCCCTGGCCAACCGCAACTACTCCGTGCCTTCTTCGCCCGTGTGGAGTCGCCGGCTCTGACCATGGCGCTCGTCGTGCGCGCGATCGAGGAAGACAACGGTCCTAACAAGGAGGACCCACCCATCAGCCACACCCCTTTCCGTCTCTTCAATCCCCTCGCGTAGTCACTGACCAGTGGACCCTAGGTCCCACGCGTCAGCCCAACGCCTAACCCTTCCCCCCGTTCTGTGTCGCTGACAGGTGGGCCCTGCCCGCGAGTGTGTCCTCGCCGCTGCGTTCGCACCTGCCTCGCGCCGCTAACTAGTGGGCTCAGTCTTGTTGTGGCCCTACCCGTCAGACGCTGGCACCCTAGCACCCAGCCATCCGCTCGCCTGAGTCGCTAGCCCGTGGACCCCGCATGCCAGACATCCGCCTCCGCGCGCCCGCGTGCTGACCCTGCTAGTTGTAATCCTGACCGTCTATCTGAGATCTAACGATTGGATAGGCCAGATACCCCTTCGGTTTTCCGTTTTGTAAAAAGAACCCCTAGTTCTCGGGTAATAGAACCCGCTGTTCCTCAGTTTCGCGCTTAAGCCCCTGCAATCTTGTAGACTGAACCCTAGGTTTTTGTTTAGTCATAGAATTAGACCTAGTTTTGTATTTTTAAACTTCAAAACTTGTTTATTTCATATCTTTTTTCATATGAACTCCAAATTGAGTGATTCAAATTGCAAAATGTTCATAAAATTATTCTCTGTTCAAATAAATTAGGATCATTCACTGTTTGTACATTCTAATTTTATGCCTAGGCTAAAATGGAAAAGGAATTAGGAATTCAGGATTAAATGAGAAAACCGAAGAAGCCCAACTTCTCTCCTGTTCTGGTATTGGTATCGTGCCATCATACCGAGACCCCCCGGCCAACCGCAACTGCTCTGTGCCTTCTTCGCCCGCATGGAGTCGCCGGCTCCGACCATGGCGCTCGCGTCGTGATCGCGATCGAGGAAGACAACGGTCCTGACAAGGAGGACCCACCGGTCAGCCTCACCAGTTTCCACCTCTTCATTCTCCTCGCGTGGTCACTGAACGGTGGACCCTAGGTCCCACGCGTCAGCCCAGCGCCTAACCCTTTCCCCCTGTTCTTTGTCGTTGTCAGGTGGGCCCCGCCCGCGAGTGCATCCTCGCCGCTACGTTTGCTCCTGCCTCGTGCCACTAACTAGCGGGCTCAGTCTTGTTGTGGCCCCGCCTGTCAGACACTGGCGCCCTAGCACCTAGCCGGCCGCCCGCCCAAGTCGCTAGCCCATGGACCCCGCATGCCAGGCATCTACGTCCGTGCGCCCGTGCGCTCACCCCGCTAGTTCTAATCCTGGCCGTCTATCTAAGATCTAACGGTTGGAAAGGCCCAATACCCCTTCGTTTTTCCGTTTTGTAAAAAGAACCCCCAGTTCTCGGGTAATAGAACCCGTCGTTCCTCAGTTTCGCGCTTAAGCCCCTGCGATCTTGCAGATTGAACCCTAGGTTTTTGTTTAATCATAGAATTAGACCTAGCTTTGTATTTTTAAACTTCAAAACTTGTTTATTTCATATCTTTTTTTTCATATGAACTCCAAATTGAGTGATTCAAATTGCAAAATGTTCATAGATTTATTCTCTGTTCAAATAAATTAGGATCATTCACTGTCTATACATTCTAATTTTATGCCTAGGCTAGAGGTTAATTTATGTGGTAATTTATTTGTTTAATAAGATAAATAAAAAGGAAACCCTAGTGGTAAATGGATATTTAATCTTGTGAGATTAATAATATCTAGTATATGAATTTATCTCTGGTTTAACTTTTATGTCTCATTAAGATGAATAGAATCAGATTATGTAATCATGGAGATAGACAACACTTAGAGAATAACAAACTACTGAATGTGATTAGTTCACCTTATAACTTAAAGTCCCTTTTGAGTTTATACTTTTCCTTTTGAGATGTGTTCCATTGTTCGTACATGTTTGGTGTGTTGTTCATTTGACATTTTCCAAATGTATTGAATGTATGATCGCTTTATTTAGATGACGAGCAGCCCGTGGTTCCTGAGTGTGTTGCCGAAGATCTTCCTGGGCAACAACCTGGAGAAGGCAAGTGTCCTCTGACCTATTATGTCCTACATACTTTATAATTCACTGTCTCGCATTACATTATTGAAACCTAAGGATTGACTAGTCTATATTTATCTTGTCCTTGCTTACCTTTTGGGTTATCATGGTTAGCTCTATGCTATTTCTTCAACTTAATCAATGAACATGAAGTGAATATTTATGATACGATGATGTTATCCCATTGATGATCTTGTGATATTTTAGGGGACTCAGGCCATTTTCCCGAGTACCTCTCCGTAAGGACCTGTTCATTGAGTGACCACCTAGGATAACAGTGCAACCATGAGGGTGGAATGGGATGCCCTTAGCTGAATAATTAGATGAACCTAGGGTGTAGTTGGCTTTGCCGGAGGGCCGTCAATGGGGCCAAGGCGTAGTGCTCGCTCTGCCATGGGGGTGCAGAGGTTCATTCGATTTGGTTTTTGTTAGTCACCCACCTTGGGAAGGTGTACTGCGTTTGTACGACTGGCGAAACCTAACGAGCAGCTATGTACTAGGTGAGTCTTTGTAAATGCTACGTAGTGAGACCCTGCTTGGTCACCTTGGTAGTGATCAATGAAGAGTCATGATCTCTAGGCAGAATGGGAATCACGACTCCTGGGTAAAGTGTGCAACCTCTGTAGAGTGTTAGAAACTGGTATATCAGCCGAGCTCACGGTTAAGAGCGGCCTTGGGTCCTCTCTGATTAGAAGAACTTTGGATACTTTTATGATGATGGTTAATAATGATGGTTATAATTATGATCTCTGGTATTTCCTCTTGGAGGGAGTACACTTGGGTAATAACTGGGTTTATTACTAAAACTTGGCTCTACTAATAGTAATAAATACTTGACCAACTAAAAGCAACTACATAACCTTAACTCCACATACAGCTAGTCCACTTTAGCCAAACGGGACATTTGCCGAGTACGTTGATGTGTACTCACCCTTGCTTTAAAAACCACCCCACCCTAGGTTGTCCCCACTGTATTCAGTGCTCAGAAGGAGATGCTGGCAACATGGAGGACTTTGAGGATTTTCAGGACTACAACGAGTTCTAGTTATCTTAGTGGCAAACCGCCAGCCAGCTGCCTGTGAAGGCCTTATCTGCTACATATCGTATTCCGCACTTTGATTATGTTAATGACTATGTTATAGACTCTATGGATGTCTTGGACATCTTGGTGTAATAAAGTATCTTTTCGCTATTTACTTTGAGCAATGTGTGATGATGTCTAATTATGCAATCATTGTGTACGTGAGTTTCTGATCCTGGCACATACATGGTTCGCATTCGGTTTGCCTTCTAAAACCGGGTGTGACATAAGTGGTATCAAAGCCTTGTTGACTGTAGGACCGCTAACCTAGACTAGAATGGTCGCCCTAAGGACTATAGACCTCTACCCTTACCTTGACCTTTAATGCCATTCCAAAAGTTGGTCACCTTGTCCAATTCTATGTTATTACTCACCTTACAAAATTTTTGTCTCACTTCACTTTCTGTTTACTTGCTGGTCACATAGTTCTACTCTCACTCTTGTGCTTACGATGTCTTTTGTAGATGGCACGTATTAGATGCACTGCACGTAAGTCAGTGATCCCCTTTTTACCCTCTCACCTGGCAGAGCGCCCTTTGCGCCTTATGGTGACAGGTCAGTCTCGTCACCTGGAGGAGACCCTGACGGAGACGACGATGATGCCAGTGGCAGTTCGAGCCACATCACGGAGCTCTCGGAGGAGCAAGAGCCGGAGGGATGGATCGCTAGACCCATCACTCACGATGCCGCTCGCGGGTGTCACTTCCACGACGCTCTCGACACCTTGCTGTGTCGGGCCTTTGACCGACACACTTGGTCTATTGAGTACCGTTGTGTAGTCTACCAGCATCATCGTGGGTTATACCCGGACCAATCGGAGGCTACTTGCTTGGTGCGCCGTCCGGACGATGATCTTCAGGGTGTAGAGGCCTTCTCAGAACATTATTCTATCACTGAGAGGGATACTGCCGAGGCAGCCATGCAAGATGTTGCATGATGTGCACTTTCGTAGTATTACTCGTTGTTCAGCGAGGTAGCTGATGGCTTCGACCTGAAGTACTACCCTCGTCGTTCGACCTGTAGTGCTGCAGGCGTGATTGTCTCACCTATTGGTGAGGGCAATCCTAGGCTAAACAACATGGTCAACCTGGTCGCTATGTTCAATACCGAGCTAGACCATGCCCTTGACGAGTTGGGCAAGGTTCAGGTGGAGGTTGCGGAATTGAGTGCTGAGCGTGCAACGCGCCACTATCAGGATGGTGGTTCTCCCGCTCTTGTTGGGATTCAGCACCCTTACCATTCGCCGCCCCATGGTCGCTTTGATTACGGCACCCCTGACTGCAGTACCCAGATAGATTTGGAGCCATAGATTGATAGAATCGGAGTCTGTTATAATGCTTAATTCAGTGTCTTAGTCTTAGTCAGTCTTAGAGTTTGTTTGCTTATCATATGTTTTGATGCTTGTCGTGATGAACTTGTAATGAAGTTGGATCTTTGTAATGATTGTCATCAAGATGTGGGCATACCGTGCAACTTGGTGTAGTTATTAATAAAGTCAGTTGTTTAGTTGGGCAATCCCTTTATTTCCACTTTCCTCTTTATCTGAGAAGCTATGTTGAGAGTCATTGAAGATGATCAATTGTTCAGTGTTATGAAGATTTCCATATATCTTATGATGAAAGACTGCGGAGTTAGATATGATGTGTGTGTGCTTTCTACAGATGTATGAGAACTGGCGTAGAGGTGGAAGGCGTGCTCAGTAAGAGCAGGAAGCACCCTAGGAGGAGGTAGCTCTGCACCAGTTGCCACCGCCACCCTTGATGACTATTGAGCAGATGTTCCTGATGCAAACCGAAGCAGTCCAAGCGATTGGTCAGACTTTAGCAGCAATGCAGCAGCAGCAACCTCCACCTCAACCCCAAGTGCAAGTTCAGATGCCACAAGTGCCAGAGACAAGGAGGCAGAATTCATGAGGGGCCATCCCCCTATCTTTTCCCATTCTGCTGATCCCATGGACGCTGAAGATTGGTTATGTACTGTGGAGCATGAGTTGCACACTACTCTGTGCAACGATCGCGAGAAAGTTCTGTATGGCCCCCATTAGCTAAGGAGAGCAGCACAGTCCTGGTGGGAGTCACGTGATTAATTAACGTACCTAAATGATTTGCATGCACATGAATGCATATACAAACATGAATATCACAAACCTAAATAATGTTACACAATAGCGAAATAAACACCTAGCGGCGAGGCATTGTACCATTTCATATAGAAACACTAGCTATCGATATACGACTACGCCCAATTATCATATTTTTCTAGCGTAATCGCATCTACTTCAAACATCAAGTAATAATAAGCTAAGCACAGGTCTTTTGTCGAAACACCCAATATCAAATTACTCGTCACCTTTTCACTCACTATTTTTGAATACCGACAATTTGGAGTAAGGAAGCATATTAATAAATTTTGTGCACTACTTAAATCCTAAAGATTTAAAATACTAAAGAATCATGTCCACTGAGTAGTCCTTTTTTTAGATTTCTACTGAAGCGGACCAAATAATGTGGTTCACCTCCAATTAATTTGGACAATCGAAAACAAGATATCAACTATTTAATCATAGCTATCAATCTAACCAATCAATATCCGACTCCAGCATTATCGATAATTGCTTAAATACTAAACTTAACATATGCGTCACCGAAATATCACTCTGCAAAATAGAACTAGTTCGAATATATTTGACAACTAAACTTCTCGAAGCCTACCTCGCTTCACTAGTATTTCTAACTTAAACTTCATACGCAAACTAAGCGTCTTATTTCACAATCATAAAATCAATAGTAAAAATAGTGATTCGACTCACCATAATCAACTCGACTCAATATTTACGAGAACGACGACAGTCTCCGATTGAAGTCTTCGATCAAACGCTTGATGAGCGACACATCGGAACGTTGCCTTCTTCAGTTCATCATCCAACTAGCGAGTACTAGAGTAGCATCAGATGACAGCTAAGACAGGATGTCGTGTCACACCCGACTTTAAGGAACAAAGCCAGGTGCATCTCATACATGCGCCAAGAAGACAACATATATAATAACAGAGTGTATAGAGATAAATGTCACAATAATCAGAGTATTTATTACATAGTAGAAGTCTTATTACAAAATAAAAGATAAATATAAAACGAACTAAGGATCGTCCTTGGCGCAGAAGTCAACTGGGAAAACGCCACCTAGATCAGATCAAACTCCTCGCCTTGAGGCTCCTCCTGAGCCGCCTGTTCTTCTCCTGTGGGGGGTGTGAGACAGCAAGGGTGAGCTCACACATGATCATAGCTCAACAAGTTGTGGGGAAACCAGTGGGCATGAACTCATAAAGGTGGGAGTTCATGTGATGTGTAAGGCTAATCAATGACAGGGGTTAAAGGTGAGCATTGCTTTTAATTAGTTGGTCAAAATTTTATTAGCAGTTACTAGATGTAAGTAAATACCAAACCTTAAATAAAGTAATAGAACAAAATTAATAAATAATCCCATGCATATGCGAATGACAAAATTGAATTTAAGTTCCAAAAAATAATCATCAGAGAGTCCTGAGCTGCTCGTGACCGTGAGCTCGGCTAGTATACTAGTTTTACACTCTGCAGAGGTTGTAGCCGTTACCCATAAGTCATGTTACCCATCTGCTAAGGGATCGCGACTCCCATACACCTCTACCTAGGAGGCGAGGCAGGGCAACATTACGAGGCCTTTACAAAGTTCCACTAGCTTCCGAAAACCCGCTACAGTTTATGGGAAGAGCACTTGCAAGAATCCCCCGTCTGACCGCCATCGCAGCAAAATCAACCCAAGAACCTCCTTGCATGCAACTCCCCTACTGCCCTTAACCCTTTCGGGTAAGGTAGTCTTCAACTAACTTTCCTAATTAGTTAGCCAAGGGGTCCCATTCCTCCCTTGTGGTGGCACGTGTTTCTCAAGTTAAGCTCTATGTTCCAATTAACATTAATGATCTTGACATGAACATAAATAGAATAACAAAAGAATTGGAACATAGATATAATAAATGATTATCCCAAAACCATGTAAAGAAATAGCAAACTATCCAAGTGATTCATTGATAACAAGGTAAAGAGGTAAACAATCTAGGGTGACCTATCAGGTCCCATCAAAATTAAACCTATGCATGAATAATTGATATTAAAGAACATTATTGGGTAAAAAGTGGTCAAGGGCACAACTTGCCTTCAATGAGCTCCTTCTCAGCTACTTCTATCTGCTGCTCACTAGGATCCTCAGTTACATGCTCTTCTACTCGCCACAATACAAACAAGCACAGTATATAGAGAAAATTAACATCACACCAAACATGTAAACAAAATACATAATAATAATCTACATATTAAAATAAAATCCTAGGAACAGAAATCATAATTTTTGGAGTTATAGATTTTAAGATATGAATTTCCAAAGGTTTTATGTGCTTAAAATAGGATTAAGTGAGAAATTATTTTTATTACTGTTTTCATGTCAAAACAGAGAATCTAAGTGATAGAGAATAATATTACAAAAATTTAGAAACTGGAATGGATCAATTTGGAGTTCATATGAATTTTCTATGAATTTAGCAATTTTCTGCAATAAATTTAATACTAAAATTCATTTTCTAATTGATTTTATGAATATTATCCACTGTCTGGACCTCACATCAATTTCCAGAGAGTCCAGGGGTCACTGCGCAAAATAACCTAGACACAGCGCACAGCCGAACGGGACGGCGGGTTGATTTTCTAATGTCATAAGGTCTCTTATGCAAAAACAACAGGGCGAAGGGGCAATGGAGCGCCGCTGGCCGTCCGATCTAAAGTAGATCACCACGATTAGACTCTTCCCTACGCAAACCAGTATGCAAATCCCACCGTTGGATCCAGGATCAAAGGTGTACACCGAGTATAACGCGGAATCATCCTGATCCACCCGATACCGAATCTACGCGCCAGATTTAACATCGCGAAGAGTTAATCTATGACCTAATCATAGCTGTCGGACATCAGATCCACGGCTGGTGACCTTCCCCCAACCTGACCGATGCACACAATGGCGCCACCCACCCCCACGGCGGCGGCCACGGTCCGCCATGGCCAGACCATGATTCCGGGACCAAAGCCTCGATCTAGCGCGCGCCATGCGATGAGTGGACAAAGGCGAGGGCGGGCAACCAATTCTTACCAATGGTGATGGTGTGACGCACGTAGTCCACGGAAAGGGGAGGATCCGACGGGTTTACTAGCCTCCGATGAGCAATTCCACTCCCACCAGCGACACAACGTCCAATTGCTTGCCCGAGTCTGAATCTCGGCGGCAGACGAACCTCCACGTGAACCTTCTTGTCCATCGGGCGGCCGCGGACGCAAGAATCACACGCAGACTGTTCCGCCGAGCTCCCAATGGCGCAACAACCAGGCAGCGGCTTCAACCCCGGATAAGGGTTCATGCGAGAAGGTAACCTGGGGCGGAACAAGTCACGGGGGGGTTCCTATTTAACTCCCAAAGTCCAGGCCTAGGAGGAGGGAAGGGTCTTCGCCCCGCTCCGTGCCGCGCGGCGGCAGTCTCACGCGGTTCCGTTGCACTGGGGAAGAGACCGCTGACAAGGAGGGTCCACGCGTCCGTTGCGCGGAGCCGACTCCTAATCTGCGGGTCCCACTAGACAGCCAGAGGGTCGGCCATAGCGTGCGCGCGCGTGGAACCGAGGACGGCCACTGCGAGTGGGCCCGCTGCGCCAGAGACACCACCGTGCGGGTGAAAAGATAGGAGAACGGGCCGCGGGAGAGGGATTGGGGGAAATGGGCCGACCAGATTGGGCCCAAACACTATAGTGCTCTCTCTCTCTTTTCTTTTATCCTTTTTATCTTATATTTTATTTTCTACTCTTCTCTTTTCGATTTGAATTCCCCATTTGAAACCCTGTGTGTGAAGTTCAAATTCAGGTTAAATGTCTATAACAATATGAACCAAATTTTATTTCGTTTATATTTTTATTTTATCCTATTTGTTTAATGTTTTCTTCTCTTTTTCTCCATTCTAGGATTTCTTTTAAATTCTAAAATTCCACTTTGGGATTTTATTATTTTTCTTGTCACATTATCTTTATATTGCCACAAAATGCACACAAAAAATGAAAACCTAGCATGATGCATATTTTAGTGGCATATATTTTTTTATTGATTGTTTTTAAAGGTGGTGTTCACATGTGATGACAAATAGATGCAATACACACATATAAATAAAGGAAAATACTTTTCTCCTTTTACATGATCTCTTACAAATTGGGTGTTACAAACCCTACTCCCCTTAACAAGAATCTCGTCCTCGAGATTTAGGAGGAACGAGGGAAAAGATGGGGAAAATCTATGCGAAGCTCTTCTTCTCTTTCCCAGGTTGCTTCATCCTCTCCATGGTGACTCCATTGTACTTTGCACATCTTTATCACCTTATTTCTTGTAACTCGAGTCAATGTATCAAGAATATTGATAGGATACTCCGTGTAAGTCAAATCACCCTGAATACTGAGCTCTTCCATTGGTAACTGTTCCTCAGGAACACGGAGACACTTCTTAAGTTGAGACACGTGGAACACGTTATGCACATCTGATAGACTAGCAGGTAGCTCAAGTTGGTATGCCATCATCCTAACTCGCCTAAAGATCAAGAATGGTCCAATATAGCAAGGGGACAATTTGCCCTTAACTTTGAATCTCCTCATTCCACGAAGTGGTGACACCTTGAGATACACATAATCTCCTTCCTCAAATTCGAGTGGTCTCCTATTATCGACATAGCTCTTTTGTCCGATTTGAGCTACCCTCAAAATCTCCTGAATTATACGGACTTGTTCTTCTGCTTCTTGAATTAGTTCAGGCCCAACGAACTGTCTTTCTTTAGTCTGATCCCAATATAGAGGAGTCCTGCACTTCCTCCCATATAAAGCTTCAAATGGTGACATCTTCAGACTGGCCTGATAGCTATTATTATATGAGAACTCAGCATAGAGTAGACTTTTATCCCAACTTCCCCCATGCTGAAGGGCACAAGTTCTCAACATATCTTCCAAAACTTGATTAGTCCTTTCAGTCTGTCCATCAGTCTGAGGGTGATAAGCCGTACTAAAGTTCAACTTCGTATTCATATTCTCATGAAAGCTTCTCTAGAATCTTGAGGTAAACTGTGAACCTCGATCAGACACGATCTTCTTTGGTACACCATGCAAACACACAATCCGAGCCATATATAACTCTGCTAGCTGAGAACCTTTGTGAGTAGTCTTGACAGGAATGAAGTGAGCCACTTTAGTCAATCTATCCACAATCACCCATATAGCATCATATCCTTTCTGGGTGCGAGGCAATCCAGTAATGAAATCCATACCAATCTCTTCCCACTTCCACTCAGGTATCTTTAGTGGGTGCAGTAATCTAACTGGCCTCTGGTGTTCAGCATTAACTCTTTGACATACATCGCGCATAGCCACATGTGCAGCCACATCTCTGTTCAATCCATACCACCAATAGTTCCACTTCAAATCCTGATACATCTTGGTACTACCAGGATGAATAGAATAATCCGAGTCATGGGCCTCCTTTAAAATAGTCTCACAAAGGCTTTCAACATCAGGAACACATATCCTGTCCTTGAACCATATGGTGCCTTGCTCATCCTCCGTGAATTCTGTACCTCGACCTTCAGTAATTAGATCCTTAATCTCTTGTATTTTAGCATCACCAATTTGTCCTTTGCGGATTTCTTGCTCCAAAGTAGGTTCCACATCAATAGTAACTCCTTCAGTGTGAGCAACTATCCCCAAGTTAAGTCTCCTGAAATCCTCAACAATCTCATCAGGTAGCTGGGCAACGACAGCTGAATGGACATGCTCCTTTCGACTCAAGGCATCTTCAACCAAATTCGCCTTTCCCGGGTGATAGAGAATCTCCAAATCATAATCCTTAATAAGCTCCAACCAACGGCGTTGCCTAAGGTTGAGATCCTTCTGAGTGAATATATACTTCAAACTCTTATGATCCATATATACTTGACACTTGGTCCCCATAATATAATGTCTCCAAATCTTAAGCGCATGCACAATGGCTGCCAATTCTAAGTCATGAGTGGGGTAGTTCAATTTATGTTTCCGCAACTAGCGAGACGTATAGGCGATCACATGTCCTTCTTGCGTGAGCACACATCCCAAGCCATGGCCACATGCATCACAATAAATGTCAAATCCCTTCTGTAGATCTGGCATAACCAACACTGGTGGTGACATCAATCTCTTCTTCAATTGATCAAAGCTATCTTGGCACTTCTCGTCCCACTTAAATTCTCTGCCCTTCTCCAGAAGCGAGGTCATAGGCTTAGCAATCTTCGAAAATCCTTCAATAAATCTCCGATAATATCCTGCTAGTCCCAAGAAACTCCAAATCTCAGTAACTGTAGTGGGTACTCTCCACTCCATTATCTCCTTAACCTTAACAAGATCCACTGATATTCCTCCATTAGAAATAATATGACAAAGAAATGGCACCTCGTCAATCCAAAACTCACACTTGCTAAACTTGGCGTAGAGTTGATTATCTCTTAGCTTCTGTAGCACCAATCTCAGATGTTCCTCATGATCACTATCACTCTTGGAATAGATAAGAATAATCGTCGATGAATAGCACGATGAATCTGTCCAAATACTCCATAAACACCTTATTCATCAAATTCATAAAATAAGATGGTGCATTGGTTAATCCAAACGACATAACAGTGAACTCATATAATCAAAATCGAGTCGAGAATGCTGTCTTGGGAACATCCGATGGTCTAATCCTCATCTGATGGTAACCCTGTAACACCCCAGGTTTTTATCGCCCACTCGACAACGAGTATGGATTTAAGCACGTAATATCAGTGGATAAAATGGATGCTAAATTTTAATCATCTTCACCTATCGCGATTTTAATATCGCATCTGTTTCATCTGTCGCGAATTAGACATCATCTTTATGTATCCGGGTTCTTCCTAAATTTTCGTGATGTTCGGAACCTAGTTGTTCCGAAAATCGGTGCGTCCGGTGATTATTTAAAAATTCATCGATCGCGTGAATACAAATTCAGAAGCTCGACCCACTTTGATGATTTTATTCCGAACAAATTAATTTGAACTCGATTACTAAAATGTTCGAGGCAAAATAGTTTGAATCGCGCATTGTCTGAGTGAAATCATGCGCGAGGTTATGATCCAAGTTATTCTTCAGCACACACTGTAGGATAATCTAATCAACTGTGTTTTGGTTACGGATAAGTTTTTATCTGATTTCGACCAAACCAGTGTTGTCTTAAATATTGAATCTGTCTGTTTACATGCTGTCCGAGAAAAAAAATGATGCGCCAACTTATTGTTGAATTATTCTCTGATCAAATATTCGGATATCAGGAGAAATTCGTCTGATTTCAATTGAATTTAACACCGATTAAAACATTATAACTAAAATAATTTTTTTAAACTTGGTCCTCTTACCCCTTTCCAAATTCTAGCCTTAATCTCCGTCTGATATTTGTATTTTTATTCAAATCTTCGAGTAAAAAGAGAACATGAAAGAAAGAAAAAATCTTCTCTACAGCCGTTGTCTTCATCCGCATCGCTCAGCTCCCTGGAAAAATCTCGCTATCGCCGCTTTCCCTCTGCTGATTTTTTCTTCTAGTTCTTATCCACGCCGCACTCTCTACAGATATTTCACGTCGCATGCTCTGCTTCTGAAGAAAAAAAATCAGGCCGCCATTCTCCCCTAGCGCTTGGTCTTATCTCCTCCCTCCCCTACGCACGATCTTCTTCAGTCGATCGCCCAGCCTTCCCAATGCCAAAACCCCCATCTTCTCCCTCCCCTCTGCTCGCTCGGCCGCATCGGGTCTCCTATAGCCGAGCGCTCCTCCTCCCAGCTCCTCCCCTTTGCTCGCCCAGCCCATGCCACGCTCCTTTCTCCCTGCACGCGCCGAGCTCCATCCATGGTCGGAGATTCCTCAGCTGGCCACGCCCAAGGTTCCTCTATGGTTGCGCGTCCTAGTCCCTGCTCCTCCCTCCTCCAGTGCCGCAGCCCTACCATTCCCCTGCCGTGCGCAGCTGTTTCCTTGGCCGCGACTCTTCCCCAAGATGCGCCCATCCCTCTGCTCCATTGAATCGTCGCCCTGCATCTCCCATGGGCAAGCGCCCGAGGTCCCCCCATGACCCTCCCTCCCTTCTTCTCCCTCCCTCTCGCGTTCTCTTTCCTACGCGTGCCGGCCAGAGCTCTCTCAAGCTTCCTAGTTCGCCCCACCGCGGACGCCCATGGCCCTCCTCTGCTCGTCCGTCTCTGCCACCGTGTTCCTAGCGCCGGAGTTTTTCTGTGGTGCTCATTTCCCTCGTCATGGGGCTCCTACGCGCACACCTCTACTCGACCTCTAGCTGTCTTCGCGCCATGCCCTGTTCCCTGCACACACGCCGCGCACAGCCGTGTCCCTCTGTTCGCCGTGGCCGGCTCCCTGCTCGCGTCGCGGTTCTCTCCCAGCTCCCTGCTGTGTGTTCACTAGTCGTGCGCGCGCCCTGCTCGGTTTTTCTGGTGCACGCACGGTTCGTCGGTCGCCCCGAGTTCGTCCTCAACCTCGTCGCACGCCGCTCTTTGGTCTAGGACTAGTTGTGTGTATGCTGCTGGGATGGGCGACAGTTGTTGCCATCATGGTGTCGATTCTCTCTGTTGACCTTGGCATAATCCATGGTCGCGACCTTGCCAAATGCGTTCGTCGCTGGGCCCTGTGTCATTAGGCTCGTCGACCGTGTTCGCTACCACATGCGCTTTTCCTAATGCGCATCGTGCAGTAGTTAGGTCTCGTCAATTGACTTCCGCTATCCATCGTGCTGTGTGCCAGCATTCTCTCGTGGCATAGACCATGCCGTCGTCTAGCCTTATTCGCTTCGCCGCAGCACCATCGTAATCTGCCAACTCCATCACCGGTCGTTTCTGGTATTTTTCCCCAACACCGAGCCTTTCTGATTTCGCTGCTCGTCGATGCAATTTTATGTGTGCGGATGAAGAAAGCGAAGCCAGTATGCATAGCTCACATGGTGTTCAGCTGAAAGCTTCACCTGGTGCTTGTCGTCGTTCTTGCGGGATTCAAGTTTGATTTAGTATGGTAAGCTGATTCACTACTCCTGCTATCGATTTGATGTCTGGGGTGGTTATATATATATAATTATCGATGATTATATTATTGTATGGCAAAATATCTTAGTATGTGTAGCGTTATAGTTGATGTCGCGATCGGAGAGTAGGCATGTTTGGATGAGGTGAAATTAGATGTGAGCTTGCTAATTATGTGAAAAATTTATGAGTAGATATATCTACGCTATGTGGTCAAAGTAATAATATGAGGGATAGGACTAGTGTCTCTAACAACTAGTCGATAGGTTCTTTTGAAAATTGATTATGCTAATTTTAATTAAGTGGTGGTATGATTGTGTTCGCGATGGTGAAGTAGTTGTGTCGTGTGAAGCTTAGGGTTGGGATATAGGTATATGTAAAAGGTTGTCGGATTGGTCCGAGCGATGTGGTGTAAGGTGAAATTAGTAACCTGAAAAATAAATTAATAAATTCAAACGTGGGGCTAGTAAATGTTATTAATGTTGCGTTCGATAGATTTTGTTTACTGCAGTTAGTGTTACGCTTGAGTAGTCATAATACTCTTTGTTAGAAACCGATTAAGTGCCCTAGATAAATATCTAGCATTACCAAAATGAGTGAAAGCGAATAATATCGATAAGTTTGTTTCTGTTAGAATTGAATCTAGCTAAGTTGAAATAATATGTCTGGTAGAAAGTCGGAGTCTGAGTCGTTGTAGTTTTTGTGAAATTCGTGCCGAGTTAGATCTTTGATTATTAGAAGGTCATTTTGTAGAACTCTATGATGTTTGAATTAGATTTGGGTAAGCGAAAAAGGCACGACTATTACACTTAGTCATACGCCGATAACCAATGTTTTCGTATAAAATGGTACGACGCTCTGTCACTAGGTGCTTAATTCGCTATCGTGTAGCACTATTTAGTCGTGTGATATCCTATCTACACGCATTCATGTGCATCGTGCATTTCAATTAGGTACGATAATTGATCGCATGATGCCGAAAACGAGCCAAGTCGACCCCAAGCACGGGCTACTCCGCATGATGATGCCGATGGACAAACCTGCCTGATCAAGTGCTAGGACAAAAGATGGTCGTCAAGCGGACGTCGTCTAACAACACTAACCTCGTGTTTATTCCAGGCAAGCCTCGGTGCATGCAACCCCTTCCTTGTGTTTTTAAACTATTTTTACACACTTTAAGTCTAGTGAATGTGCATTAGGTTTATAGGAGTTACTTAGAAACCCTTTGATGCATTGGCTACCTTGAAATCCATTCCTTTTATAGATACTTCTTGTGAAGTATCAAAATATGATTTACAAAAAAAATGCTTAGCCCTGCTTATAAGCAGATAGAGTTTGTCCTTTGCACTAATGCCTAGCTCAGGTTTATCCTAAGGAAGGATGGCTTCTACCTGCAAGAATATTTTCATTGGGAGCATGGTGGGATCTTACTACAAAGTTCCCTATAATGCTATTTTCATCCTAAGGAACACAAAACAATCCTAAGGATGGAATTACTTAAATCAAGACTTGGGTTAGGAACAGGTGATGCTCCACCCAGGTTAATTAAGGATTGGATGCGTATGTAGGCCTGTATGATCAAGGACTATCTTAACTGGCCACATGCCCTGGATATGGAACAGGGTAAGCTTGAACCCGGCTATTCCATACGTGAAAAGTCAACCGCGCACTGGGCGTGGGAGATGGTGGGAGTAGCGTGTACTCTCCTGGCTGGAGGCTGGATGGAGGAGTACTGTGCTCCCGGGTAGCGCGGACCGGTTCATGTTGTGGAGGATCTGTGGGAATGGTTGACATATGCAAGGGTTAAGTGCTACATATGTCGTGTGGTTAGAGATCCTCAGCTGAGTAAATCGATTCGGATCGTCGTTATATCCCCAGATAGTGGAGACTTGGTCACTGACCTGCAACCTAAGTCAGGATGTGAACATTATGAATAAAAATGATGTTGTATTGATGTGATGGTGAAATTAGACTAGGTGCAACCAGAGTCTATTAATATTTAATCTGGCGTTAAAATATTGAAAGTAAGGACTCACTTTAGTAAGCTATTTCTGCAAAAGTATCTAAGTTGATTCTTGCTAAAGCCTTTTCCTTGATTCCTATTTAACCAGCATATCCTTGAGAGTCTTTTCTTTAGTCAAGTACTCAGGGTTTTATTCCCTGTTGTTTTTCAGGTTATAGTTTTGTGCTGCTGATGATGGTGTTAAGTGCCTGTGAGCTTGGCCTTTTTATAAGTCTAAGTACTTCTTCTATACTTCTTATTGAGGATGGTCACTTAAGCTAGCATATATTTCAAACTTACAAGTAATTTATAACATTTCAAAGTTTTTTTTGAATCACTTTGTAATCACTCCGATAAACATAATGTCAATTTGATGTAACTTGTAACCTTTTGTAATAAAGAAATTCCGCTGCAAAATATTGGTGTGTGATTTGTGTTTACTTAATCTTGCGATCTTGGTTGTAAGTGGTTTATCTGGGGTCCTTGGGACACTCGGACGGATCCTGTTAAGTTATTTGGTACACATGCATAGCCGTCTGAGGTATTTGAGACAAGGACAGGTGCATGTGGGCCCAATAACTTGGGAGGTTCTGCCACAACTGGTATCGGAGCAAGAATAAGTATATACGGTCACATACACATTTTCAAAACAAAAGTTTTGGTTTTGAAAAACTTATTTTCAACTAAACACATTGTTTAGTTTTGAAAAAACAGATTTGAAAAACTATAATGCTAGCGACATCCTCTGTTAAGCCCTAAATTAAGGACTATTAGGTGGCTTATTTAAAAACCACTAACCCACAACCGGTGGTATTGCATACATGTGTATTATTATTTTTAAGGCCATTCAATTGTGAATGGATCGACGTTCAGGTAAGGTGAGATGTGAGAGCATGACCAAACAACCGTCGGTCTAGGGAAGTGCTTAATTGTGGCGCCTGACTTGTAACACCCCAGGATCCACAAACACCCTGAAATGCTACTAAACTACACAACTAACATTCATATATAAAATTTCGACAGCATCTCCTTTGGAAATTTGCATAAACGTGGAAGCAACAGAGTATAAACAGATATCATGATAAGAAAACATACTAGACATTAATAATCTGCTAGCAATGGGAAGATAACCATAACGACATAAACTGAATTAACTAGTGTGCACGACTAGTTAAAAACAAACATCCTTGACAAGAAGTTTCTAATTAAATCATGGTTGTGCCTGGGCAGCGTTATTATGAGAGTGAAGGTGGACGTGCTGCTACTTCCCTCATTCCCAACATGAATTAAGTACCTGCATTGAGTAATGCAAGAGTGAGATGAAACATCTCAGCAAGTAAAATATTTTGACGAGATATTTAAACCAAAAGAATTGAATTAATCAACATTTTAAAAGGGATCACAATTGAGATCAGAAATACTTGTAGATATAGAACTCAATAGTCCCAAAATAACCAATGAGATCTCATTTCCTCGAACGACCAATAGGTTGTATAACACTTCCCTGCGTCAACAATACCTACAAATATCACTTCAATGTATGCATAGGAATGCAATGTGTAAGCCCTCTGCCTTCATATCTCTTAGAGTATAAAACCACACTATCTGCAAATATCACTTCAATGAATGCATATGAATGCAATGCATATGTCCTCTGCCTTCATACCTCTAAGGGTATGAAGCTCCATCGTACCCCTCCTCGGGCAACGTACGATGCTAAGTTGTACCGGTACGGTCGGACCATAGGTCACGACAAAACTTCAGATGCAAGTGAATCATGCAATGTATATGGCATGTTGCATTTATCAATATACTTCACTTCCTTCAAATACAATACAAACCTTAAACAGTACTTCGTTTACCTTCAGATACAATACAAACCTCAAATAATACTTCATTCACCTTCAGGAGTGTGAATTAATCTCGTGGGTCATACTCGAATCATCATCATCATCAATATATGATTAAGCATCAATATAATACAATCAAGTAAAGCATCCCATAGAGTTCAATTACGAAAGAATTCGATGATTCTGAATATTAGAGTGTAGGCGATGAAACAACAAGTCAAAACGGTAGCAACCACCGCTACATTCACTTGCCTTCATCGAAGAAGAAAATGTACTAAGCATGATCCGGAGCATAACCACCTGTTGCGGGGCATAAAACTTAGTACAAATATTTCATAAACATTTTCCAACAATCAACAAATCGTTCCTACGCATGAAACCAAGACCTGGTGAAAAGACTCCCACCGTGAACCACATGTCAAACAGCAGCAGTGTTGTTTGTTAATTTTGTATCTTTAAAATTATAACAGTGGTGATATCAAACAAATACTCTAGAAGTATCTACACAAAATACTCTACAACTTCGGTATTCAATAGATAATTAAATTCTGCCATCTATAAGTCTAAAACATATTACAAGATAACTGACTGAATCTATTTTAGACAGCCGCATAGTTAACTTTCAAAATTCGATATCTCACAAACTACTCAACCCAAAATCATGAAATTCTGCTGGAAGTAAGAACTTTTATCCCTCTACAAAAGTCTCCATAGCTGGGAGAGCCAATTCGGCCATTTACTTGATGAAACCTACCAGTGAATAGACCCGCTCATTTCTGTCAGGCCAACAGAAACAGCCACCGTAAAACAAACATAACTAGAGTTTCATAATTCATATGAATGCACTCTTTAACAATATGGAAAGCTTATGAAATTATCTACAACTTTTCTTACAAACCCAAGGTTGAATTCTGTTGATAAAATTGCCTAAATCTTAATAGAACAGATTCTGCACAGAATTATGAGACTGAAAAACTGCTATAATAAAACTGCAATAACTTTCTGATCTGATGTCCGATTGAGGTGTTCTTCGCGGCCACGGAAAGATATCTAAATTATCTACAACTCATAAATATACTTTTTATTTTTTTGAGGCCTCTAAGACCACGGAAAACTGGCATGAACAAAAACTATTGAATCTGTTATTCTGCAGAGACTAATTTCGAGATCAAAAAATCTAATCTCCCATCTAATCCAACATAAAGGGCTAATTGCAGGGCCTAAAACTCATTCAAAACAAGGTAAAACATCCATCAAGTGGGGACAATGGAGAGAGGAAAGGAAATCCAACCAATTCTTGAAGAGGAACGATGACGACGACAGGCGACTGTGTGCCCTAATCTTCCCTCTCTTCTCTCCCTTGTTCTTCCTTTCTTCTCTTGGGCAAGGCACAAAAGGGGATGGCTGCTAGGGTGGGAGGACGTGGCTGCTAGGGTTAGGGAGGTATAAATAGAAGAAAACTCCCTCAATCCTAATATCCAATGGCTCAGATCGACCGGCACTTGAAAAAACTCATTCAGACTCCAAACAAGGCAAACTAGTAGTCGATCGGAATCGTCTCGACGATATCTATGCATCTACGGTCTCCGATCATCAGTAGGACACACCATAATAGGATTATAAACATGGTTTGGTTTTTAGGGTATTATATGACTATATACATATTCTACATATGTATATATGAAAGCTGTGATGTGGAGTAATTACTTTTCTGGGAATTCAGTACCCCATGGATGTGTATGAATATACAGACATGAGAATACTGAGAAGTGTAATGTACTTGTAACGATGCACCTACGCTCAAGTAAGAAGGTGAGTTACCATAATGAGTTGCCCTATGGTTAAAGTGTGGCAACGGCGTCTATGCATGGCTCGACGCTTAATGAAGAGCTAGCCTCCATATAGAAATATATGGAGTATAAACTGTGATAAACTGTCATGTGTGAACTGCATTATGGGAAATTGGGCTGTGATGGAATTTTCTGCAGGTACACTAACCTCGAAAACGTAGGTGTAGCTAACGACTAGCAAAATATCGAGAGAGTCGTAAGTATGCCACCGATATAGAGAACGTTACTGCCAGATCATGTTGGCAAAAATTTGTGAGGACGCATAGGACGAGCATGCATCCTGATTGTTGCATCATGTTTGTCACCTATACACCCAAAATGCTTCTCTAATCTTTATTCTAGTAACCAGTGATGGTGGATAATGTGGTGTAATGATGTATTATGGACTTCAATGCAATAGTTGTCCTCCATTCTTTAGGTAATCTATTTAGGTGTTATATGTGTTTGCTCTTGAACTTGATGTGCCTATAGAGAGTTGGTGACTTGTTTGCCTAAACCCAAAACCAGGCCATGTTCTTATTTAGTGAGTCCTGACCCAAAGTTGATTTTCTATTATCACTCCATGACCAAACACATACAAATAAATGCTTAGATAATTTCTTTGCTGCACATAAAGTGTGCTCAGGCTTAAAACAAGAATCTCGAATCATGTTTCCTTCTAACACCATGCCCTTGTTCGATTGGCACAAGCTGATGTCCCTTATCCAGTTTGTCTATTCTGAAGGATCGTCATGTTGCTTTATCAACCTAACCTAGGAAAGTTATGCCTGATTGTTTTCCTTATTTTGATGCCTTCGGTTTCCTCGTATCTATCAAAGGCATACCAACTTAATCCTTGACCTTGTAATCTCTGCGATGGGCATAGAAATATGCTTGGGCTGAAGTTACAGTCTCCCATCATACTCCCTCTCAACCAAGTTTAGGTTATGGCCATGTCATGTTCATTTCATCGGGCCATGATCTATTTGGCTCTCTACTTGTAACCATTCTTACAAGTGGAGTATCTTTTTGTATATTGTCACCCTTGCTCAATCTATTGGTGTCACACGAGATTTCTTATTGGTTATGTCTGGTATTGGCGTTATGACTAAAATTGATGATATCGCGACAAAACCGGGGGCTTTCTGTGTGTGCGCACACACGGTTGTGCTGCTCGGCATACGCTAGTATCACAGTTGGTAGTCATAATCCGTTATGAGATTATATTAATATGTTATCTCTGCACGAATTGTTCTTACCACATGAGATTCATTATTGGTGCCAGTTTTGTAATTGTGTCATGGTTAAGGACTTATGGTACCGCGGCGAAACTGAGAGCCTCCTGTGAATGCGCACACATGATTTTGCTTCTTGGCGCATGCTGGTATCAAGGTCTCTAGTCATGATCTGTTATGGAATTACACTAATGTGTTATCTTCCATGGACCTTCTCTTGAAATAATTTCTATGTTGTTTGTCAAGTGATCAAGCAATAACTATCATCTCTGTTGGATCAAAAGGGCATACCACTTTCATGTGTGGTCTCTTTTCCCTTGGCTTTGATAATGACTACTTATAGAAGTTCCCTTTACATCCTTTGTGTAAAGGTGAAGCCTTGGAGCTTTTTAGTGTTGAGAGACAACTGATTAGCTCTCAAAATGGAGATCTGTTTCCCCTGCTGCTGAAATGCAGGAGTTTGTTCATTCGCTCTCTTATTTAATCCATGTATTTCTGGACCAAGTCGGTTCATCTCGCATGAAGAAACGGATGAACAACATGACCAACTGGATTTCTACCCGAATGCATGACCTTTTGCTAGCGAATGTGAACTCTCAACCCTTGGCTTACCGATGGTACTAAGAGGACCTGCTCAATGTTAAAGGTAGTTCAACAAGTTGGTTTTACTAACTTGTAACTGCATTGTGATTAAAGGTTGAGTTTAGAGATCATTTTGTCGAGTTGTCTAAACTCACCATTATACAACCCATCTTATGGAAGTGTTTATAAGAATCAGGATTAAGTTGGCTAGTAGCCACCTAATCATCGCTCTAGTCATGCCTTGATCGCCTCGCGTGTGCTTTTCCAGCATGTGTGATCAAGTCGAGCCATGCCTAGTGCTTGATAAAGTGGATTGATTGTGAAGTCAACCTTTATTGATCATCTCCACTAATGCATTCCTTGAATTTTTATTATCTTCCTGGAACTTGAATTCCTCAAATGACCACTTGCTGGTAAACCTCCTTTTGTGTGTTTTACCCAAGAGGTTGCATCAGGTTCTGTTTGGGTGAAGTCGCATACCTACCGCTCGCTCAACAGACTCAGATAGCACAGTGTCATCAGAAAAAGCAAATTGCACATATGGAACCTTATGTGTTCCTCTAGCAGACATCGTCTCTATTGGTGGACATCTTTAAGTTAGCTTAAGGCGATACATGTGTCCACTAGAGAAACAACATCCTGCGACACTCGCCTTCGCTTAGAGCTATCTCATGATTATCATTGATATGGACATAGGTTACATGCTTCTCTTCTCTTAAAAGTTTTTCGCTCCGAATCTCGGGACGAGATTCTTTTAAAGGGGGAGGGTTATAACACCCCAGGTGTTTATCGCCCGCTCGACAACGAGTATGGATTTAAGCATGTAATATCATTGGATAAAATGGATGCTAAATTTTAATCATCTTCACCTATCGCGATTTTAATATCGCATCTGTTTCGTCTGTCGTGAGTTCGACATCCTTTATCTATTCGGGTTCTTTCTAAATTTTCGTGATGTTCAGAACCTAGTTGTTCCGAAAAACAGTGCATCCTGTGATTATTTAAAATTCATCGATCGCGCGAATACAAATTCGGAAGCTCTACCCACTTTGATGATTTTATTCCGAACAAATTAATTTGAACTCGATGACTAAAATGTTCGGGGCAAAATAGTCTGAATCGCGCATTGTCTGAGTGAAATCGTGCACGAGGTTATGATCCAAGTTATTCTTCAGCACACACTGTAGGATAATCTAATCAACTGTGTTTTGGTTACGGATAAGTTTTTATCTGATTTCGACCAAACCAGTGTTGTCTTAAATATTGAATCTGTCTGTTTACATGCTGTCCGAGAAAAAAACGATGTGCCAACTTATTGTCGAATTATTCTCTGATCGAATATTCAGATATCGGGAGAATTTATTCTGATTTCAATTGAATTTAACACCGATTAAAACATTATAACTAAAATCATTTTTTTAAATTTGGTCCTCTTACCCCTTTCCAAATTCTAGCCTCAATCTACGGCTGATATTTGTATTTTTATTCAAATCTTCGAGTAAGAAAAGAACATGAAAGAAAGGAAAAATCATCTCTACAGCCGTCGTCTTCATCCGCATCGCTCAGCTCCCTAGAAAAATTTCGCTGTCGCCGCTTTTCCCTCTGTTGATTTTTTTTCTTCCAGTTCTTATCCATGCCGCACTCTCTACAGATTTTCACGTTGCACGCTCTGCTTCTGAAGAAAAAAAATCAGGCCACCGTTCTCCCCTGGCGCTTGGTCTTATCTCCTCCCTCCCCTACGCACGGTCTTCTTCTTCAGTCGATCGCCCAGCCTTCCTAGTGCCCAAACCCTCTTCTTCTCCCTCCCCTCTACTCGCTCGGCCACCTCGGGTCTCCTGTAGCCGAGAGCTCCTCCTCCCAGCTCCTCCCCTTTGCTCGCCCAGCCCATGCCGCGCTCCTTTCTCCCTGCACACGTCGAGCTCCATCCATGGTCGGAGATTCCTCAGCTTGCCGCGCCCAAGGTTCCTCTATGGTTGCGTGTCCCAGTCCCTACTCCTCCCTCCTCTAGTGCCGCAGCCCTACCATTCCCCTGTCGTGCGCAGCTTTTTCCTTGGCTACGACTCTACCCCAAGACGCGCCCATCGCTCTGCTCCACTACGTTGCCGCCCTGCATCTCCCATGGGCGAGTGCCCGAGGTCCCCCCATGGCGCTCCCTCCCTTCTTCTCCCTCCCTCTCGCGTTCTCTTTCCTGCGTGTGCCGGCCGGAGCTCTCTCAAGCTTCCTAGTTCGCTCGGCCATGGATGCCCATGGCCCTTCTCTGCTCGTCCGTCTCTTCCACCATGTTCCTGGCGCCGGAGTTTTTCTGTGGTGCTCATTTCCCTCGTCATGGGGCTCCTACACGCACACCTCTGCTCGACCTCTAGATGTCTTCACGTCGTGCCCTGTTCCCTACACACACGCCGCGTGCAGCCGTGTCCCTCTGTTCGCCGTGGCCGGCTCCCTGCTCGCGCCGCGATTCTCTCCCAGCTCCCTACCTTGTGTTCGCTAGTCGTGCGCGCGCCCTGCTCGGTTTTTCTGGTGCACACGTGGTTCGTCGGTCGCTCCGAGTTCGTCCTCGACCTCGTCACATGCTGCTCTTTAGTCTAGGACTAGTTGTGTGTATGCTGCTGGGATGGGCGACAATTGTTGCCATCTTGGTGTCGATTCTCTCTGCCGACCTTGCCGTAATCCATGGTCGCGACCTCGCCAAATGTGTTCACCGCATGTGCTTATTCCTAATGCGCATCACGCAGTAGTTGGGTCTCGTCGATTGACTTCCGCTATCCGTCGTGCTGTGTGCCGGCATTCTCTCGCGGCACAGACCATGCCGTTGTCTAGCCTTATTCATTTCGCCGCAGCACCATCGTAATCTGCCAACTCCATCACCGGTCGTTTCTGGTATTTTCCCCAACACCGAGCCTCTCTGATTTCGCTACTCATCGATGCAATTTTATGTGTGCGGATGAAGAAAGCGAAGCCAGTATGCATAGCTCACATGGTGTTCTGCTGAAAGCTTCACCTAGTGCTTGTCGTCGTTCTTGCGGGATTCAAGTTTGATTTAGTATGGTAAGCTGATTCACGACTCCTGCTATCGATTCGATGTCCGGGGTGGTTATATATATAATTATCGATGATTATATTGTTGTATGGCAAAATATCTTAGTATGTGCAGCGTTATAGTTGATGTCGCGATCGGAGAGTAGTCGTGTTTGGATGAGGTGAAATTAGATGTGAGCTTGCTAATTATGTGAAAAATTTATAAGTAGATATATCTACGCTATGTGGTCGAAGTAATAATATGAGGGATAGGGCTAGTGTCTCTAACAACTAGTTGATAGGTTCTTTTGAAAATTGATTATGCTAATTTTAATTAAGTGGTGGTATGATTGTGTCCGTGATGGTGAAGTAGTTGTGTCGTGTGAAGCTTAGGGTTGGGACGATATAGGTATATGTAAAAGGTTGTCGGATTGGTCTGAGCGATGTGGTGTAAGGTGAAATTAGTAACCTGAAAATAAATTAATAAATTCAAACGTGGGGCTAGTAAATGTTATTAAAGTTGCTTTCGATAGATTTTGTTTACTGCGGTTAGTGTTATGCTTGAGTAGTCATAATACTCTTCGTTAGAAACTTGTTAAGTGCCCTAGATAAATATCTAGCATTACCAAAATGAGTGAAAGCGAATAATATCAATAAGTTTGTTTCTGTTAGAATTGAATCCAGCTAAGTTAAAATAATATGTCTGGTAGAAAGTCGGAGTCTGAGTCGTGGTAATTTTTGTGAAATTCGTGGCGAGTTAGATCTTTGATTATTAGAAGGTCGTTTTATAGACTCTATGATGTTTGAATTAGATTTGGGTAAGCGAAAAAGGCATGGCTATTACACTTAGTCATACGCCGATAACCAGTGTTTGCGTATAAAATGGTACGACACTCCGTCACTAGGTGCTTAATTCGCTATCGCGTAGCACTATTTAGTCGTGTGATATCCTATCTACATGCATTCATGTGCATCGTGCATTTCAATTAGGTACGATAATTGATCGCGTGATGCGGAAAACGAGCCAAGTCGACCCCAAGCACGGGCTACTCCGCATGTTGATGCCGATGGACGAACCTGCCTGATCAAGTGCTAGGACAAAAGATGGTCGTTAAGCGGACGTCGTCTAACAACACTAACCTCGTATTTATTCCAGGCAAGCCCCGGTGCATGCAACCCCTTCCTTGTGTTTTTAAACTATTTTTACACACTTTAAGTCTAGTGAATGTGCATTAGGTTTATAGGAGTTGCTTGGAAACCCTTTGATGCATTGGCTACCTTGAAATCTATTCCTTTTATAGATATTTCTGGTGAAGTATCAAAATATGATTTACAAAAAAATGCTTAGCCCTGCTTATAAGCAGAAAAAGTTTGTCCTTTGCACTAATGCCTAGCTCAGGTTTATCCTGAGGAAGGATGGCTTCTACCTGCAAGAATATTTTCATTGGGAGCATGGTGGGATCTTACTGCAAAGTTCCCTATAATGCTCTTTTCATCCTAAGGAACACAAAACAATCCTAAGGATGGAATTACTTAAATCGAGACTTGGGTTAGGAACAGGTGATGCTCCACCCAGGTTAATTAAGGATTGGATGCGTATGTAGGCCTGTATGATCAAGGACTATCTTAACTGGCCACATGCCCTAGTTATGGGACAGGGTAAGCTTGAACCCGGCTATTCCATACGTGAAAAGACAACCGCGCACTGGGCATGGGAGATGGTGGGAGTAGCGTGTACCCTCCTGGCTAGAGGCTAGATGGAGGAGTACTATACTCCCGGGTAGCGCGGACCGGTTCACGTTGTGGAGGATTTGTGGGAACGGTTGACATATGCAAGGGTTAAGTGCTACATATGTCGTGTGGTTAGAGATCCTTAGCTAAGTAAATTGATTCAGATCGCCGTTATATCCCCGGATAGTGGAGACTTGGTCACTGACCTGCAACCTAAGTCAGGATGTGAACATTATGAATAAAAATGATGTTGTATTGATGTGATGGTGAAATTAGACTAGGTGCAACCAGAGCTATTAATATTTAATCTGGTGTTAAAATATTGAAAGTAAGGACTCACTTTAGTAAGCTATTTCTGCAAAAGTATCTAAGTTGATTCTTGCTAAAGCCTTTTCCTTGATTCCTATTTAACCAGCATATCCTTGAGAGTCTTTTGTTTAGTCGGGTAAGTCTTGCTGAGTAATTGCGTACTCAGGGTTTTATTCCTTGTTGTTTTTCAGGTTATAGTTTTGTGTTGCTGATGATGGTGTTAAGTGCCGGTGGGCTCGATCTTCTTATAAGTCTAAGTACTTCTTCTATACTTCTTATTGAGGATGGTCACTTAAGCTAGCATATATTTCAAACTTACAAGTAATTATAACATTTCAAAGTTTTTTTGAATCACTTTGTAATCACTCCAATAAACATAATGTCAATTTGATGTAACTTGTAACCTTTTGTGATAAAGAAATTCCGCTACAAAATATTGGTGTGTGATTTGTGTTTACTTAATCTTGCAATCTTGGTTGTAAGTGGTTTATCCGAGGTCCTTGGGACACTCGGACAGATCCTGTTAAGTTATTTGGTACACATGCATAGCCGTCAGAGGTATTTGAGACAAGGACAGGTGCATGTGGGCCCAATAACTTGGGAGGTTCTGCCACAAACCTGATCGAAGTTCAATCTTCGAGAATACCCTTGCACCTCTCATCTGATAGAATAAATCCTCAATACGGGGTAACGGATACTTGTTCTTCACAGTAACATCATTAAGAGATCTATAATCCACACACATTCTTTGTGATCCATCCTTCTTCTGTACAAACAGAACCGGTGCTCCCCAAGGTGAGGAACTCGGACGAATGTACCCAGCCTCTTGTAACTCCGTTAATTGCTTTTTAAGTTCCTTTAACTCCTCTACGGACATCCTGTATGGCCATTTAGAAATATGGGCAGTTCCAGGTAGAAGATCAATGACAAACTCAACTTCCCTATCTGGTGGCATCCCTGGTAACTCCTCTAGAAAGATATCCAGAAAATCTCTAACCACACGGATGTTGTGACCAACAAACTCCTCAAGTATAAAGAACATTGCACGTTTGGATGAGGTGGTTACTGCAATATTAACTTGAAATCTTTCTCCTTCAGGGGTAGTGAGTTCTACGGTACCTCTACCACATGCTATAATGGCCTTTGCCTTTCTTAACCATGACATACCAAGGATCAGATCTATACTGCTTGCCTCTAATATTATAGCAGTAGCTCCAAATTCTCTTCCCATAATTGTTAAAGTCAATCTACGTGTCATTTGATTTGCCTCAACAGGCCCTTTAGGTGTAATTACTATCATTGGTTTTCTCATATTTAAAAGTGGTATCTCATTTGTGTTGGCATATCGAGCAGACATAAATGAATGTGTAGCACCAGAATCAAATAATATGGTTGCAGAAATTGCATTAACGTAAAACATACCAAGTACGATGTCAGCACCATCAGGAGTAGCATCAACGCTGACTTGATTAACCCTGGCAATAGAGAATCCCTTGCCAGATCCTGGAGTCTGTTGCTTATTCTGAACTGGAGTAGTAGCAATCATCTGTGGGCAGACATTTGCATAATGTCCAGTCTTCCCACACTTGAAGCAAGTGGTGCCTGCACTCTACCCTGAAAACTTCGTCGGGGTGCCAGTGGGGGTAGCCTGACGAGGTGGTGGAATCCTCTGAGGTGATTGCTGAACTGGGCGCTAGCCTCCGCCAGTGCGAACTGGTGTACCATGGGGTGAACTGTAGCGTAGACGAACAATGTTGCTTCCTTGTCCTTGAGATATACCCTTTCTCTTCAAATCTCCCAGCTGAACACGCTTGTGTTCAATAGCTAGGGCCTTATCAAGCAGCCTCTGAAATGATGGGAATGTATGTGCCACTAGAGCATACTGTAGAGGTCCATTAAGTCCTTCAATAAAATGTTCCTGCTTCCTCTCATCCTCAGCAACTTCATCTGGAGCATATCTGGATAACTGAATAAACTTGTCGCGATACTCGCTGACTGACATGCTTCCTTGCTTCAGCGATAGAAATTCCTTCTTAATTTTCATCAATCCAGCTGGTATATGATAGTTCCTGAACTATGTACTGAACTCTGCCCAAGTAATAGTGTTAGCAGCATCGTGGGCAGCAGTATATGAATCCCACCAATCAGCAGCAGGGCCTGTCACATGACTAGAAGCATATAAAACCTTCTCCCGGTCAATGCACTGAGCAATGTTCAACATCTTCTCTATGGACTTTAGCCAATCATCTGCGTCCAGTGGATCAGGAGAACTAGCAAATGTCGGTGGCTTATGGCTCATGAACTCCGTGTGCTTATCTCGGGGTGGAACTGGTGGTGGTGGTGGAGGCAATGGTACTTGTTGCTGTTGCTGTTGTTGTTGTAGTTGCTGTTGTGCCCTTCTCTCCTGGCGTATCTCTTCTCGTTCCTAGCGCAACTCCTGGCGTATCTCTTCTCGTTCCTGGCGCATCTCCTAGCGTTCTTGCTGCATCTGAGCACGCATATCTGCCATAGTGTCCGCCATTTGTTGCATCATCCTCATCTGAGCTGCAACCAGTGGGTCAACTCCACCTGGTGGAGGATTAGGAGGATTCATCTCTGCTGGCTGTGGCTGGGGTTGTCTAAATATCCTCCGAGTGTGTCGTCTGAGAGGTAAATCAATTCCACCACCCCTCTTGGTATTGACCATCTGAGTTAGATACATATGGTAAGAGAATAGTAGATAAGGCAGATAGTTACTAATCATGTTACTTTGGGGGATTTATTAGCTAAGCAGATTAATGTTTTACCTACTAAAGATAACTCAATACCTTATGGTGGTACATGCTAAGATGTCCATATATAATATTTCAATCAATCAAAGAAGCAAAGCATACATTTATCATCAGAACAATCAACCAACATTTTTAAATAGAGAAAATAGTTTGAATTTTTGTCTTAGGTTCCCTATCTCTTAAAAGATCATAGCTATAGGATTCCAAGGTGTGAAATCCATCTTGTCTTAGAGTAGTAAAGGTAAGAATGATCAGAGTAGAACAGTGAAAGGTGAGATAGGATCAAGATGAGATAAGTATAGAATGAATCAGAGTAAGGTAAGTAGTTAAGGGTATTGTCCATTTCTATCTAGGTTTCGTCCTACAGTCAGCATTTCCTCTTATACCACTTCTGTCACACCCGACTTTAAGGAACAAAGCCAGGTGCATCTCATACATGCGCCAAGAAGACAACATATATAATAATAGAGTGTATAGAGATAAATGTCACAATAATCAGAGTATTTATTACATATCGGAAGTCTTATTACAAAATAAAAGATAAATATAAAACGAACTAAGGGTGAGCTCACACATGATCATAGCTCAACAAGTTGTGGGGAAACCAGTGGGCATGAACTCATAAAGGTGGGAGTTCATGTGATGTGTAAGCCTAATCAATGACAGGGGTTAAAGGTGAGCATTGCTTTTAATTAGTTGGTCAAAATTTTATTAGCAGTTACTAGATGTAAGTAAATACCAAACCTTAAATAAAGTAATAGAACAAAATTAATAAATTATCCCATGCATATGCGAATGACAAAATTGAATTTAAGTTCCAAAAATTAATCATCAGAGAGTCCTGAGCTGCTCGTGACCGTGAGCTCGGCTAGTATACCAGTTTTACACTCTGCAGAGGTTGTACCCTTTACCCACAAGTCATGTTACCCATCTGCCAAGGGATCGCGACTCCCATACACCTCTACCTAGGAGGCGAGGCAGGGCAACACTACAAGGCGTTTACAAAGTTCCACTAGCTTCCGAAAACCCGCTACAGTTTATGGGAAGAGCACTTGCAAGAATCCCCCATCTGACCGCCATCGCAGCAAAATCAACCCGAGAACCTCCTTGCATGCAACTCCCCTACTGCCCTTGCCCCTTTCGGGTAAGGTAGTCTTCCACTAGCTTTCCTAATTAGTTAGCCAAGGGGTCCCATTCCTCCCTTGTAGTGGCACGTGTTTCTCAAGTTAAGCTCTATGTTCCAATTAACATTAATGATCTTGACATGAACATAAATAGAATAACAAAAGAATTGGAACATAGATATAATAAATGATTATCCCAAAACCATGTAAAGCAATAGCAAACTACCCAAGTGATTCAGGGATAACATGGTAAAGAGAGAAACAATCTAGGCTGACCTATCGAGTCCCATCAAAATTAAACCTATGCATGAATAAGTAATATTAAAGAACATTATTGGGTAAAAAGTGGTCAAGGGCACAACTTGCCTTCAATGAGCTCCTGCTTAGCTACTTCTATTTGCTGCTCACCAGGATCCTCAGTCACAGGCTCTTCTACTCGCCACAATACAAACAAGCACAGTATATAGAGAAAATTAACATCACACCAAACATGTAAACAAAATACATAATAATAATCTACATATTAAAATAAAATCCTAGGAACAGGAATCATAATTTTTGGAGTTATAGATTTTAAGATATGAATTTCCAAAGGTTTTATGTGCTTAAAATAGGATTCAGTGAGAAATTATTTTTATTACTGTTTTCATGTCAAAACAGAGACTCTAAGTGATAGAGAATAATATTACAAAAATTTAGAAACTGGAATGGATCAATTTGGAGTTCATATGAATTTTCGATAAATTTAGCAAGTTTCTGCAATAAATTTAATACTAAAATTCGTTTTCTAATTGATTTTATGAATGTTATCCACTGTCTGGACCTCGCATCAATTTCCAGAGAGTCCAGGGGTCACTGCACAAAATAACCTAGACACAACGCACAACCGAACGGGACGATGGGTTGATTTTCTGATGTCATAAGGTCTCTTATGCAAAAACGGCAGGGCGAAGGGGTAATGGAGCGCTGCTGGTCGTCCGATCTAAAGTGGATCACCACGATTAGACTCTTCCCTGCGCGAACCGGTATGCAAATCCCATCGTTGGATCCAGGATCAAAGGTGTACATCGAGTATAATGCGGAATCATCCTGATCCGCCCGATACCGAATCTAAGCGCCAGATTTAACATCGCGAAGAGTTAATCTATGACCTAATCACAGCCGTCAAACACCAGATCCACGGCTGGTGACCTTCCCCCAACCTAACTGACGCACGTAATGGCGCCACCCACCCCCACGGCGGTGACCATGGCCGGCCATGGCCAAACCGCGATTCCAGGACCAAAGCCTCGATCTAACGTGCGCCATGCGATGAGTGGACAAAGGTGAGGGCGGGCAACTGATTCTTACCTACAGTGACGGTGTGACGTGCGCAGTCCACGGAAAGGGGAGGAACCGACGGGTTTACTGGCCTCCGACGAGTAATTCCACGCCCACCGGCGACACAACGTCCAATTGCTTGCCCGAGTCCGAATCACGGCGGCAGACGAACCTCCACGCGCACCTTCTTGTCCACCGGGCGGCCGCGGGCGTGATAATCGCACGCAGAGTGTTCCGCCGAGCTCCCAATGGCGCAACAACCAGACAGTAGCTTCAACCCCAGATAAGGGTTCACGCGAGAAGGTAACCTGGGGCAGAACAAGTCGCGGGGGGTTCCTATTTAACTCCCGAAGTCCAGGCCTAGGAGGAGGGAAGGGTCTTCGCCACGCTCCACGCCGCGCGGCGGCAATCTCGCGCGGTTCCGTTGCGCTGGGGAAGAGACCGCTGACAAGGAGGGTCCACATGTCCGTGACCGACAGCTCGAGCGAGTCGCGTGGAGCCGACTCCCGATCTGCGGGTCCCACCAGACAGCCAGAGGGTCGGCTATAGCGTGCGCGCGCGCGGAACCGAGGACGGCCGCTGTGAGTGGGCCCGCTGCACCAGAGACACCACCGTGCGGGTGAGAAGATAGGAGAACGGGCCGCGGGAGAGGGATTGGGGGAAATGGGCCGACCGGATTGGGCCCAAACGCTATAGTGCTCTCTCTCTCTTCTTTTATCCTTTTTATCTTATATTTTCTTTTCTACTCTTCTCTTTTGGATTTGAATTTCCCATTTGAATCCCTGTGTGTGAAGTTCAAATTCAGGTTAAATGTCTATAACAATATGAACCAAATTTTATTTTGTTTATATTTTTATTTTATCCTATTTGTTTAATGTTTTCTTCTCTTTTTCTCCATTCTAGTATTTCTTTTAAATTCTAAAATTCCACTTTGGGATTTTATTATTTTTCTTCTCACAATATCTTTATATTGTCACAAAATGCACACAAAAAATAAAAACCCAGCATGATGCATATTTTAGTGGAATATATTTTTTTATTGATTGTTTTTAAAGGTGGTGTTCACATGTGATGACAAATAGATGCAATACACACATATAAATAAAGGAAAATACTTTTCTCCTTTTACATGATCTCTTACAAATTGGGTGTTACACGTCGCAGGCCTATGCAGACACCGAAGTAGTGGCACGAAGCGAGTCATCGACCAAGCATAATGGCTAGGGGAGGCGATGGCGCGTGCGCACAGAGGACAGGCATGCTGGAGAAGCTGAGCAAGGATGTGGCGAGGACACATAGGCTTGCGACCGGCATAGAGAGGAGCAGGACGAGGTCCATGGCAATGGCAAGAACACTGGGCGCTGCCAAAAGAGACAAGCACAGTGGTGTTCGCGGCTGCGCGCAAATGAGGCGGAGCAGGCGCGGCTGGGGAAAGAAGCTCTGGGCGCCATGGAGACGAAGGCCGGGCTTGAGGGGCGTGGCCAGCTGCCAGAAAACGATGGCCGGATCCAAGCAGGAGGAAGGAGCTCGGCACCACCAGGAGGAGGCGACGGTGGCTGGCAAGATTTGAGGAAGAGCGTCGGCAGAAGGAGGGAGATGAAGCCGAGGGGGCTGCGCAGCGGCCAGGCGAGCTGGGTGAGACCTCGGCTGGGAGGAGTGTCCAGGGGAAGGACCGAGCAGAGGAGTGCGCTCGGTGCGTAAGAAAGAAGGAGCGGTCGAAAGATAAGAAAGCATGGGAGAACGGCTGGGCGTGTAGAAGCTGAGCACGGCTAGGAAAAATCAGGTGAGGGGCGGCGGTGGCGATAAGGCTGGGCGCTGGAGATTTTTTTCCATTTTTTATTTGTTCTTTTTACCGAAAATCACAGATATTTTTTAGTCCAGATTTTTAGCGATATAAAACGGGTCGAATCACATGAGATCAATAACGATAAATGGGACATGATTTGATTTAGTGAATACTTCGGAATCAGATGCATTTGCACCCTTCATTTATATCCAAAGTTTTGGATCAGGGCGAGACACAATCGGAGCAGATCAGAACGATGTTAACAACAATATTTTAGGTTGTGTTCCATTTGATTTGAAATCAAATAATTTCATCCGCAGTCAACACCCGATTCCACGACAACAGATAATTTGCATGGAGAATCAAATCTCAATTATAATCCTCAGACACGATTTCTCAGCTGACGAGCAGAGATAGAATTATTTTGCACCAAAGACTTTAATTGTCGAGTTCCATTGAATCTGTTTGAGCTGAAATCGAAGGACCAGAAAGAATTTCCAAATTCGTATTCACGCGAGCGATGAATTTTAAATAATCACTGGACGCACCGATTTCGGAACAACTATGTTCCGAACATCACGAAAAATTAGGAAGAGCCTAGATAAATAAAAACGATATCGAACTCGCGATAGACGAAATAGATTAAGACAGAGAGACTATTATTTAGTTCCGTCTAATTTTTACGATCCTCACCAGTGATCGATCAGTCGCTTTAACGTCAAGGATCACATGCTAAGAGAAACAATTCAATTAATGCGCTGGCGCATTACGATTTTTGGACAGCGCGGGGCTCCAAATTTTTACATAAAATCAGAAGTTTTCTGATTTTCGTATTCAATTATGTGCGTTATCCGAACAGTTCAAAATTCGCCAGAGACGAAGATTCGATAATCCCAAAAGTTTCATGAACCCTTTTTAATTGCGTAGATTATCGAAATGAAAATGGCACCAAACTCAAACTTTTGCGAGATGATTAAAATTTTGTATCCACTTTATATACTGATATCCCGTGCTTAAATCCATAATCGTTGTTTACGGGAGATAACACCTGGGGTGTTACAGCCCTCCCCCCTTAAAAGAATCTCGTCCCGATATTCGGAGCGAAAGACTTTTAAGGGTAGAGAAACATGTAACCCTTGTTCATACCAGCGATAACCATAAGACAGTTCCAAGCAAAGGCGAGTGTCTCAGGATAGGGTTTCTCTAGTGGACATAACATGTATCGACTTAGGCTAATTTAGAGATGTCCAACGATAAAGACGATGTCTGCCAGAAGAACACATAAGGTTCCATGTGTCCAGTCACTACCAAAGTCAAGAGAAAAGAGATCACACATGAGAAAATAGATTTTTCTCACATGATTAAATAGATATAGGTTTTGATTTTTTTAGAGACTTCTAAATTGGTAGTGAAATCGTTAAAGAACACATCAAGGTAGTATACTCTTTTGATCCAACAGAGATGACTGATGTTGCTTGATCACTTGACAAACAACATAGAAATTGTTTCAAGTGAGAGGTCTATAGAAGATAACATATTAGGATAGTTCCATAATGGATCATGACCAGACACCTTGATACCAGCATCCGACGAGTAGCACAGTCCTGTGTGCGCATTCACAAGAGGCTCTCAGTTTCGCTGCGACACCATAAGTCATTAATCGTGACACCATTACCGAACAACACCAATAATGAATCTCATGTGGAAGAACAATTTGTGCAGAGATAACATATTGATATAATCTCATAATGGATTATGACTGCTAACGGTGATACCAACGCATGCCAAGTAGCGCAACCATGTGTTGATCACCCACCGGAGGCCCTCGGTTTCATCGTGGCACCATCGGCTTTAGTCATAACACCATTACCAAATGTAACCAATAAGAAATCTCATGCCATACCAATAGATTGAGCAAGGGTGACAATATACAAAGAGACTCTACCTGTCAAAACGGTTACAAGTAGAGAGCCAAATAGATCATGGCCCGATGAAATGAACAAGACGTGGCCATAACCTAAACTTGACGAAAGGAGTACGATGGGAGACTGTTATTTCAGCCCCAAACATATTTCTATGCCCATCATAGCAATTTCAGGGTCAAGGATTAGTATCTGATTAGATACGAAGTGAAAAACAATCATAAGATTAAGTTGGTATGCCTTCGATAGATATGAGGAGACCAAAGGCATCAAACTTAAGAAAATGGTCGGACATGTCTTTCCTAAGTTAGGTTGATAAAGCGACAAGATAATCCACAAGGAGAGGCCAAACACAATAGAGACCTCAACATGTATCAACTAAGCAATGGCAGGATATAGGATGGAAACACAACCACTAAGGGAGTGACAAGCTAATTGCCAAGATCCTTATTTGGAGTCCGAATGCATCTTATGTCCAACAAAGAAATTATCTAAGCATTTATTTGTATGAGTTTGGTCATGGAGGAATAACGGAAAAATCAACTTTGGGTCATAGTTCACTAAATAAGAACATGGCCTAATTTTGGGTTTACACAAACAAACCACAAACATTCTATCGGCACATCAATACAAGAGCAAACACCATTTGCACTAATGGTCAAATTAAAACAACCTGAAAGCTATCTAAACATGTAGCTTTAAGACACCATATTATTTACAATCACTGGTTACTAGAATAAGGATGAGAGAAGCATTTTGGATGTATAGGTGACAAACATGATGCAACAATTAGGATGCATGCTCGTCCTATGCGTCCTCACGAGTTTTGCCAACATACTGTGGCAATAGCGTTCTGGAATACTTACGACTCTCACGGTATTTTGCTAGTCGTCAGCTACACATACATTTTCAAGGTTAGTGTACCTGCAGAAAACTCCATCACAACCCAATTTCACATGATGCAATTCACACATGACAGTTTATCACAGTTTATACTCCATATATTTCTATATGGAGGCCAGCTCTTCATTAAGTGCGGAGCCACGCATAGGCACCGCTGCCACACTTTAACCATAGGGCAGCTCATTATGGTAACTCACCTTCTTACCTGAGCGTCGATCCATTCAAAACTGAATGGCCCCAAAAACAACATTACACATGTATGCAATATCCTTCATAGTAGTCCTTAATTTAGGGCTTAATAGAGTATGTCGCTAGCATTATTGTTTTTCAAATCTGTTTTCCAAAACCAAACAATGTGTTTAGTTGAAAATAGGTTTTTCAAAACCAAAACTTTGTTTTGAAAATACGTATGTGACCGTATTATACTTCATCTTGCTCCGATACCAGCTATGGCAGAACCTCCCAAGTTATTGGGCCCACATGCACCTGCCTTTGTCTCAAAGACCTCAAACGACTATGCATGTGCACCTGATAACTTAATAGGATCCGTCCGAGTGTGCCAAGCACCCCGGATAAACCACTCACAACCAGGATCACAAGATTAAGTAAACACAAATCACACACCAACATTTTTGCAGCGGAATTTTAATACCAAATTTTACAAGTTACATCAAGTTTACATTGTACATGATCGGAGTGCTTACAAAACTGATTCAAAGAAATAACTTTGAACTGTTATAAATTATTTGAAGTTTTGAAATATATGCTAGCTCAATTGACCATCCTCAATAAGAAGTATAGAAGAGTTACTTAGACTTATAAGAAGGCAGTGCCCATCGGCGCTTAACACCAACCACAATCAAAGCGATTCGTAACATGCAGCAACAATGGGAATAAAACCCTAAGTACGCAAGTACTCAACAAGACTTACCTGTTGGGGGCCTTCGTTTTCTGAAGGTCCTCAAAAACACGACTAACATATTTTCCAAGTATAATATATGTACAGGAACCTTCGGACATGGGACGAAGTTGTACATGATATGAAGAGCGCGGTTCAGGAGAAGGATGAACCAGTGCCGAAGCTACACGTGAAAAAGCTTCGGCTTAACGATGAAAAATGAAACCAACTTAAAGGGGAAAAGGCTATCTAGTCCTCGATAGATTATCCCTAAGTCAATAGTAAATGTCAAGGGCATGAATGTAATTCTACACAGACTGTGTCATGTGCCTATAAATAGATGAACAGTGACACTGTAATGTTCACGCTGAATGGTATTTACTCGCACATCACGCTTGGGTTTTTACCTTCCGTCAAGCCGAAGGTATAAATGTAATTCGATACTGTTCATGTTTATTCATGAGAAGATAATAAAAATGTTCTAATAAAGTTATATAATTATTCATGCTATCTCCCATAATTCATATGTTTTTATTTACTTTATTATATACTGAGATGATGAAGGGACATCCTTCATAACCTTCGTCTGAAGATCATTATATCCTAAGGGAGATAGTGCTTTGAAGGACGAAGGTCTTTAACCATTAACATTTTGTGTTGCCTTGTTCTTAACTCATAGCATTTGAGAACAAGCCACCAACATTGGTGCCCACCTCCGGTGAACTCATTCGACCACTCTCGGCAAGTTGTGACTTCGTCATGCCGCCGAAGAAAGCTTCAGGGCTAGGGGCTGCACTGCAGCCACTGGATGTCAACCAAAACACATTGCGCGAAGCCCGAAGCCAAAAAAGGAAGGCTACAAGTCCAACGCCTCAGGAGGAAGAGTTGGACCAAGAGATCAGGGATCTCGAAGCCATTCATCAGCAGGTCCAAAGGAAGAAGGATAAGATGCTTCGTCTTGCTGATCTTCAGAGGAAGATCAACGAAGCCGCTGAGGAAATGCGTCATCTCACCCAAGATGACCAGGACCGATGCCCTCAACGCATAGAGCTTCGTCAGGACAATTCCTATGATGATGACGTTTGGTATGATGATTTCCACCATGGAAATTTTGCTTTTGATGATGCTTCTCCTCTGTCAGTAGAGCTGCAGGCTACACCATGGCCTTCATCATACAAGCCACCCCAGCTTCCCATGTATGATGGGCACTCAGACCCCAAGCAATTCTTGATGAGCTATGAGGCAACAATATCCTCATATGGAGGCAACGCCGCTGTCATGGCAAAGTCCTTCGTCATGGCAGTCTGAAGTGTGGCCCAGACATGGTACTCTTCTCTCCGGCCAGGGACAATCACGTCATGGCAGAAGCTTAAGGACATGCTGGTCACCAGTTTTCAAGGGTTTCAGACTAAGCCAGTCACTGCTCAGGCCTTGTTCCAGTGCACACAAGACCATGAGGAGTACCTTCAGGCGTATGTCCGAAGGATCTTGCGTCTAAGAGCACAAGCGCCTATAGTGCCCAATGAAATCGTCATTGAGGACATGATCAAGGGTCTTCGGCCAGGGCCCACGGCTTAATACTTCGCCAGGAAACCCCCCTAGAATCTGGAGAAGCTGCTTTAGAAAATGGATGAGTACATCTGGGCTGATAACGATTTCCGCCAAAGAAGGGAAGAAGCTTATAGGTTTTCTGAGATGACAAGGGGCTTCAGAGGAAGAATCCACCCTAGGCATGTCAGATCAATCCATAGCTCCAGTCAGAGTGATGACAAAGGAAGCTAGTTTCAGAGGCCACAGCATAGCTCACAGTCTTCAGGACAGCAGCAAAGCTCCTTTAGGCCACCAGCTCCAAGGGGCAGAGGCGGCAGGGGCTTCGGAGAAAGATATGGGGATCAGCCCAAGAAAATCTATTGCTTATTCTATGGTGAAGACAAGGGCCACACTACAAGAACATGCCAGATTACCATTCAGAAGCAAAAAGAGATTGCCGAAGCAGAAGCCTGGCAGAACCAGCCGAAGCAGGTTTTACATACTACTTCGTGCTACTCTCCCTACATACGAGAATATGTGGGCAATCAACCTGCAGCTTCTATTGCTTCGGCAAGCCATTCACAAGCTTCCTGGACCCAGCTTCCACTGCCACCACCATTGCCACCTGCTCATACCCAAAACCAGTAGCCAGAAGGGCGCCAGCACCCCCAACAGCAACGTGACTTTAGGGAGGAGTCCGAAGCTCGTACAGTCAACAGCACTGTACCAGAATCGAAGCACATATATTGAGAAATATCCTACTTTTGAAGTACTTTAATCTTCTATGTCATTCAACTTTTTGTATTATAAACAAGTAATGAAAAACTCAGTTTCAATTTCTTATAATAATTCGGCATACACCAGAATGAAATATATCTTCTTCATAGATTTACGAAGCTCAAAAGACGACTCTTAAAGAAACGAAGTAAATTGACGAAGCTACAAAAAGTCGTTCCTAAGGGAACACAGCGTAAGTTTTCTGCTCAAAAGTCGTTCCTAAGGGAATGCAGAGCCAAAATTGACGAAGCTACAAAAAGTCATTCCTAAGGGAGCACAGTGTAAGTTTTCTGCTTAAAAGTCGTTCCAAAGGGAATGCAGAGCCAAATACCGCCGAAATATAAGGCGAAGAAGTTCCAAACTCGTTCCTAAGGGGATGCAGAACTTATACCGCCGAAATACAAGGCGAAGAAGTTCAAAAGTCATTCCTAAGGGGATGCAGAACTTATACCACCGAAATAGAAGGTGAAGAAGCTCAAAAGTCGTTCCTAAGGGGATGCAGAGTCTTCCGTGTACCAGTGTGGGCGTATGTGTGGGTGTTAAGGCATCATATCATATCATCGCATCATTTGGCATAGCATCACATCATACATCATATCGCATCAACAGAATGATCGAATACGAAGCAAATCTTTGGGAATACTTCGTTGAATGAAAATGTGCTAAGGCACGAAGCATGCTTCGAGTGACAATTATATCAGATCTGCCCTAGAAGGGGTTTCCTTCTTTACGAAGCATGAAAAGAAGGTAAGGTGTTTTTTCGCCGAAGGCTCAAAAAGCGGTATGTGTGTATGTTTCATGCATCGCAAAGAAATAAATTACAACAATTTACATATTCAATTCAATGTTACATACATCAAATGTTACATAGTTTTGTTACAATAGAAGCTTAGGGTCTGTTTGGTTGGACTGTGGCTGTGAAAAAAGTTACTGTGGGCTGTGAGCTGTGGGAAAAGCTGTTGTAGGCTGTGAGTTGTTAAAAAGCTAAAAACCGTTTGGTCCAAACCACTAAAAATCGTTAAAAGTTATTCGATATATGTTTTCACAGTTTTATCTAAAAGTCACTAAAAGCAGGTCCAGAGGTGCTTTTATTTTTGCACTGCGAGAAAGTCGGCTTTTAGAAAAAGCTGCTTCCTTGATCTAGCCCTTTGGTTTGGCTTTTGGCTTTTAGGGGACAAAAGCCAAAGCCAAAAGTCAAACCAAACACACCCTTAATCCTCCTTCAATTATTCCATATATCAAGAATTTCAAAATATTATTACAATAAAATCTATTCTTCTCTAAGGACTTTTTCTGCAACTTCGTTCAAAAGTTTATCGATGACTTCGTCGATAATGGAGTTTGCCATGCTTATAATATCCAGTGCTTCCTTCATTTCTGGATCAGCTAGGGGATTGTACGGCTCCGGTGGTGGGGATAGTTCAACTGAAGTAGCTAAAACTGATTAGTCTGAAGCCACAAAGCATGTACCGAAGCCAAAAATCAAAAAACAATACCTATACGTCTTTCGCGTTCAGCAGCCTCTTCAGCTCGCTTTGCTTCTGCCCGGGCGTCATGGGTGTCTTTTTCATTCTTCTTTATAATTTCGTTAGCCAGCTCTCGGCCACCGTTCACCCAGACATCGGAATAAAACTTCCCGCCCATTAAAGTCGCTTCGGCTGAAGGATCCTTCGTATCATCTATGGAGAAGGCAGCTTCGGCCTGGGCTATAGCCTTAACATGATCACATCCGACCTTCTCCAGAATAGCTGCAATTCCCTGAGCACCGAAGAAGGCACAAATATCCCCGCGATCATTCAATATTTCTTCAAAGGCTTCGGCTTCTCCACTTATCCATTCGATAACACCCTCGGGGACGCCTCGGATAAAATTTTCTTCAGAAGAGTAGGCGCCCACTTTGGAGAAGCTAGTTTTTAATTTCTTCACACAATCCAATTGTCTCCGAAGGTCTTCAACCTCGGCTTTTTGGGCTTTGGCCTAAGCATTATACTTAGCTTCATCTTCTTTTATTTTATTCACCAATGAAATCAAAATTTTGTCCTTCTCTATACCTTCGTTTCTCAGTTCAATCACCTCGGAGTAAAGGTTGTTAAGAGCTATTGTACAGCCTTCGTCTTTGGCGCTCTTCTATGCCCTCAAGGCATTACTAAGAATTAAGCCCTGCAAAGAAGAAGAAAGAATTGAGCATGGCAAATAAAATACTTCATTCCCAACTTCAAAGTTAACTTCTATACCTTTATACTGTTGTATGACAGGCTGTCAGCAAGATCATCCTTCGACATAGCCGAAAGGTCTTCTTCAAGCTTCGGAAATCCCATACTTTTAGCTATCTCCCGACAAACGGATATTTCTTTGTTGTCCGGGAGATAGTACAGGAAATCATCTTCGTTAGTGCCATTAAACACTAAGGCCCCCTTAGGATATTTTAATTTTTGGGCATAATGTCTGGCTTCCAGGACTTCTTCTTCAGATAATTTTTCCCCAAAGCATGTCGAAAAATATAATCAACATCTTTGACTGGAGCTTCGGGGGCAGGAGAATTTTCTTTTTCTCTCATACTTTTCCCTGCTGCCATTCTAGTACTTGAAGTTTGCTGATCAGCCTTGTCCTCAGGCGCGACAGCCTTCGGCGCTGAAGGCCCAGCTTTGGCTTCGGCTTGGACTTTCGCAGCTTCAGCAATTTTCTTAGTAGGAACGGGGATCAAGGCCTTTGTGATCTCCAACACAGCATCTAGCATGCTGGCCATCCTCCTCCTCTTGGGAGTTGCGGCAGGAGCCTTTTGCACCTTCGGCAGTTTTGCCTCTACTAGTGGGCTCAGAATTTCTGGAATTTTCACAGTTTTTTCCACCTATGGCTCTTCGGCCTTATCATCCTTAGCTTCGGCTGGCCCGACTGTAGGCACCTTCGGCACTACAATCGGCTCTTCAGCGCTCTGCACGATGGAAGCAGCTTATTTTGCCTCGGCAGTTAAAGAGGTCCCCTCACCGAATTCAGGCACTATGACCAGTTCAATATATCGCGGCCAGTGGGTCAGAACCTTCACTTTTTTGCCCTTCGGCACAACTATGGTGGCCGAAGCGGCAGCCTTTCTCTTCTTTCCCTGCCTTCATAGCGGGTAGTGATAATCAGAGTATACGAAGTCAATCGCATCAAATACCCTATACAATCTTTTCTTGCCCCGGCCTCCGAAAGCTACGGACAGCGCATCATCTTCGGCTTTGGAATATGTTTCAAGCAGCTCGTCACTGATAGCTTCAATACACTTCAACCAGTCATCATTTAGCTCATCAAACTTCTCTCTAAACCTGAAGGTATATCTCAATCGAACCAAGCCACCTTCATTGGAGTTGGCAGTAGTTTCCTTCGGCATATCCTAGCTCTCCACAAGTGGCCACACCCTGAAGGATATGTGCTCTTGGACTAAATCCCTCGTGCCAATGACGGCACAAACAGTACTAAAAGCCTTCTGGCATGCTTCAACATCGCCATCAATTTCCACCTTCGACCTTTAGAGGCCGAAGCGAGACCAGATGGGGCGCTGAATAATTTCCTTGACATCTTCTCTTTTAATTAGATCATTTTTAACATAAAACCACTCCTCCATCCAAGCCCCAGGCCATCTTTTCTGGTATGTCGGCACCGGGTAACTTGCATTAGAGCGGGCGATGAACCTGTAGCAGCCGAAGTTGTTGTGGTATTGTTCTTTGCCAATAGCCTTCGTATCGTATAAAAGCTCGTGCATACTGCAGAAGCACTTCACGCTCGGCTCCAGCCCCTGGCTTCTTACAGCCCAGACAAACATCCCCATTCTAATTATAGCTTTGGAGGTAATCTGATGAAGAAAAATATGAAAAATCTTTAATACCTCAACCACAAATTTGCTCAGTGGGAACCGGAGACCTACTTTCAGCAAGCTTCGATAAATAACAACTTCGTTCTCCTCAGGAGCAGGGGCAGTGTTGTCTCCTCCAACTCTGACAATAGACATGTCACGAAAATATCTCCCTCTCATGGCGTCAATATGACTCTGTTTGATAGTCGATTTTCCGAAGATAGTATGACTTGGCCGCCGGGCCGATCCTCAGAATCTTCATCCCCACTCTCCACGTCATAACTGTCACTGTCATTAGAATCTTCGGACAAACCCTCCATGATCTCCTTAGTAATTTTCTCTGTATTCGTTTTTGCCATGGACTCATAAAATCTAGCGATGAAAGGATCCGCAACTTTCTTCTCTTCATATAGCTTCTTCTCCTTGGTTATTTTCTTCTCTTCAGTCATCTTCTTCTCCCCACTCATCTTCTTCTCCTCAAATTTGGAGCAAGCACGCCTTTAAACTGAAGCTCTAAAAACTCAAAAATAAGGCGAGAGCTATTGAGCAAGAGCTAGAAATTTGAGAAAACAACGCGAATAGCAGAAATAGAGTTAAGGCCTTGTGCTTTGCAACTTGGCGGGCCCCGTCTGTCATTGACTGTCGCTATTCTAGCGAAGGGAAGGTGTTTTTTTCGGACCTTCGGCTTAAGGCCTTCGTTCATGTCGAAATTTAAATCTGTTATTATAACAAATTAATACTGCGAGGGGCTACTGTTGGGGGCCTTCATCTTCTGAAGGTCCTCAAAAACACGACTAACATGTTTTCCTACAACAACAACTACCAAGCCAGTCTGAAGATGTCACCATTCCAAGCACTCTATGGGAGGAATTGTAGAACTTCATTGCATTGGGACCAACCTGGCGAAAGACATGTGTTCGGTCTACATATTCTGCTTGAGGCAGAAAAGAACATCAGAATGGTTCGAGAGAATCTGAAGACAGCATAGTCCAGACAGCAAAGCTCTGCTGACACCCAAAGAAGAGAGTTGAGTTTTGAAGTGGGAGATTATGTCTCTCTAAAGGTGTCACCCATCAGAGAAATCAAAAGGTTCAGAGTCAAGGGCAAGCTAGCACCTCGATACATCGGACCATACTAGATCTGATGAGGACATCACTCCCATGGATACAAACAACACTCCTCAAGTTGACTACCCAATTACTCGCGCACGCGCTCGACAATTGAATTTACAGGTGATCTCGTTCCTAAGTAATTATTCTTGTGCATTTGAGAATATAGTGCTACCTAATGAATTAATTGTACTTAGGAATGAAGGAAAGGACCAGCAAGGACATGGTGAAAGACTTGGAGGCATGGAAGGCCAGCAAGGACGTTCGGATCAAGATGGAGGCCCAAGTTGACATTCAGAATCTGTTCCGGCGCTGCGACGCCGTCTTTTGGGCTTTTGGGCCGTGTATCTTTGTTGAGCCCATTAGGGGCGCATCCAGGGTTTGCATAACCCAAGATTCTTTATTAATAGCCACCACATCCTTGTTAGAGGCAGGTTTTGCTTAAGTTAGATCTGTCGAGAACAGTCGCTGTAGATCGGTTTGTGAGACCCCAACTTGTGAGCTTAATCATTCATCCGCAATATTCCAGATTGTGTTCTTTCTTGTTCTTGCTTGTGTCTTTGATTCGCAGGCAAGGATTAGCCCTCGTGGCGAGGTTAATCGCGCAGGGCATGGTTGATTACCAGAGGAGAAGTGGTGCTGCAATTGTGGGTTCTAATCGTGTCGATGGCAGGCGACGAAGAAGAAGCAAGGATCCCTACAGACTTTGATGAATGTGTTAGCCGCCAAGATCTTGAGGCAAACAACAAGCTCCTGAAGGAGCAAATGAAGGAGATGGTCCACAAATTAGTGCATGATGCCTTCATTGGCATGGACATTGGCAAGACTTACGAGAGGCTGGATCGACGATTGTCCGAGATCGTCGACAGACTTGCTATGTTGGAGACGCAACAACAAGCATCGCAACCACCACCTCCTCGTCCACGCCTTCCCGATGATGCGATGTTTGATGCAGAAGGTAATTATGATGAAGCGGCCACCAGAGATTTATGCCGACGTCGCTGTCTTCATCAAAACACAGAAGGTACGCCACACCGCCAGCAAGGTAATAACAATCGTGCTCCTGATGACCCTTATGCTAAGATTAAATTTACTATACCATGTTTTTCGGGTCATTATGATGCTGAGGGATATCTTGAATGGGAGATGACGATAGAACAGAAATTTGCAGCCCACCTTGTACCTGAACGACATCAAGTTAGACAAGCCACTAGTGAATTTAAAGATTTTGCTATTGTCTGGTGGACTGGTCTAGTTGGGGACGGTAGAGCACCTACGACTTGGGAAGATCTTAAGGTAGCTATGCGCGATAGATATGTTCCCCCATCTTATCATAGAGAATTGTGTAAGAAATTGATGCATTTAGAACAAGGGGATAAATCTGTTCAAGATTATTATGCTGAGCTTCAGAAGGGATTGCAGCGTTGTGGGATAGTAGAGGGACATGAGGACGCTATTTGCCGTTTTTATTCAGGTTTGCGATGTGACATTCAGGACATTGTGGATTACAAAGAATTTATCACTATCAACAAGTTGTTCCAGTTTGCTATGCTTGCAGAGAAGGAATTGCAGGGACACCAACATCAACCTAGGGCTGCCTTGAGTCATACACCTTCAACCACTCCAGCATCCACGCAACCTCCCTCGACACCTGCTGCACATGTTAGTAAACTTCCTTTGCAGGTACCCGCCAAGAACCAGAATTCACCAGCACCTGCAGCACCTTCCAGTGGTCATTCTTCGGGTATTGTGGCCAAGAACAAGAATTCACCAGCACCTTCAGCACCTTCCAGTGGTCGTTCTTCGGGAGTTGTTTGCCACCGCTGTCATGGGATTGGTCGCATGAAGAAGGATTGCCCGAGTCAGCGAACATACATTGCTATGGATGATGGCTACATTAGTGCTTCCGACGGTGAGGGTGACGATGATGACTCCACTGATGTTGCTGCTAATGATGATGCCATGCTTGGTGCTGATGCTACGGTGAACCTTCGAAGCATCATGGTGCAGCGTGTTCTTAGTTCTCAGCCTGAATCATCAGAGAAGGAGCAACGCAATAATTTGTTCCAGACTTTCTTCTCCATCAAGAATCGGCATGCACGTGTTATTATTGATGGTGGAAGCTGCAATAATTTGGTGAGTCCAGATTTGGTCAAGAAGCTTGGCCTGACCACATGTCCACGACCACATCCATAGCACATTCAATGGATCAATGATTCAGGCAAGGTTAAGGTAACACACATGGTATGAGTGCATTTCTCCATTGGTATGTATTCTGATTCTGCGGATTGCGATGTAGTACCTATGGAAGCTTGTTCTCTTTTGTTGGGTAGACCTTGGGAATATGATACTGATGCACATCACCATGGTAGGAGTAATACATACACTTTTAGGCATAAAGATAAAAACATTACTTTGCTACCTTTGACTCTTGCTGAAATTGTACAAGCTGATAAAGATAGAGCTGCAAGTACCCATAAGGAACCAACTAATGAGACAGAAATTCAGTAACAAATTAAATTGAAAGCTCCTGTCATGCTTGCTACTAAATCTAATCTTCTTGAAACTCATGCTACTGATGCTTGTTGCTATGCCATGGTTTGCAAAGATGCTTTCTTTTCTATTGATGATATTGCTAGCGCTTTGCCTGCATCTGTGACTAACCTTTTGCAGTAGTTCTGAGATGTTTTTCCCTCTGAGTTACCTCCAGGACTTCCTCCCATTCGTGGGATTGACACTAGATTTATTTGATTCTTGGAGCAAGCTTGCCCAACCGTGTTGCTGGACCATTTAAAATTTTGGAGAAGATTAATGACAATGCATATAAACTTGAGTTGCCCACCGAGTTTGGGATTAGTCCCACCTTTAATATTTCAGATTTAAAGCCATATTTGGGAGAAGAAGATGAGCATGAGTCGAGGGCGACTCCACTTCAAGAGGGGGAGGATGATGAGGACATCACTCCCATGGATACAAACAACACTCCTCAAGTTGACTACCCAATTACTCGTGCACGTGCTCGACAATTGAATTTATAGGTGATCTCGTTCCTAAGTAATTATTCTTCTGCATTTGAGAATAGTGTGCTATGTAATGAATTAATTGTACTTAGGAATGAAGGAAAGGACCAGCAAGGACATGGTGAAGGACTTGGAGGCGTGGAAGGCCAGCAAGGATGTTCGGATCAAGATGGAGGCCCAAGTTGACATTCAGAATCTGTTCCGGCGCTGCGACGCCGTCTTTTGGGCTTTTGGGCCATGTATCTTCGTTGAGCCCATTAGGGGCGCGTCCAGGGTTTGCATAACCCTAGAGTCTTTATTAATAGCCACCACATCCTTGTTAGAGGCGGGTTTTGCTTAAGTTAGATCTATCGAGAACAGCCGCCGTAGATCGGTTTGTGAGACCCCAACTTGTGAGCTTAATCATTCATCCGCAATATTCCAGATTGTGTTCTTTCTTGTTCTTGCTTGTGTCTTCGATTCGCAGGCAAGGATTAACCCTCGTGGTGAGGTCAATCGCGTAGCGCACGGTTGATAACCAGAGGAGAAGTGGTGCTGCGATTGTGGGGTTCTAGTCGTGTTGATTGGAAGCCGGATCGTCTGTGTGACATCTCCACCAAATCGATAGTTACCTACACCTGACAGAAGATCGGGCACCCTCGTTCCTATCAAGATCCAAGCAAGACATGAAGAAGTAGCATATCAACTTAGCTTACCAGAAAGTAAGTCAGCTGTGCATGACGTGTTCCATGTGTCTCAGCTGAAGAAATACTTGCGAGTACCAGAAGAGCAGTTGCCAATAGAGGACCTTAAAGTTCAAGAAGATCTGACATACATTGAGAAGCCAACCTAGATTCTGGAGACAGCAGACCAGGTCACTCGAAGGAGCACCATTAGGATGTGTAAAGTCAAATGGGGCCATCACTCAGAAGAGGAAACAACCTGCGAAAGAGAAGATGATCTGAAAGCCATGTACCCAAAACTCTTTGCTAACCCACCCTGAATCTCGAGGGTGAGATTCTTTTTAAGGGGGATAGGTTTGTAACACCCTAAATTTAGGGGTATAAAATTTCTTTCTAATTATCTACCAAATTCAGGTGTTACCCTTTACCTCTCTCTAGTCTCTCTCTCTCGTTTTCTTTTGAGTAGATGTAGCTTAATTAGTGAGGGACTTATTATTTATTTTTGTCAAAACTTATGTGAGTCATAAATTGTTGCATCATGCTAAGCCCCAAATACTCTTTGAATTGATGCACATGCTTGATTTGGTTTGAATTTGAAACTTGGTTTGAGTTTGAATTGAAAACCCTAGAGAAAATAAAATGGAAACGAAATTAGGAATTCGGGATTAAATGAGAAAACCAAAGAAGCCCAACTTCCCTCCTATTCCGGCCTTTCGGTCCAGTTGGCCCGCTAGCGTGCGCCCGCCTCTCCCCTTCCCCGCTCTCACCACCATGTGGGCTGTTGATATCGGCGCCGCCCCCAACTAGCCCGCCGGCCTTCTCCCTCTCTATCCAGTGGGGTCGCCTTGTCAGCGCCCTGGCTCGTTGTGCGCTCGCGGGTTTGTGTCACTATTCCGCGGGCCCCACTTGCTAGTCCCTCTCCCCTCCTTCAACCGCTCACCGGTGCAGACCGCGCGCATGCGCGTCGAGATCGCCGCGCCCACGTCGCCTCCCAGCGCCAAACCGACGTCTCGACCCCCTCCTCAAGTCCCCGCACACACCCACTTCCCCTCTGCCTCACCCATTTCTCCCTTGCACACTCAGTCGAGCTGCACGCTCCCGTTCTTTGAGCTCCCGGAGCTTCCTCGTCGCTAGGCCTCCTACGCTCGAATCCACCCCTAGCAGAGCTTGGCCACCGTCCCCGACCGTGCTCCGCCACCGTCAGGCACAGCCTCGCGTCGTTCTCACCTCATCTGAGGTCAATTTCCCCGCCAGACTTCTTCTTCTCTCTCCCCTGTTTTCTCTGTTCTGTCAATTAGCCATCGGTGATCATCGGTATCGGTACCACGCTGTCGTACTGAGACCCCTCGGCCAACCGCAACTGCCCCGTGCCTTCTTCGCCCGCGTGGGGTCGCCGGCTCTGGCTATGGCGCTCGCGCCATGCGCGCGGCCGAGGAAGACGGCGGTCCTGACAAGGAGGACTCGACTATCAGCCTCACCCCTTTCCACCTCTTCGTTCCCCTCGCATGGTCACTAACTGGTGGACCTAGGTCCAACGCGCCGCTGACTAGCGGGCTCGATCTTGTTGTGGCTCCACCCGTTAGACGCTGGTGCCCTAGCACCCAGCCGTTCGCCTGCCCGAGTCGCTGGCCCCTGGACCACGCATGCTAGGCATCCACGTCCAGGTGCCCACGCGCTCACCTCACCAGTTCTAATCCTGGCCGTCTATCTAAGATCTGACGGTTGGGAAGGCCCGATACCCCTTCAGTTTTTCGTTTTGTAAAAAGAACCCCCAGTTCTCGGGTAATAGAACCCATTGTCCCTCAGTTTCGCGCTTAAGCCCCTGCGATCTTGCAGATTGAACCCTAGGTTTTTGTTTAATCACAGAATTAGACCTAGTTTTGTATTTTTAAACTTCAAAACTTGTTTATTTCATATCTTCTTCATATGAACTCCAAATTGAGTGATTCAAATTGCAAAATGTTCATAGAATTATTCTCTATTCAAATAAATTAGGATCATTCACTGTCTATACATTCTAATTTTATGCCTAGGCTATAGGTTAATTTATGTGGTAATTTATTTGTTTAATAAGATAAATAAAAAGGAAACCCAATTGGTAAATGGATATTTAATCTTGTGAGATTAATAATATCTAGTATATGAGTTTATCTCTGGTTTAACTTTTATGTCTCATTAAAATGAATAGAATCAGATTATGTAATCATGGAGATAGACAACACATAGAGAATAACAAACTACTGAATGAGATTAGTTCACCTTATAACTTAAACTCCCTTTTGAGTTTATACTTTTCCTTTTGAGATGTGTTCCATTGTTTGTACATGTTTGGTGTGCTGTTCATTGGTCATTTTCCAAATGTGTTGAATGTATGATCGCTTTATTTAGACGATGAGCAACCCGTGGTTCCTGAGTGTGTTGCCGAAGATCTTCCTGAGCAACAACCTGGTGAAGGCAAGTGTCCTCTGACCTATTATGTCCTACATACTTTATAATTCACCATCCCACATTACATTATTGAAGCCTAAGGATTGACTAGTCTGTATTTATCTTGTCCTTGCTTACCTTTTGGGTTATCATGGTTAGCTTTATGCTATTGCTTCAACTTAATCAATGAACATGATGTGAATATTTATGATACGATGATGTTATCCCGATGATGATCTTGTGATATTTTAGGGGACTCATGCCATTTTCCTGAGTACCTCTCTGTAAGGACCTATTCGTTGAGTGACCACCTGGGATAACAGTGCAACCATGAGGGTGGAATGGGATGCCCTTAGCTGAATAATTAGATGAACCTGGGGGTGTAGATGGCTTTGTTGGAGGGTCATCAATGGGGGTCGGGGCGTAGTGCTCGCTCTACCAAGGGGGGTGCAGAGGTTCATTCGATTTGGTTTTTGTTAGTCACCCACCTTGGGGAGGTGTACTGCGTTTGTACGACTGTCGAAACCTAATGAGCAGCTATGCACTAGGGGAGTCTTTGTAAAGGCTATGTAGTGAGACCCTGCTAGGTCACCTTGGTAGTGATCAATGAAGAGTCATGATCTCTGGGCAGAATAGGAATCACGACTCGTGGGTAAAGTGTGCAACCTCTGCAGAGTGTTAGAAACTAGTATATCAGCCGAGCTCATGGTTAAGAGTGGCCTTGGGATCCTCTCTAACTAGAAGAACTTTGGATAGTTTTATGATGATATTTAATAATGATGGTTATAATTATGATCTCTATAACTAGAAGAACTTGGGATCCTCTATAACTAGAAGAACTTGGGATCCTGTTCATTGAGTGACCACCTAGGATAACAGTGCAACCATGAGGGTGGAATGGGATGCCCTTAGCTGAATAATTAGATGAACCTAGGGTGTAGTTGGCTTTGCCGGAGGGCCGTTAATGGGGCCAGGGCGTAGTGCTCGCTCTGCCATGGGGGGTGCAGAGGTTCATTCAATTTGGTTTTTGTTAGTCACCCACCTTGGGAAGGTGTACTGCGTTTGTACGACTGGCGAAACCTAACGAGCAGCTATGTACTAGGTGAGTCTTTGTAAATGCTACGTAGTGAGACCCTGCTTGGTCACCTTGGTAGTGATCAATGAAGAGTCATGATCTCCAGGCAGAATGGGAATCACGACTCCTGGGTAAAGTGTCCAACCTCTGTAGAGTGTTAGAAACTGGTATATCAGCCGAGCTCACGGTTAAGAGCGGCCTTGGGTCCTCTCTGATTAGAAGATCTTTGGATACTTTTATGATGATGGTTAATAATGATGGTTATAATTATGATCTCTGGTATTTCCTCTTGGAGGGAGTACACTTGGGTAATAACTGGGTTTTTTACTAAAACTTGGCTCTACTAATAGTAATAAATACTTGACCAACTAAAAGCAACTGCTTAACCTTAACTCCACATATAGCTAGTCCACTCTAGCTAAACGGGACATTTGCTAAGTACGTTGATGTGTACTCACCCTTGCTTTAAAAACCACCCCACCCCAGGTTGTCCCCACTGTATTCAGTGCTCAGGAGGAGATGCTGGCAACATGGAGAATTTTTAGGAATTTCAGGACTACGACGAGTTCTAGTTATCTTAGTGACAAACCCCCAGTCAGCTGCCTATGAAGGCCTTATCTGCTATGTTTCGTATTCCGCACATTGATTATGTTAATGAATATGTTATAGACTCTGAGGATGTCTTGGACATCTTGATGTAATAAAGTACCTTTCCGCTATTTACTTTGAGCATTGTGTGATGATGTCCAATTACGTAATCACTATGTACGTGAGTTTCTGATCCTGGCACGTACAAGGTTCTAATTCGGTTCGCCTTCCAAAACCGGGTGTGACAGTGTGGTTGGGGAGGCAGGGAACCGGCTCCATGGGGCACAATCGAGTTTTATAGAGGGAGAAGAAGGTGAAGGGCACCAAGGGAGAGGGAGAGTTAGCGGGGAGAGGGAGAGGCCGAGGTGGCTCCGTCAATGCCATTAATGGCAGCTGCCGTGGTGTAGGGGAAGTGGGGGAGAGGGGAGAGGAGAGGGCGGCCATTTCTAGCACGGGGGAGGCGAGGGGCTGGCTTGGGCATGAGCGCCAAGGGGTCGGGTGGCTAGGGCGGCGGCACGGCGCAGGACGCACGTGCCCACGCAGAGCAAGGAAGGAGAAGGGGCCATGGGTGGGCCCCACACATAAGAGAGAGGAGAGGAGGGGATGGGGAGGACGGTTGGGCCGCTGGTGGGCCGGTTCAGCGGGCTGGTTAGGGTTTCACCTTTTTCGTATTTATATATATCCATTAAAATATAAATAATATAGTTTTAAATATTTCCAAAAATCTTAATAATTATACCAAAATTGTTTATAATTAAAATATTTTTTAGACCAAAGTTCCTATATTAATAAATTGGGTTTCACCTAAAAGGGATTTTATGAATAAAATCATCAATCAATTATTAACAAACAAAAATAATTCTCTAAAGATAAATGAGATCAAGCACTTGATTTAATTTTTTTACTTTACTCCCTTCTAAGTTTTAAATGACTATTAATGTATTATTTTAATTGATGGATTTGAGGTGTTACATTTCCTCATCAAGCTCTTCTTCCCGAGGGGGCAAGCTGATGGGATTCTTTTTCTGAATCCTTGTCTCTCTGATGAGAGCTTTGTTCCCTTGATTGGGATCGATCAGTGCAAGGATGGAGCTGGTTGTCGCTGCTTTCTTCGGCGGCATGGTGTGTGTTGGTGTCGTTGTGAAATCACCGGAGGTGGGCACCAATGTTGGACACTTGTTTTCAATTGTTGTATGGAATAAAAAACAAGGCAACACAAGGTTAAAGGGTAGAAGCCTTCGTCCTTGAAGTGGTATCCCTTTGGGGTAGCAACTCAAGGACAAAGGTAGTGTGTAATCAAATGGAATGCACAATGTATGATGAACTAAGATATGAGAACTCATCTCATGTGCCTTAGCATTTTATTTCTCTTCTCATACAAAACAAGTTTACAGTCATACCTTCGGTTTCTTGATGCAAGATAGCATGAAGGTGTTTTGGAGACTGAGCTATGTGGAGCTGTAGCACCTGGCTAAAAGGTACTTGTCACACCTGGTTTTGGAAGGCAAACCGAATGCGAACCATGTACGTGCCAGGATCAGAAACTCACGTACATAGTGATTACAAAATTGGACATCATCACACATTGCTCAAAATAAATAGTAGAAATAATACTTTATTACATCAAGATGTCCAAGACATCCATAGAGTCATTAACATAACATAGTCATAAATGTGATCAAAGTGTGGAATACGAAACGTAGTAGATAATGCCTTCACAGGCAGCTGACTGGGGGTTTGCCACTAACACAACTAGAACTCATCGTAGTCCTGGAACTCCTCAAAGTCCTCCATGTTGTCTGCATCTCCTCCTGAGCACTGATTGCAATGGGGACAACCTGGGGTGGGGTGGTTTTTAAAGCAAGGGTGAATACACATCATCGTGCTCAGCAAATGTCCCATTTGGCTAAAGTGGACTTGCTATATGCGGAGTTAAGGTTAAAGCAGTTGCTTTTAGTTGGTCAGGTTTTTATTTACTAGTACTAACCAAATTTCAGTAATAAACCTAGTTATTACCCAAAACTAGTCCCTCCAAGAGGAAATACCAAAGACCATAGTTATAATCATCACCAGTTACCTTCATGATAAGAGTATCCAAAGTTCTTATAAAAAAAGAGGATCCCAAGGCTGCTCTTGACCGTGAGCACTACTAGTATACCAATTTCTAACACTCTGCAGAGGTTGCACACTTTACCCACGAGTCATGATCCCTTTCCAGCTTGGGTTGTACAGACCCGATGTTCACAACTAAGGTGAATGGCCAGGGATACACTACGTATTATTTACAAAGATTCCCCAGAGGTCATAGCCGCCCGTTAGGTTTCTCCAGTTTGATAAACACAGTACTTCTTCCCACAGGAAGGGTGACTAACAAAACCAAATCAAAAGAACCTTGGCAACCAGCCTCGGCAAAGCAACTACTATGCCCAGACCCCATTGATGGCCCTACGGCAAAGCCGACTACACCTTGAGTTCCTCTAATTAATCAGCTAAGGGTGTCCCATCCCACCCTCATGGTTGTACTATTATCCTGGGTGGTCACTCAACGAACAGGTCCTTACGGAGAGGTACTTGGGAAATAGCCTGAGTCCCCTAAAGTATCACGAGATCATAATCAAGATAACATTATCGTATCATAAATATTCTCATCATGTTCGTTGATTAAAGTAGAGCAATAGTGTAAAGATAACCATAATAACCTAAAAGGTAATCAAGGACAAGGTAAATACGGACCATTCAATCCTTAGCTTTCAATAAAATAATGCAGGACGGTGAATTATAAAGTAAGTAGGACATAATGGGTCAGAGGACACTTGCCTTCACCAGGTTGTTGCTCAGGAAGATCTTCGGCAACACACTGAGGAACCACAAACTACTCAGCGTCTAAACCAAACGATCATGCATTCAATACATTTGGATAAAGACAAAGGAACAATACACCAAACATGTACAAACAAGTGAACACAAGCTCGAAAGAATAGTATAAACACAAGAGGTAAACTTAGGTTCTAGGGTGGACTTAATACACCTAGAGATTCGTGATTCTCTAAGTATTGCTTATCTCAATAGATTACATAACTTCACCTCATTTATCTTAAGTAATTAATTACCAAGTTAAAGTTATTACAGAGGTGAGATCATACCTTACATGACATTGACTTCACAAAGTTAATCCCTTAATTGTTATAAGTGTTTCCCCTTTTAATAACTAAATCACTACTATATGTGCACCTATAGTCTAGACATACAATTAACACTTGCAGACAGTGAATGATTATAATTTAAATAGATAGAAATAATCTTATGAATATTTTGCAATTTGAATCACTCAATTTGGAGTTCGTATGCAAAAGATATGAAATAAACAAGCTTTGGAATTCAAAATTCAAAACTAGGTCTAATTCTGCGATAAACTAAAAGGTCATAGGCTTTTCTGCAAAATCACAGGGGCCTGCGTGAGAAAATCTGGGATGGCGGGTTGAATCTCAGAAAGCCAAGGGTCTCTTTAACAAAAAGACCACGAGAAGGGGTATCGGGTCCCGCCAGCCATCAGGTCCACGATCAACGGCCAGGATTAGATCTAGTGGGCGGGCGGGCGCGCAGACACGAGTGCATGACAGGTGGGCTCAAGGTGGGTCGAGGCACTAACACACGAGGCCCACAGGTCAGCGGTGCGCTGAGGGCGTGAGGCGCGCTAGCCACTAGATCTTAGATCAACGGCTCTGGTTCCACAAACCACGTGAACCGTTATCCGCACATCTGGGCCATCAGATTAAGGTTAGACGGTTTGGATCAGGCGCCAGGGTGCTTTATCTTCTCCAGCCATCCAAGGGTGGCGCTATTCGCGGTCACAGCGACGTAGCCGCCGGAGATGAGGCAGACCGGGATTTCTATGGGCGCTGGGGGCGTTCTGGGTAGCCAGGGAGGTTGAGGAGGACTCAGTAAGTATTATGGCAACGTCGAGGTTGCAAGAATAGGACTGACACAGGCAGATGGTGGAGGGGGAACCTTAGGTGGGCCAGAGGTCACTCCAGCGAGCAATACTCGTCGTGGTGGGGGATAATTCAGCGCGGTAAGGCCGACATGGGCTTCGAGGAGAGGATAGGGGTGCTCTACACCTAGCTTTGGGCACGAGGAGGGCTGCAATAGTCAGATGCCATGAAGACACGGTGGCCCGACGAGGGGCGACTCCGGTGAGCCAAAATTCCCCACGATGATGCAAAAATAGTGCAGGGGACGGGCGAGGAAAGGGTGCTTACCAAAGACGGCGCTTGGGGCAGCTCGGCACGGCGCGAGGGGGCTCCGGTTGGTCGGAAGACGAGAACTCGCGGCGGCGGCAAACTCCAACCAACGCAGGGGAGAGGTTGAGCGTGAACCGAGTAGAGGAGTCGAGGAAAGGGGAAACCACTGTGGGTTCCTGGTGCGCAAAGCTCAGGAAAAGCTCACCGTGGCCAAGGCGCTGGTAGAAGACCAGCGACGACATTGGAACGACGGGGCAACGATGGTGGCGGCGTTGCAAGCTTGGTGAGTGTGAAGGTAGGGAGAGACCGAATGATGGCCAAGGGCAAGCTAGGGGTGCGCGGGTACTTCACCTAGCGCTCGAGCGACGTGGGAGAGTCATGGGGGCGTGGACGCGGTTTGACCGCGTGCGGGGCGCACGCCATGGGCGCGGACGCAGCGGTTGCAGGGTAGGGGACATGTCTGACGAGCGGGGCCTGCGGGCTAGCGAGAGAGAGAGAGAGAGAGTGGGCTGCGGCGCCGATATGTGGGACCCACATGTTAGCGGGTGTGGGCGCGCACGCGGGTGGCTAGCTAGGTCGGACTGGGCTGAACGGGCCGAAATGAAGTTTTCTATTTTTTCTAGAATTTCCAATTGCTTTTCTTTTTACTTTCTCTTATGGAATTCAAATCAAATTCAAACCAAATTCAAATTCAAACCAATCCAAACATGTGCATCGAACAAAAGAATAATTTAGGCTCAGCATGATGCAACATTTCATGACTCACATAAGTTTTGCTATAATAAATAAATATTTAATCCCCTATAAACTAAACAGCTCTAATAAAAGAGAGAGAAACAAGAGGTAACACCTGAATTTGGTAGATATTAGAGAATAAGTTTTATACCCCAAATTCAGGGTGTTACAAACCTATCCCCTTAAAAAGAATCTCGCCTCGAGATTCAGGGTTGGTTAGCAAAGAGTTCGGGGTACATGGCTTTCAGATCATCTTCTCTTTCCCAGGTTGCTTCTTCCTCTGAATGATGGCCCCACTTGACTTTGCACATTCTGATGGTGCTTCTTCGAGTGACTCTGTCTGCTGTCCCCAGAATCTAAGTTGGCCTCTCGATATAAGTTAAGTCTTCTTGAACTTAGAGATCTTCGGTTGGCAATTGCTCTTCTTGCACTCGCAAGCACTTCTTCAGCTGATACACATGGAACACATCATGCACGGCTGGCAGAATTTCTGGTAGGTTGAGTTGATATGCCACTTCTCCACGTGTTGCTTGAATCTGGTACAGTCCGATGTATCAAGGTGCTAGCTTGCCCTTGACACCAAACCATTTGATTCCTCTGATGGATGATACCTTCAACTAAACATAGTCTCCCACTTCAAAACTCAGATCCCTTCTTCTTATGTCCGCATAGCTTTGCTAGCTAGACTGCGTTGTCTTTAGATTCCCTCGGTCCATTTTGATATTCTCTTCGGCTTCAAGCAAAATATCTAGACCGAACACCTGCCTTTCGCCGGGTTGGTCCCAATGCAACGGAGTTCGACAATTCCTCCCATAGAGTGCTTGGAATGGTGACATCTTCAAACTGTCCTAGTAACTATTGTTGTAGGAGAATTCTGCATAATGTATCCTCTTGTCCCAGCCTGACTTGTCTTGCAATGCACAAGCCCTCAACATGTCTTCTAGGATCTAGTTGGTTCTCTTAGTTTGACCATCTGTTTGCGGGTGATAAGCTGAACTAAATTTCAAATGCGTGCCCAAAGCTTCATGCAACTGCCGCCAAAAGTGAGAAGTGAATTGGGTTCCTCGATCTGATACTATCTTCTTTGTAACACCATGCAGGTATACAATCTGGGACATGTATAGCTCTGCCAACACTGCACTGTTATAGGTGGTCTTGACTGGTATGAAATGGGCTGCTTTTGTCAAGCGGTCCACTACTACCCAGATGGAGTCATAACTGGCTCGAGTGCGAGGCAAACCGACTATAAAGTTCATCCCAATCTCATCCCATTTCCACTGAGGAATCTGCAATGGCTGCAACAAACCTGCGAGCCTCTAATATTCTGCCTTGATTCTCTGACAACTCTCACATATGGAAACATACACCATGATCTCCCTTTTCATACCGTACCACCAGAATCTTTTCTTCAGGTCTTGGTACATCTTCTCGCTACCAGGGTGTATGGAATAGGCTGTCTCATGAGCCTCCTTGAGAATCAGCTCCCGAATTGATTTGATGTCAGAAACACACATTCTATCTTTAAACCATACTACGCCTTTCGCGTCTTCACGGAAATCTTTGCCTTTCCCATCTATGATCAGCTGCCGAATTTTGATGATCTTCTCATCATCTTTCTGCCCGTCCTTGATCTCTCGCTCTAAGGTACGTTCTAGTTCCACTATCACTCCTTGGGTGTTGTTTAGAAATACAAGACTTAGCCTGTCAAATTCCTTTACTAGTTCATATGGCATCGGATGAGCGACCATCATGTTGACTTGACTTTTTGTGCTCAACGCATCGGCAACAACATTAGCTTTGCCTGGGCGATAATGTATCTCTAGCTCATAATTTTTGATTAATTACAGCCATCTTTGCTTCCTCATGTTCAACTATGACTGGGTGAATATATATTTTAGACTCCTGTGGTCCGTATAGATATCACACTTCTGCCCATATAGATAATGCCTCCAGGTCTTCAGTGCATGAACCACTGTTGCTAACACTAGGTCATGTGTTGGATAATTTCTTTCATGAATCTTCAACTATCGTGATGAGTACGCCACTACTCTCCCTTCTTGAATTAACACACATCCTAGACCAGTGTATGAAGCATCATAATGCACTGAGAATGGCTTATGAACATCTGGTAGAATCAACACGGGTGTTGTAGTCAACTTCTTCTTCAATGTCTCAAAGGACTCTTGGCACTCTAGGGTCCACTTGAATTCGACTTTATTTGCCAGCAAAGCTATCATTAGCCTCGCAATCTTAGAGAAACCTTCAATGAAACGCCGATAGTAGTCGGCCATTCCAATGAAACTCTTGATTCCCCGGACATCTCTTGGTGCTTTCCAGTCTAGGATATCTGCTACCTTCTTAGGATCCACAGCTAATCCATCTTGGTTTATGATATGACCTAAGAACAGAACTTCGCTGATCCAAAACTCACACTTGCTCAGCTTAGCATACAACTAATGCTTCCATAACCGTTGCAATACCATCTTCAAATGTTCCTCGTGTTCTTCCTCATTCTGAGAATATATGAGAATATCATCGATGAACACCACTACGAACATGTCGAGGTAGTCCATGAACACACTATTCATCAAGTACATAAAGAAAGCTGGCGCATTTGTCAATCCGAATGACATGACTGTGTACTCATAGAGCCCATACTTGGTGATGAATGTTGTCTTCGGTATATCCGAAGGTCGGATCCTGAGCTGATGGTAACCTGACCTCAGATCTATCTTTGAGAACACTCCGGTTCCTCTCAACTGATCAAACAGATCTTCTATTCTTGGTAAAGGGTACGTATTCTTGATAGTGACTTCATTCAGAGCTCGGTAATCAATGCACATCCTCTTTGTCCCATCTTTCTTCTCCACGAACAAAACTAGGGCGGTCCAAGGCGAAGTACTTGGTCTGATGTAACCTTTCTGTAATAGTTTGTCGATCTACTTCTTGAGTTCCACCAATTATGGTCCAGACACTCTGTAGGCTCTCATGGAAATAGGGGTGGTTCTAGGTTCAAGTTCTATGGCAAACTCAACTTTACACCTGAGTGGCATGCCTGGTAAGTCCTTAGGGAACACGTAGAGAACTCTGACACAACTCTAATAGCCTAAAGCAAGTTGGCCTCCTTACCATCTACAGACATATGGTGACAGGCTCCTTCTAGATTAGGCATGAACAGTTTAGTTACTACTTCTTTCCTGGATGGGGACACTAACTTTACTGTACTCTTGTCACAGCTGATAGTTGCTTGGTTTCTGTGCAGCCAATTCATCCCAAGGATGACATCTAACCCTTGAGTACCCATTACTACTAGGTTAGCGGGGAAATTTATCCCCCTTATTTCAATCATTAGATTCGGGCATATCTTATCGGACTAAACTTTCCCCCAACTAAATTAACTCTTAGAGGTGGAATCATTGGTTCTATGGGGATGTTATGTGCTTCTATCCATGATGTAGAAACAAAAGAATGTATGGCACTAGTATCAAATAGTACTTTTGCTGGATGAGAGTCAACTGAAAACATACCTATAGCCACATTTGGTGCATCTTGGAATGCTTCAGCCTCCAAGTGGTTCACCTTTCCACGGTTGTAGGCCTAGCCACGACCTCCTGGCGCTTGTTGTGGTGCTCCTAGTCTTGCTGAGGTGTTGGAAGTTGGCTGTTGCTGAGCTGCTTTCTTCGGGCAATGATTCATCCAATGACCTTGTTCCCCACAATGGAAACATCCACGACCTCCTCCTAGCGCTGGCACTGCCTGGTTGTTCTGGTTCATTGCTGGGACAGGAAGGCGAGGTGCCTGGTTGTTCTGTCACTCATACTAGTTTCCTCCCTGTTGGTTGCTCTGGCGATATTGCTGCTGCTACTGAGGGAACTGCCTCTGGTACTAGCGCTGATGCTGATGCTGGTGACATTGAGGGTGACTCTGCTTGAACTTCTAGGGTGAATTACCTGAGAAACGGGGACGGTTGCTACTCCCAACCTGCGGTCCACTGATCTTGTGCTTCTGGTCTTCCATCTCCCGGTGCTTCCTCCCAGTCATGATGGCTCTATCGATCAGATGCTGGAAGGTAGGGAATGTATGGTTCATTAGCTGGTAGTGAAGGGGGTCAACCAAACCTCTCAAGAACCTGTACTACCTCTTGACATCAGTGTTGACATCCCTGGGTGCATAACGAGATAGTTGCAGAAATTTGTCCCTGTACTCACTAACAGTTAGGGGACCTTGATTCAATGCCAGAAATTACTCCTTCCTTACTATCATCAATCCTTTAGGCACGTGGTACCGGCAAAAGATGTCCCTGAACTTCTCCCAGGTGATAGCTTCAGGGTCTGCATGGGTGGCAAGGTAAGACTCCCACCAGGACTGTGTTGCTCCCCTTAGTAGGCAGGGACCATACAGAACCTTCTCACGATCGTTGCACTGAGCGGTTTGCAGCTCTCGCTCCACTGTGCGCAGCCAATCTTCAGTGTCCATGGGGTCTGCAAAATGGACAAAGACAGGGGGATGACCCCTCATGAACTCCGCACGTTTGTCCCTGGGCATCTGCGGCATCTGAACTTGCATCCAAGGTTGAGGTGGGGTGTCACACCCGGTTTTAAGGGCAAAACCGAATGCACAGCATATGTGTGCCAGGATTTATTTCCACACATATGTTGACGTCACAAGTGTAATATATCAAAAAAACATTGCATTAAAGTGTAAATAAAGATTACATTAACATATTATACTTTGAATAGACTTAATGTCTTAACCTTTATTCATCAAAGTACAACAGAACATGGGCATACTTCCACAGGAAGATAACCGAGGGAATCACTAGACTAGCATCCATCAAGTTCCTCATCATAATCTTCATCTGCAAACTTTTGATCAAAATTAAGCAAGGGTGAGCTCACTTATGGTGGAGGCTCAGCAAGTGGGGTGAAAATGCAAGGTTAACAAGGTAAGGCTAAAGTTTAATGTGGTTAGCATTTTAGTTGGTCAACATTTTATTATCAACACCTGATTACTAAGGTATAAGTATATACCAAACCCAATTAAGCATAATTCATAATCATCATAAGCTCAACCCACTTGACCAAATACCATCAACATGAAGCTCAACATCTTGAGCGAACCACTTAAGCATACTGCTTAAACAAAACCGATCACGATTTATTTTCATCTTCAAGTTGAATTATCATGTGAGGGTCCAGGCTGCTCATAACCGTGAGCATGGCTGATACATCAGTTTTACACTCTGCAGAGGTGGCACAACTTTACCCACAAACCGTGTATCCCCTCTAGCCTGGGTCGGCCAAATCCATAAACACTACCGAGGTGAATGGCTAGGGATCCACTATGAGGCTTTCATAGAATACACTTAATACAAATCAACCCACTAAGGTTTCCAAGTCGGAGTAGAGGCCCTCTAGGCGAGGTAGCTTAGCCAAGACTACGTCCCCATGTTAACTTGAGCTGCCACCATCAACCGCTCCCCCTCTTGCCCATATTTTAGGTAAGGTTGCTAGGCACTAAGCATACAAAGCTAATTACCAAAGCCAGAGCCATGATAACACTCATGTCCTGGGTGGTCACTCTATGTTCCAATTATCACAATATGATCTTGCTTAATCATTGGATTAACAACAATAATGTAAACTTACCATTTGGAACATTAATATCATCAGTAGGAGTACCAGCATAAAGTTAAAGTTATAGCAATAGCATAGCTACTTGATTAGATCATAACCTAGGTTAAACAAGGAATAAGGCTGGAAAGGTTAGGGGTATCTCAACAGGTAACCCATTAAATTATGAATAGAATAAATATAAACTTAGTTATCATGTGTTGATTAGGATCAACGAGAATATGCAGGGGAGAAGACCACTTGCCTTGCTTATAGAAAACCTGAGGCTCGTCCACGGAATAGATCCATATTCTCAACTACTGGATCAATCTCTAAACATCATATAACAAACAAGAAGAAACAAACAACACTCAATAACATACAACATTCACCATAGACCAGACTAAAAGAAAACATAATAAAAATATCGTTTTGGCTTCAATAACACAAGCAATGGTTATAGCAAAAGATGCTCTTTTTTAAAAGGTTTGGTTTTATATTTTATAAAACAAGACATAAGCTTGAAATTATCTTAATTATAAATATAAAAATATTCGATTTACCACTTTAATCTTTTATAAAAGCATATGTGATATGTCTAAGATTAAGGGTTCATAAGATGATAAAACACGTTATAACATTATTTAACATTTTTAACCTTTTATAAAAAGCTATATGGCATATTACTATTTTAAAGCATATAATTATGGACCACTTAAATATAAGACTAAATAAGTTTTTTTGTGAAAGGATAATAAATAATTATTATTTTATTAGGTAAACACTTAGCTTAAGTTTGTTAAGAAAACTATAATCAAACCTATAGTTCAACAATTTAAAGATATGAACACAAGTTTTACTATTTTAGCATTTTTATGAAACTCTATCTTATTATATCTTATTATGAATAAGCAATTTATATACTCATACAAGCATAAAACTTGAATACGAAACTAAATCATACTTTATGGATAAATTTAATTACTTATTTTTTATTTTATTAAGAAACATATGGTCTACAAATTCTTTTAAATTTCTATTTAATAACGCTATACTTAAACATCTACACTGAACATTGTTAAATTATGAACATGATATCTATTGAAAATGTCATTTTAATATTTATTGTGTAACAACCGTAATTCAAATTAAACTACGAAAATATGTGAGCTGCTGGAAACACTAATTAAAATACTTATCACATAACTATGAAACTAACAAAACCATTTCTATTTTATTTGGATTAAAAAATGTACATTTTATAATAACAACTGTAACGTGGTTCTACACATAAATAAAGGTAGACTAAATGGATAGCTGGTAAATTTATATTTTTGTGCACAAATATCACTATAAATAACCATCTCTTATTTTTTTGTTAAAAATATGTAATCTTTCTTTTCTTATTTATAAAATTATGTATATATCAATTATAAAAATCACTAATCAAATTTAAATTAAAAAACATGTAGATTGTTGCAAACACTAATTTAAATTATTTTGCATAAACTTAAGAGGTTATTAAATCGACTAAATCATTTAAACTATAAATAACTATAATTAAACCAAATTATGAAAATACAAAACTCCAACAAACACTAGTTTAAACGGTTTATCACACAATATGGATTCAACACAACAAAAATCACTTCGTTTGAATTCTAAAGATATATGTTTTAAAATAGAAATTGTCATAGTAGTTAGCTTAAAATTAAACATAGGCGATAGGATGTATGTGTTAAAAAAATGGACCTTTCTTCTACCTTTGGATGGCACACGAAAAGAGTAGAACACGGAACCGGCAGGGACGCGACGACTCTGGCGCAGGGTAGCAGGGCACCGGCGAGGCCTCGACAATGGCAAGCAAGCGACGAACGACGACAAGGGTAATATCTTCGGCGAGCTGAACGAACACGAGCAATATCACGACGTGGGCGTGTGGGCGAAGCTTCAACGCCGTGCTGCACAACACGGTGGCGAACAGAAGCAGCGCGTGTCAAGCGCGGGAATGGCGCAACGCGTGTGCAGGTGAGTCACAGCTGCGCAGCGGCTATTGCGAGCAGAGCACGGCAACAACAGGAAAGATAAGCGTGGAGGGAGCTTAGAGTTTGGAGGAAGATGTGAGCGTGCAGGGGGCCAGCAACGGCAAACTCCAGCGGCGGGAACGACTGGCTCCGAGATTTCATTGAAGTAATAAAACTATTCCAATTCGAATAATAGTGGAGAAAGAATCGCAATAAATGCAAAGAGGGAACATCTTGAATCCGGTATTCAAGGAGTTGAACCAGGATTTCTAAATGGATAGGATAGGGTATTTTTATATGTGATAGATAATGTAAATGCAAAAATTTGTCTTCTAAAAAGGGAAATATTGAATGAATAGATTGTAAATTTTGAAACTTTGGTATTTCTTTTTCTTCCGGACAAGATAGTTGCCCTAGCGAGAGTGGGATTTCTACAACGATCGCAAACCCCTCAGATAGAATCTGAGAATAAAACTCAGAATAAAAATAATTACGGTGATCCAACAATTGATCTTGGTTAGGATAATTAACCGAATTGCAACGATTCGATAGATAGCTTATTGGGATAGATGTAGATAATAACAACCCCCTAGAAACGTATAGGAGGTTTTCTCCTCATATGGCTCGAGAAAATGATTCGAATTTCTGTCTATAATGCAATCTGTCTATAATGCAAATAGATAGAAATTCGATTATGACTTGCATTAATTTTCTTAAAGAAAAGAAAAAACAAATTTCATTTATACTCATGACTCAAGTTGGCTAATTTTTACTGACAAACTTCAAAAGAAAAACACTTCGAAATAGACACGACGCCTGCGATCCGCAAAGCTCCTGTGACGCAGCGACATCCCGGCATCGAGCAGGCGAGCAGCAGCACGATGTAGCAACACTGTGCGGGCTCGGCAAGCAAGTCACGCAGCGATGGTGAGCAGAGAGCGCGAGCACGTGGGGACGTGAGGGCAAGGAGTGAGCACGAAAGGGATGGAGGGGGAGGGGCCCGTGGCTTTATAGGAAGGGGAGAGGATAGCCGGGGCGACGCAGGGGAAGGTGGAGCGTCGTCGGCACGGCAGCCATCGATGACGCAGCAATGATGGCTTCCTTGGAGAAAAGTCCACATGATGGTGCTGCACTACCAAAGAAGCTGAGCGGGCAGGAATGGGATGGGATGGGATGGCGCGGAGGCGTGCTCTCCGCAGCGAGCAAGTAGGCAGATGAGCACGAGCGGGCGGCGGCGGCCGGCGGGCGAGCGGATGCACGTCCGTGGCTCCGTGCGTGTGCAGGAGACAGAAAATGGGGGACGAGAGGAGAGGCGGTCTGGGAGAATGACAGGCGGGCCCAGGGCCCAGACGTCAGGAAAAAAAAGAAGAGGGAGCGTGCAGACTATGAAGTCCTAGGCCGTTGGCCGATGGGCACATTGTTTTTTCTTTTTATTATTTTTTCTTTTGTTTACTCGATTCATGCATATACAAATACATGAATATATATATATATATATAGTCTAAAAATTGAAATAAATCCAAAACTAACACTAACATAAATAAAACACTGAATTTGAAAAAATAATTTATTTTAGGGTAATTTCACTAAATAAATAAAATGGGCTTTTACTTAAGAGTTAAATTAATATTTTTTTTGCTAATTCTTGCAAATAAAATTTAGTATCAAATGCAAATGCATATTTCAAAGAAGTAATATTTTAGCAACTCATTAGTAATTTATAAAATGAGTTTTTTTCACAAAATTAGATCCAATAATTAGATTTACAAATCATGTGAAACAAACTTTGTGTTTCGACATGAATGCATCAAATACTTGAAAAATTTTATGTATTCAAGAAATTATTCAATTTATTTAATATCACGATTTTTATTATTTGAAAATATTTTTCTCTCTAATGGAAACTAATAAATTAAATGGGTTGCTTTTAGGTGATGGATTTAGGGTGTTACATGGGGTTTCTGTTGTTGTACCTGTTGCGTAGCTGCTAGTGTCTGGCCAATCGTTTGGACCGCTTGAGTCTACATCAAAAACATCTGCTCAATAGTCATTGGGGATGATGGTGACAACTGCTGCTGAGGTGTCTCCTCCCACTAGCAGCTACGCAACAGGTACAACAACAGAAACCCCCATGTAACACCCTAAATCCATCACCTAAAAGCAACCCATTTAATTTATTAGTTTCCATTAGAGAGAAAAATATTTTCAAATAATAAAAATCGTGACATAAATAAATTGAATAATTTCTTGAATACATAAAATTTTTCAAGTATTTGATGCATTCATGTCGAAACACAAAGTTAGGAGGAGACACCTCAGCAGCAGTTGTCACCATCACCCCCAATGACTATTGAGCAGATGTTTTTGATGTAGACTCAAGCGGTCCAAACGATTGGCCAGACACTAGCAGCTACGCAACAGGTACAACAACAGAAACCCCCATGTAACACCCTAAATCCATCACCTAAAAGCAACCCATTTAATTTATTAGTTTCCATTAGAGAGAAAAATATTTTCAAATAATAAAAATCGTGATATAAATAAATTGAATAATTTCTTGAATACATAAAATTTTTCAAGTATTTGATGCATTCATGTCGAAACACAAAGTTTGTTTCACTGCGCCTTCCACCTCTGCGTCTATTGTCAGACATCTTTAGAAAGCATACACACATCAGATCTGACCTTGCAGTCTTTCAGCATAAGAAAGATATATAGAAGTCTTCACAATACTGAACAATGGGCATCTTTACTGACTCTCAAAACAGCCAAACACAGCTTCTCGGATAAAGAGGAAAGTGGAAATAAAGTGTTGTCCAACTAAATGACTAACTTTATTAATAACTATACCAAGTTGCAGTGGATGCCCACACCTTGGTGATAATCATTACAAAGATCCAACTTCATCATAAGTTCATCACAACAAGCATCAAAACATATGATAAACAAATTAAATCTAAGACTGATTAATACTAAGCCACTGACTTAAACATTATTACAAACTCTGACTCTATCGATCTATGGCTCCAAATCTATCTGTGTCCTGCAGTCAGGGGTGCCATAAGCATAATGACCATGGGTGGCGAGCGTTAAGGGTGCTGAATCCCGACGAGAGCGGGGGAACTATCCTCTTGATGGCGGCGCTCTGCACGTTCAGTACGCAGTTCTGCAATCTTCGCCCGAGCCTTGCCCAACTCGTCAAGGGTGTGGTCCAGCTCGGTGTTGAGCACAGCGATCGGGCTGACCATGACGCTTAGCCTAGGATTGCCCTCACCAACGGGTGAGACAATCACACCTCCAGCACTGCCGGTCGAACGATGAGGGTAGTACTTCAGGTCGAGGCCATCAACTACCCCACTAAACAACGAACAGTACTGCGAAAGCGCACGCCGTGTAGCATCTTGTATGGCTGCCTCGGCAGTATTCCTCTCAGTGATAGAATAATGCTCTGAGAAGGCCTCTGCACCCTAGAGATCATCGTCCGCATGGCGCACCAAGCAAGTAGCCTCACACTGGTCCGGGTATAACCCGCGACAATGCTGATAGACCACACAACAGTACTCGATGGACCAAGTGTGTCGGTCGAAGGCCCGATGCAGCAAGGTGTCGAGAGTGTCGTGGAAATGACAGTTGCGAGCGGCATCACGAGTGATGGGTCGGGCGAGCCATCCTTCCGGCTCCTGCTCCTCCGAAAGCTCCATCCTATGGCTCGAACTGCCACCGTCGCCGTCGTCTTCTTCTCCGTGAGGTTCTCCTCCAGCAGCCGGGATGCATGTGGTGGTGTAGGGGGCATCTCTAGCTGCCTCCCAAACTCCACCTCCTCTTGAGGCGATGGGGAAGAGTCCTGCTGCTCCTGCAACTAGTGTCAGCGCTTCTGCTCCTCGTGCAGACAATTGTGCAGTCTCTCCAGTTGGCTAGACTGACCTGTCACCATGCGACGCAGTGGGCGCTCCGCAAGGCGAGAGGGAAAGAAAGGCATCACCGACTTACATGCAGTGCATATAAGACGAGCCATCTACAAAAGATGTCGTAAGCACTAGAGTGAGGATAGAACTATATGACCAGCAAGTAAACCAAAACTAAAGAAAGATACAAATTTTGTAAGATGAGTGTATAGATAGTAATATAACATAGAATTGGTCAAGATGACCAACTTTTAAAGTGACACCAAAGGTCAAGGTGAGAAAAGGGTCTATAGTCCTCAGGGTGACCATTCTAGTCTAGGTTAGCGGTCCTACAGTCAGCAAGGCTTTGATACCACTTATGTCACACCCGGTTTTGGAAGGCAAACCGAATGCGAACCATGTACGTGCCAGGATGAAAAACACACATACACAATGATTACATAATTGGACATCATCACACAATGCTCAAAATAAATAGTGGAAATAGTACTTTATTACATCGAGATGTCCAAGACATCCACAAAGTCATTAACATAACATAGTCATAAACGTGATCAAAGTGCGGAATACGAAACATAGTAGATAAGGCCTTCACAGGCAGCTGACTAGGGGTTTGCCACTAACATAACTAGAACTCATTGTAGTCCTGGAACTCCTCAAAGTCCTCCATGTTGTCTGCATCTCCTCCTGAGCACTGATTGCAATGGGGACAACCTGGGGTGGGTTGGTTTTTAAAGTAAGGGTGAGTACACATCAACATACTCAGCAAATCTCCCGTTTGGCTAAAGTGGACTGGTAGTATCTTGAGTTAAGGTTAAAGCAGTTGCTTTTAGTTGGTGAGGTATTTATTACTAGTAGAAATCAAGTTTTAGTAATAAACTCAGTTATTACCCAAAAGTACTCCCTCTAAGAGGAAATACCAGAGACCACAGTTATAATCATCACCAGTTACCATCATCATAAGAGTATCCAAAGTTCTTCTAATCAAAGAGGATCCCAAGGCTGCTCTTAACCATGAGCACGACTGATATACCAGTTTCTAACACTCTGCAGAGGTTGCACACTTTACCCACGAGTCGTGATCCTTTTCCAGCCTGGGTTGTACAGACCCGATCTTCACTACCGAGGTGAATGGCCAGGGATACACAACGTAGCCTTTACAAAGATTCCACAGAGGTCATAGCCGCCCGTTAGGTTTCTCCAGTTTGATAAACACGGTACTTCTCCCCACAGGAAGGGTGACTAACAAGACCAAATCGAAAGAACCTCGGCAACCAGCCTCGGCAGAGCAAGTACTGTGCCTGGACCCCATTGACGGCCCTACGGTGAAGTCCACTACACCTCGAATTCCTCCAATAAATCAGCTAAGGGTGTTCCATTCCACCCTCATGGTTGTACTGTTCTCCCGGGTGGTCACTCAATAAACAGGTCCTTGTAGAGAGGTACTCAGGAAACAGCCTGAGTCCCCTAAAGTATCACAAGATCGTCATCAAGATAACATCATCGTATCATAAATATTTGCATCATGTTCGTTGATTAAAGTAGAGCAATAGCATAAAACTAACTATAATAACCTAAAAGGTAATCAAGGACAAGGTAAATATAGACTAGTCAATCCTTAGGTTTCAATAAAGTAATGATGGACGGTGAATTATAAAGTATGTAGGACATAATGGGTCAGAGGACACTTGCCTTCACCAGGTTGTTGCTCAGGAAGATCTTCGGCAACACACTGAGGAACCACAAACTGCTCGTCGTCTAAACAAAGCGATCATGCATTCAATACATTTGGATAAAGACAAAGGAACAATACACCAAACATGTACAAACAAGTGAACACAAGCTCGAAAGAACAGTATAAACATAAGAGGTAAACTTAGGTTCTAGGGTGGACTTAATACACCTAGAGATTCATGATTCTCTAAGTACTGCTTATCTCGATAGATTACATAACTTAACCTCATTTATCTTAAGGAACTAATTACCAAGTTAAAGTTATTACAGAGGTGAGATCATACCTTACATGACATTGACTTCACAAAGTTAATCCCTTAATTATTATAAGTGTTTCCCCTTTAAATAACTAAATCATTACTATATGTGCACCTATAGTCTAGACATAAAATTAAAACATGCAGACAGTGAATGATTATAATTTAAACAGATAGAGAATAATCTTATGAATATGTTGCAATTTCAATCACTCAATTTGGAGTTCTTATACAAAAGATATGAAATAAACAAGTTTTGGAATTCAAAATTCAAAACTAGGTCTATATCTGCGATAAACTAAAAGGTCAGGGGATTTTCTGCAAAATCACAGGGGCCTGCACGTGAAAACTAGGGACGGCGGGTTGAATCTCAGAAAGCTGAGGATCTCTTTAACAAAAAGACCACACGAAGGGGTATCGGGTCCCGCCAGCCGTCAGATCCACGATCAATGGCCAGGATTAGATCTGGCAGGCGCGCGTGACTGCGAGCGCCTGATACGTGGGCTCGGGGCAGGTTGAGGCAGTAACATGCGGGGCCCACGGGACAGGGTGCACTGAGGGTGTGGGGCGCACTGGCCACTAGATCTCAGATCAACGGCTCTGGTTCCATGAACCACGCAAACCGTTATCCGCACATCTAAGCCATCAGATTAAGGTTGGACGGTTAGGATCGGGCGCTAGGGGCTTTATATTATCTAGCCAGCCATGGGCGGTGCTATTCGCAGTCGCGGCGGTGTAGTCGCCGGGGACGAGGCAGACCAAGATTTCTAGGGGCATTAGGGGGTGGTTTGGGTAGCAAGAGAGGTTGGGGAGGACATGACGAGTATAATGGCAAGGTCGGGGTTGTAGGAACGGGACTGAGACGGACAGATGGCGGAGGGGGAACCTCAGGTGAACCATAGGTCACTCCGGTGAGCTAAAGCTGGCATGGGCTCCGGGGAGAGGATAGGGTGCTCTAGACCTAGATTTGGGCCCGAGGAGGGGCTGCAATGGCCGAACGTCGTGAAGACACGGTGGCCCGATGAGGGGCGACTCTGGCGAGCCAAAATTCCCCATGGTGAGGCAAAATTAGTGCAGAGGAAGGGCAGGGAAATGTTGCTTACCTAAAGACGGCGCTTGAGGCAGCTCGGCACGGCGCGAGGGAGTTCCGATTGGCCGGACGACGAGAACTCGCGCCGGCGGCGATCTGACCTACGCAGGGGAGAGGTTGAGCGCGGACCGGGCAGAGGAGTCGAGGAAAGGGGAAACCACCGTGGGTTCCCGGTGCATAAAGCTCAGGCGAAGTTCAGCGTGGCCAAGGCGCTGGCAGAAGCCCATCAATGTCGGCGGAAATAGTAGGGCAATGGTGGTGGTGGCACTACAAGCTGGGTGAGTGTGAGGACTGGGAGAGAGCAAATGAGGGTCATGGGTGAGCTGGGGGTGTGTGTGCTCTTCACCTAGCGCTCGGGCGATGTGGGCGAGTCGAGGGAGCGTGGGCGTGGTTTGACCGCGCGCGGGGCATACGCTGTCACAGAACCTCCCAAGGTATTAGGTCCACCTACATATGTCCTTGTCCTAAGGACCTCAGACAGTCATGCAGGTGCGCATAATGACTCGGCAAGTTCGGTTATCTGTATCTTCATCATATCGTCCAAGATTGCTTAACCCATCACGAAGACATTACACATAATTGGAGAAGAGAATGAGCGGAAGGATTACAATAATATAATTTACATTCATACCAAATATAGAGAGAGTATTTGTTACATAACCGGGTGTTCGAATGCGGACTTAATATTACATAACTGCGAGGCAAAACATCCTCCCCCAAACAACTTTAGTGTTCTTCCTCCTGCTTCGGCACCACCTTAGAACAGAAACAGCAGAACTCCGTTGTTTCATCACCTACAACAACATGGGTTTGAAAACCCTAAGAACGGAGTGTACTTTTGCAAGTCTTACCTGTCAAAGGAAAAGACTCTCAAGGGTATGCTGGCCTTTGGGAATCAAGGAAAAGTTTAACAAGATTCAAAGACTCTATTTACAGAAAAGCTTACTATGACTGGATCCTTAAAATTCATTTTTATTATCAAGATAAGTAGTTACCTGCATCTAGGGTTCTTTCTATCCTAGATCAGGCACTTAGCCTAGGCTAGCCGTCATCCCTTCAGTTCACTCGATTGCTACGTGTAAGTCAGTGACCAAGTCTTCATATCCGAGAAGTAACAGCGATCCAAATCGATTAATACCCAGCTGGGGATCTCCAACCACACGACATATGTAGCACTTAACCCTTGCATATGTCAACTCGCCACCGGGTTTCTCAAGATCAGAATGGGTTCACGCCAACCGAGAGCACATATACACCACCGTCCAGCCTCTTGCCATGGAGGGTACACGCTACTCTCGCCATCTCTCCACTCCCATTGCGTGGTGGCCTTTCTGGTATTGGTCCGACCAAGGCAAAGCTTACCCATGACAAGGCATGTGGCCAGTTAAAAGGTCCTCGATCATCAACCCTACATCAGTTCGGTCCTTAATCGACTCAGACGGAGACACTACACTGAGACTTCCTTCTCGTGCAAGTCACCCGCTCGGTCTCATCTTTATCATTTACAACCCAAAGTTTGGTACCTGACATAGGTACATCTTTTCAGAGGTTGAACCCATCACGGGCATGATGGATTCGCCATCATAAGTCTTTTCTTTGTAAAAATTCCCATACCAAATGAAGCATCACCTTTTGTTTAAAACAAAACATTTTGTTTTCTAGAGCAAAGCTATGCATTAGAAAACTTTTAAGTAAAACAGGTGACAAGGAATGGTAATCAGTTTCCAAGGAAGGGAATGCAACAATTGTTTAGCACACAACTCCTATCACCTAATGCATCATCTCAAGTGATAAAGAGTTTAAAACAACAACAAAAGGGGTAAATGCACTAGGGCTTGCCTTGTGTTGCAGGAGGTTCTGGGTCTGTTCCACAAATGTCTATTCCACAAAAGGGGTACATGTACATGAATGCTTATGTGATGCTATGAATATGCAATTACATAATAGAAACATATTAAGTTGTATCTTGAATACAACTTTCCTTCATGGAACACACTAATTACTAAAGTTTCCTAAGTTAGTATTCTATCGGTATTAAGCAATTAGACCCTAGGAGGTTAGTTTATTGGGTTCGGGATCAAACAATGTCCAAATCATTTCAAATTTTACCCAAGGTCTTTAGTCATCATACTAAGCCTACCCAAAAAGTTTTACCATTTTTGGTGCTACTAAATTATTTTTAAAATTCTAAAGGGCTTGGTTTGAACACCTTTAAAGTCTACATAATTCTAGGTTTGGAATAAAAATCTTGGAACAATTTTTATTAAATACTAGATGATTTTAGGAGCCTAGCAAAATTGATCTCATATTTTTATCATTTTTCTATTATTTTTTACAAATTTCCTAATCTAGCAGTAAAAAGAAAAGGAAAGGAATGAACAATGATGGGCTCAAACCAGCCCAAACCAGCCCATGAACAGGGGTAACCCGCGCGCGCCCGTGCCTGCTCCCGCGCTGGTGACTTTGCAAAGAGACCCTTGGTCATTTGAATAACTGGTAAAGAGCCCGCGACACTGTTTCTCTGTCTCATTGACGTTTGTGCATAAACCCTTGAGTTTCTATTTCTTCTCCAACTCAATCCCTGGCGACGGCGTGCTCGCCCGCCGGCCATCCCACGCTGGGACTCGCCTCAAATGGCGATGACTGTCTAAACCGAGCATCGAATCGCCATCCTCGAGCCCAGGCGAGCTAGCCTAGTCCATGTTCTAATCGAGCTAATCCGACCCCGGATTCCCCTACCCACGACGACGGTGAAAACCGAGGGCACGCCGAGTTGTTCTTGACGATGAGGTGCGGTAGCGTTCAAATTCTAAGTATGGGGAGCATCACCACACCAAAAGAAAGCTAGAACAAACGGTAGTTGGGCTAGAACTACCTTAGGCGAAGCTGGCCACAGAAGAGCTCTCCTCGGCGGCGATGGCGACCGAATTGGGGAAAAATCCAAATTTAGGTGCTACAGTGGCTAATCGGGGGCAAGATTTGGTGTTTTGGCTTAGTAACAAGCTAACGGAGCAGGCCACACACTCAATTTATAGCGTCCTCAAGCGGTGGCTCCGAATTCGGGGAAGATAAGCTGGTGGCCGGAGCACAAGTGAGTCACCGGACTTCGCTAATGTGGCATTCACTAGGGAAAAGTTTACGGCCGTCACTGGATATCCTCCACAACCCGCGACGACGTAGTGAAACGGTTTAAGGCGTGCCATGACCGAAGTGAATGGTGGCACGATGGTGGCGGTCGCGTGGCCACGTCGTCGGTGCAAGTGGGTACGACGACTGAGCAATAACAGTGCCCAAGCTCATCCCCACGCGAGATCTTTTACCACCAGTCGTTATTCGTGTACCACAGCACACGAATCACGGCGGTAGGCATGAATCGCGGTGCGAGTTCACTGGCGGCAAGGTGCATTGAATCTATGATCTTCTTCAGGTCACTATAGCATGCAAACTTTCTTCAGAGCGCCTGACAGAGCAAGTTAGAGGGCTTCGTTCTTCAATTTTCATGTAACAACCCACGAATCCGTCTGTAGCAAATTTGTTCTTCTATAAACTAGATTTGATTTTGTTATAGCAACCTCGATCAAACATCCACTGGATCCTATGCAAAATCGATCTCAAAGTTCATCCGCGTTCACTAAAAGTCGAATTTCAGTATCTAGGGTGACTGGCAGCCCAACTTCAGGTTCATTTTTCTCCCATTTCCATGTAACTCCAAGGCTTAGTCACTTAATCAAACTTGAACTACAAACATAGCTCTACCATTTTGTTGTAATCACTTTGGGCCAAATCTCCATGGATTAAGAGATACTAGGGCACAAACTTGGCCTAATCACACTAATTTCAGAGTTAGCCATATGGGTGCCCTTAGGAACTTTTACAAATTACTCCAATTTGTTCCACAACACTTGAAAATCTTCCAATGTAAAAGTTGTTTAGTTTTTTATACTCTACCACTTTGATATATGCACTTTGGTCCAAAAGTGTATAGAAATTGAAATTGCCTTATAGGGCACAAATTAGGGTTTCTAGGGTTCTTATTAGAGTTTTGAGTGCTCTAGGGTTTGTGTGCCACTCAAACCCACCAAGTTTAGTATCTTAAGAACATCTCCACTAACTTTTGAAATAATACTCAATTTAGTATCACACACACCCACATACCTCTATCCCTTGGTTAAGTACCCTATTTTAGGGTTTAGGAGCACTTCAAGTCATCACATCACAACGTGTTTTGAGATTTTAGCCTACTGGATGCACTCTAGGTGTAACATACATAATAAAATGTCAATGCATATGATGTCATGCCCAAAATTTAGTTCTTGTAACACCAGGGGTGTTACATACGCCATGGGCGCGGACGCAACAGTTGCGGGGTAGGGGACGGGTCTGACGAGCGGGGCCCACGGGCCAGCGAGAGCGGGCGCGCGTGAGCGCGCAACGGGGCTGACGGGGTGGTCCCACTGGTCAGAGAGAGAGAGAGAGCGGGTGCACGCGGGTGAGTGGGGCGCGGCGCCGACAAGTGTGTGCCACCTATCAGCGGCCGCGGGCGCGGGCGACTATCTGGGCCAGACTGGGCTGAACAGACTGAAATGGAGTTTTCTATTTTTTTGGAATTTCCAATTTCTTTTATTTTTACTTTCTCTTATGGAATTCAAATCAAATTCAAACCAAATTCAAACTAATCCAAACATGTGTATTAAACAAAAGAATAATTTAGGCTCAACATGATGCAACATTTCATGACTCAAATAGGTTTTGCTATAATAAATAAATAGTTAATCCCCTATAAACTAGACATAGCTCTAATAAGAGAGAGAGAGAGAGAAACAAGAGGTAACACCTGAATTTGGTAGATATTAGAGAAGAAATTTTATACCCCCAAATTCAGTGTAATACCCACATTGTAATTTGTTAGAAATAATATCAATAGAGGAATAATTTCTCCTTATGTGAGTTTAACCTTTGTGCATCATCTCACGTGTACACCCTAGGTAAAAACAAATAATTAATAACATAAAAGCCACTAAAATATGTATCATGTTGGTTTTCATTTTTGTGTGCATCTTGTGACCACATAATAAATCATATGAAAAGAAAATATTAAAGTCCCAAGTGGAATTTATAACATACAAGAGATTTTATTATTTAGAAAAGAGAGAGAGAAATATTGTTCCATATAAAATAATATTATAACTAAATAATTTCATCACATGAGGATATGAGCAAAGTGTATATTTAATATGAATTCTAGATTTGCACTTAAGTTGAATTCAAAATTTAGATTTCAAAAGGATTAAGCATAAAAGAAAACAAAAAAAACAAAAGAAAAAGAAATAAAAAATTGGAAAGAGTCGCTTGGGCGGAATTTAGCCTATTCGGCCCACATTGCGCGTGGTCCACCCCGTCGCTGGGATCCCATGCTGGCGTGTGGGGCGAAACTGTCAGCCTCACAACACTGGCCTGCGCGCATGGAAGGGTAGTGAGCAACTGCATGGTGGGCCCGGCCGCTAGTGGCTCCAAGCGTTTTCCTCTCCACACGTCTCTGTCCTATGGGACCAAGCCGTCAGATCAATCGCTCCCACGCCAATAGAATTCGCGCCACGTCCCCCGTAATCTCCTGTGAACTCGCCCCGCGTCCAGGTTTCTCGCCGGATCGAGCCGTTAGCCTATAAGACCTGACCCCACGAACCCCTGCGCCCATTGCCCCCCTTTAATCTAGCAATCGCGGCGAGAATAGGAAGCTTAGGCTTGGACTACGGCCGGGAATCGTCCGCCAGTGCCATTACCATCTTCGCCAAAAGGCCAGGCACTTGGGTCGTGTCCAGGAGCTTTGCGGGGTATCTGGTGAAGGTTTCATGGCTGTCCAGGGAGGTGGCGACCGCGGTGGTGTCCGGATTTCGTCGTCGGACTGTGGTTTCCACCGTGTGTCATGGCAAGCCGGTTCACCTCTTCAAATCTCGGTGAGTAGCATCCTGTGCGACACCATACTGTTATCGCTTCGTGCTACAACTTTTGGATTAGAGTTTAGGGTCGGCAATCGGATCGGTGCGATCGCCGGCCATGGCGCCGTCGTCGGTGCGGAGTCGCCGCCGTGTCACCTCGTCGAGGAAAGGTTGAGGGTTATCGTGACTGTTAGATCTGTGTTTGAAGGCCAGGATTAGGATGCATACCCCCCTTCGCTTGATTAAAAAGTAGCCGTCCGATTGGGATCTGTGGGTTTGAGATAGGAGTAGACACGGGCCACTATGTGTCGTTGATCCTTGATCTAGCCGATCAAGGCGTGGTCCGACTATGCTGGGGATAAAATCTAATTGTGGCTGTAGAATATGGATCGGGCGGATAGAAGCACCCGATAACCCTTCACTGTGGTGACTTTATAAAAGAGCCCTCGGATTTTGGTTAAAATAACCCGCGGTCCAGACCAGTGGCGCGTTGTGTCTTGGCAATCTTGCGGGTTAGCCCCTGAATTTCCTAGTAAATGAGGCCCAGTCCAGTGCCATGATAAATTGAATAAAGGAATTAGACAATAGGTTTTTATTATATAAATAAGTGCTAGAACTTATAAAATTCATAGAAAATTCATCTCTACTCCAAATTACTTCATTCTAGTTTCTAAAATTTTGTAATTTTATTCTCTATCACTTAGAGTCTCTGTTTTGTCATGACAACAGTAAGAAAATTAATTTCCCACTCAATCCTATTTTAAGCACATAAAACCTTTGGAAATTCATATCTCAAAATCTATAACCCCATAAATTAAGATTCCTGTTCCTAGGATTTTATTTTAATATGTAGATTATTATTATGTATTTTGTTTACATGTTTGGTGTGATGTTAATTTTCTCTATATACTGTGCTTGTTTGTATTGTGGCGAGTAAAAGAGCCTGTGACTGAGGATCCTGGTGACCAGTAGATAGAAGTAGCTGAGCAGGAGCTCACTGAAGGCAAGTTGTGCCCTTGACCACTTTTATACCCAATAATGTTCTTTAATGTCATTTATTCATGCATAGGTTAATTTTGATGGGACCCAATAGGTCACCCTAGACTGTTTATCCCTTTTTACCTTGTTATCCCTGAATCACTTGGGTAGTTTTTGCTATTGCTTTACATGGTTTTAGGATAATCTTTCATTATATCCATGTTCCAATTCTTTTGTTATTGTTTTTATGTTCATGTCAAGATCATTAATGTTAATTGGAACATGGAGCTTAACTTGAGAAACACGTGCCACCACAAGGGAGGAATGGGACCCCTTGGCTAACTAATTAGGAAAGCTAGTGGAAGACTACCTTACCCGAAAGGGGCGAGGGCAGTAGGGGAGTTGCATGCAAGGAGGTTCTCGGGTTGATTTTGCTGCGATGGCGGTCAGACGGGGGATTCTTGCAAGTGCCCTTCCCATAAACTATAGTGGGTTTTCGAAAGCTAGTGGAACTTTGTAAAGGCCTCGAAGTGTTGCCCTGCCTCGCTTCCTAGGTAGACGTGTATGGGAGTCGCGATCTATTGGCAGATGGGTAACATGACTTGTGGGTAAAGGGTACAACCTCTGTAGAGTGTAAAACTGGTATACTAGCCGAGCTCACGGTCATGAGCAGCTCAGGACTCTTGCATGATTAATTTATGTTACTTAAATTCAATTTTGTCATTTCCATTTGCATGGGATTATTATTAATTTTGTTCTATTACTTTATTTAAGGTTTGGTATTTACTTACACTTAGTAACTGCTAATAAAATTTTGACCAACTAATTAAAAGCAATGCTCCGCTTTAACCCCTGTTGTTGATTAGCCTTACACATCACATGAACTCCCACCTTTGGTGAGTTTATGCCCACTGATTTACCCACAACTTGTTGAGCTATGATCATGTGTGAGCTCACCCTTGCTGTCTCACCCCCCCCCACAGGAGAAGAACAGGTGGTTCAGGAGGAGCCACAAGGCGAGGAGTTTGATCTGATCTAGGTGGAGTTTCCTAGTCGACTTTTGCGCCAAGGACGATCCTTAGTTTGTTTTATATTTATCTTTTATTTTGTAATAATACTTCCGCTATGTAATAAATACTCTGATTATTATGACATTTATCTCTATACACTATGTTATTATATATGTTGTCTTCTTGGCGCATGTATGAGATGCACCTGGCTTTGTTCCTTAAAGCCGGGTGTGACATTCAGGGTGTTACAGTACTTTATGCGGGAACTGTTCATCTAATTATAGGGGAGTTAAATCAACTTAATACAGGATCACAATTGTGCCCTTCACTATTACAAATGCCATTAGGGTAGTAGCGTATTTTCTTCGGCTTCGGTTGTGCCTTTGTCGCCTTCTCCTTTAGTTCGCACCTAAAGCCTTTCTGCTGTCACCGAAGCTATCTGTTTTGGCTACTCAGTTGTATGTGCGAAGCTTCTCTGCACGCCTTCCTATCCAAAGATTCACTTCGTCTGTCAGTAAAGATTTCTGAGATACACTAGTTTGTGTCGAAGTAAAAAAGGTTAAATGATTGATCTTCGGCATAGCTTTTCCTTGCACCTTTAGGGCGACCATGTGGCATAACTAGTCAAAGGACCATCGGCAACAATGACCCCCAACAGTGGGCTTAGTGGGCTGGCGTGCGGTAAAGGTGGGCCATGTAGGGGGGTAAGCTGGCAGGTTAGCTAGGCCGAGGACAATGTTTCCAGCCCAAAGTCGGGTTTTGTCTTCTCTTTTACTTTTTCCAATTCTAGTTTTGTATTTTGTTTGTAAATCCTGAATCCAAATTTGTCTCAAGTTTTTGACTTCGAACTATAAGTAAATTTGCAAATCAAAAACCCAGAATGATGTAGAATATATTTTTATATTAATTAATTTACCCATTTATTTCTACAAATGCAAAACGCACACATTATTTATTTTACAAAAACCATATATGAATGTGGAGTTTATTCAAAGGTTCACATCCATTTGTTCTGATAGAAAAGATTTTATATTATCTAACCTTTATTATGCTGTGACATATCTAATTCTTTGAAAGGATATAATTCATCTAAGGGTAACTTCACTCCTATGTTAACATTTTTTTATTTCTTGTTGCAAAAACATACTCTCCCAAAATATGATTTTGGGGTGTTACAAATTCTACCCACCTTAAAATTAATCTCGTCCTCGAGATTAGTTAGAAAGTGATGTAGAAGGTTTTGTTCATGTTGGCTTTCGGTTCCCATCTGGTTCCACAATCAAAAGTTTTTTGGCTTTAATACTAATTGGTAAGTGATTAGGAAAGCATGAATATCTTATATCTAGCCACCTATTAGTTTGGATAAGATATGGTGAGGGCAAGGATGGGTCGGGGTAACAGAGGTTATAGGGCAAGGAATAGATGCATCACGGATGGTGGAACTTGACTTGTCTAGTGATTTGGTTTGTCTCTTGTCGTTCCTTGACGATATTGATCTACTCCTTAAGCCTTGAAGTTACCATCCGAGTTAGGGACCTTCCGTCCTGGTATCTCCATTTGGGGGTTTTAGGAGGTTTAGGTAGGTAGATGTTTGTGAAACATGAAATAGGTCAAAAAGGGTTTACTTTGTTTTAGGTTGGAATAGATAGATTGGGCAACCCATCAGGTAGGCCAGGTAGTTGTGCATGGCCATGTCGGTCTAAGTCACCAATTTAGGGTAGGGAGAATTAGGTTAAAACATGTTTATAGGAGTAGAGTCTAATCTATTTCACCAGTATTGACTAACCTGTTAAGTAACCCACATTAGATCAACTTAAGGTTAGACTCGATTAGGTTAGAGTAATCTATTAGATTAGATTAGAACATATTAGATTAGATGGGGTCTAGATTAGATTGGTATGACTATATTAGATTAGATAAGATGTAATTAATTTGGATTAGTTCATGGTTATTACAGAAGGGTGGGATAAGTATGCTTATCAGGACAAGATGAGTCTATTATGATATGTTACGATAAGATAAATCTTATTAAGATAGAGTGAGCTATTGAGATAGGACATATTCTTGTTTGTCTTACCTTTCTCTTTTTAATGGAGAATAATTAAAGTTAAATAGTTATCTTTTCTTCCCCTTTTTTAAGTTAATTTATATATGTGTGTGTATATAGATGCAATTTTGGACATTACTCCACAACTCATCACACTCAATCAAAGAGCCAAATTAAACAGGTATCAAAAGAACAAACATTCAAGTGTATAGATACCTACAAAAGGAGTTTTTCTCTAGTAATAGGTGTCCTATTACTAAGGGTCACTTTAGGTATAGGATTACAAGGTGTGAAATCCTCTTTTGTCTTTAGAAGAGAAAATATGAAATAATCAAAGTAAAGCAGCAATATATAAAAAAGATTAAGAAAAGTTTAGAAAGAATCAGAGTAGCAAAGGTAAGTAGGTAAAGAGTTTGTTTAAGTCTATCTAGGTTACATCCTACAGTTAACATTCTTCTTATATCACTTCTGTCACACCTAGATTTAAGGACAAATCCAGGTGCGTCTCAAATGTGTGCTAGGATCAAGTCTCAAACATATGATGACTCATGGTACAGAAATCAATGTCACATCTTTATTATATAATAGAGGTTATATACAAAATAGCTAAATAAATACATCATATGACGACAACGGTCCTCTACAACCATAGTTGACTGGGAGACAATGGCCTAGACCTCTTTGAACTCATCCTAGCGTCCTTCATCAACCTTCAGCGATACCTGTTGTTGACCTGGTATGAGTTTAGCAAGAGTGAGTTCATAGACGTTCATCGCTCAATAAATTGTGGGGAATAATGTACATGAGCTCACTTACAGTGGGGCTCGTGTTAAGTGTAAGGCTTACCAAAGAGAACGGTTAAGGCTGAGCATTGCTTTTAGTGTTGGACAAATTTTTGTTATCAATTACTAAGTATAAGTGTATACCAACCCAATTAAAAATTGATCACAATTAATAATAAATCCCACAATGCAATGCAAATGACAAATTAAATTTAGTTACATAAATTAATCATGCGAGAGTCCTGAGTCGCTCATGACCGTGAGCATGGCTAATATACCAGTTTTACACTCTGCAGAGGTTGTACCCTGTACTCACAAGTCATGTTATCCATTTGCCAAGGGATCACGACTTCCCATTCATCTCTACCGAGGAGACGAGGCACCAAAACCCTCTAGCAGGTCTTCTAGCCCTTTATCCAAAAGAGATGAAGGAGGGTTGAAGATGTCCTAGTGACTGTAGCCAGAGTAGATCTCCCCCATAAGCAGTGCCACCGCAGCCCCTAGTGAACACCGAAGTCAGCAATATCCCAGATGCGGTACGAGGCATTGTACATGCGCTCCACTAGGGAAGTGTTGTGGGCCCCCAACATAGTCTAGAAGCTGGCTCAATCGGTGGTGTTACTTCTCTAGCTCGGCCCCCAAGGCTGCTAAAAGAAACAAACGAGGTGAGAAAAGAGGCAAGGAAGCCAGCGGATGGACGAAGGACAAATGCTTTACCAACGAAATGACCATCGACTTCAGGGAGCTGCATATGGAGTAGCTTAGCCTCGGCCTCATCCTCGGTAGCCTCTTGCGCCACATGGAAGACGTCGCAACTCTCTTGAGACGCCTGAGGGAGAGGGGACAAGGAGCTTGACCATAAAGACTCGATGTGAGTCAATGTGACCTCTTGATCGACGGTGACCATCCTGCAACGAAAGGAGAAGCAAGAGAAACATCAGGCCTAGGAAGGGGGTTAGGGGAACTTGGAGAAAGAGACCTACCTTGGCTCATGACCCATGTAGCGTGACTTTCTAGCAACCCATGATCTGCCAACTAACCTAGTTCTTAGGTTCGTTCAAGGAAGAGACCAAAGGGAAAAGGAGGCCGAGGGTGACCAGCAAGTGGACGACTGCCCGGAGCTTGTAAAGGGTGCAAAAGCACCCGACTCCACCCCAGGGATGGTAGGCCACCTTGAAAGCAGCCCAAGTCCCGAGGGAGAATAAACACCATGATCACTCGAAAGACGAAAGGACAAAGTGCCACCCAACCCTTCACTAGCCACCAAGGGGAGACACTCTCCCCCAGGGGCTCGGGGGCAACTGTTGGGGATAAGATTCCCAATCCCTGGGGCCCATCGGTCAGTGAGTGCGCTAGGGAAAAGCCTTCGGCAACTGGGGCCCATCGATCAGGTGGAGGAGATAGGTAACGTCAACGTTGGAAGCACCCGCACCTAAACAAATCCCACGAGGCGTAGCAGAGTCTGACAGGGAAACCACTCGAGTAGATCCCACGCCTAGCCAAGACCAACACATCATAAGTGATTGACCGCATTAACTATGCCTGGCACCGAGCCACAACAGAGGCGCTAGCCTGCCTCTGTCACACCCGGTTTTGGAAGGTAAACCGAATATGAACCATGTACGTGTCAGGATTAGAAATTCACGTACACAACGATTATATAACTCGACATCATCACACAGTGCTCAGATAATTCTGTAAAGAAGTATTACTTTATTACAGCATGATGTCTAAAACACCCACATAGTCATTAACTTAAACTAAAATCAAAGTGCTAAACGAAACACAGTAAAGATAAGGCCTTCAGAGGCAGCTGATTGGGGTTTTGCCGCTAATCTAGTCTAGAACTCCTCAAAGTCCTAGAACTCCTAAAAGTCTTCCACATTGCCTTCATCTTCTCCTGAGCAATGGTTGCAATGTGGACAACCTAGTGTTTGGTGTTTAAGCAAAGGTGAGTACACATCAACGTACTCAGCAAATGTCTCTGTTGGAGACTTGTTCTCAAATGCTTCGAGTTAAGAACAAGGCAACATAGAAGATGTTAAACATTAAGGTCCTTCGTCCTTCGAAACATTACGCCCCCTCGGGAAATAATGCTTTAGGACGAAGGTCACAAGAGACATACCTTCGTAAATATAATAAATAATGCCGAAGGATTCATATAAAGCGTGAAATATAAATATCAACATAGGATCATTTCTATTTTATTAACATGGAGAAATAGAAATGATTTTAAATTACAAATGTACCTTCGGTCCTGAGAGAAGGTAGAAGTACAAACGTGACGCAAAAGCCAATGCCAAGTCCGCGTGAACAGTACGGGAGTACTGTTCATCTATTTATAGACGCGGGACGCAGCCCACGTAAAATTACATCCATGTCCATTACATTTGTTAACGGTTTATGGAAATCTGTCGAGGCCCCCGAAGTCTTTTCATCTTTAAGTCGGTTCCCCCTTATGCCATCGCGCCGAAGCTTCCCTGCGCACAGCTTCAGCTGCCCTCGACCTTCGTCTGGTTCAGGCTTCGTCCTGGTCGTGCTCCATATCCATAATTCTGAATCCGAAAATACCTGTTCATATAATCCACTTGGAAAACATTGTCAAATCATGTTTTTGAGGACCTTCGGAGGACGAAGGCCCCCAACAGTAGCCCCTCGCAATATTAATTTGTAAATAATAAATTCAGATTGCGATATGGACGAAGGCCTTGAGCCGAAGGTCCGAAAAAACACCTTCCCTTTGCTAGAATAGCAACATTCACTGACAAGCGGGGCCTTTCAATTTTCAACGCCCTAGGCGTATAAATAAGATCACATCGCGAACTCATTTGGTACGCACACTTGCCTTTTGCTTCGGCCCACTAAAATTTTTAGCTCTTGTTCGTTAAGATTTGCTGGTCTTTTTGATTTCGAAGCTTCGGCCTCGGGAACAATTTTTTAGCGTTCCCGAAGATGTCTGAAGGCAAGAAGATCCCTGCTGAGACGAAGCTGAAGATCCCTGCTGAGACGAAGCTGAGTCTCGAGGAGGAGAAGAATCTGGGGTTCCTGATAGCGATGGCAGAGACCAATACAGAGAAAATCACGAAGGAGATTCTCGAAGGTTTGTCCGAAGATACTGATGACAACGACAGCTATGATGTGGAAAGTGGTGGGGAAGAGGCCGAAGATCGACCGTGGCGACCAAGCCACACAGTTTTTGGGAAAACGACCATCAAGCAGAGTCACATTGATAATATGAGGGGGCGATATTTCCGAGACATATCTATTGTGAGAGCTGATGCCGGGGAAAAAACTTCTCCCACCCCCGAAGAAGATGAAGTTGTGATTTTCCGAAGCTTCCTCAAGGCTGGGCTTCGATTCCCCCTGAGCAACTTTGTTGTTGAGGTACTAAAGACATTTCAAGTCTATCTGCATCAAATCACTCCCGAAGCCATCATAAGAATGGGAGTGTTTGTCTGGGCTGCGAGGAGCCAAGGTTTGGAACCGAACGCTAAAAGCTTCTGCAACATTCATGAGTTATTATACGAGACGAAGCCCTGGGGAAAGGAGCAATACCACAACAACTTTGGGTGCTACAGCTTCGGCGCCCGCTCCGGGTCAAGCTGCCCTGTGCCGACCTTTCGGAAGAGGTGGCCCGGAGCCTGGATGACTGAATGGTTTTATGTAAAGAATGATCTAACAGCTCAAGAGAATGTGAAGAGTATCATTATGCACCCAATCTGGCAACGCTTCGGTCTTCGAAGGCCGAAGGTCGAAATGGACGAAGCCGCCGAAGAATGCCAAAGAGCCTTCGGGGTAGTCTGCTCGTTTATTGGGACAAGGGACTTGGTCCAAGAACACATTGCCTTCAGGGTATGGCCACTTGCAGAAAAGTGGGAAATGCCGAAGGAAACCATCAAAGAGTCCGACGAAGGCGGACTAGTCAGATTAAAGTACACATTCAAATATGCAGATAAATTTGTTGAACCTGATGATGACTGGCTGAAAAGCATTGAAACATTAAGTGATGAATTACTTGGGGCATATTCGAAGGCTGAAAATACTGCACTATCAGCAGCCTTCGGAGGCCGAAAAAAGAAGAGACTCAACCGAGTGTTTGATGCAGTCGGGTTCTTCTACCCTGATTATCGCTATCCCATCCGAAGGCAAAAAAGGAAAAACATAACCTCTGAAAAAGAAGAAGCTGCAACTGCTCCTAGCGAGCCAGAACCGAAAGGAAAAAGGTTGAAGGTCCTCACACACCGACCACGCCATATTGAACCAGCTTCGGTGCCTGAGTTCACCGGAGAAACTTCTTCGGCCGCCGAAGCAGAACAGCCAACCTTGCTGCCAGAAATTGCAGAGATGGCCGAAGCGCCATCCACAGAAAAAATGGAAGAAACGAAAAATCCGACTAAGGAAAAAGCATCAGAAATTTTGAGTCCTGTAGCAAATGTCGAAACAGCAAAAATCCAAAAGGGTACAATGGTGACCCCAAAAAGGAAGAGAATGGTAAATGTACTAGATGTCTTGGAGACAATTAAGTCTTCAAGCACAACTCCAAAAAAGAGTGTTGAAATTGCCGAAGCTTCTTCTGAAGCTCCGACGCAACAAGCTGAAGCTGAAGCTGGGCCTTCAGAGCCCTTCAAGGAGCAAACTTTGGAAGCCGAAGCAATAAAAATACCAGAACCAATTTTAGTTGAAGAAACTGACACTGCCATCCCCGAAGCGCCTGCCAGCATGTGTGATTACATCATACGACATGCTTCGGGGAAAAAACTATCTGAAGAAGAAACTCATGAAGCTAACCATTATGCAAAGGAGCTAAAATATCCAAAGGGGCAGTAATATTCAATGGGACAAATGAAGATGATTTCTTATACTGCCTGCCTGACAACAAAGAGCTATCTGTCTGCCGAGAGATGGCCAGGAGTATTGGTTTCCCGAAGCTTGAATCTGGATTAAGCGCCATGACGAAAGAAGATCTCGCAGACAGTCTTGCGTACAACAGCCTGAAGGTACGGGAATTAAACGCTTGAAAAAAACCCCTTATTATTTTTTTACGCAACTCATTCCTTTTTTCTTATATGAATTCTTTTTCGTATAGGGCCTGATCCTAAGCAACGCGCTAAGAGCGCAAAAGAGCGCCGAAGATGAAAGTTATGAAATTGCGTTTAATAATTTACGCTCCGAAGTTATCAAACTGAGAAACGAAGCTTTGGAAAAAGATAAAATTCTGCTTACACTGGTAGATAAAGTGAAAAAAGACGAAGCTGCTTCAAAGGCCCAAACCGAAGCTCAAAAACGCAAGATTAAAGATCTTCAGAAACAGCTGGCTAGAGCTAAAGAGGAGCGCGCGCTTGAGGAAACGAAACGAGAACTTAGTGATTTTATGGTCAGCAAATTGGAATCAAGAGTTAAGGAGCTTCGCACATCTCAGGGGAAATGCTATGTTAAATCTATAGAATGCGTGAATAAAATTAAAACCAGCTTTGCTAGCGTCGGCGCCTTTTCCAGCGAAGAGAATTTTTCTCGAGGCAATCCCGAAGATCCGCTGGAATGGATTAGCCACGAAGCAGAGGCCTTCGAAGAGATTCTGAACAGTCGTGGCGACATATGCGCTTTTTCGGGCGCCAGAGGAATTGCTTCTGTCTTAGAGAAGAAAGGTTGCGGGCATATAAAATTTTTAGCTCAGTCCGAAGCTACCTTATCTTCCGAAGATATCAAGGACCCCTCGGCCGAAGCAAGCGTGGTTGGTGGCAAATTTTTTACTGATATCTGGAACGACGGCGGCCGAGGAATGGCGCAAGAGATCATCCAAAGAAGCGAAAAAGGCATTCATGATGCTAGAAAAGTAGCAGAAGCTGCCGAAAGGAGTACGGAGCCCGAAAGACAATTAGGTACCAATTAGTCGTTCTTGTTGCGTTGTAATTTTCATTTTAAACTTTGCTCGCGATTTGTAAAAGTAATGAAGAAGTGTTCTCTTCGCTCAGAAACTATTGAACCAACTGCCGACCCCCACACAAAAGGGGATGAAGAAATTAAACAGATGGCCGAAACTATCATGGACAAGGTTGTTGACCAACTTCTGAATGAAGCCGCCGAAGCAGTATTAAGAGAAGATTAGATACTATTTGGAAAAAACATTTAAAGTGTAATCTTATGCAACACTTTGTACATTTGAATGTAATATACAAGTCTCTTTTCATTATTGAATTCTTTACGATGCATGAAACTTTAAATACATACCATTTTTGAGCCTTCGGCGAAAAAACACCTTCCCTTCTTTTCATGCTTCGTGAAGAAGACATTCTTCGTTAAAATTACTCTGATGAATGATATCCATGCTTCGTGAAAACATTCACCGAAGCTATATTCCGAAGCTATACAACTTTGATATTGATCTGATAAAATTCGCCCACGTTTCGTAAAAATATTCTTCGAAACTGTATTCCGAAGCTATACAATTTCGATGTCACTTTCTCAAAGCATCCTTTCGAAGGTTGAGAGTATCCCCTTCTCTTGCCAAATGCAATATGATGTATGATGCTTATGCTATGCAAAATGATGTGATGATGTTATGTTATGCATGTGTCATTTGTTCCGAAGATACACATAAAATATATTCGTAAGCTCTGCATTCCCTTAGGAACGTCTTTGGAGCTTCTTCGTCTTTTACTTAGACGGTTTCAGCGTTGACTTTTCGCTGTAAGCCTCCCTTAGGAGCTTCTTCGCCTTTTACTTAGGCGGTATCAGCGTTGACTTTTCGCTGTAGGCTCTGCATTCCTTTAGGAACGACTTCTGAGCAGAAAACTTACACTGCGCTCCCTTTGGAACGGCTTTTTGTGACTTCATAAACTTACTCTGCGTTCCTTAGAACGACTTTCTGCTACTCCGAAGGATTTTTGATCCGAAGGTCCTCCTTGGTAACGGAAAAAGTTTTAGGCTTCAGCAACTTAGGCTTGTGGAGCAAATAGATTTTCCTCGTAGGAAACAACGAAATTATTACATGAAAACTATCAATGTTTTTTGCTTCACAGAAAATAAAACTGAATAGAAAAGACTGCTATCAAAGGTAGGATATGTCAATAAATGTGCTTCGACTCTGGCACAGTGCTGTTGACTGTGCGAGCTTCGGACTGTTCTCTGAAGTCCCTCTGATGTGGAGCGTATTGACTCCCTTCTGGCTGTTGACCTTGCTGCAATGGAGGTGGAGGCGGAAGCTGCTGCCAGGAAGCTTGAGGTTGACTTGCCGAAGCTACAGAAGCTGCAGGGTGGTTATCTATGTATTGTGGGATATAAGGCGGATGATACGAAGCAGTATGCATGACCTGCTTCGGCTGAGCTTGTTGAGATGCAGCTTCGGCTATTTCCTTTTGCTTCTGGATTGTAACATGGCACGTCCTAGTGGTATGGCCCTTGCCTTCTCCACAGAACAAGCAAAACAGTCTCCTTGGCTGATCTCCGAATCTTCCGCCGAAGCCCCTGGCGCCTCTGCCTCTTGGAGCTGGTGGCCGGAAGGAGGTTTGTTGTTGCCCCGAAGCCTGTGAGGAGCACTGCGGCCTGTTTTGCTGACTCCCCTTATCATCATTCTGAGTGTTGTGGATGGAACGGACATGCCTCGGGTAGTATCTTCCTCCGAAGCCCCTGGTCATTTCAGAAAATCTGAAGGCCTCCTCCCTTCTTTGGCGAAAGTCATTGTCAGCACGAATGTACTCATCCATCTTTTGGAGCAATTTCTCCAGGGTCTGAGGAGGCTTCCGAGCAAAGTATTGAGCTGCAGGTCCAGGACGAAGCCCCTTGATCATGGCTTCGATAACGATTTCATTGGGCACCGTTGGTGCCTGCGCCCTCAATCGTAAGAACCTTCGGACATACGCCTGAAGGTATTCTTCGTGATCCTGAATACACTGGAAGAGGGCTTGAGCTGTGACCGGCTTCGTTTGAAATCCTTGAAAGCTGGTCAGTAACATATCCTTCAGCTTCTGCCATGAAGTGATTGTTCCTGGCCGAAGAGAGGAATACCAAGTCTGAGCAACATTCCTGACGGCCATAACGAAAGACTTCGCCATGACTGCAGCATTGCCCCCGTACGAAGACACTGTTGCTTCGTAGCTCATTAAGAATTGCTTCGGGTCGGAGTGGCCGTCAAACATGGGAAGCTGGGGTGGCTTATAGGATGAAGGCCAAGGTGTAGCCTGCAGCTCAGCAGACAGAGGAGAAGCATCATCGAAAACAAAATTTCCCTGATGGAAATTATCATACCAGTCATCTTCGTTGACGAAGCCCTCCTGATGAAGGTCTTTCTGATGAGGCCTTCTGTTCTGCTCATCGTGAGTGAGATGGCGAACTTCCTCAGAGGCTTCGTCTATTTGCCTTTGCAACTCAGCTAGGCGGGCCATCTTCTCCTTCTTCCTCTGCACTTGTTGATGTAGCATCTCCATCTCTCTGATTTCTTGGTCTAGCTCTTCTTCCTCAAGCGTCGGGCTGACGGCTTTTCTCTTCTGGCTTCGGGCCTCCCGAAGAGAGACGGTCTCCTGGTTGTGGTCCAGCGGTTGTAGTGCTCCTGCCCCAGTCGCTGAAGCTTTCTTCGGCGCCATAGCGAAGGTCTATAGCTTCCGAAGGTGTTCACAAAAACTCGAAGTGGAAGTGAGTTCACCGGAGGTGGGCGCCAATGTTGGAGACTTGTTCTCAAATGCTTCGAGTTAAGAACAAGGCAACATAGAAGATGTTAAACATTAAGGTCCTTCGTCCTTCGAAACATTACGCCCCCTCGGGAAATAATGCTTTAGGACGAAGGTCACAAGAGACATACCTTCGTAAATATAATAAATAATGCCGAAGGATTCATATAAAGCGTGAAATATAAATATCAACATAGGATCATTTCTATTTTATTAACATGGAGAAATAGAAATGATTTTAAATTACAAATGTACCTTCGGTCCTGAGAGAAGGTAGAAGTACAAACGTGACGCAAAAGCCAATGCCAAGTCCGCGTGAACAGTACGGGAGTACTGTTCATCTATTTATAGACGCGGGACGCAGCCCACGTAAAATTACATCCATGTCCATTACATTTGTTAACGGTTTATGGAAATCTGTCGAGGCCCCCGAAGTCTTTTCATCTTTAAGTCGGTTCCCCCTTATGCCATCGCGCCGAAGCTTCCCTGCGCACAGCTTCGGCTGCCCTCGACCTTCGTCTGGTTCAGGCTTCGTCCTGGTCGTGCTCCATATCCATAATTCTGAATCCGAAAATACCTGTTCATATAATCCACTTGGAAAACATTGTCAAATCATGTTTTTGAGGACCTTCGGAGGACGAAGGCCCCCAACAGTCTCGTTTGGCTAAAGTTGACTAGCTGTACGTGGGGTTAAGCTCAAAGCAGTTGTTTTTAGTTCGTTAGGTATTTATCATTAGTAGAAGCCAAGTTTTATCATAGAGCCCAAGTTGATATCCCCCAAAAAAGCACCTCCTCAGAGAGGAAAGTACCAGAAACCATAAGTATAGCCATCATCATTATACCACCAACATTAATGTAACTAAAGTATCTCTAATCAAAGAGAATCCCAGGCTACTCTTAACCGTGAGCATGGCTGATATACATGTTTCTAATTCTCTGCATAGGTCGCACACTTTACCCATGAATCGTGATCCCTTTTTGCCTCAGGTCGATCAAACCCTCAAACACTTCCAAGGTGAGTCGCAAGGTTTCACTATGTAGTTGTAACGCCCAAAATCCTAAACTTGTGATTTAAGGAAATCCTTTATAAAAAATAATAATCAAAATAAGTACCCTTGATAAATAATTGAACTTTAGAATTCACCCTTTCTAAAGTAAATGATCATAATAAAATAATGTTAGCTAAATCATACCTTAATAAAGATTAGACGTTGGAAAATGTTTTCTATCAAAACAAAGAAATATGAAATTTGGAATATACCTTTAATTTGACTACACACCCAAAATAATATTCTATTGAAATAAATGTGGTTTGTGTATTTCATGTTGAAAACATTACCTAAATAAAGTAATAATAATAAATAAAGTAACTAAATAAATAGATTAATAAAATTAGTGCACATCATGCTGGAGTTCTATTTGTGCATCTAAAAAAATTAAAGGTTTGAAATTCAAACTTGTGTTTGATTTGAAATTGAAATAACAAAAATAGAAAAAAGAAGGAAATGAGAAATAACAAAAGAAAAACCTGGCAGAACCAACCTGGGCTGAGTTCCCCTCTCAGCCCAACTCCAGTCTGCGCTAATCAACTCGTGCGGCCCACCTTCACCGCTCTCGCACAGCCCGCTCCACTTACTGTCAACCCGGGTCCACCTCACAGACACACGTGCACATGAACGGTAATGTTTGACTGCCCGGTGGGAGCACTTCGTCAGTCTCCACCTACCGTCGAAGCTGCCGCCATGAACCAAACTTGGTTGGCACAATCCTAGGGGAAAGATCAGGGTTGGTCCTAGGAGTCCTAGGGGGATAAATAGCGGCAATCCCCTCCCCTTAACCATAATTTGCATAGGCTACTCAAAGCACAAGAGAAATCCGGGGGCCAAATACTCGCCGATCAGAATGCTTGCCCATCTCCGATTTCACCGTCGCCAAGGGTTCGACTGTGGTCCGGGTGATTCGCTGGGGAGCACCGATCTGGGTCCTGATGGTTGCAGGTCATGAGAGCCATTGTGTGAAGCTGAATTGCTCAATGGAGCACCCGCATCACTGCAATTCTGCGCATCATCGTGGACCACCGTGTTGGCTTCACAATCACCGGTAAGATCTACTCCCACACGTTCGTTGTGTGGTCTTCATCGTGTTGGGGCGTTCAGTTCGAGGTTGGGGGCCCTGGTTGTGGTAGAACCTCCCAAGGTATTAGGCCCACCTACAGATGTCCTTGTCCTAAGGACCTCGAACAACCATATAGATGCACGTAATCACTCGACAAGTTCGGTCATTTGTATCATCATCATATCGCCCAAGAGCGCTTCACCCATCATGCAGGCATTACACACATAGCCGGAGTAATGAAATAGCAGAAGCGGATTACAATAACATAATTTACATTAATAAAATATAGAGAGAGTATTATTACAGTACCGGGTGTTATGAGTGCATAAGATATTATTACAAAACAGGGAGGTAAAACATCCTCCCACATAAAGCTTGGTGTTTTAAACTGGAAGGCAACACATCCTCCCCAAACAGTTTATTGGTTTGGCTCCTCCTTTGGCACCACCTTCGAGCAGAAACAGCAAAACTCCACTATTTCATCACCTACAACAACATGGGTTCAAAAACCCTGAGTACGGAGTGTACTTTCGCAAGTCTTACCCGACAAAGGAAAAGACTCTCAAGGATATGCTGGCTTGTGGGATTCAAGGTAAAGCTCATCAAGAATCAAAGACTCTGTTTGCAGAAATGCTTACTAACAGTGGATCCTTAAAAATCTAGTGTTATTATTAGGTTAAGTCATTACCTACATCTAGAGTTCTTTCTATTCTAGTTCAAGCACTTGGCCTACACTAGCCGTCTTTTATCCCTCTTTGAGTTCACTGGAATGCTACGTGTAAGTCAGTGACCAAGACTTCATGTTCGAGAAGTAACGGCGATCTGAATCGATTTATACCAAGCTAGGGATCTCCAATCACACGACATATGTAGTACTTAACCCTTACATATGTCAACTCGCCATCGGGTTTCTCAAGACCAGACCGGGTTCACGCCAACCGAGAGCACAGATACACCACCGTCCAGCCTCTTGCCATGGAGGGTACACGCTACTCTCGCCATCTCTCCACTCCCATTGCGTGGTGGCCTTTCTGGTATTGGTCCGACCGAGGAAAAGCTTACCCATGACGAGGCATGTGGCCAGTTAAAAGGTCCTTGATCATCAAGCCTACATCGACACGGTCTTTAATCGACTCAGACGGAGACACTACACCGAGACTTCCTTCTCGTGCAAGTCATCCGCTTGGTCTCGTCTTTATCATTTACAATCCCAAAGTTTGGTACCTGTCAGAGGTACATCTACCCATCATGGCCATGATGGATTCACCATCAAATCTTTTCTTGGAAAACATCCAATCCCATATGAAACATCATCTTTTGTTTAAAAACAAAACATTTTGTTTTCTACAGCAAGGATAAGCATCAGAAAACCTTTAAGTAAAATCTGGTATCAAGTAATGGTAATCAGTTTCAAGGAAGAAAATGCAGTAATTGTTTATCACTCAACTCTTATCACCTAATGCATCATTTCAAGTAATAAAGAGTTTGAAATAACAAGGAAGGGGTAAATGCACCGGGGCTTGCCTTGTGTTGTAGGAGGCTCAGGGTCTGTCCCACAGATATCAAAGTACAAGTTGTTCTCGACAGGTGGAATTTCAGCTTGCGGTGCAACTTCTTCTTCGACTATCACTTCTTCGTTTTCTATACATAACAATACATATACATGAATGCTCATGTGATGCTATGAATATGCAGTTATAATAGAAACACAATAAGTTGTATCTTGAATACAACTTTCCTTCACGGTGCCCACTAGTCACTAATGTTTCCTAAGTTAATATTCAATCAGGGTTAGGCAAATTTTACCCTTAGGGAGCTAGTGTATTAGGTTCGGGTCAAAACAATGTCCAAAGCATATCAAACTTTACCCAAGGGTTTTAATTGTCAAACTAAGCTTACCCAAAAAGTTTTATTATTTTTAGAGCTACCAATTAATTCTAAAATTCTAAAAGGCTAGGTTTAGGCATCTTTAAATGCTAAATAATTCCTGGTTTGGACTAAAAAACTTGAAACTATTTTTATTAAATACTAGATGAATTTAGGTGTCTAGTAAAATTGGTCCCATAATTTTACCATTTTTTATAGAATTTTCTATAAATTTCTATGTCTGGCAGAAAAAAGAAAAAGGAAAAGAATGAATAACGCTGGGCTGAATCTAGCCCAAACCGGCCCATCAACAGGGGAAACCTATGCCAGCGCGCGCCCGTGTTAATGGTTTTACGCAGAGGCCCTTAGCCTTTCGAATAACCGGTAAAGAAGTCATGGCACTATTCCATTGTCTCTCTAACATTGACACAAAACTCCTCACAATTCTTTCTCTTCACAACTCCACGTCCCTGACGGTGAACGGCGGCGTGCGCGCTCCGGCGAGCTTGCACCGGCCGTAACACCCAACCATTCATGCCCTAAGTCGGTCTACACCTAATTCTAATCTCGATGATCCACTGGGAGCCACTAATTTAACCTAAACACCATCCTAGAGTTTGGTCCACGTACACCGCGGAGCTTGCGACCTTCCCGACGTGTTCCTGATGTTCTAGCGCGAGATAGCCAAATTGGCCGAGCCGACAAGCATCACAAGCACACGAAAGTGCTGAAACACAAACCAGGAGGGCGAGAGCGGACTTGGAGGTGGCTAACCACGATGGGGTGACTCACGGTGGCACGGAGAGTGGATTTTAGGAAAATCCCAAATTAGGGCGCTATGGTGGACGATCGGAGGCGAGGCCTGGTGCTCTGGCTTCATAACAACCTAATGAAGCTAGCAGCACACTCAATTTATAGTGTCCGAGAGCGCTGGCTCCGAATTTTGAAGGGGAAGGCTGGCGGCCAAAGAGAGGGGGTGAGTCACCGGCGCGAAGTATCGTGGCTTTCACCGGGGCAACGTCTCAGGTGATGGATAGACTACCTAAGGCAGTTTACTGCGATGTGGTAACACTTCTCAGTACGTGGCGTCCGGGCGGCAAGCGGCAGACTCCAACGAGGTCATCTGGACCGGACGCAGAGCAAGTGGGTACGGCGACTGGGCGGCTTGATCCATTCCCCCTTCGGATCTTTTACCCCTCCGTGACTATCCCCTTGCCAGAGAGCGCGAATCGTAGCACCGGCGTGGATCACGGCGCGAGGGTCACCGGCGACGAGGTGCGATGTATCTGTAGATTTTCTTCATCACTGTACCATCGCGACCGTTCATCCGAACGCCTGACAAAGCATCTTCAGGGGTGTTTTTCACAAATTTTTATGTGACAACGCCCTAATCCGTCTGTAACAAAGTTAATCTCCTATATACCAGCTCCAATTCGACCATAGAAACCTTGGTCATTTTCTCACTCGATCAAGCTTGAATCGACTCCAAAGTTCATCAGAACTCACTGTCAGCTAAGTTTCAGTCTTCAGTGGTGACTGACAGCGCAACTTCAGGCTCATTTTTCTCCAATTTTTGTACAACACCAATGCTTAGTCACTTAATCAAAGTTGTACTCCTATCATGGCTATACAAGTTTGATGTATTGACCTATGGCAAAATCCTCATGCATTAAGAAATACAAGGCTCCAAAGTTAGCTTAATCTCACTAAAATTTCAGAGTTTAACACATGGGTGTTCTTGGGACTTTTGCAATTAAGTCCAAATTGCTCCACACTACTTGAAAATTCTCCAATGTAAAAGTTGCTTGATTTTTGATATTCTACCACTTTGATATTTACATTTTGGTCCAAAAGTGTATAGAATTTGAAATCATCCCCTAGGGTACAAATTAGGGTTTTCTAGGGTTCCTTTTAGGGTTTAGAGCACTCTAGGGCTTTTGTGTCACTCAAATCCATCAAACTTGATATCTTATGAATATTTCCAATGACTTTTGAGGTATTACTCATTCTGGCTTCCCATTACCCACATGCCCTAATCCCAGGGTTAAGTACCCTACCCTATGGTTAAGAATACTTCAAGCCACTACATCACACTTGTTTTGAAGTTTTACCTAGTGGATGCATTCTAGGTGTAACAAACAAAATGAATTGTCAATGCATGTCACACCTGGGCTTTAAAGGACAAATCCGGGTGCATCTCATACATGCGCCAAAGAAGACAACATATATAATAACAGAGTGTATAGAGATAAATGTCACAATAATCAGAGTATTTATTACATAGCGGAAGTCTTACAAAATAAATGATAAATATAAAAGGATCTAAAATCTATCCTTGGTGCCAAAAAGTCAACTGGGAGACGCCATCTAGATCGAATCGAACTCCTCAATGTGTGGCTCCTCCTGAACCACCTGTGCTTCTCCTGTGGGGGGTGTGAGACAGCAAGGGTGAGCTCACACATATTCATCTCTCAACAATTTGTGGGGAATAATGTGGCATGAACTCACCAAAGGTGGGAGCTCATGAAATGTAAGGCTTACCAAAGAGAATGGTCAAAGCTGAGCATTGCTTTTAAAGTTGGTCAAAAACTTTTTTTAGCAATTACTAAGTATAAGTAGATACCAAACCATAACAATAATAGAACAAAATTAATAATAAATCCCATGCATTGCATATGACAAATTGAGTTTAGGTTCCATAATTTAATCATGCGAGAGTACTGAGCTGCTCTTGACCGTGAGCCCGGCTAGTATACAAGTTTTACACTCTGCAGAGGTTGTACCCTATACCCACAAGTCATGTATCCCATGTCACCAGGGTTAGCTAGACCCTTAGACACTACCGAGGTGAATGGCTAGGGATCTACTACGAGGCCTTTACAAAGTTCCACTAGCTTCCGAAAACCCGCTACAGTTTATGGGAAGAGCACTTGCAAGAATCCCTCGTCTGACCGCCATCGCAGCAAAAATCAAACCGAGAACCTCCTTGCATGCAACTCCCCTACTGCCCTTGCCCCTTTCGGGTAAGGTAGTCTTCCACTAGCTTTCCTAATTAATCAGCCAAGGGTGTCCCATTCCACCCTTGTGGTGGCACGTGTTTCTCAAGTTAAGCTCCATGTTCCAATTAAAATTAATGATCTTGACATGAACATAAATAACATAATAGAATAATTGGAACATGGATATAATGAAATATTAAACCAAAACCATATAATGAAATAGCATAACTACCCAAGTGAATCAGGGGTAAACAAGGTAAATAGGATAAACAGACTAGGGTGACCTATTGGGTCCCATCAAAATTAAACCTATGCATTGAATAGTGATAATAAAGAATATTATTGGGTAACAAAAGTGGTCAAGGGCACAACTTGCCTAGGACTTGAGATTCCAGGTACCAGGATGATCTTCAGGTGACTCGTAACCTCGCTGCTAGTCGTAGCAATACAAACAAACATGGTATAGACAAAATTAACATCACACCAAACATAAGTACAAACTGAATAATAATAATCTACGCGTCGCTACGAGATCGTGGGAACGAGAACCACTAAAATCGGAGTTACGGTTAAGGAGTTATGATTTTATAGAGGATTTATGTGATTAAAATATTAATCTATATTATAAATTGGTTAATAAAAATCATATGAGTGATTATTCTATAAATAATTATCTCCATTTTAATCTAAGTTATAAATTGACCATAGATTATATTCTAGTAGATTATAATGATAAGTGGTTTAACGAGACTAACCAACATAAGTTAAATAAAGATCTAAATATAAAAGTACAAGACATGGTATAATAAATGTTGTTATTGCATAGTAAATATTAATACGAGACTAACGCAACTTGAACGGATCAAATTAGAGTTAAAACGGAGGAGTTATGAATTTCCTAAGGTTTTATGTAGTTGATATAAGATTAATTAGGAAATAAATTCTAAAGTGGCTTTCATGTCAAAACAGAGACAATAAATGATGAACAATAATATTACAAAATTATAGGAACTGGAATGGACTAAAAAGGATTTAATATGCATTTTCTATTATTTATACAAGTTTCTACCATTATTTTTGTATTAAAAATGATTTTAAAATGAATTTCTCTAATTTTATTCGCTGACTGGACTGCGCGTCAAAATCAGAGAAGCTCAGGGGCCAGTGGGTAAGTTTTCTCAGACCCAGTGAACAGCACTGGAAAACGGCGGGTTGAATTTAGGGTTATACGGGGTCTCTTTAGAAAAAGTGCACGGCCGAAGGTTCTCAGCCGCACGATCAAGCGCGGATGGCTCGGATTAGGCCTGGCGCTAACTGAACCGGTATGTATCACGGGCGCTCCGATCCATATCCAACGGCCAAAATCAACCACACCCTGATCATGTCCGATCTAATTTCTGCGGCATGGATTCAATACGACGAAGACGTATCCAGCTTCTAATCCCCACCGTCAACACCCATCTAACGGCCAGAGGGCCATCTTCTTCCTCCCCTAGCTGTCAACACGGCGGCGCTCTCAGCCCACGGCGGAGCAGTCCTGGCCGGGCATGGTGAATGCAATTGAGTGCCCTAAATCTACCTCCGAAAGGTGCTATGCGCAGTGGTGAGTGAGACAAAGAGGATGGGGTGGTTTTACCTCAAATCGGGGCGGTGAATGCAGTGCCCATGTGACGATGTGGCTCCACGGCAAAGCACTACCAACGGCAATGAATCGCAGGTTCTTCGGTCACCGAATCCTGACGAGGACACCGCGGACACCCACCAAAGCTCCCAGCGGACCCCCGGACGCCAGCCGTGGCGAGGACAACGCCAGCAACCACCCGGTTCGTGGCACCCTTCTCTCTCCCACCTATCCTTCTCAGCGGACCCGAGCTTGGGTAAGGCACCAGGTCTTCTGTGCGCTGGCGATTCCGAAAGAATAGCGAGGCCAGAGGACGGCGACGCCAGGTCATCATATGCCCCCACTTCCCCTGAGAATAGGTCTTATCGCAACTGAATCCCGGCGAATACGAAGCTCAGGCACGGTCCGCACGGCTGTTACAGGGCACGGCAGCCAGTGGAGAAGACGAGACTGACTGCCCTGGGGGCCCACTAGTCGGTCACAGGTTTAGCGCCCACGATGGTGAGAGCGCATTGACTAGTGGGGCCAGTTTGACAGGGAACGTGGGGCGGCGCATGCGGAAGGGGGAGACGGGCTGAGCGGATGGGCTTAGATGATAGCTTTCGTCCTAGTGAAGTCTTTCTTCTTTTTTTCTTTTTATGTTTTCGAATTTCAATTTGGCTCCAAATTTCAAGTGTGACTTTTGGGTTTTCATCTCAAATATAATGCACAATCAAAACCCATCATGATATGCATTAATTTATTGATTTAGTTACTTTATTTATTATTATTATTTTATTCAAGTAATAAAACATACACTCCACATTTATTTCCATAAAATATTATCTTGGGTGTGTAGTCCATTTAAAAGTATATCCCAAAGGTCACATTCCTTTCTTTTCTTTATTATTTTCAGATTCCCAATTTGAATTCCTATTTAAATTCAACTTCGTGGTAGAATTATTTTAATATTAATTGTCTAACTCAAAACATGGCATGGGGTTAACTTATCCACTTTAATATTTATTTTGTGATTATTAATGCTTCTCTTTTCTCAAATTCCAAAATTATATCCTTGGGTTAAATCCCAATCCCCATTCTCTTTTGATTTACAAATTTAAATTCCAAATCCAAAATAGAGTTTAGGAATTCAAATTTTAATTCATACTCAAAATCAATTATGATAATAGATGTATATTTATTTTAATTAATTTATTTGCTTCGTAGATGTTTGAAATATGAACCCACTCATATTGTTTCCTTTATTTTTAGAAAAAATAGTATTTTGAATGTGTGATTAGAAGTAAAAGTTACCTCAAAATTAACTATTCATGTAAATAAATGCTTATGGTGCATCATTTAATGAAATGAATAATCAACTAGTGGTTGAATTGAAAACCTTTCTATTACTTTTTTAAAAAAGGTTCTTGGTTTCAAAATTCAGTCCTCAAATTTCACCACTCAAGAATAATTTGAGATTTCTAAATTTACTATTTTATTTCTTCGTGTTTTTATTTTAAATTTTTTTATATATATACCAATTTTGGGCCTTACAATGCATATGATGTCATGCTCAAGTTTTAGTGCCAGTAACACCAGGGGTGTTACATCCTTTCTCCAATAAAAGAATCTTGTCCCGAGATTTAAGGTCCTAGTAAGTAATGGAAAAGGAAACACGTCACATCTTTATTTCCTTATTTATCTTACAGAGCAGGGGTGGTATGGGGTTTATTCCAACTTTACAATTAGATAACATGAAGCTAAAAACCTAGGAAAATTTTCTCCAAAAAATCTTGAGTTTCCCAGGTAGCTTCGTCTTCATTGTGCTGGTTCCATTGTACCTTATAGAATTTAAGAGTCCTTTTTCAGGTGATTCTATCCTTTTGGTCCAGAACTCGAATAGGATGTTTCAAATAAGTCAAGTCTGGTTCTAAAGTGACATCCACCACATCTATGGTTCGATCAGGAATCCGAAGGCATTTCTTTAATTGGGGTACATGGAACACATTATGTACCGTAGATAATGATTCAGGCAGTTGAAGTATGTATGCTATAGGTCTGCATTGTTCAAGTTTGGGAAACAGGCCAATATATTGGGGTGCCAACTTTCCTTTTACCCTGAACCGATTAACACCCTTCATCGGTGATACTTTCAGGTATACAAGATCCTTGACTTGAAAGACCAAAGGTCAGCATCGTTTATCCGCATAATATTTCTACCGAGCTTGAGCCTCTTTCAAGTGGTGTCTTATTCGTTGAACCTTTTCCTCTGTTTCTTTGACCAGGTCAGGCCTAAAAAACCACCGTTCTCTGGGTTCTGACCAATTTATAGGTGTTCAGCATCGTCATCCATACAGTGCTTCAAACGGTGCCATCTTAATGCTTTCTTGATAGCTATTATTATAAGAAAATTCTGCCAATGGTAGACAATCATCCCATTTCTATGGGAACTCTAGGACACATGCCCGTAGCATATCTTCAAGTATCTGATTTACTCTCTCAGTTTGTCCACTTGTTTGAGGATAAGCCGAACTGTGGAGTAATTTAGTACCCAAGGATTTGTGCAGTTCTTTCCAAAACTTGGATACAAATTGCGGTCCCCGATCCGACACTATTGTTTTTGAAACTCCATGTAAACTGAGAATACAAGCCACATATATCTGAGCATAAGTAATGACCGAATAATATGTATTGACTGGTAGAAAATGAGCTATCTTTGTATGCCGGTCAACTATGACCCAGATAGAATCAAATCCTTTAGTTGTCCTGGGTAATCCCACAATGAAATCCATACTAATATTTTCCCATTTCCAAGTTGGGATGGGCAGAGTTTGTAATGGCCCAACAGCTTCATATGTATGGCCTTGACTCGTCTGCAAGTGTCACACTTTGCCACATAGCGTGCGATTTCAATCTTCATTTTAGTCCACCAATAATGTTGCTTTAAGTCTTGATACATCTTAGTGCTTCCCGGATGAATGGAATATCAACTAAGATGAGCTTCGTCCAAGATTTATTGGTGGACTTCCACATCTTTTGGCACTACTATGCGTCCCTTAAACCATATTACTCCTTGATTATCATTCCTCAAGCAATATGCCTTGCCGGCTTCCATTTTCTCATAAATGTACTTCATACCCTTATTTGTTCTTTGAGCATCAATAATTCTTTGCAGAAGAATTGACTCAAGCTTCACATTTGTCAAGGTTCCTTGTTGAATTATCTCCAGATTCAACTTCTCCATTTCTTGACATATAGTGGTGTCAGGTGCTCTTATTGTAAGACAATGACAAAAAGTCTTGCGACTTAAAGCATCTGCCACCACATTAGCTTTTCCTGTGTGATAATGGATTTCCAAGTCATAATCTTTGATTAGCTCAAGCCACCTTCTTTGTCTCATATTTAGTTCTGACTGGGTAAAGATATATTTCAAACTTTTGTGATCCGTTTACAAATGGCAGGTATTTCCCAGTAGATAATGGCGCTAGATTTTAAGGGCATGAACCACTTCAGCTAATTCCAGATCATGAGTTGGATAACGTTCTTCATGCCGGTGCAGTTGCCTTGACGCATAGGCTATTCCTCGCCCCTCTTGCATCAGGACACATCCGAGTCCACTGCCTGATGTGTCACAATACACATCAAAAGGCTTTTCAATATCCGGTTGGGCCAACACCAGGGCAGTGGTCAACAACACTTTCAGCTGCTCAAAGGCTTCATTGAATTTCGAGGACCAATCAAACTTTGTATCATTCTTCAATACACCCGTAATGGGTTTAACAATCTTGGAGAAATCCAAAATGAATCTGCGGTAATAACCAGCCAGTCCAAGGAAACTCCAAACTTAATGTATTGTAGTGGGCGAGTTCCATTCTAGAATATCCTTGACTTTGCTAGGATCAACCGCAATCCCTTTAGCAGACAATACATGTCCAAGAAACTAGATTTCCTCCAACTAGAACGCGCATTTGCTGAACTTGGCATACAGCTAATGTTCCCTTAAGCGCGTTAGCACGATCCGTAAGTGTTTTGCATGCTCCTCTTCATTTTTGGAATAGATCAGAATGTCGTCAATGAAGACCACCACAAACTTGTCTAACTCGAACATGAATACTGAATTCATTAAGTATGTGAAGTGGGCTAGAGCATTTGTTAATCCGAAAGACATGACTAGATACTCAAATAATCCATACCTCATAGTGAATGCGGTTTTGGGTATATCCTTGGGTCGAATACGGATCTGATGATAGCCCGATCTGAGATCAATCTTGGAAAATACCCGGGCTCCCGTAAGTTGATCAAATAGAATATCGATCCGAGGAAGAGGATACTTGTTCTTGATGGTAACCTCATTGAGGGGTCTATAGTCCATGCACATTCGTAGTGTCTAATCCTTCTTCTTGACGAAAATTGCTGGACATCCCCACGGTGATGAACTTGGTTTAATGAACCCTTTCTCCAACAAGTCTTGTAGTTGAGTCTTGAGTTCTGCCAGTTCATTAGGTGGCATGCGGTATGACCTTTTGGAAATAGGAGCCGTACCGGGCTTCAATTCAATCACAAATTCCACATCCCTTTCAGGAGGCAATCTGGGCAAGTCTTCGGGAAAGACATCTGGAAATTCACATACCATTGGAATATACTGAATTTCTTGTACTATGGTCTCAAAAACTTGTCCAGATGCTTTGACTGGGACAGCTACAGGGATGGACAATTGGACTTCTTCATGACCATAACTTAACTTAATGGTCCTTTGGTCAGTATTAATGATAGCTTTATTCTGGGCTAACTAATTCATTTCTAGAATCACATCTATATCTTGCCCCTTTATAACAATCATGTTTGTAAGGAATTCCCGTCCGGCCAAAGTTATGGGTACGTGGAAGTCTACTTCCTTAGTAAATATTCGACCCCCAGGTGAGTGGATAACAAATCCCTCCCTTGATTCAGTGCAATGTATGCAATATTTCTCCACAAAAGTCTTGTTTATAAAGGTATGTGATGCACTAGAATCGAAAAGGATAATCGTTGGGTGGTTGGCAACAAGGAACGTACCCATCATCACAGGTTCGCCTTCCGGTGTAGTAGCCACCTGGGTATAATAGACCCGTCCAGTTTTCTTCAAATTTTTGCCTGTTGAAGAGTTGGTCGTGTTCCCCTTTCCTTGATTTGAGTTCCCAGAAGTCTGCTGAAAGTTGGATTTGTTTTGCTTTGGATATGGTAGTCCTTGATGAAATGTCTGGACTTCCCACAATTGAAGCAACCACTAGAGGAACTGGGAAGGGCAGGGAAATGAGTACTAGGGGAACTCGGCTGATTGGTCAGAGCGGGGGTAGGAGTGGGACGAATAAATATGGGTTGTTTGAATAGATATGTAGGTGGGCAAAGTGAACAACGGTTTAGATTGAAAGGTCGGATTACCAACCTTGTTCTCTTTTCAGGTCCTTGAGTTGATCTTTCACCCGCATATCCCTTTGACTTTCCGTGTCCCGCATTTTTGGCATCAAATGTCAATGCTGTACTGATAGCCCTGTTGTATGTGAGGTCCAGACACGTTGCCATCTTACGCTAGAGTCTATCATTTAGTCCACTCATAAAACAATTCTTCTTTTTCAAGTCTGTATCCACTTGGTCAATGGTGTATTAGGAGAGGTGCTTGAATTTATTGAGATACTGCATCACAGAATCTCCCCCTTGCTTCAGTCGGATGAACTCTTCCAGTTTCATTTGGAGCACCCCTTCTGGAACATAATGTTCCCTAAATGCCAATTTAAATTCTTCCCAAGTGACTTTTATGTCCCATAGATTGGATGGCGGAAAAGTTTGCCCACCAAGTGCTGGCGGGGCCTCTTAACTGCTGAGCGACAAATAGGGACTTTAGTACCTCGATGCATCAGATTAACCTGAATTTCTGTTCCATTACTCGCACCCATTCGTTGGCTTCCAAGGCTTCCTCTGCCTTGACGAAGAGCGATGGTCGAGTTTCGGAGAACTCCAGATAGGTAGTATCTCGTGGTCTTTGAGGGGGAACTCTTCCTCTGTGTTGTTGAAATTGGTTGCCCGCCATTTCGCGCAGAAAGCGCGTGTTGTCGGCGGTGGCATTGACCAAGGCAGCGATAGCCTCAGCCAAGGTAGGAGGTACAAGTGGCGGATTGGGAGTGTCCCTCCCCGCCACGGGATGTACCTACCCCGTCATGTGCATGGGTCCGGGATGACATCTGAGGCAAAGAAACATTTGGAAAATATAACATGCCAAACATACACCATCTTTATTTTATTGTGGAACAGTAATAATTATACATACTCCATTATACAACTCGACTTCCTTACTTATTTTACATAAGTACATTACTTTAAACTATACTACTCTAATCTTCTTCATCCTTAGTTGTTCCACTGCCTACTTCAGGAGACCGTTCATCTGCAAGATTCATGGAAGGAGGGGATCCAAAAAGGTCAATCCCTCCATCAGATCCTCCATTTGTTGTTCCAGATGGTCCAGCTCCCATTGCTGCCACATCAGGTGGCACATTCGGGTGCAGCCGATCATACAATACATGAACTTCTTCATGCAAGGTGTTGCAGTACGCTTGCAGATTTTTGAGGGATGCACTAAGTTCTGCTACTCGAGCTAGAGCTTTGGCTTCACAGTCCCAAGCGAAAGAGCACGAGTTTACGGCCCAATCAATGGTCGTATCGCGTTCCGAAATTTCATACTGCGGGCGATTAACTTTGGCTAATAGTTCAGCAATGCGGCGACTATCGCGCGCACGCTCCCTACACCCGTGGTGTAGTTCATACGTGAGGCGATCCACTCTGGCCTCCAAATCCCTGATGGAGTCATTAGTTCCACTTCTGCTTCCTTCATTCCTAGAGGCCAGCTGATGTCGAGGCACACCCTGAGGTCCAGTCGATTTGTGCTGGGTAGTTTTAGTGCGCGCCATATCTCCTTAAGAGGGGAAGATTTATTAGTATAGTTTAAACATGATGCATGCATAACCTAATAATTATGTGATCAATCTTTCATCGATCCCTTACTTTCTTATATACTGCACTCTATTACCCGATTTTACAAGATAAGGGACTACCAGAAAGTGGTAAGGTAAGAATGAAAGAATACTTTAAAATAAGTGTTTAAAAATTCTTTTGAAGTACTAGTAATGTCTGAAGAGACGGGCTTCGCTCTGATACCAGCTGTGGCAGAACCTCCCAAGGTATTAGGCCCACCTACATATGTCCTTGTCCTAAGAACCTTGGACAACTATGTAGATGCACGTAATCACTCGACAAGTTTGGTCATTTGTATCATCATATCGCCCAAGAGCGCTTCACCCATCACACAGGCATTACACACATAGCCAGTGTAATGAAATAGCGGAAGCGGATTACAATAACATAATTTACAATAATAAAATATAGAGAGAGTATTATTACAGTACCGGGTGTTATAAGTGCATAAGATATTATTACAAAACGGGGAGGTAAAACATCCTCCCACATAAAGCTTGGTGTTTTAAACTGGAAGGCAACACATCCTCCCCAAATAGTTTACTGGTTTGGCTCTTTCTTTGGCACCACATTTTAGCAGAAACAGCAAAACTCCACTGTTTCATCACCTACAACAACATGGGTTCGAAAACCCTGAGTACGGAGTGTACTTTCGCAAGTCTTACCCAACAAAGGAAAAGACTCTCAAGGATATGCTAGCTTGTGGGTTTCAAGGTAAAGCTGATCAAGAATCAAAGACTCTGTTTGCAAAAATGCTTACTAACAGTGGATCCTTAAAATCCAGCTTTATTATCAGGTTAAGTCATTACCTACATCTAGAGTTCTTTCTATTCTAGTTCAAGCACTTGGCCTACTCTAGCCATCTTTTATCCCTCTTTGAGTTCATTGGAATGCTATGTGTAAGTCAGTGACCAAGTCTTCATGTCCGAGAAGTAACGGCGATTTGAATCGATTTATACCCAGCTAGGGATCTCCAACCACATGACATATGTAGCACTTAACCCTTGCATATGTCAACTTCCCACTGTGTTTCTCAAGACTAGACCGGGTTCACGCCAACCGAGAGCACAGATACACCACCGTCCAGCCTTTTGCCACGGAGGGTACACACTACTCTCGCCATCTCTCCACTTCCATTACGTGGTGGCCTTTCTGGTATTGGTCCGACCGAGGTAAAGCTTACCCATGACGAGGCATGTGGCCAGTTAAAAGGTCCTCGATCATCAAGCCTACGTCGACATGGTCCTTAATCGACTCAGACAGAGACACTACACCGAGACTTATTTCTCGTGCAAGTCATCTGCCCAGTCTCGTCTTTATCATTTACAATCCCAAAGTTTGGTACCTGTCAGAGGTACATCTTTTCCGATGTTAAACCCATCATGGCCATGATGGATTCACCATCAAATCTTTTCTTTGAAAACTTCCCATCCCATATGAAACATCATCTTTTGTTTAAAAACAAAACATTTTGTTTTCTACAGCAAGGCTAAGCATTAGAAAACCTTTAAGTAAAATCAGGTATCAAGCAATGGTAATCAGTTTCAAGGAAGGAAATGCAGCAATTGTTTATCACTCAACTCCTATCACCTAATGCATCATTTCAAGTGATAAAAAGTTTAAAATAACAAGGAAGGGGTAAATGCACCGGGGCTTGCCTTGTGTTGTAGGAGGCTCAGGGTCTGTCCCACAGATATCAAAGTACAAGTTGTTCTCGACAGGTGGAATTTCATCTTGAAGTGCAATTTCTTCTTCGTTTTCTATACATAACAATACATATACATGAATGCTCATGTGATGCTATGAATATGAAGTTATAATAGAAACACACTAAGTTGTATCTTGAATACAACTTTCCTTCACGGTGCCCACTAGTCACTAAAGTTTCCTAAGTTAGTATTCAATCAGGGTTAGGCAAATTTTACCCTTAGGGAGCTAGTGTATTAGGTTCAGGTCCAAACAATGTCCAAAGCATATCAAACTTTACCCAAGGGTTTTAATTGTCAAGCTAAGCTTACCCAAAAAGTTTTATTATTTTTGGAGCTACCAATTAATTCTAAAATTCTAAAAGGCTAGGTTTAGGCATCTTTAAATGCTAAATAATTCCTGGTTTAGACTAAAAATCTTGAAACTATTTTTATTAAATACTAGATGAATTTAGGAGTCTAGTAAAATTGGTCCCATATTTTTACCATTTTTCTTGAATTTTCTATAAATTTCTAAGTCTAGCAGAAAAAAATAAAAATGAAAAGAATGAATAGCGCTGGGATGAATCCAGCCCAAACCGGTCCATCAACAGGGGAAACTTGCGCCCGCGCGTGCCCGCGTTGATGGTTTTGCGTAGAGGCCCTTGGCCTTTCGAATAACCGGTAAAGAAGCCGTGGCACTATTCCATTATCTCTCTAACATTCGCACAAAACTCCTCACAATTCTTTCTCTTCACAACTCCATGTCCTTGACGGTGAACGGCGGCGTGCGCGCTCCAGTGAGCTTGCACCGGCCGTAACACCCAACCATTCATGCCTTAAGTCGGTCTACACCTAATTCTAATCTCGGTGATCCACTGGGAGCCACTAATTTAACCTAAACACCATCCTAGAGTTTGGTCCACGCACACCGTGGAGCTAGCGACCTTCCTGACGTGTTCCCGATGTTCTAGCACGAGATAGCCAAATTGGTCGAGCCGACGAGCATCACAAGCACACGAAAGTGCTGAAACACAAACCAAGAGGGAAAGAGCGGACCTGGAGGTGGCTGACCACGACGAGGTGACTCGCGGTGGCGCGGAGAGTGGATTTGGGGAAAATCCCAAATTAGGGCGCTATGGTGGATGATCAGAGGCGAAGGCTGGTGCTCTGGCTTCATAACAACTTAGCGGAGCTAGCGGCGCACTCAATTTATAGTGTCCGAGAGCGGTGGCTCCGAATTTTGAAGGGGAAGGCTGGCGGCCGGAGAGAGGGGGTGAGTCACCAGCACGAAGTATCGTGGCTTTCACCGGGGCAACGTCTCAGGTGATGGATAGACTACCTAAGGCGGTTTACTACGACGTGGTAACACTTCTCAGTACGTGGCGTCCGGGCGGCAAGCGGCAGACTCCGACGAGGTCATCTGGACCGGACGCAGAGCAAGTGGGTACGGCGACTGGGCGGCTTGATCCATTCCCCCTCCGGATCTTTTACCCCTCCGTGACTATCCCCTTGCCAGAGAGCGTGAATCGTAGCACCGGCGCGGATCACGGCGCGAGGGTCACCGGCGGCGAGGTGCGATGTATCTGTAGATTTTCTTCATCACTATACCATCGCGACCGTTCATCAGAACGCCTGACAGAGCATCTTCAGGGGTGTTTTTCACAAATTTTTATGTGACAACGCCCTAATCCGTCTGTAACAAAGTTAATCTCCTATATACCAGCTCCAATTCGACCATAGAAACCTAGGTCATTTTCTCACTCGATCAAGCTTGAATCGACTCCAAAGTTCATCAGAACTCACTGTCAGCTAAGTTTCAGTCTTCAGAGGTGACTGACAGCGCAACTTCAGGCTCATTTTTCTCCAATTTTTGTTCAGCACCAATGCTTAGTCACTTAATCAAAGTTGTACTCCTATCATGGCTCTACAAGTTTGATGTATTGACCTAGGGCAAAATAATCATGCATTAAGACATACAAGGCTCCAAAGTCAGCTTAATCTCACTGAAATTTCACAGTTTAACACATGGGTGTTCTTCGGACTTTTGCAATTAAGTCCAAATTGCTCCACACAACTTGAAAATTCTCCAATGTAAAAATTGCTTGATTTTTGATATTCTACCACTTTGATACTTACATTTTGGTCCAAAAGTGTATAGAATTTGAAATCACCCCCTAGGGTACAAATTAGGGTTTTCTAGGGTTCCTTTTAGGGTTTTGAGCACTCTAGGGTTTTTGTGCCACTCAAATTTATAAAACTTGATATCTTATGAATATTTCCAATGACTTTTGAGGTATTACTCATTCTGGCTTCCCATTACCCACATGCCCTAATCCCAGGGTTAAGTACCCTACCCTAGGGTTAAGAATACTTCAAGCCACTATATCACACTTGTTTTGAAGTTTTACCTAGTGGATGCATTCTAGGTGTAACAAACCAAATGAAATGTCAATGCATATGATGTCATGCTCATGTTTTGGTGCCAGTAACACTAGGGGTGTTACACTGGCGCGTGACAGGGGTTTGTTCCCTGCCATGGCACCACCGCGGTGAAGGGCTGGGAACCGGTGCCAGCTCAGACCGAGGTGGAAGATAGGTTGCCACTACTCATTAGAGGATGGACGGTTGGCATTAGATCAATCTTTACTAGTTCACCCGGTTGGATCTGACTCGTTGCTTCAGAATCCAACGGCCTAGATTGAAACACTGCTTACTGTTTTGGTGGAATTGATCATGGGCGTCGGATCGTGATCTAACGGTCTGAATCAGGCCCCCAAGTCGAACAGTCGCGGTTTTTGCTAGAGAGCCCTAGGAGTTTAATGGAATTAACCCACCAACCACTCTTGGGTTAAGATCATTACCTTCAGGTCCAGTATTGTTCAGATTAGCCCCTGCATTATTTGGAATTGTAACCCCCAGTCCATAGCTCTGGTTTTAAGTAAATAAAAATCTAGAAAAAGATTTATAATATAGAAATAAATCAAATAATCTTAGAAAGTCCATAACTTCCACATTTTAACTCTGTTTTTTGTCCGTTCAAATTGTGTTAGCTTCATAATAATATTGTCTACGCAGTAACGACATCATTCGTATCATATCTCCTACTTTTATAATTGGATTTTATTTAAACCTATGTTTAATAGATTAATCTCTCAAATCAATGTTAATCTAACTATCATTATAATCTAACTAAAATATAGCCAAGTAGTAACTTAGATTAAAGTTGATGAAAGTTGGTTATATCTATTAGCACATGATTTATATTAATAGAATATAGTTTTACTCATTAAACACCTAAAGTTTCAGAAAACTATATATTTTTAATCGTAACTCTGATTCTAGTGATTCTCGAACCTATGATCTCATAGCGACGCGTAGAATATTCTTACACTGTTTGTTCTCATGATTGGTGTGCTGCTATTTTTATGTACTTCTTGTCTATTTGTATGTATTCCTACGAGTAGCAGCGAGGTTATGAGTCACCCGAAGACCAATTTAATGAAAGTACCTAGAATCTCGAGTCTAAGGCAAGTTGTGCCCTTGATCACTCCTCTTTACCTAACAATATTCCTATTAATCACTGTGACATACTCAAGTAAATTTGATGGGACCTAATAGGTTTCCCCAGCATTATTTATCCCCCACCTTGCAAACAGATGAACTATGGGGTAGATTTGCTATTGCTCTACCTGGTTTTAGGAAATTAATGTTATATTATGATCATGTTCCAATTATGTTGTTGTTTTAATTATTGTTCATGATAAGATCATCATGTTAATTGGAACTTGGAGAACCACTTAAGCCAAATCATAGTAAATAAAGGAGCTAAAGTATTTGATGTTCTTATAAGTTTTCTTTCTCCATATGTGACACATGCATATATATATACAATTATACACATACAAGTCAATAAATCCCTTAATAACTAGAAAGAATATGTATACAATAATGAAAATACTTTTCATGCTGGTATTTTGATTTGTGCATTTAATCCGAGTGTGAAATTCACAACAAAAACTTGAATTCAAAATTGAAATCTAAAAATAAAAAGGAAAAAGAAATCAGAAAAGAAAAAGGAAAGAGAAAAGAATGCTAATTGGGCCTGTAGCCCCGTTTTTGGCCCATTCCACCGTGCAGCCCAATTCCTTGAGTCAAGCTCCGACATGCGGGGGCCACTCATCAGTCATAGCCGCTGTGCACCTCACCTAGCTGTCGCGACTGTCAGCTGGGGCCCATGCATCATTACCTTCCTCCCCTTGATCGACGATAATGTTCTGCTGCCCTATGGGACCACTGCGTCAGGGTCATCCCTTCGATCCACGCGCTTGGGCGTAACAACCTGCCACGTGAAGCTCGGCCCGACCGGCTACCTCAACCACCTTCTATCCGCCTAGCCGCCACCCTCTTCTACGCATAGATAGTCCGCACGATCCCTGGTGCGCAAACCCTAAGCTTGGGAATCAGGTCACAGCCACGGTGAGGAGAAGAGGGCGGAATTGTTCGGTGCTCAGGTCAATTTCTGGCCCGGGTACTGCTCCAGCTGATAACATGGTGTGGGGAAACTCATTAGGGTGTGGCGGAAGCATACGCGGCGCCTGCAAAGGGGAAAGTATCATCGCGATCGCGGAATTCCTCGCCAGACTTGGGATCTCCGCCGTGTGGTTGCCCTACCTCGACCATCGACAACCGAGCTATGATCCACGGTATGGAATACCACCATCGATTTGCTAAGTACTCCTATTTGCGTTGCGCTAGTTGAACGCTAGAATCAGGCCTCGGCTCTCCGAATAACTAGCTCCGGCGAGGAGTGTGGCCTCTGCTTTGAGCACCGTCGTGCGAGGCTTAGTGAAGGGGGAACGAATAGCCCTGACCGTCGGATTCGATCGAACGGTGGAGATCAAGTCCCGTCTCTAAATGATCTAGGGGAATCAGTGTTGTTGGATGATTAGCGAGCGATCCAAATTAGAAAGGCCATACCCCTTCGCGCTTTGAATCTAGACCGTTGGCATTCGATCGTGTGTATTGAAGGGAATCGTGTTTGGATCGTTTGGAACCATTGATACCGCATCCTAGGGTCGACATTGCATACCGGTTCACTTCACTCGGGATCTAATCTGGGCCGATCGGCCGTGATCGGACGGCTCAGCGGTGTCAATACCCTTTCGCCGTGGTTAAAATGCGAAAGCGTCCCTATTGAATTACAAAATTAACCCGTGATCCATAGTAGTGATAGAATAATTACGGTGAGGCCCTAAAATTTATGATTTCATCCCTGAACTCCTTGGTAATTATGCGCACAATATAGAAAGCTAGTAAATGGAACAAAACAATTATAGAAAATGATTTTTAGTATTCAAATAATTCCATAACTTGTTTAATTCATAGAAAATCCATTTTAATTCCATTTTGATCCATTCCAGTTGCATGAATTCTGTATTAATATTGTTTATCACCTAGTAACTTTGTTCATCATGAAACAAAGATTAAAATCACTCACCTAGTTTATTTTGTACTAAACACTTAATAACTTCAGAAATTCGTAACTCGTTAACCGTAACTCCGAATTTAGTGATTCTCGAACCTACAATCTCATTACGATGCATAGAATATTATTATGCAATATGTTCTCATGTTTGGTGTGATGTTAATTTCTCATGTATCATGTTTGTTTGTATTGTTGCGAGTAGACGGGCAAGTAACTGAGGACACAGAAGCTCAGTAGGTGGAGACTATTGAGCAGGAGCTCGTTGAAGGCAAGTTGTGCCCTTGATCACTTCTATTTACCCAATAATGCTCCTGTTAATCATTATGATCTACATAGGTTAATTTTGATGGGACTCAATAGGTCACCCCAGTTTGGCTATCTTTATACCTTGTTTACCATTGAACTTTTGGGTAGTACCTGCTATAGCTTTATGTGGTTTTGGGTGTTAAGATACATATTATTCATGATCATGATTTTATTATCAATTTGTTATTTACTGTTCATGACAAGATCATTATGTTAATTAGAACATGGAGCGACCACCCGGGAAAACAGTGCTACCATAAGGGTGGTATGGGACGCCCTTGGCTGACTAATTAGGAAAGCTAGTGAACGACTACCTTACCTGAAAGGGGCAAGGGCAGTAGGGGAGTGGTCGGTATAGGGAGGTTCTCGGGTTGATTTTGCTGCGATGGCTTTTCAGACAGGGATTCCCTAGAAACTGTAGCGGGTTTTCTGAAGCTGGTGGAACTTTGTAAAGGCCTCGTAGTGTTACCCTGCCTCGCTTCCTTGGTAGAGATGTATGGGATTCATGACCCCTTGGCAAATGGGTAATATGACTTGTGGGTAAAGGTGCACAACCTCTACAGAGTTTAAAACTGGTATATCAGCCGTGCTCACGGTCATGAGCGGCTCGGACCCTCACAAGAGTATCTTATGGAATCAAATTTAACTGGTCATTTGCATCGCATTGTGGTTTATTATTAATTTAGATCTATTATTACTCTAGTTTGGTATATACTTACATTTAGTAATTGCTAATAAAATTTGACCAACTTATTAAAAGCAATGCTCAACTTTAACCATTATTTGTTGATCGGCCTTACACTTATAGAACAAAATAACTATCCATTATTTTAGAAAAAATAAAACAAAAGCAAGGAAAAGAGAGAGTAACACCTGAATTTTGAGTATAGAGCAAAGAAATTTTATATACCAACATTCAGGGTGTTACAGCCTCCCACTCATAGCCTATGAGCCCCATGGACCATAGAGCACTCATGACCTACGAACCCCTCGAACTGTGACACAATTATGGCCCGCGCACCCCTCTGACCTGTGGTGCACTCATGATATATCGGGACTAGACCTAAGTGCATAGACCATTGGTAGGTCACAACACGATGAGCCGCGTCGAGTCCTAGGTTACAGAGGCAGGGGGTCGGCAGAGCCCAAATGATGGCACTCTGGCACCATGCTACTCGCGTCATCTGCCATAAAGAATATGAGGCAACCAAGTGACCTCGGGGCCCACGAGCACGTGTGGCTTCACCCCATGGTAGAACACTCGGTTTTACCATTGCCTAGTAGCTCCTTCTTAAGGAAGCCACCACTAGCTGATCCCCCCTCTTTGGTCTATAAAAGGAGGAGGCTAACCCACGAAAGGACCTCGGCACACACGGAGATATGCACACATAAGGATAGACCCCATACAAGAAGATGTCCAGAAGGACAGATGAACAGGAGGAGGACGCAAGGACGAGGACCTAGAGGCTAGAGCCATGTCTCCAAGCCAAGACTTAGCTAGGACTGCACTCTGTAACCCTTAGCTCCACCTCCACCATAATAAGAGACTTGGGAGCCACTCTTCCCTCTCTCGCCCGCTTGTAACCCCTACTATGAGCTTTGATCATCAATGGTGCCAATAACGCAAGCCGTTGAGGACTAGATGTAGGGATGTTCTGCTTGAACCGGTATAAATCTTACGCCCACCGCGCACACTGTTTGGAGCCTAGAACATGCACAATAAATTTACTTGTTAGAGCGAGGTTTGAAACACTGACAGTTGGCGCGCCAGGTTGGGGCCTTGCGCATTCTCGACGAAGTTCTTCAAGCTCCAGATGGTAGGCAACGATGTTAGCATGGTTTGGACCCCTAGAACGACCATCCGTTATGGGAGTCTTGACTTCTTCATGAGCACCGAGGGAATAATGAATAGGAGCCTGGAAGCCTTGTTTCCCCCAATGAGTGATCTGCTCAAGATCACTGAAGGTCTTAACCACCTCTGGCTTGGTCCCCTAAGAGGAGGTAACGGGCGGCAGCGTGTGCCGCAACCCGCTTTTGCCAAGGTCGCGGGAATGCCATACCATGTCTAGGACTTGTTCCACGAACTCCTCCTATCAAGGATAGAAGGACTCAGTTCCCCATCAAACAGGATCAGTCATGACTTGACACAGGAGTTCCTCATGGTCACCTCGGTGGGAGACCCATCCGCTCTCACGGAGAGCCCCAAGGGGGGCCTCACCGATGCGACGATGTATGCCACGGCATCCACCCAGCCCTGATTCGACCTACCATCCCATGAATCATTGATGGGGCAAAGCCCCACTCGGGGCGGGCGAGGTTCCATAGCCGGGAGGCGGGGGCTGCAATGATGCGAACAAGGTGGTTACGATGGAGCACTTCACAAAAGCACGTCATAGCAGCCAGCGTCCGCCACCACCTAATCTATGACACCGACCTGCCATGATTCTCCCGGGCAAGCCAGAACATCGCAGCTGCAGCGGTGCTCCAGCGAAGAACCCTCCAAGGAATCTAAGGCCTCCTCATCTGCGAACATAAGGTTGACTTGTCCCTTGTGATTCTAGTTGATGATGAGTTATTGTCAACGGGTAGCACTCTGTGGTAGTCAGTGGACTTACCAGAGTGTGAGATTATGCTTGTGTAACCATGTCGGTCAACTTGTGGTGTGTAGGTGTCGAGCATCGGACGGTGGTTGATGACTGAGAAGAAGGTCATGCAGGCTCGACAGATGGACCAGAGCAGCTAGGTGACCAGCTGTGGTGGCTGATACCTAGGAGATGCACTCGGACGAGGACATGGTGAAGTGGACCGTGTTGTCGGCATGGTTGAGGACTAGCGGGACACGCGTCTGGTCGTGGTGGAGCAAGCGATGCGGTACGAAGGGTTTGGTGGTTTGGGCCTCAAAATCACTCAGCGCTACGGATGGCGGGTTCTGCTAAGTTTGGGCCTCAAAACTCGACGATGCTGGTTCCGAAGGGAACCGGTGGCAGCATGTAACACCACTTTGTAATTTGCTAGAAATAATACCAATAGAGAAACAATTTCTCTTTATATGAGTTTGACCTTTATGCATCATAACATGTGAACACTACGTTCAAAAACAAATAAGTAATAAAAGGATATACTATTAAAGTTTATGCATCATGCTGAGTTTTTATTTGGTTGTGCATTTGTGCTTAATAAAATAAATATGCCATTAATAGCATATCAATGGATCCATAAAATTCAAAGTCTAACTTGGAAATAAAACCATGAAAATAGAGGAGAGAAAGGAATTTTATTCAATAAATAAAAGTATAATTTAATAACTTCATCGCAGTAGGTATGATCAAACTAAATAATTATTCAGTGTACAAAAGTGCCACAAAGTTTGAATTTAAATTGAAGTTTGAATTTGGAATTCAAAATAAGACAAAATAGGAAAAATAGAAACATAAAAAGAAAAAGAAAAGGGGAGAATACCTAACTGGGCCTCGGAACCCACATTTGGCCCACCAGATGAAGCAACCCGCGCGGCCCAAAACTCTTCCACGCGCGCTCCACTCCATCTGTCTCGTGCGACCCACCTGGCGGTCTCTCGCTCGCGCTCGCGCTCAGTGGTTCGCGGGACCGCGCGACCAGGCCACATCTCCGTGCCGCTGACACCATGGCCCCTCCTGCCAGGGCATCTCTTCACTCGCTGTGCGTCACTGGAAACCCGGGCCCGCGCGTCAGCACGTTCGTCTCCATCGCCAACGGATGCACCGGAGTTCGCGGGGGCGGGCACTCCTGGGATCTCGGTCAGGCCGTTGCTCGGCCATGGTATAAGACTGTCCCCTGGCATGCGTCACGGCTCCGTTTTGACCCACGCCAAAAGCTTAGCCACCGTGCCCGCCGTCGAGTTCTTAGAGAGAAGCGCCGCCGGGTGTATTGCCGTGCCGCGCCGCGGGTGAAAGCCCTCCACGGCGGCGTTCCGTTCCCTGCACGCGGTCGTGTGGGTGCGTCAGCGCCCGGGGAATCCATCCGTGCCCGCGGGACGAGCTGGGCGACCCTGAACCGGGGGGAATTCCACGCCGGAGTACAAGTCTGGGCGGGATTATCACCTCCCCGTGGCCGGCTCGCTAGCGCAGACAATCACCGGTAAGTGCACCTCGCCCAGACCCGCTTTCATACCTATTACGCGTGTACCGATTTAATTGTGGTGTCGTGCACGTAATTCGGAGAATAGCTCCGCCGGCGAGACCTCACCGCGGTGGCGTCTCGGCGCAGCTCCGTCGGGAGGTAGGTGATGACCTCCAGCCGTTGGATTCAAATCGTGCGCTGCGGATTGGTTCTGGCTGGGCGATTGGGGGGATTCGATCTGGTCCGTTAGATGATTGATCGGATGGCTCGGGATGGACTTCTAGTGTTTTAAATCTGGAGCGCCAGTTTTTGATCGTGCGGTGATCGATCTGTACCGATTCGGCCAGGGATAAGTCTAATCCTAGCGGTCGAATTCTAATCGGACGGCCCACGTTAGTCCATACCCCTTCGCGGGTCAGATTTATTAAAGAGCCCCTGCAGAAAATAGAAATCAACCCGCCATCCATACGCAACTGTTCACTGTGTCTTGGACATCTTACCCCGAGCCCCCTATGTTCCTGTTTAAATGAACCCCAGTCCAGTGTTGTTTTAAAGTGATTAAATGAATTAGAAATTAGATTTTTAATATAAAAATAAACCCTAGAACTTGTATAATTCATAGAATATTCATATGGGCTCCAAAATAATCCATTCCACTTTCTAAATTTTTGTAATTTTATTCTTTATCACTTAGAGCCTCTGTTTGGTCATGAAAACAGTAAGAAATTTAATTCCTCACTTAATCTATTTTAAACACATAAAACCTTTAAAAATCCATAACTTAAAATCTATAACTCCAAAAATTATGATTCCTGTTCCTAGGTTTTTATTTTAATGTGTAGGTTATTACTGTGTATTTTGTTTATATGTTTGGTGTAATGTTAATTTCTCTATATGCACTGTGTTTGTTGTATTGTGGCGAGTAGAAGAGCCCGTTGCTGAGGATCCTGGTGAGCAGCAGGTTGAAGTAGCTGAGCAGGAGCTCATTGAAGGCAAGTTGTGCCCTTGACCACTTTTTACCTAATAATGTTCTTTAATATCACTTATCCATGCATAGGTTAATTTTGATGGGACCCAATAGGTCACCCTAGATTGTTTATCTCATTACCTTGTTTACCCCTGAATCACTTGGGTAGTTTGCTATTGCTTTATATGGTTTTGGGATAATCATTTATTACCTCTATGTTCCAATTCTTTTTGTTATTCTATTTATGTTCATGTTGAGATCATTAATGTTAATTGGAACATAGAGCTTAACTTGAGTAATACGTGCCACCACAAGGGTTTAATGGGACGCCCTTGGCTGATTAACTAGGAAAGCTAGTGGAGGTCTACCTTACCCGAAAGGGGCAAGGGCAGTAGGGGAGTGGTCAGTGTAGGGAGGTCCTTGGTTGATTTTGCTGCGATGGCGGTCAGACAAGAACCCTGCATTGGAACTTCCTATAAACTGTAGCGGGTTTTCTGAAGCTAGTGGAACTTTGTAAAGGCCTCGTAGTGTTACCCTGCCTCGCCTCCTCGGTAGAGGTGTATGGGAAGTCGCGATCCCTTGGCAGATGGGTAACATGACTTGTGGGTAAAGGGTACAACCTTTGCAGAGTGTAAAATTGGTATACTAGCCGTGCTCGCGGTCATGAGCAGCTCAGGACTCTCTAATGTTTAAATTATGGAACTTAAATTCAATTTTGTCATTTGCATTGCATGGGTTTGTTATTAATTTTGTTCTATTACTTTATTTATGGTTTGGTATTTACTTACACTTAGTAACTGCTAATAAAATTTTGACCAACTACTTAAAAGCAATGCTCAGCTTTAACCCCTATCATTGATTAGCCTTACACATCACATGAACTCACACCTTTGTGAGTTTATGTCCACTGGTTCCCCACAACTTGTTGAGCTATGATCATGTGTGAGCTCACCCTTGCTGTCTCACACCCCCCCCCACAGGAGAAGAGTAGGTGGTTCAGGAGGAGCCACAAGGCGAGGAGTATGATCTGATCTAGGTGGCGTTTCTTAGTTGACATTGGCGCCGACGATCCTTAGTTCGTTTTATCTTTATTATTTTATTTTGTAATAAGTCTTCCGCTATGTAATAAATACTCTGATGTTTTATGACATTTATCTCTATACACTCCATTATTATATATGTTGTCTTCTTGGCGCATGTATGAGATGCACCTGGCTTTGTTCCTTAAAGCCGGGTGTGACACAGCACATGGCGTGATCGCGGAGGGTGCGTCAAAGCAAAGGTACTTCGTGTGAAGGACATGGTCGTAGGATCAAAAACCTCTATAGGACTAGTTTAGGAAGTGTAAATAACCCTATATAAATAGAGGGGTAGGTTATTTAGTTCAGTATCACTTGGCTGCCATTTGTTTCAGCTTAGGGTTGTCGCACTCATATTTCCCATCTCTTGATGGCTCTAGTTTTAGCCAAGGATCCAAAGCGATTTTGTACTTCAACTATGTTTGTGTTCTTCAAGTTTAATCCAAGGAAAGGTCGTTGGTATGGCCCACATGTTTTGGTCACTTCACAATCTTAGTTTTTGCACCCTTGCTAAAATTCTAAAGTTTTGTGTTCTTGGTCTCTCCCTTCCCCTTCTCTTGTAGTTTTTGTGGAGAACCTTGGAGTTCTTTTGATATGGGTGTTGTTGGGGATTGATTTGTGTGGAGATAGAGTCTTTGGATCACTCCATACGCCCTCATGGTGTGGTTCTTGATTGTGATCCGAGTTGAGTTCTTTTTAGTTCGTTTTGAGAAAACCCCAACAAAACCCCATCACTCACGGGATTTCTAATCTGCGATTTGATTTATTGCTTGTTCGATTCATACTTCACCAGAACTTTATTTACCCCGTGCAAATTGTCTGTCAAATTTGACATCATTCTAGGCATTTTTGCTTACCCAGCACTGCCACCCTTGTGCGCGGCACTGTTGCTCGGACTTTCTAGTGCTTTTGACTCCGATATTTTCTAGGAAGTTAGGTCTGCAGTACTTAGGGTTTTTGGTGCATACAAATGACATTGATTTGTTTTGCACTCTAATCTGCTAGTCTGAGTCCCTAGAGCGCTTTTGGGTTGAACTTTGGAATCAAAGTCACGTACTCACTCATCAAAAATTTTAGTGGCTCCCTTTCATCCCCCTGGTCGCCTGACCGATCCTACATCAGCCTTGCCACGTAGTAGGATCCCAAGAGTTCCATGTCGCCACATCAGGAGCCAGGGGCTTACTAGTATACCACATCTACACCAGCGAGAAACAATGCCTGGATGGGCAACCGCTTAGGCTCGAGGAAGACATGGCGTGGGCCTCACCCCTCTAGAACCTTGGACGGAAGGGCGCGGAGTGTGCTTGGCCAAGCGAATGGTGAGGGAATGTGGAAGGAGCTAGACAATGACCATCGATACAATTGGCATCGCGGGAGCCGCTTCAACCCTGATGAGGACCGAAGTCTAAGCCCCCACTACCGGGACCTCAAGTTTTAGCCGTCACATCCTTCGGGCAACAGTACCGCAACTGTTGGGGGCCTTCGGCTTCCGAAGGTCCTCAAAAACATGATTTAACGATGTTTCTAGAAGTATAATGCATGAATAGGTACCTTCGGACTTGAGTTGAAACCACAGCGTGAAGAAGCACAAGAAGGAGTACGAAGAATAGCGAGAAGCCGAAGCTGTGCGCAGGAGAGCTTCGGCGTGATAGCAGAAAAGGAAAACCGACTTAAAGATGAAAAGGCTATTTAGACCCCGATGGATTACTATAGAGTTATTAGCAAATGTAAAGGGCATGAGTGTAATTTTACATGGGCTACGTCTCGTGCCTATAAATAGATGAACAGTAACCCCGCACTGTTCACACTGACTAAGCATTGATCCTTGTGTCACACTGGTACCTTTACCTTCTTTCAAGTCGAAGGTACACTTGTAATTTGATATCATTTCTATTTTTCCATAGTAATAAAATAAGAATGAGATAATAATAATATATGACTGTTTATATTATCTTTTATGTTTTATGTGATTCTTTCTTCATCTCTATATGTTATGTTGATGAAGGTATGTCCTTCATTACCTTCATCCAAAAGTCATTATATCCTAAGGGAAATAATGCTTCGAAGGACGAAGGGCTTTAACGTTTAACGTTTTCTGTGTTGCCTTGTTCTTAACTCATAGCACTTGAGAACAAGTCCCCAACATTGGCGCCCACCTCCGGTGAACCCTTTTTTGACCACCTTCAGCAAGCATCGACCTTTGTCATGCCACCAAAGAAAGCTTCAGCAATAGGGGCTGTCGTTCTGCAGCCCCTAGACCCGAACCAGGAGACTCTTTCTCTTTGGGAGGCCCAAAGCCAGAAGAGGAAGGCCACTAGTCCAACACCACAAGAGGATGAGTTGGACCAAGAAATCAGGAATATGGAGATGCTTCATCAGCAGGTACAGAAGAAGGAGAAGATGGCTCGGTTAGCTGACCTGCAAAGGCAGATTGACGAAGCTACCGAAGAAGTGCGTCATCTTGCTCAAGATGAGCAGAACCGAAGGCCCCACCATAGAGAGCTGCACCAAGAGGGCTTCTTCAACGAGGATGACTGGTATGAGGATTTCTATCATGGAAATTTTGCTTTTGATGATGCTTCTCCTCTGTCAGCAGAACTGCAGGCTACGCCCTGGCCCCCGTCTTACAAGCCACCCCAGCTCCCCATGTATGATGGACACTCAGATCCGAAGCAGTTTCTGATGAGCTACGAAGCAACTATATCTTTGTATGGTGGCAACACTGCAGTCATGGCGAAATCCTTCATCATGGCAGTCAAAAATGTTGCACAAACTTGGTACTCCTCTCTTCGGCCAGGTACAATCACATCATGGTAGAAGCTGAAGGACATGCTGGTCACAAGTTTTCAAGGGTTTCAGACGAAGCCAGTTACCGCTCAAGCCTTGTTCCAGTGCACGCAAGATCAAGAGGAATATCTCCAGGCGTATGTCCGAAGGTTCTTGCGTCTGAGGGCACAAGCGCCAACATTGCCCAATGAAATTGTCATTGAGGCCATGATTAAGGGGCTTTGGCCAGGACCTTCAGCCTAATACTTCGCCAGGAAACCCCCTCAAACCCTGGAGAAACTGCTTCAGAAGATGGATGAATACATCCGCGCTGACAATGATTTTCGACAGAGAAGGGAGGAAGCTTACAGGTTCTCTGAAATGGCCAGGGGCTTCGGAGGGAGAATGCACCCTAGGCACGTCAGATCAATTCATTCCACTCAGAATGACGACAGGGGAAGTCAACAACAGAGGCCGCAATATTCTTCCCAGGCTTCGGGGCAGCAACAGAGCTATCCTCGGCCCTCAGCTCCAAGGGGCAGAGGCGCCAGGGGCTTCGGAGGAAGGTTTGGGGATCAGCCCAGGAAAATTTATTGTCTATTCTGCGGTGAGGACAAGGGCCACACTACTAGGATGTGCCACGTCACCATCCAGAAACAGAAAGAGATAGCAGAAGCTGTAGCCCAATAGAGCCCGCCGAAGCAAGTCATGCATACTGCTTCGTACCACTCACCGTACATTCCAGAGTATGTGGGTAACCATCCTGCAGCCTCTGTTGCTTCGGCAAGCCAACCTCAGGCATCTTGGCAACAGCCTCCACCTCCACCACCATTGCAACGAGGCCAGCAGCCAGAAGGGAGCCAGCACACGCATCAGCAATGAGACTTCAGAGAGGAGTCCGAAGCTCGCACAGTCAACAGTACTGTGCCAGAATCGAAGCACATCTACTAGAAGATATCCTACTTCTGAAATAGTTCTGGCATTCGTTATCAATTTTCTTTTTTAATAGAGAACAATCGTTAAAAGCCTAAGTTTTTCCTGTAGTTTCCAATTCCTTGTAATAGCTTCGTTTTGGCCATAGTGGAAATGTATCTCTTTTACAGACTCACAAAGTCCAAAAAGTTGGTGAAGCACAAAAGTTGCTCTCAAGAGAGCGCGGGGTTCACAATCACATTACAAGTTTTGCCGAAGCAATAGAAAGTCGTTCTAAGGAACGCAGTGTAAGTTTCCCGAAGCAACAAAAAGTCGTTCCTAAGGGAGCGCAGTGTAAGTTTTCTGCTCAAAAGTCATTCCAAAGGGAATGCAGAGCTTACAACAAAAAATAAACGTTGATTCCGTCGAAGTAAAAGGTGAAGCGCGAAAAGTCAACGCGAATACCGCTGAAGTAAAAGGCGAAGAAGCTCCTAAGGGAGGCTTACAGTGAAAAGTCAGCGCTGATACACCAAAAAATAAGCGGTGAAGCCGAAAAATAAACAGCAAAAAGATTGTGTGCTTTACTAAGGAAATGTGTGTGTATCTTCGGCACAAATACCATTTTGCATAACATAGCATCATTACATCATTTTGCATAGCATAACATCATACATCATATTGCATCAATAGCGCAAGAAGGGGATTCAATGTTGATCTTCGGAGATTGTTTCGAAGAAGCAGTGCCAAGGCACAAAATAAGTATTGAAGAAGTATAGCTTCGTCAAACTCTAAAATGAAAAGGAGATCTATTGCTTATGAAGCATAATGATTTTACGAAGATTGGATATTTTTACGAAATATGGATATTCTTCACAACGCATGAAAAGAAGGGAAGGTGTTTTTTCGCCGAAGGCTCAAAAACGGTATGTACGTAAAGTTTCATGCATCGTAAAGAATTCAATTACAAGCAGCTTAAATATTACATTCAAAATTATAAAAATATTATGCACTTTGTTCAGCAAATGTTACATTCCAAATGTTTTTACAATAAAAGCTATTCTTCTTTTAAAACTGCTTCCGCAGCTTTGTTCAGCAGTCGATTAACAGCTTCGTCCAAAATAACTTCGGCCACTTTAATGACTTCGTCTTCTTTCTCTACTTCTGGGTTGGCCATCGACTCGAAGGGCTCTGGAGGAGGAGATAGTTCAGCTGCGATATAAAACGTAAATAAGTCCAAAGTCGCAAAATTAGTAAATAAAGTTGAAAAGTTATTAAGCAATACCTATCCTCCTCTCAAGTTCCGCCGCTTTCTCAGCTGCCTTCGTCGCTTCTTTTGAATCATGAGAATCTTTTTCGGTCTTTTTTATCATCTCGTGCGCTATCCCTCGGCCGCCATTCTCCCAGATGTCAGTAAAGAATTTTCCGCCAATTAAGCTTGCTTCGGCCGAGGGATCTTTTGTATCTTCAATAGATAAAGTAGCTTCGGCTTGAGCCAAAGCTTTCACATGGTCGCAGCCTGACTTTTCTAAAATAGTTGTGATTCCCCTGGCACCCGAGAAAGCGCAGATATCCCCGCGACCACTTAAAACTTCCTCAAAAGCTTCAGCTTCGTTACTGATCCAATCAATTGGGCCTTCAGGATCACCCCTTACGAAGTCGTCTTCGTTAGAGAATGCGCCAACGTTGGCGAAGCTAGTTTTTATCTTCGTAACACACTCTATAGACTTTTCATAGCACCTCTCCTTGGATGCACGAAGTTCATCAACTGTTTTTTGTAAGTGGTTCCTCCAATATACACTAATATCTAGTTCAGCCTCTGCAAGACCACATTTTTCTTTAGCTTCGAATAGCTGTTTCCGAAGATCTTCGATTTCGTATTTCTGAGCTTCAGCTTGGGCTTTGGAAGCAACTTCGTCTTCTTTTATTTTGTTCAATAATGAGTTTAATATTTTATCTTTTTCAAAACCTTCGTTCCTTAGTTCAATTACTTCAGAATGAAGGTTGTTTAAGGCTATGGTATACCCTTCATCTTCAGCACTTTTTTGCGCCCTGAGGGTGTTGCTAAGGATGAGGCCCTGCAAAAAATGCGGTATTGAGTGTAAGCAAATGGAAAATTTTGTTTTTAAATACAAAAATCTCATTTTCTCACCTTTAAACTATTGTATGCCAAGCTGTCGGCTAACTCATCTTTTGATAACACTGAGAGCCCATCTTCTATTGTTGGGAACCCGAAGCTCTTGCCCATCTCTCAGCAGACAGAAATCTCTTTGCTGTCTGGAAGACATTACAAGAAGTCTTCTTCCCCGCTGCCGTTGAATACCAGTGCCCCCTTTGGATATTTTAATCTTTGAGCATAGAATTGAGCCTCTCGCTTTTCTTTATCAGACAATCTTTTCCCGAAGCATGTCGTATAATATAATCAGGAGCTTCAGATGATGCTTCGGGAATAGGAATGGCGGTTTTTCCAGTTAAAATTACTTCTATAGCTTCTTTCTCCGTCTTTTCTCTGATTTCCAAGGATTTCTCATTGGCGGGCTCTGAAGGCCCAGCTTCGGTCTTGACTTGGATCTTGGCAGCTTCGGCCTCAATTTGTGTTTTCGAAGCTTCGGCAGCTTTTTTCGGAGTAGAGCTTGAAGTTTTTATTGTTTCTAGCACATCTAATACATTGACCATTATCTTCCTCTTGGGAGTCGTTGAAAGATCCTTTTGTGCCTTCGGCATTGTCACCTCTGCCGAAGGACTTATTACTTCTAATATCTTTGTTTTCTCAACCTTCATCTCTTCAATGTTAATGGCCTTTGGCTCATCTGATTTGGCTGATGATGCCTTCGGCGATACAGACGATTCTTCAATTTTCTGCGTAATCACAGGTTTCTTGCCTTCGGTCACCGAAGAGGTCTCACCGCCAAATTCGGGCACTGTGGCCGGTTCAATATAGCGCGGTCGATGAGTAAGGACCTTCACCCTTTTCCTCTTCGGCACAGGCTCGCTCGGAGCGGCTGAAACATCATCTCTCCTGGAACCTCCACTTTTTCTTTTTTGCCCTCGGGGCGGGTAACGGTAGTCAGGATACATGAACCCAAGAGCATCAAAAACTCTGTTTAGTCTCTTCTTTTTTCGGTTCCCGAAGGTCGCAGATAATGTGTTATCTTCTGCTCTGGAGTACAGCCCAAGCAGCTCATCGCTTGTAGCTTCGACGCTTTTCAGCCAGTCGTCGTCTAGCTCGATAAACTGGTCTCTAAACCTCAAGGTATATTTTAGTCGAACCAAACCACCTTCGTGGGGATTGCTGATGGATTCTTTTGGCATCTCCCAGTCGGCTACCAATGGCCATATCCTGTAGGCCACGTGCTCTTGAACTAAGTCCCTTGTCCCGATGAAAGAGCAGACTAAGCCGAAGGCCTTGCGACATTCTTCGGCCGCTTCGTCGATTTCTATCTTCGGTTTCCGGAGCCCAAAGCGTTGCCAGATAGGGCGCATGATTATCTCTTTAATGTCTTCTCATGCCTTTAAATCATTTTTTACATAGAACCATTCTTTCGTCCAGTCTCCGGGCCATCTCTTCCAAAAAGTCGGTACTGGGGAGCTTGAGCCAGAACGGGCAACGAAGCTATAGCAGCCGAAATTGTTATGATACTGTTCTTTACCCCAGGGCTTCGTCTCATATAACAGTTCATGCATACTACAGAAACTTTTTGCATTTGGCTCCAAGCCCTGACTCCTTACAGCCCATATAAAGATTCCCATTCTTATAATGGCTTCGGGGGTAATCTGGCGAAGGTAAATCTGGAATATCTTCAAAACCTCGACTACAAAGCCGCTCAGAGGGAGCCGAAGCCCAGCCTTGAAAAAGCTTCGGAAGATCACGACTTCATTTTTCTCTGGAGTAGGACAAGTCTTCTCTCCGTCGTCAGCCCTCACAATAGACATATCTCGAAAGTATCTCCCCCTCATGTTGTCAAGATGGCTTTGTTTAATAGTTGATTTTCCAAAAACTGCATGGCTCGGACGCCAGGGTCGATCTTCGCAGTCTTCCCCGCCGCTTTCCACATCATAGCTGTCGCTATCACTAGTGTCTTTCAGATAGCCCTCCAAAATCTCTCTAGTAATCTTCTCTGCATTTGTCTTTGCTATTGATTCAATAAAGCCAAGATTCATCTCCTCAGAAAGGCTCAGCTTCGATTCAGCGATAGCTTTTTTATCTTCAGACATCTTTGAAAATGCTGAGAAAGTGCTCTCAAAGCCGAAGCTTAAAAATTTAAAAAAGCCAAGCAAGTGTTGGTGCGCAACAGCTAAAAATTGAGTAAGCAAGAGCAGATGACAAGAAAGTGTGCCAAATGAGCTCGTGGTGTGCTCTTATTTATACGCCTGGTACGTTGCATGCTGGAGGGCCCGCTTGTCAGTGGCTGTTGCTATCCTAGCAAAGGGAAGGTGTTTTTCGGACCTTCGGCTCAGGGCCTTCGTCCTTGTCGCAATCTGAATTTATCATTCTAACAAATTAATATTGCGAGGGGCTACTGTTGGGGGCCTTCGGCTTCCGAAGGTCCTCAAAAACATGATTTAACGATGTTTCTAGAAATATAATGCATGAACAGGTACCTTCGGACTTGAGTTGAAACCACAGCGTGAAGAAGCACAAGAAGGAGTACGAAGGATAGCGAGAAGCCGAAGCTGTGCGCAGGAGAGCTTCGGCGTGATAGCAGAAAAGGAAAACCGACTTAAATATGAAAAGGCTATTTATACCCCGATGGTTTACTATAGAGTTATTAGCAAATGTAAAGGGCATGAGTGTAATTTTACATGGGCTGCGTCCCGTGCCTATAAATAGATGAACAGTAACCCCGTACTGTTCACGCTGACTAGGCATTGATCCTTGCGTCACGCTGGTACCTTTACCTTCTTTCAAGTCGAAGGTACACTTGTAATTTGATATCATTTCTATTTTTCCATAGTAATAAAATAAGAATGAGATAATAATAATATATGACTATTTATATTATCTTTTATGTTTTATGTGATTCTTTCTTCATCTCTATATGTTATGTTGATGAAGGTATGTCCTTCATTACCTTCGTCCGAAAGTCATTATATCCTAAGGGAAATAATGCTTCGAAGGATGAAGGGCTTTAACGTTTAACGTTTTCTATGTTGCCTTGTTCTTAACTCATAGCACTTGAGAACAAGTCCCCAACAGCAACGCTATGGGCCTCCCGTCAACATCACAAAGTACTCTAGGGAATCAAACCCTAGCCTTTGGCTAGGAGACTACCGACTAGCGTGTTAGGCGGAAGGGGCAGATTGCGACGACTTCGTAATCCAAAACATCCCCCTTTATCTAGCGGATTCAGCACAAGCATGGCTCGAGAACCTAAGACATGGGTGCATCCAAAACTAGGCTAGCTTCAAGGAAGTCTTCGTTGGGAAATTCTCGGGCACATAAGTACGCCCAAGCAACCTATGGGACCTTAAGAACTATTGGTAGAAATCGAATGAGACCCTAAGGGACTACATCCAACTCTTCTCACGGCAATACAACAAGCTGACCAACCTCGCTGATGCTGACATTATCAGTTATTTCATCTTGAAGACCACCAACGAGACCCTAGTGCATAAGCTGGGGCAAAAAAAGCCCATGAACAACAAAGGATCTTCTTGACATCGCAACCAGCCATGCATTAGGAGAAGACGTGGTGGGAGCAATCTTTGACAGCCACAAGTAGAAGGCCAAACGTGACAAGCAGTTAAACGTGGGTTTCGGTAGACAACTCAATGCAAGAAAGAGGAGAGATCGGCAGCGGCAAGCCAATATGCTGGTTGTTGCGGTAGGCCAGAACGGAAGGTGGCCTCCAATCGAGGAGCGCACCGACCATTTCGAGAAACCCCTCAATACACCATGTTCGAACCATCAGCACCCGGTCTGACACGCCTACAAGGATTATGGGTTTCTTAGAAAGTTCCTATGCAAGGAGGCACCGCCAAGGAGGAGGACTGAGCCCTAGAAGGACGAAGAACCGAGAAGAGGCCCTATTTTCCCCCACCGAAATCGGTTGCCTACTGATCTTTGGGGGTACGACTACTATGCTTCGAAGAGACGCCGGAAGCTCGAAGGGACGTGAGGTGTTCAACACCCAGACAACAGCCCTGCCTTCCTTAGTTGGTTCAACCATGCCATTTCTTTCAATCGGTCCAACCACCCTAAGCACATCGCCCGACCGAGTCGATACCTGCTTATCTTTGACCCCCATCGTCGATACGGTACGACTATCCAAAGTGCTCATGGACAGAGTGAAAGGGAAATAGGGTTAACTTCAGTACTAAGACTCTAACCTTCAAAGTAGTTGGTTTATAGGGGACCTATCACGCCATCCTCGTAAGGTCGTGCTACGCGAAGTTCAAGGTCGTCCCCAACTATACCTACCTGAAGCTCAAAATGTCGGGCCCAACGGGAACCATCACCGTGGGCACCATAGCGCAACATGCATATGAATGCAAGGTCAAATGTTGTGACTTGGCCAAGGGAGCCACCCTTGCTCAGGAGCTATCGGAGGAACCCCGAGCCATCGATGAGCAAGGCCCTGATGCAAAGAGGGTCGGTATGACCTTCAAGATGATGGACGGCGTGAAGGGAGTTTCGCGGGACCCCGAGTGACCTAGTGGGCAGGTGACACACACTGGGTCCATGCCCCTCCCAAATAGGAGGGCACGCTCGTCGATCCCCTTCCTAAGGAGAGGGATACATTTGCACGACAGCCCTCCGACACGAGGGGCATCCAGAGGGAAGCCACTAAACACTCCTTATGGATTGGTCCTGATTCTAAAGCCCATGAAACAAATGACTACGACACTTCCATGAACACAAACGAAGCGCCATCAGGCAAGGGACTGGCAAATTGCTTGCGGTCAACATCAACGCCGACCAGGGTATATGGCCAACTCAACGCTGGACCAGAAGAACAGAGAATGAAGGATGTGTGTTGATCACACCGGTCTCGACAAAAGCATGCCTGGAGGGCCCGTTTCCCCTTCCACGTATCATTCAGCAGGCCGACACCAATCTCAACAATTTTATATGTGTTGCAATATGTATGAATGTAATATACTTTAGGGAAAATCATAATAGTAAAAAAGATGATAAAACCACGTTATTAAAAATGAATTTATAAAAGATGTCAACAATGTTTTATACAAATAATGTGTTCACTATTTTCTCAAGATGCCCAAGGGACAAAAGCAAAGGGGTTTAATGTACTATTCTTGCAATGGTTGTAAGAATGAGATAGAATATTCTTCATTGACACTAGTTCACCTCTACATGTTGTAAAGGGGTTTCATGCCCAAGTATATTTGTTGGACCAAGCACAGAGAAATAGGGGTTCGAAAGGACAAAAATAAGGAGTATGACGACAAAATTCCAAATTATTCTTAGTATAGCTTGTTTTGCAAATGCTTTAATAGTTGAGGCTGAAGATCCTGAACAAAACAATGCTCTAGCACAATGAGTATTTGGTGAAAATCTTATTTGATAATCTTTCACATTGATTTGGTCTCGGCTTATGTCACGTATGCTCAAGTTGAACACCCTAACCATATGTTGAATGTCTCAAAGATGTCTAAGCAACGACGGCGCTAGGGAGGGACAGAGGGTAGTAATGTTCCTCTAATCCTCCCCTAATTCTATAGGAGCCATTAATTTTTTAGCTAATCACCATATAAATAATGTAAAATATCTACTAGTAGCCCTCCTCAATCTTATTTATTCCCTCCAAACTCAAATCCTGGCTTTGCCCCTATGTCTAAGGACATCCTCTACCTTGGCAACCAGTTAAAATGCCAATGTGGGCGTCAAGGCCAAGTTGGAGGCCCAATTTATATCAAGTTTAAGTCCATCTCAAACTCTAGGAGCATGTTGCACTAAAATAGAGGTTCAAGACATATACAGACTCCATTTTAGACATCTTACAGACAGATGAAAATATAAAACGATAACCTAACTAATGGTGTTAGTTTTGTATCAAAATTCTATCGACATCAACGAGGATCTTCAAAATAAGTGGACATCTAAAATCTGTCAGGGTGCTATGTTGTTGTCTCTTCGGTCGTTGGACTTTGTAACTTATCAAGACTGTTGGGGCGAAGGCAAAGACGCCACGCTTCGCTGCAGTTGCTGGTCCGACGGAGACAGAGCAGGCCTTCGCTGCAGTCGCTGGTCCGACGGAGACAGAGCAGGCCTTCGCAGCAGTCGCTGGTCCGACGGAGACAAAGCAGGCCTTCGCTGCAGTCGCCGGTCCGACGGAGGCAAAGCAGGCCTCCGCTCGATACGGCGCCAGACGAAGACCTACGACGTCGTCATCCCACCAAGCGGCCTCGTCCAGCTCAGAAGCCCACGTGTAATCCGGCCCATTGTAACGGGCTCCGCGTGGCCGCTGCGTGTTACGGGCCTAATTTGTAAAGGCATTCCTGTAATTACAGTCTGTAGCCCTGCTTTATGGGAATATTCTGGGGATAATTGTAACACCCGGATTCTAGGGGTCCAAAACCCGGGGTTAACATAAACACCAGGTATGCTGGGACCAAGTCTCATACATATGATGTATAGTGGCACAGGATCGAATGTCACAACTTTATATATAACAGGAGTTCTATACAAAATAAATAATTACATTATAAGGAGACAACGGTCCAGCATCCCAAAGTTGACTGGGAGACGACGACCTAGACCTCTCACGAACTCATCGCATCATCCTCCATGAGCATCATCCTGCAGTACCTGGTCTTGACCTGTGGTGTATGTGAGACAGCAAGAGTGAGCTCACATACGTTCATCGCTCAACAAGTTGTGGGGAATAATGTGCATGAACTCGCCAAAGGTGGGAGCTCACGTGAAGTGTAAGGCTTACCAAAGAAGATGGTTAGAGCTGAGCATTGCTTTTAAAGTTGGTCAAAATTTTATTAGCAGTTACTAAGTATAAGTAAATACCAAACCCAATTAAGTAATAGGACAAAAGTAACAACATCACCTGCGATGCAATGCATATGACAAATTGAATTTAGTTCCATAATTTAATCATGTGAGGGTCCGAGCTGCTCTTGACCGTGAGCACGGCTAGTATACCAGTTTTACACTCTGCAGAGGTTGCGCATCTTTACCCACAAGTCGTGTATCCCATGTCGCCAGGGTTTGCAAGGCCCTTAGACACTACCGAGGTGAATGGCTAGGGATCCACTACGAGGCCTTTACAAAGTTCCACTAGCTTCCGAAAACCCGCTACAGTTTATAGGAAGATCCAGTGCAGGAATCCCTTGCAGGACCGCCATCGCAGCAAAATCCTCCCGAGGGCCTCCCTACACTAACCTCTCCCCTACTGCCCTTGCCCCTTTCGGGTAAGGTAGTCTTCCACTAGCTTTCCTAATTAATCAGCCAAGGGGTCCCATTCCTCCCTTGTGGTAGCACTGTTTTCCCGGGTGGTCGCTCCATGTTCCAATTAACATAATGATCTTATCATGAACAGTAATAATAAACATATAATAAAAGTGTGATCATGAATAGTATACCTTCATACCCAAAACCACATAAAGCACTAGCAAGTACTACCCAAAAAGTTCAGTGGTAAACAAGGTATAAAGATAGACAAACTAGGGTAACCTATTGGGTCCCATCAAAATTAACCTATGCAGATCATTATGATTAATTAGAACATGAGTGGGTAAAAAGAAGTGATCAAGGGCACAACTTGCCTGGGACTTGAGATTCCAGGTACCAGGATGATCTTCAGATGACTCGTGACCTCACTGCTAGTCGTAGCAATTCAAACAAACATGGTATAGGCAAAATTAACATTACACCAAACATAAGAACAAAATACACATTAATAATATACATATTAAAATAAGATCATAGGAACAGGAATCATTAATTTTGGAGTTATAGATTTTAAGTTATGGATTTTCAAAGGTTTTATGTGTTTAAAATGGATTAAGTGAGAGATTAAATTTCTAATTGTTTTCATGACAAAACAGAGGCACTAAATGATGAAGAATATTATTACAAATTTTTAGAAACTGGAATGGTTCAATTTGGAGCTAAAATGGATTTTCTATGAATTATCTAAGTTCTAGCAATTATTTTTGTATTAAAAATCTAATTTCTAATTCATTTAATCATTTTAATACTGCACTGGACCGAGCCTCATTTTCAGAAAACCACAGGGGGCTCGGGGTAAATCTTCTAAGACTCAGAGCACAGTCGCATAGGACGGCGGGTTAATTCACTGGAATCCGAGGGGCTCTTATGCAAAATTAGCAAGCCGAAGGGGTATCTGCGTTTCAGAGCCATCGGATTAGGTTTGGACAGCCCAGATTAAATCTTTCCCACACCGAACCGGTACACAATCGTACCCGTTGGATCCACGGCCGACGCATCAGATTAGATCCAGATCTATGCGAACCGGTATGCTTTGTCGCCCGCAGGATCTAAGATCTACGTCCCAGATCCAACCACGTTTCCTCCGCTCACATGCCCTCGGATGAACCGCCAACGGACCAGATTTTAAGTGCGAAGGGGTAAGCAGTGATCTAATCCTAACCGCTCGCGCCCGATCTGACGGCCGCGCAAGCTTCGCCTTCCCCCCAACCCGAGCCGCGCACTGAGCCCCCACGCACGGCGGCGGGGATCGCCGGAGTCCACGAATCCGGCCATCCCGAGCGCAAAACACCAGTTCGCCCGGCCCTAGCGAGATTCGTGACCTCCCGAACCCATCTCACCCCTCAATTTCCTCTGTCACGCAGCGCAGATCCTCGGCCCACGGTGCGGTCTAATACACGGCGGAGCAAATCGTTCCGTCGAGCGATTACAAGGACTAGACGGTTCAAACGCGGCGCGGTGTGAGCTCCTAGCTACCAAGGAATGATCTGCAATACAGAGAGGGGAAGGTTACCGTTGAGGAGGGCCGAGGAGACCACTGGCGTGGTGTTGGTCGACTCTGCGGTAATAGCGGCGCCCGATTCTCCCCCGATTGCAGCTGGTGCCCTTCCAATTGGATCGTCCCCTAGCTACCGCGAGAGCAGAGCAACGCCCGAATGTCTTCGCTGGCCCTTGAATCTAGCCGGCGGCGAGTACCCGCGATAGCGCTCCAACTGCCATCCCTACACTCGGCGGCGCGCAGAACTGGTGAAGGTGGCGGCGAGGGTCAAAGGATTGGGATAAGGGCGCACGCGGCCACCTTAAATCCCCCCTGGATCGGAATCGAGAGGAGGATTGTGCCCGCATCACGCGGAGTTAGCTGCGCGCGGCGGTTCAAGCTCGCCCGCCATGCGCGCGGAGTGGGAGGGCTAGGGACCTGGTTTCTGGGCCCCACATGTAAGCGAGACGGAAGCTAGATGGAGGAAGAGAGCACAGCGCATGACAAGTCGGTCCACTGGTGCAGTGTATACCCAGTAGCGGCGCGGACGCGGAGGAGCGACAGGCCAGCGGGCCCCAGGCGTCGGCGACAGCGCGCGCAGGGAATTCACAGTTGGGCCACGCGGGTGAAATCAGAAGTGGGCCGAATACGCGCTGTGAGCCCAGTTAGAGTAGTTTTGGTTTTATTCTTTTCTTTTCTATTTCAAATCCAATTTGAATTCGAATTTTTGAGTCCTAACTTATGCCAACTTTATTTTTTTAGATAATATTGTGGAATCTAAAATACCAATTTCAGAAATATAAATATTTATACTTTCATAATCCTTTCTATCTTTCTTTCTCTTCTCTCCTTTTTCTACGGTTACTTTAGGATTTAAATCCCCATCTCGATATTTAACATATTTCTTTTTTTTACATTATTATAATATTGTCACAAAAATGCACACACAAATAAAATATTCAGCATGATGCAATGATTTAGTAGCATATCTTTTTATTAATTGGTTTTGGACATGGTGTTCACATATGATGATGCTTAAAGATCAAACTCACATAAAGAGAAATTGTTTCTCTATTGGTATTATTTCTAGCAGTTTACAAAGTGGGTGTTACAAATCCTACCCCCCTTAAAAATAATCTCGTCCTCGAGATTAGTAAGAAAAGGGTGCATGTTCATATTGATTCAACACATATGCATAAACAAAGTCTCGGCATGATGCATATCTTATTAGCAAAACACAGGGTCAAATGGACCTTATTATTATTACTAAAATAGTATCTTATCAACTACTAACTAAAGTAACATCTAGACCTTATAAATCATCATAATTTATATCTATGTAGCTTGGTGAAGCTGGTGGAGGTTGTTGTTGTTGTTGTCTCTCCAACCGTGCTTGCCTTATTTCTTGGCGGGCCTGACGTATTTCCTCGCGTTGTTGTCTTATCTGATTCTGCATCTCGGTCACCAGGTCTGTTAACTGTTGTATTACCAGTCTTTGGGTAGCAACCACTTGATCGATTTCAACAGGTGGAGGATTTGGAGGATTCATTTTCTGTTTGTTGTTACGTGACAATCTTTCCTTTCCTGGTATTGACCATGAAAGTTAGAAGCATATGGTAATAGTTTTGTAAAGGAAATTATTCACTAAGCGGAATGAATAAGCTAGTAGTTGGTTATAATCTGTAGATTCTTTGCTAGGGTTTAATCTTTGTTTTATGTCCAGATTGGGGTAACCAATCATATAAGGTGAATATCCAAGGGTAAGATAGAATCAGTCAAGATGAGAGATATGTATGGGTGAGATAGACTACAAGATGTAGGTTAAAGGTTTGTTTGTTATTAGGTGGGAATAGAAAGGTTATACCATTCGTCATGGCCCTATGAGTTAGGTTAGCTCATGGTTGAATTGATCCAATGTGCTAAGATAAGTTAATACATGGCTAGTGGGGTCTAATCTCTTCTACTAGTGTCATTAATCTGTTTAAGTGAACCACATTAAGTTAGATAATATTAGATCACACTAGATCAGGTCACATTAGGTAAGATAAGATCTAGATTGAATTGGATATGACTAGATTAGACTAGTTTAGGTTAAATAGGTCCAACAGGGTAGAATATGTTAGGATGTTTTGAGATTAGTTAGATATGTTATGATAAGATAGAGTCTCTTGCTAGTTTATAATTGAGAGGTTATGCAACTATCAGATGGTTAAGGTAGTTGCATATGGCCAAGTCGATCTATCATTCTTAATTTAGTGCAGGGTGAACTAAGTTAAGAATTGTTCTATAGAAGTAGAGTCTAAACTATTTCATCAGTATTATCTAACATGTTTGATAAGTTAGTTTAGATTAGATCAGATCTAGGTTAGATTGGTGTGACTAGTTTGACTAGATAAGATCTAATTAATTTGCATTAGATCATGGTTGATGAACTAGGGTGGATAAGTATGCCTATTAGGATAAGATGGGTCCATAAAGATAAGATAAAATCTTTTGAGGTTAGTTAGATCTATTAGGATGAGATAAAATCTTTTCAAGATAAGATGAGTATCTTTTAAGATGAGATGGATCTATTAAGTTAAGGGAGAATCTTTTAAGATAAGATGAATTGATTAGAATGAGATCTTTTAGGATAAGATAAATCTCTTAAGCTAGTTATGTTCCAATGGGAATATTCTAGGTTGTCTAGTTATTTTATAAATATATTTTTATACCTATATGTATATGCAGATGTAATTGTGGACATTACTCCACAACCCATCACACTCAATCAAAGATCCAAATCAAACAAGTATCATAAGAACAAACATTCAAGTTCATAGATATCTATAAAAATAGTTTTGTTTTGTTCCTAAGAGTAGGTCTCCTATCCCTAAAGGTCACTTTAAGCACAGGATTTCAAAGTGTGAAATCCAGGTTTGTCTTTAGAAGGAAAAAGATAAGAATAATCAGAGTAACGCGGAAATAGATGAGAAAGATTAAGGAAAGTTTAGAAAAGATCAGAGTAGCAAAGGTAAGTAGACAGTGGTTGTCCAGTTCTATCTAGGTTTCGTCCTACAGTCAACATTCCTCTGATACCACTTCTGTAACACCCGGATTCTAGGGGTCCAAAACCCGGGGTTAACATAAACACCAGGTATGCTGGGACCAAGTCTCATACATATGATGTATAGTGGCACAGGATCGAATGTCACAACTTTATATATAACAGGAGTTCTATACAAAATAAATAATTACATTATAAGGAGACAACGGTCCAGCATCCCAAAGTTGACTGGGAGACGACGACCTAGACCTCTCACGAACTCATCGCATCATCCTCCATGAGCATCATCCTGTAGTACCTGGTCTTGACCTGTGGTGTATGTGAGACAGCAAGAGTGAGCTCACATACGTTCATCGCTCAACAAGTTGTGGGGAATAATGTGCATGAACTCGCCAAAGGTGGGAGCTCACGTGAAGTGTAAGGCTTACCAAAGAAGATGGTTAGAGCTGAGCATTGCTTTTAAAGTTGGTCAAAATTTTATTAGCAGTTACTAAGTATAAGTAAATACCAAACCCAATTAAGTAATAGGACAAAAGTAACAACATCACCTGCGATGCAATGCATATGACAAATTGAATTTAGTTCCATAATTTAATCATGTGAGGGTCCGAGCTGCTCTTGACCGTGAGCACGGCTAGTATACCAGTTTTACACTCTGCAGAGGTTGCGCATCTTTACCCACAAGTCGTGTATCCCATGTCGCCAGGGTTTGCAAGGCCCTTAGACACTACCGAGGTGAATGGCTAGGGATCCACTACGAGGCCTTTACAAAGTTCCACTAGCTTCCGAAAACCCGCTACAGTTTATAGGAAGATCCAGTGCAGGAATCCCTTGCAGGACCGCCATCGCAGCAAAATCCTCCCGAGGGCCTCCCTACACTGACCTCTCCCCTACTGCCCTTGCCCCTTTCGGGTAAGGTAGTCTTCCACTAGCTTTCCTAATTAATCAGCCAAGGGGTCCCATTCCTCCCTTGTGGTAGCACTGTTTTCCCGGGTGGTCGCTCCATGTTCCAATTAACATAATGATCTTATCATGAACAGTAATAATAAACATATAATAAAAGTGTGATCATGAATAGTATACCTTCATACCCAAAACCACATAAAGCACTAGCAAGTACTACCCAAAAAGTTCAGTGGTAAACAAGGTATAAAGATAGACAAACTAGGGTAACCTATTGGGTCCCATCAAAATTAACCTATGCAGATCATTATGATTAATTAGAACATGAGTGGGTAAAAAGAAGTGATCAAGGGCACAACTTGCCTGGGACTTGAGATTCCAGGTACCAGGATGATCTTCAGATGACTCGTGACCTCACTGCTAGTCGTAGCAATTCAAACAAACATGGTATAGGCAAAATTAACATTACACCAAACATAAGAACAAAATACACATTAATAATATACATATTAAAATAAGATCATAGGAACAGGAATCATTAATTTTGGAGTTATAGATTTTAAGTTATGGATTTTCAAAGGTTTTATGTGTTTAAAATGGATTAAGTGAGAGATTAAATTTCTAATTGTTTTCATGACAAAACAGAGGCACTAAATGATGAAGAATATTATTACAAATTTTTAGAAACTGGAATGGTTCAATTTGGAGCTAAAATGGATTTTCTATGAATTATCTAAGTTCTAGCAATTATTTTTGTATTAAAAATCTAATTTCTAATTCATTTAATCATTTTAATACTGCACTGGACCGAGCCTCATTTTCAGAAAACCACAGGGGGCTCGGGGTAAATCTTCTAAGACTCAGAGCACAGTCGCATAGGACGGCGGGTTAATTCACTGGAATCCGAGGGGCTCTTATGCAAAATTAGCAAGCCGAAGGGGTATCTGCGTTTCAGAGCCATCGGATTAGGTTTGGACGGCCCAGATTAAATCTTTCCCACACCGAACCGGTACACAATCGTACCCGTTGGATCCACGGCCGACGCATCAGATTAGATCCAGATCTATGCGAACCGGTATGCTTTGTCGCCCGCAGGATCTAAGATCTACGTCCCAGATCCAACCACGTTTCCTCCGCTCACATGCCCTCGGATGAACCGCCAACGGACCAGATTTTAAGTGCGAAGGGGTAAGCAGTGATCTAATCCTAACCGCTCGCGCCCGATCTGACGGCCGCGCAAGCTTCGCCTTCCCCCCAACCCGAGCCGCGCACTGAGCCCCCACGCACGGCGGCGGGGATCGCCGGAGTCCACGAATCCGGCCATCCCGAGCGCAAAACACCAGTTCGCCCGGCCCTAGCGAGATTCGTGACCTCCCGAACCCATCTCACCCCTCAATTTCCTCTGTCACGCAGCGCAGATCCTCGGCCCACGGTGCGGTCTAATACACGGCGGAGCAAATCGTTCCGTCGAGCGATTACAAGGACTAGACGGTTCAAACGCGGCGCGGTGTGAGCTCCTAGCTACCAAGGAATGATCTGCAATACAGAGAGGGGAAGGTTACCGTTGAGGAGGGCCGAGGAGACCACTGGCGTGGTGTTGGTCGACTCTGCGGTAATAGCGGCGCCCGATTCTCCCCCGATTGCAGCTGGTGCCCTTCCAATTGGATCGTCCCCTAGCTACCGCGAGAGCAGAGCAACGCCCGAATGTCTTCGCTGGCCCTTGAATCTAGCCGGCGGCGAGTACCCGCGATAGCGCTCCAACTGCCATCCCTACACTCGGCGGCGCGCAGAACTGGTGAAGGTGGCGGCGAGGGTCAAAGGATTGGGATAAGGGCGCACGCGGCCACCTTAAATCCCCCCTGGATCGGAATCGAGAGGAGGATTGTGCCCGCATCACGCGGAGTTAGCTGCGCGCGGCGGTTCAAGCTCGCCCGCCATGCGCGCGGAGTGGGAGGGCTAGGGACCTGGTTTCTGGGCCCCACATGTAAGCGAGACGGAAGCTAGATGGAGGAAGAGAGCACAGCGCATGACAAGTCGGTCCACTGGTGCAGTGTATACCCAGTAGCGGCGCGGACGCGGAGGAGCGACAGGCCAGCGGGCCCCAGGCGTCGGCGACAGCGCGCGCAGGGAATTCACAGTTGGGCCACGCGGGTGAAATCAGAAGTGGGCCGAATACGCGCTGTGAGCCCAGTTAGAGTAGTTTTGGTTTTATTCTTTTCTTTTCTATTTCAAATCCAATTTGAATTCGAATTTTTGAGTCCTAACTTATGCCAACTTTATTTTTTTAGATAATATTGTGGAATCTAAAATACCAATTTCAGAAATATAAATATTTATACTTTCATAATCCTTTCTATCTTTCTTTCTCTTCTCTCCTTTTTCTAGGGTTACTTTAGGATTTAAATCCCCATCTCGATATTTAACATATTTCTTTTTTTTACATTATTATAATATTGTCACAAAAATGCACACACAAATAAAATATTCAGCATGATGCAATGATTTAGTAGCATATCTTTTTATTAATTGGTTTTGGACATGGTGTTCACATATGATGATGCTTAAAGATCAAACTCACATAAAGAGAAATTGTTTCTCTATTGGTATTATTTCTAGCAGTTTACAAAGTGGGTGTTACAATAATCTAGGTATCCGAGGGCACATGCGTCCTAAACACAAGACGCTGGGCGCTCAGACACCTATAAATACCCCCGCACAGTGCCCGTGAGCGGGCAGATTAACAGAGCTATTGCCACCTTGCGCGAGAACCCTGTTGACGTCACTGTTCGCCCTTGTTGGATTCCCTTGCAACTGAGAGCAAGTTCCAACATTTGGCGCCCACCGTTCGTGCTACGAGAAAACCACCCGAGATGGCACCCAAGAGAGCTAACCCGAAGGCTGACGAGGCTGCGAAGGCGGCACTGCTCGCCGCAAGAAAGGGCAAGGCCCTTGCCCTCACCCAATCCACCCACCAAGAGCCCACTGAAGACGACGTTCCCCACACCTGCGAAGACGACACTCTCCGCACCTGCGGCCCTGAAGGACAACCGCAGCCACCCTCAGGCTTCGCACCACTGGAGGGCGCGGACCTCACCGAGGACGGTGAAGTCCTCGGCGTCTCAGCAGAAGAACAGCTACAGCTGCGTGCCCTATGCCTCAAGAACCGCAATCTCCAGAGGCAGAAAGAGATACTGGAGGCCAAGCGCCAGCGCGTGTCCGCACTAGCCAAAGTGCGGCAAATGATACGCGACGAAGAGCAGAAGGCCCAGGAACTCGAGCGGGAGATCGCGTTGATGCAGCGCGAAGGCCACCTTGGCCTGCAGCACGAGCCACCCCTCCAGCAGCGCGCACAACTCGAATACACGCGCGAAGGCCACCTCGGCCTGCAGCATGGGCCACCCCTGCAACACCGCGCGCAACCGGAAGACCCGCGTTTCCCCCAGCGCGACCACACCTTCCCGCACGCCGCGCCATTCCAAGGGGTCAACTATCTCGACGAGCGAAGTCCCCTGGCGCCACACCTGCAAGTGACGCCTTGGCCAGCTAACTTCCGGGCAGGGACCTATCCCAAGTACAACGGCAGCACCGACCCGGCACAATACATAATGAGTTATCAGGTCGCCGTTGCATCTTCCGGAGGGTACGACGCCACAATGGCGAAGTCTTTCATCATCGCCCTCGAGGGCCCAGCACTCACCTGGTTCACCAGGTTGCCTCCGCTGTCCATTGATTCCTGGAGAAGTCTCCAGGACAAGTTCCTGCTCAACTTCCAAGGGTACCGCCCAGACACCGACGCCTTGGCTGAGCTCTCGCTCTGCAAGCAGCTGGAAAAGGAGACTCTGAGGGAGTATTACCGCAAATTTTTAACACTCAAGTCACAGCTGCCCTCAGTCGATGACCAGATCGCCATCCACTACGCTATCAGTGGCCTCCGCGCCGGCGTCCTTTACAGCCACTGCATCAGAGATCCGCCAAAGAACCTCCAGGAGTTATATCAGCTGTTTGAAAAGTACGCCAAATCCGAAGAGCTCCACCAGCGCAAGATTGAGTCCTAAAGGAAGCCAAAAGATGCTCCACAGTCCAGCCGCACGTGGACAAGGACTCCGCAGCCGGATTCCGGTCACGACGGTCGCAGTCAACAGCAAGTGCACAACATCACCAACCAGGTCCCCGCTGCTGACGCCCCTCGTCGCCAGGAGTATCCCCCCCAGGGCCGCGGAAATGGAACTCGCGGCAGGGGTCGGGGGCGGGCGCAGCCGCCGCGCCGATTCTACTGCCTCTTCCACGGCGAAGACTGCGCCCACCAAACCAAAGACTGGCCAGAAACGAAGGCCACCAGAGACAGGATGGCACGGGCGCAACCAGCCGACAACCCCCGAGTTGTCGCACACACTTACCAGCAACCCCCTCCACCATATATCCACGCCCCCGCCCCACATCCACCGCACCACGCTTACCAACACCATCAGGAAGTACAAATCGTACCTCCCCCACCCCCACCACCACACCAGCAACATCAAAACATCCCCCATGCTCCAAAACAGGAAGACTTCGTCGATCAACCATATCGCGGAGTCATTCACATGATATTTGGGGGGTCCAGCACCGACTTCGACACAAAGCGGCAGAAGCGGGACCACTACCGCAGCATCAACCACGTCGCCGTCACCGGCCATGTCGTGCAGACAAAGTGGTCCCACATACCGCTAACCTTCGACGCACGAGACGTCGACCTGCGCAGCGCCCCCCACTGCGATGCCATGGTTATCAATTGCAGCGTGGCAGGCTGGGACCTGCACAAAGTCCTAGTTGACAACGGCAGTCAGGCGGACATCATCTTCCTCCACGCCTTCGATCGCATGGGCATAAGCCACAGCCTCCTTAAGCCTTCGGACAACCCGTTGTATGGCTTCGGCGGCAAGGGCACCTTCCCTGTCGGCAAAATAGAGCTGCCTCTCTCCTTCGGTGTAGCACCCAATGCCCGAAGTGAGCAAATAACCTTTGATATCGTGGACATGGTATATCCATACAATGCCATCATGGGCCGGGGCTCCATCAATAAGTTCGAAGCAGCCATTCACGGACTGTACCTATGTATGAAGATACCAGGTCCGTTAGGCGTCATCACAGTCTTCGGCAATCAACAGACTGCGCGCAACATAGAGCGGGACTTCGTGCCCGGTCAAAGAAACGTGCACTGCCTCACGGCCCAGCGCGAGGTCCCCGCGCCCGCCAGCCCAACCAATAAGCAGCACAACAAGGCACAGCTGCAGAGCAACGACGGGACCAAGACTGTCCCCCTCGACCAGGCCACGCCCAGGCAGACAGTCATTATCAGCGAAGACCTTACTTCGCATGAAGAGGAGAAACTCCTCTGCTGCCTGTCCAAGAACAAAGATGTCTTCGCCTGGTCAGCCCTCGATCTGGTCGGGGTTAGCCGTTCAATAATTGAGCACAGTCTGGGAATCGACCCTTCGGTAAGGCCGAAAAAACAGCGGCTTCGCAAGATGTCCGACGAGAAGACGGAGGCCGCCAAGGCAGAAGTGCACCGCCTCCTGGAAGCCAAATTCATCGAGCCGGTGGCTTACCCCACATGGCTCTCCAATGTCGTGATGGTGCAGAAAAAGAGCGGGAAGTGGCGAATGTGCATCGACTTCACCAGTCTCAATAAAGCCTGCCCAAAGGACAATTTCCCGTTGCCGCGGATCGACAAAATAGTCGATAGCGCGGCCGGATGCGAAGTCATGTCCCTCCTTGACTGCTTCTCCGGTTACCACCAGATATACATGAAGGAAGAAGACAAGGCTAGCACCAGCTTTATCACACCCTTCGGCACATATTGCTTCATCAGAATGCCGGAGGGACTCAAGAACGCCGGGTCCACCTTCTCCAGGCTTACCAAGACAGTGCTCGAAGGGCAAGTTGGCAGAAACATATTCACATATGTGGACGACATTGTCGTCGCCAGCAAGAGCAAGGAGGACCACCTCGCCGACCTCGCCGAAACATTCGCGAACATGCGAGACGCACAACTCCGCCTAAACTCGGAAAAGTGCGTCTTCGGCGTTCGCCAAGGCAAAATATTGGGCTACCTGGTATCACACCGCGGCATCGAGGCCAACCCAACCAAGATTCAGGCCATCATAGACATGACGCCTCCGCAGTCCGTCAGGGACGTCCAGCGCCTGACAGGCAGATTGGCCGCTCTCAACAGATTCATCTCCAGGTCCGCCGAGCGAAGTCTCCCCTTCCTCAAGACACTCCGTGGTGCAAAAGACTTCGCCTGGGGACCAGAGCAGGCGGCGGCCTTCGCCTCATTAAAACAGTACCTGATAGAGTTGGCCATCCTTACCAGCCCCGACCCCTCGCTCCCCTTGTTGCTCTACGTCGCGGCTTCGCCACATGCGGTCAGCACGGCACTAGTGCAGGAGCAGACTGTCGAGGGCATGGTCCGGCAGTGCCCCGTGTACTATGTCTCCGAAGTGCTGACACCGTCCAAGTGCAACATGACAGAGCTGGAGAAGATTGCCTACGCAGTCGTCATGTCTTCGTGCAAACTGCGCCATTACTTCGAAGCATTCAAGGTCCAAGTCACCTCAAACAGGGGACTCGGCAAATTGTTCAGAAACCCGGAGGCATCGGTGAGGATTGCCAAGTGGGCAGCCGAACTCTCCGGCTACCACATCTGCTTCGAGCCCAGGACAGCCATCAAGTCTCAAGTCCTGGCAGACTTCGTCGTCGACTGGACTGGGCCAACAACACAGCCAGACCCGTCCGCAGAGAAGGTTTGGACGATCCATTGTGACGGCGCATGGTGCCATGCGAGGGCAGGCGTCGCTGCAGTCATCACCTCACCAGTCGGGGTCAAGCACAGATATGCAGCACGCCTCAGCTTCAATATGGAATCCGACAGATGCACAAATAATATAGCAGAATACGAAGCAGTCATCCTCGGCCTCCGCAAGCTAAGGGCCCTCGGAGTCACCACCTGCATCATCAAAACAGACTCCAAGGTAGTTGCCGGCCAGGTCGAGAAAGACTATGCAGCAAAGGACCCCGCGCTCATGCAGTACCTCGCGGCCATCCGAAGTCTCGAGAGGCAATTCAAGGGGTTCACCTTGCAGCATGTGGATCGGGCCAAGAATGAAGAGGCCGACGCATTGGCCAAGGCTGCCGCCAGGGGCGAATCCTTGCCCTCCGACGTGTTCTTTCATGTCATCGGCACGCCAGCCGTCCGGAGCCCCGAAGGGCTCCAAATAACCAATGACAGCGAGGGTCACCGCATAGTCAACCTTATCATGACCGAAGACTGGCGGGCACCAATAACCCTGTTCCTACAGGGGTACTATCATCCAGCCGACATTAGTGAGGCCAAGCGCCTCAGACATCGAAGTCGAGACTTCGCACTGATTGAAGGCCAACTCTACAAAAAAAGGGGTCAGACAGCCAATGCTTAAGTGCGTCACCGAAGCCGAAGGCATCCAGATCCTACGCGAAGTCCACAGTGGCACGTGCGGCTCACACGCAGGGCCAAGGGCCCTCGCTGCTAAGGTGATCCGCCAAGGCTTTTACTGGCCCGCAATAATCTGCGCCGCAAATCAGGTCACAAGGTCCTGCGAAGCCTGCCAGAAGTTTTCTCCTCGGTCAGGCAGCCCCTCGCAGTATACAAAGCTGATCGCCCACACGTGGCCTCTCCAACGCTGGGGCCTGGACATCGTCGGGCCCCTGCCCACCGCTCAGGGGAACCTTAAGTTCGCCTTCGTCGCTGTCAAATACTTCACCAAATGGATCGAGGCAAGGGCTGTTTCCACAATAACATCAAAAACTGCCCAAAAGTTCTTTTGGCAAAACATTGTTTGCCGCTTCGGAGTACCGTCCGAACTAACAGTTGACAACGGCAAGCAGTTTGACAACCAAGACTTCAAGGATTTTTGCTTCTCCATTGGCACCAAGCTTGCCTTCGCCTCAGTCTATCATCCACAGTCCAACGGAGTTGTGGAACGCGCCAACGGAAAAATCTTCACATCTGTCAAAAAGATGCTCCTCGATGAAAAAAGGGCAGATGGACCGATTTGTTACCTGAGGCAGTATGGGCACTAAACACGACTGAGTGCAGGGCGACCAGGTTTACTCCTTTCTGCCTTCTATACGGATCGGAGGCCATGACCCCACAAGAAATAAAACATGGGTCCCCGCGAACAGTTCCGTCAGCCGTCCCCGACGTGGACGAGCCAACTTCAAAGGATCTCATTGACGGAGACCGAGTCTTCGCTCTACAAACCCTAAACAAATACCAAGCCCAGACAAAAGCATGGCGCGACCACGCAGTCGTCCCGAGGGAATTTAGCGAAGGGGACCTCGTACTCGTCCGGACAACTCGGACCGAGTCCAGGGGCAAGCTGGAGCCCAAGTGGGAGGGCCCCTTTATAGTCAAGACGAAGGCTTCCCCCAGCACTTACAGGCTCACAACGCCAAATGGCGAAGACCTAGAGCACTCCTGGAACATCGACAACCTCCACAAATTTTTTGTTTGACTCTTCAGGGCTGATTCGCCCTTGTAATTCGCAAAAACAATCTTATTCTGGTCCGCACTCTTTTCCTCCCGGGGGGTGAGGTTTTTAACGAGGCGGAGCCATGTAATATATGTCTGAAAAATCCCCCGCAAAAACATGCGTCGAAAAAAGACCGCGACGACGGCCTTCGACATTCGACCAAAACGAGGTCACCGTGAGGCCCAGCGCTAGCCACCCTCGCGTGCGACAAATCCGTGCAGAAGTCGCCTAAGGGTGCAACCGGACTAGCACAACAAGTGCGAAAAAACCGAAGTCTACCGCGAAGACTATCCGTGCAGAAGTCGCCTAAGGGTGCAGCCGGACTAGCACAACAAGTGCGAAAAAACCGAAGTCTACCGCGAAGACTATCCGTGCAGAAGTCGCCTAAGGGTGCAGCCGGACTAGCACAACAAGTGCGAAAAAAACCGAAGTCTACCGCGAAGACTATCCGTGCAGAAGTCGCCTAAGGGTGCAGCCGGACTAGCACAACAAGTGCGAAAAAACCGAAGTCTACCGCGAAGACTATCCGTGCAGAAGTCGCCCAAGGGCGCAGCCGGACTAGCACAAGTGCGAAAAAACCTAAGTCTACCGCGAAGACTATCCGTGCAGAAGTCGCCCAAGGGTGCAGCCGGACCAGCACAACATAACAAAACACACCATACCAAGTACATAACGCCTTCGCAAGCATAGCCAAGTGTGCGGGGGCACACAAGCCTTTACACATGTACAAGCAAGGGCACTACACTCTACATCGGCTCAACCTTAGGAATAATTCCCATCTCCCTATAATTAAATAACATTATCCTAAGCTCCTCACCCGCAAAGAGACTTCGCAATTCCCCCTCACCCATACTCACGGTGGCCGGCAAAGACAACAGTTCCTGCCGGCCTGCCCTACTCACACGAAGCCGATCTCCCTCCGCCCCACTCACTCTATGTTTCGCAACCGCCCTTCGCCGCCGGCGCCCGGTGCTCGGACCAGGCACATCACCTGTGTCGGCAGCGCGCGGCGAAGCCTCCGCCACTGCCACATCCAAGGCCGCAAAATAGTCCAAGTCCTCCTCCGTCGACTCCTCAGTCCACTCAACCGAGCTCCCAGAGTCAGCAAAATCAGAAAACTCAGTTGCAGACCCATCACATTTATTACCACCATCCACGGTCGAAGCCGCCCAAAAATTAGTAGTGGCGGTTGCGTGCGCAGGCCCAAAATCTTGAACCTGCGCAGCAACCAAAATTCAGCAACATATACAAAATTCCCTAACTATCTACACCCACTACGCCACCTGCCAGGACCCAGCCGTCGCGGGAACCTCCGCCGTTGCCTCCGCTGCCGCCACCATCGCAGGATCTTCAGCCCTCGGCGCAGCGGCTGCGGGGGCATCAGGCGCGCCTTCGGCGATCTCTGGGGGCAGGTCCCCGCCGGCCGTAGCAGATGCGGGGGCATCCGGAGCGCCTTCCACAGGCTCCGGGGGCGCCTCCAGGGCGGCCCCGGACACGGCTTCCGCCGGGATCGGCTCCGGGTCAGGCAGCGCGCTGTTCAACGCCCCGAAGTCATCCACCCTCTCGTCGCGCGCCGCCTAAGACACAGCACACAGATTCAGCAAACACACACATAGCCCACATCCAGCAAACGCCAAACAAACGCCAAACGTTACCTGAGCCCTCGCCGTCTCGGCCCGCTCCCTGACCACCTCGCAACCGTGCGGACCCCACATCCGGTCATAGATGGCACCGGTGGATTCCTTCACCACGGGGTCTTCGACCTTGTAGATATCTCGCTCAAAGTCTTCATCGGCCTGGTCGAAGACCTCGAAGTGCCGGCACCCTTCGCGGGAGAGCACGTTCATCGCCCCCTCGCAGGTGACCAGGGAGGCATACGACATGAACCCCTCCACGATAGTGGGGAGCGCCTGCAACTCCTCCTGTACCCACTCCAGGCAGCGAAGTCCGGACTCTCGGTCCGGCACTTCGAAGTCACCAGTCCGCGCGCCCAGCTTATGGTACGAGTCCATAAGCTGCTTGCGCGTCCGTTCGGCCTCCGCGCGCGTTGCGGCCTCGGCCCTCTCCACGCGGCTCTCCAGGGCGATGAGCCGCTCCTGCAGCTGCTCGGCGCGCTCCCTGGCAAGATTGCCCTCCGCCCGCGCCAGATTGGCCTCCACCTGCGCAGCCTGCGCCTTGGCGAGGGCCTCGTTGGTCTCCCTCCTCTCTCCCGCCAATTGGCGCCGGAGGTCAGCCTTCTCCCCCTCCAGCGCGGCCACCCTGTTCGCCAGCTTGCGGCACTTGCTGTCGGCGGCCGATTTTTCACGGATAGCGTCCGCATGTTGCGTCCGAAGTCTCTCGACTTCGGCAGACACAACTGCCGTGAGGGCCCCCGACGCCGTGCGGTTGGCGAAGTCAGCCACCTGCAGAACACACGTAAGACCACGAAAAAAACGGAGTCTAACTCAGCAGACCTGACTTAGCGCCTCCGTCACCTCCTTCAGTCGGCGGGACGCAGCGCCCGCCTCATCCCTGACGGCCGCCAGTGCCGACATCTCGCCTCCGGCACTAAGAGCACTGCCCTTCGCCTTCGGCACTACGGCAGCCGCCACGGTCGCCGCGGCAGGCGCAACAATAGCAAGCTGGCCCTCGTCTGACCCTGCAACGTTTCAACGAATTTTAAAAAAAACGAGCCAAGGGCTTACCACCAAGATAGTCCTCCACACTAATATCGGTGGCGAAGTCGGCAACGCGCTTGCCCGACGATGGCAACTCTCGGGCCGCCTTCGCGACCTCCGACACCCTGCTGGACGGCGGCACAGCCTTCGTCGCTTTGGAACCACCGGCGCCTGCCGCCGCCTCCGGCGCCTTGCTAGATACAGGGCCGCCCGGCTTCCCCGTCAGCGGCGGCTTGCCTCCGCCAGGGGCAGCAGCCTTCGCAGCCCCCCGCTGCCTCTTCGGACGGGCTTCATGAAGCCTGACAACCGCCTGGCGTTTTTGTGCAGCTCCATGGCGATCCTTGTCCATCACTGCCAACACAATAGCAGCAATATTCCACCCATAAGGAAACACTTTCCATTCACGAACCAAGCGAGATGTAAAATAGTCTTCGCCGGCCGCGCGGGGGATAGGAACATTCCTAGGCCACCAACCCCCGGTAACCCTCAGCATCCGCGCCGAAGACTCCCGGAGCTCGGGCGAAGACATCCTTCCCCCCGGGGCCGCGCAAGTCCTCATCAGCTCTCTAGCAAAACCATCGGAAACCCCAAGCCCTCCCATAGCAGTACCTAGTTTCCTCTTTTTAGAGGATGGGGCGGCCACCGGCGCAGGGTCGTCTCCGGCCTCCACCACCGGTTTCTTCCCACGGCGGTCCACATCGTCTTGGCCGGGGTAGCCGCCATACGGCAGTTGATTCAATTCAAACACCCTGTTCAAGCGGTCGTTCGACCTGCGGATATTCCAGCTACGCTGGCCCTCTGTCCTCGGCACATACCGACCAACGAGCCACACCGCCCCATCCTCCGCTTCACGCACAAAGGCGGCCGGATCGCGGTTTTGCAGATTCGGTGCGAAGGCAGGACTTCGCACCATCTTCCCACCATGGGAAGGCATCTGGCGAGGGCACACTTCGCCCAACGCCAAGCCATGCGCCAAGGGCCATACCCCGTACGCCACAAATTCTTCAACCAAATCGCGCCCACTGCTCAGGCCGGCGGCGCACCGAAGGGCCCCTTCGTCCGCATCCCCCTCCGCCACCTCAAAGGACGGGTATGCTGAGTAAAAATGTGAACACATCTCGGACACGGGGAGCCCCTCATGGTCTTCGACGGTACCCTCAGCGACGTAAAACCAAAACTCATTCCAGTTGCCCCATTTGTTGCGGGCGCAAGGAACCAACTCGACTACCTGCATCGTGGTCTTGCCGGTCTTCGGCGTAAACGTGCAGGACCCAAACTGGGCAACTTCATCCCCAATCATCCTCTTCTGCCAGTGCAGGCAATAATACTTCGCAAAGACTTCGACTGATGGCTGTCCGCCGTACGAAGTCGTCGCCCAGACATACTTCGACAGAGCCACCACGGCATTCGGAGTCAACTGATGTATCTGAACGTTAAACCTCCGCAGGACTTCACCAACAAATCGGTGTGCAGGCAGGCGGAGACCGGCGGCGAAGAACGCTTCGAACACAACCAACTCGCCCTCCGGCTCGGGGACTTCCTCCGTCCCCGGGACACGAGCGACTCCGCCGCCAAAGTAACCCAGCCGCTGCATATCTTGCACGCGGACCGACGACATCCGCGACACGCCAAAATTCACAGAATCGCCGGCGCGCAACTCCTCCGCCACCAAACTACTCTGTGTCTCCTCAGACGAGGCGTAGACCGGCGGCGAAGCGACGGTCGGCGGCGAGGCGTCGGCCGGCGGTGTAGCGGCAGCAGAGGAAGAGGAGGTCGGCATCGCTACGTACCGTCGGCGGCGGCGGGCGGTCTGCTTCACTCGAGCCAGATCTCCGGCGAACAAAAGCAAGGCGGGCAGACGAGCAGTAAGACGGTGGAAAAAGGCGGCTAGGGTTTGCAACGAGCGCGGAAAGTGAAGTTCAAAAGGCGCCGACCCCCGCCCCCTTTTATAGACAGGGCGCGGCTCTTCGGGAAACCCGCAATCCGACAGGGCGCGGCGCTTCGGGAAACCCGCAATCCAACAGTACGCTGTCAATCAACGGTCATGTCAAAAACCCCCGCGGAACCACTCCGAGCGAGGGCAGCGTCTCCGCCATCTAGCGACGTCTTCGGCACCAGGTGACTTTGTCGAACTGGTCCCTCGGAGGGCAAATGTTGGGGCGAAGGCAAAGACGCCACCCTTCGCTGCAGTCGCTGGTCCGACGGAGACAGAGCAGGCCTTCGCTGCAGTCGCTGGTCCGACGGAGACAGAGCAGGCCTTCGCTGCAGTCGCTGGTCCGACGGAGACAAAGCAGGCCTCCGCTCGATACGGCGCCAGACGAAGACCTGCGACGTCGTCATCCCACCAAGCGGCCTCGTTCAGCTCAGAAGCCCACGTGTAATCCGGCCCATTGTAACGGGCCCCGCGTGGCCGCTGCGTGTTACGGGCCTTGTTGGATTCCCTTGCAACTGAGAGCAAGTTCCAACAAAGACCCCTTATGAACGTGAATAATGGGTCCTTGACTATCCCTTAAAATATATATTCTATTTAAGCTAAGGATTTGATTTTGCTTTGGATCAATTTATCTTTAAAAAATCAGCATTAGTGGTTTGTAAAACCGTACATTCAAAAGATAAATCATATACCCTCATTTTCTTAATTTACTTGAGTTATGTTTTATCTTTTCTTAGTTGTGTTCTTTGATACGCGACAAGAGATGAAGTCAACTAGATTGTGGTTGTGGTACATTTGATAACGATTGCAGGATTCTAGTTTTTATCTAAAGTCAAACCAATATGTTGTATTTTCCTAATTACCTACTCCTGACAAAAGATCAGACATTATTTCCATCAGCCCACCTATCCTAAGCATTCCTCAAATTTTTCCTTACGATAACAACTATTGTGCAAGCACATCTCAGGTGCAAGCGTGTAAGCAAACCTCCAGAGCCTTTAGAGCACAATCCCATGCAACTATAGTTTATTAGGGGATGTTTTGATAAAAAAAGTGTGAGCTGATAGTGAAGGGTTTAAGTGTTAAATATGACTTACAGTTGGATTATAATCTAAGGGTGTGTTTGGTTACGGGACAACCAGGATAGGAAAGTTCTCTGGCGTCCTCTCTTGTCTCTTCAATTTTGAGGGATAATTGAGGACAACATTAGGATTGTCCTGTTTCAACCAAAGTTGACTCTGAACCAAACAACTTTATTTGGGAATCGTCTCATCCTATCCTGTTCTATCATTGCAACCAAACACACTCTAAAAGATTAGAAGGCTGAGTTGCACGTTTACATCTAAAGACGTGCTTACACAGCTGTCGTCCCTCTCTCCCCACACCTATTTCTATCAGTCCTACTGTTCCTCGTGCTTTTCCTCACAGGTCGTACTGGAGCCCATATCTTAGGTTCTACCTTTTCTTACTTGATTGGATTTGACCAAGTTTTTCTCTCTTTTCATTTTCCTATGTTTTTGTTGCATGTTTGTGCTGACCTTTTTCAGACGTTGCTACCCAAGCCACAAGCGGCGCTGCATCCTGCACTGGACTGGACTGCCGCTGAAAGTACAGGGTTCGGATACTCCGGACTGGGCCTTGGTTACCAGGCTGGAACAAAAGTATGGTCTCAGTTTTGAAGCCCAGTGTAACCAAAATCAGGCCTATGTTCCAACTGTCCTGCCTCCCGAAGAGCGACAAACAGGGGAGAGGCGCAAAGCCTCGTCGAGTCATGTCATCGGCTCACCCTGGTTATGCTTGTGCTGTGCAGAGCGCTTTGCAGCAGGTCGCCCGCCGCTCCCGCTCGTGTCACAGTGCAGTAGTGCACACGCGCGCAGGAGGCGGACCTATCCTTTCTATTGCAAGTCAGGCCGCTGGGCGCTGGCCGCTCCATCTTTGCAAGGGTCCGCGTCCTCTGCTGCCTTTCACAATTGCTGCCGCCGTCTCGTGTTGTTCGCTGTTATAGCGTTGATCGATCCCTCACTGTCACTGCCCGTCCTGCACTCACTTGATTGTAAGCCAGTTCATAACTCAAACTGTGCTGATGAGTGATGACTCTAGTACACTCCGGTTCAGCAGTTCGCAACTACTAGCAGTACATGATGCAACCGCTCACAGTTACAGCCACACGTTTTCATCTGTTTGGAACGCAATAATTTATCGATTTTTTTATCGAGTTCAATCATCGCATGATTCCAATAGAACAATGATAAGAGCTTTGAGGATCCAGAGCTCCTGATGTGAAGGGAAGAGGCGGAGCTGCCGTTCTGTACTATCCTGGCTCTGATCCGTCATTTTGTTGGGTTGCGCTCGCGCTCGTGACTCGCGCAGTACAGCAAAGTGGAAACTGGAACAGCGGAAGAGACGTTCCAAATCGGCGCAGATCTGGCGCAACACAACCAAGCGTCGGTTTTGGGCGCACATTGGCATCGGCGGATCAGCACAAATCACATCCCCTTTCTGAGCAAGCCGCGGCCACATCCGGTTATAGAAATGGCAGGCTCGATCTCGATTATTGCCAACCTCCGCTTCCGCTCCCGGCTTTACACCGCCGCTCTGTTCCTTTCTGAATTCAGAGCGACAGCCGCCGAAGAATAAACAAACGCGAGCTCCTCTGCTAAATACAACGGCCAGAGAACGACTAGTAGTAGTAGTAGTCTACGTAGCGCTGCTACACAGGACGGATGGGATCTTAATTAACACAATGCTTCGCATTGATCAGATCTGATTTGGTCCGTTTCCGGGTTTCTACGGCCGTGTGACGACGCCGACGCGCTCCGCGGCGGCGCGCATCACGCCCTCCACCAGCTGCGGCATGCACGCCTCGCCCACGGCCCCGGGCCCGCACCCGGCGCGGAGCCCCGCGCCGGACATGTACTTGCGCACCTCAGCGCGGATCATCTCCTGCATCGCGGCAACCAGCTCGCCGCTGAACGCGTACGACGACTGAGACGGAGCCGCCTGCGGAGGGAAGGCGGGTGGAGTAGACTGCGGCGACGGGGACGGCGAGGGGGAGAGCTCCTGGAAGTGGCTCCGGGCGCTGTCGTGGTGGAAGCCCGACGGCGACTGGTCCAGCCCCGGCAGCGAGAGGGAGAGCGAGGTGAGCAGGTCCTCGTCTGCGGCTGCTGGCGGGGGCGGAGGGCGCACGTCCGCGGCGCTGATGGCGTCGAAGCCGCCGGCGCGCGGGACGGGACGGAACACCTGCGCGGCGCCGCAGCCGTGGCTGAGGTCGCTGCGGTCCGACGCCGTAGGGCTCCCCGGGCCAGGGCTTGCGCGCTTGCACGCCCGCTCAGCATCGCTGCCGCTGGAGGTCGCCGTGGCGGTGGCGAGCTTCCGCTTGAGCGACGAGTTCCAGTGGTTCTTAACGGCGTTGTCGGTGCGCCCCGGGAGCAGGCGCGCGATGGCGGCCCACCGGTTGCCCAGCCGGGCGTGCGCGGCCAGGATCGCGGCGTCCTCCTCGGGCGTGAAGGGGCGGCGCTCCACCTGCGGCGACAGCTGGTTGCACCACCGCAGCCGGCACGACTTCCCCGACCGCCCCGGGATGCCGCGCCCGATCGCCGTCCAGTTCCGCGCGCCGTGGCGCTCCACGAGACGCCGCAGCGCCTCGTCCTCCTCGGGGCTCCAGGGGCCCTTTATCCTGTCGCACTCCGACTCCACTCCCATCGCTGCTGGAACACGGCACGGATTAGCAGCTGCCGCTGGCGCTGGCACTGGCACTAGCACTGACGGTGTGAGATTAGCTCGATTGGGACGTCTCGATCCGTGGCTGGAGGAAGGGGAAGGCGAAGCCGGGCATTATATAGCGGGTGACCGGGAGCGGCCGGTGGCTTCGTCACCGGGGTACAGCTGGCGAGGTGCCACCTCATGCTCGGGGCTCGCGTCGTTTCCTCCCGTCTCGATGGCAGGTGGGGTCGGGAACATTTGGGTCCCGTCTGGCAGTGGTAGCGCGGAGCCGACGGGCTGAGCGGGGGACCAAGGCAGTTTGGCTGTTAATCAAAGGGTCCCCGGGCGGTTTGAATTTTGAATTGTTGGTTTTTTTCGGTGGTTCCGTACCGTCAAACGCACGAGAACGTTAAAACTAACCAATGAAAATAGGGGCACCTCAGCTTTTATTCTAGTTATGGCTGAAGCTCCACGACAGCTTTCTAGTATATACTGTTACAGTATTTTGTGACCAATCCAAGGGTTTGACGAACTCATCTACAACGGACACACCCCTTGCGGATGACCCCTGTCACATGTATATAAATAAGTCTCCCTGTAATAAAGCAAACACAACTGTCATTCCTCTCTGTCTCAACTCTCTTTACCACTGAGCACTGCAATACTTTAACACGTTATCAGCACTGCTCACGACAGAACATAGAGAATTTACTATTGAAGGGAAGAAGACAAGGGAACGATGTTGAAAAAAAATGGAGGGCTCAGCCTAACAGGAAGATATGGAACCGTTCCTCTTCCGTTCGTCGATTGGCGATTGCATAAAGAACTTTGAGCGGGCGCTACTCAGTCGGCCCCTGGCCCCGTGCAGGCGCGGACCAGCCTCGCCTCAGCCGCGAGTCCCGGCGAGGGCACATTGGCCCTCCTGTGCAGATGTGTGGGTCCCCGGCGTGGCGAGCACCGGCCAACGTGGCGTGACCCAGCGCAAACGCCCGGCGCTGCGAGCACCGCTGCGCCGGCCAAGCAAAGCTACGGGCGCAGCCTGGGTACTTACGAGGATCCCCGGCGATGGTGCTTGGCCCGGCACGGACACGGGTGCGACCCGACAACGGGCGCGGACGCCGACGCGGGGCGCAGACTCGACGGCGCTCCAATGCAAGCACGGCCGACTCGGCCTGGTGCGGGCTGGGGCGGCTTGGCCCAGCTCTAGTGCGGGCGGACGCAACTGGTAGATCCCCGCCGCGGGCAACCGCCCTAGCACGGCAGCACGGCCGGATCTGCCCCCTGGCGGCGCGCAGGAACAGGGAGCCCTCGTGGCGGTTCAGCTTACCGGCCAGGGCGCGGCCACGGCTGGAGACCGCGTGCAGGCGCGACCAGACAATGGCGCCTCGGGTTTGGGTGTGGCCTCCTGTTCTCCGACGAAGGCGTGGAGAGCCCCTGCGCGGGCGCGGCGAGCCCCGGCGAGGGCGTGCAGCTCGGCCCTAGCGAGGGCGTACGAGCAGGGGCACTCGAGGAGTCGCTCGACTCCCTGGCGGCGCGGTCAAATCGCCCTGGTCTGCGGCGACGGCTGGGAATGGGGCGGCTAGGGTTTCAGAAACCCTAACCGCCTCTTCCAGTTAATAGGCACGCGGCTTCTAGCCGCTCGTGGGCCGCCAGGCGCTCGTGGGTCATCCGCCACAAGCAGGCGCTCGGCGCTAGTGGGCCACCCGGCCTGGCAGTGTGCCTGGGCCGCCCCGGCCTTGAGGCTGGCCGCACGGGCCGCCTCGGCCTGGTGGCGCCTGTGCTGCCCCCATGGGCCCTGAAAGGCCTATGTGGCCTGTTTACCATTTTAAATTCTGAATTTTGATATAAGACTCCGTTTTATATTAAAATTCCGTCCTAACTTCTATTAGTGTATATAAATATGTTATTTAGACTGTAAATTGTTTCAAGTATTGTACATACTTGTCTATTTTATCATGAATATAGCAGATTTTAGTTCGTGAATTATCTTTGTTTATACATTTATAATTCATAATTTTTCGACTTGCTTTTGTTTTTGCATTCTTTTATGTTTGCACGGAAAACATAGCACATATATTAATAAGTCTGAATGGTATTCATGCAAAATAAGGTTGCAACTTTTGGTGAAGCATAGGGTGATGGAGTTCTAAGCATTGGCTGCGCTAAATTCTTTATAGAGTTTAGTAGCCCAGAGATAGTGCTTTAGACAGCATTTGAAATACCTATCACTATGAGGTCTACATCTTTCGAGATGATTACCTATATGTGCTAACCTAAAAAGATCACGGACCACACAGACGTCGCGGGCTATGGAGCTAGGCTGGACGCTGTAGTCATGCTAACTGCTAAAAGAATTCTTTTAATTAAGTACTACTTAATTAAACAAAGAATTCTTGCAAAATATCATGCATATGTTCAACTTAGGATTATTCAACACATGATGGAGTTCTAGGCTTTGGCTGCAATAAGTTCTTGGAATTTATTTGCCCTGAGACCAAGCTTTTAGACAGCAAAATATTATTTGCCCATCGGTAAGAGGTCTACATCATATGAGGATGATGATTACCTATGTGTTATCCCAAGTAGATATGTAGGAGACTTGATGTTGGTTATTCACCTTTATGGTGATTACCATTTTGTTTTTGAAAATTTGGTCAAGCACAGGGTAGTGGAGTCCTAAGCATTGGCTGCGGTATGTTCCTTGAATATATCAGTCCAGAGACCATGCTTTCAGGCAGCAAAAGTTTTGCCCACTACTGGGAGATCTACTCCATTGTATCATTACATGGAGATTATCTACTTTGTGTCCACCAATTTTTCAAAAATCTGTTGGTACACTTTAAGTGATACCATAATTTCTCCAACATATGTATATATGATATATTTTGCGACAAGATAAAATAGTTAAGCCATTTGAAGGATAATAATTTAATAGAGTTTGATGAACTCGCCTAATGGGTTTAATTATCCTTAATGTTCATTGGATATGTTTATTTCATTTTTGCATGATATGGGAATTCACCTCTTCATTTTGGAGGAAATGAGATGCTCTTTTTCTCTTACGGTTCTTATGAAAAGAACTTATGTGCTTTTGCGGCTTGATATGCAAGTGCAAAATGAATAGCAAAGAAAAACATAAGACTTGTGGACTTATGAGTATGAGTCTACATTATGTTGTAGACTAACACTTTATATTCATATATTTTGCTTGAAAGCAAATATATAAGCACATTAAAAAGGGAAGGACAATGAGTATGACAAACTCTTTTGTCATTACACTATACGTGATATAGTGTTGTATGCCCAGGCATCTAATCTTGTATATGAAATCCCAATAGATGCGTACTACTCATGAAAGCTAAGATATGAAGTGTACTTCAATCTTCCATCTGACATGATAACAGTGGTTAGTTGTGTAAATCATGATTTGGACGAATCATGTAACAACACTTCTTTTTTTCTAAGAGAAGACCACTTTGTTAGATGATTTGCTTTTGAGTACTATATAAATGATGCATGAGATTTGGTATAATCTCATAATTGATGTTGTCATAGGTTCAACTCATGCGATGTGAGTTGAACACATTCATGTGATTTGAGTGTAAAAACTCATATGAATTTGAGTTAAACAAACTCATCGATTGGAGTTGATCACTCATGTGATTTGAGTTGAACAAACTCATCGATTAGAGTTGAACGAACTCATCAAGGGAGTTGAAGACCCATTGATTTGAGTTGTGCAAACTTGTACGGGGATTCTGGCAATTGAGGAAGAAACATGAAATGTGGAGAATTGAGCCACAAACTCTATAAGTGGGGAAACAAAATATTCTCATATTCCTTTGGAAAGAGGAAAGAATATTTTAACAATCGCTTCATGCGATATCATGATATGTTATTATCATATCCCCTTTGGTATTAGATGTATCAAGGATGTGTTGATATATCCTATTTGATATCTTACCATATTATAGAGATATCCATATAATTTCTATCATATGGAAACAAAGGTGATAGTGATGGATATTGCATGTGTTTCTCGGAAACATTTCTTATGGATTGTATTCGAAATACATCCTCCCGTATAATGTGTTGCATTTATTATAACTTTTCATGTGATGATACTTACCATGTTGGGTAAGACTGAATTGGTAATTCCATTATTGGGATGAAATGACTGAATTGGTAATTCCATTATTGGGATGAAATGAAAAGTTATGGACAATTCTATTGGTCATGTTTTTCCCATAAGATAGATACTTGATGAGTATCATTGGGAATGAGATTTTAAGTCCCTCTTATCTTAAAATCTGATCTGAATTGGTTAAGTTCTTTGAACTGTTTCTAAAGAACAAGTGTGGTCCATTACAGAGATTGTATGGACATTGAAGGCTTTATATGGTTCTATGGTGCATCTATATGATGACTTGAAGTGTGTCATTCGGACAACATGTGACCATTAAGTAATAATGTCTCAAGCTTGAGCACATTAGCCTCCACACTACTGAATTTACCAAATGTGCTTACAATGATAATTGTTTGTCTTGGTATTCAGAATGATATCCATAAAGGATATGATGAATCTGTGATAGATTGAAAAATTTCAGATCGTTCATGACCATCAGTAATGAATTGTCACTTCCAACTAGTTATGGTTGGAGTCATGAAGTTTTGCATGCTTCTGACTTGTGATGAACTGCATGTACTATATGTATAAGTTCCCCTATGGTTTTAGTACGTGGAAATCCATGAAAGATTTCCCATGCGTACATATATGGGCACACAGAAAGCTGGGGATCTATGTGAGGATTCATTCTCCGTCGATCATTAAGTATTTAGAATCTCATTGTGAGAATCTATTTATGACCTGTATGCTAGCTTGAATCATGAGCTTTTCTAGGCATTAGGGGGAGATTTCAAGTACCAAAAAGAATGTCAGGAAATTATACTGCATTCAGGCTCAAGATCACATACTAAAACTGAACCTTTGGGTTCGAATGATTTGCAAGAAGTTGCAAATTGACTGCCTTGTGCATTTACTATGAGGTGTCACTCAAATTAATCCTATGTGGAAGTGCCAAAAAGATTGGTTAGAAGGAACACCACACAACTCCCTATTACAATGATGTTGGAAATAAGAGGGGGAGAAGTATGGTAACAAATTGGGATTAAGATGCTTGCAAGCAGCTGAAGGATAGACCTTCTGAGATAGTAAATGCAGACCATCTATTCGTTGGTAACCAACCTAGTGTTGGTGGACACCTATAGGATATTGATTATCCTGTGAATGGAAGACATTCACAACCTAGCTCAGTGCGCACTGATGAGGCTAGGTTATCGGAAGCCCTTGATTCTCATTTTGGGATTTCACGAGGAATCATAAGGGTACATTAAAAAATGACTTTATGTCAACTAGAGAATTGTGTTATTTAAAAGCTACAAGTGTCGACACATACATCTCAGCAATTGTATATGCGCTCCAAGTGATCCAAAAGACTATGGCCATAGCAGAGCACGAGTATGCTTAAACTGGATCTTGTTGAGTGATACAATGTTGCAGAGATAGCCTTGCTCACCGGAAAGAAGTATTTTCACTTCAAGGTATCTTACTGTGGATACAAGTTTGTTTTCATGGATTTGGAAACAATGAGGTGGTGAGAAAGTATGGCTAGTAGCAACTAGGTTTTATACGCAAACCCAAGCATTATTTTAATGCTATAAATTCTTATCTACTGTGAGTAGTAAAATTTCGATACAATATTATGGGCAGTAAATCATCTATCTGTGCAGTTGATAGATGTAGTGACAACATATGCATATGTGGTCACTGAATTATGACATTTGTGGAGTCTTGAAGGATTCCAAATACATAATCACCAATCACAAATTTGTAATGCTTGGAAAGTCTTTGTGACTTAGAGCATCCCAGTCAAATATGGTACATTTGACCTAGTGAATCCTTCCTTCCAAAGGGATACACGAAGAAGGGTATGTTTAATGTAAATATGTGCAGCATATTTCTAAGCATACATTCCTTATCGACGGAGTTCAAGATAGAGGATATGAATTGTAAGAGATTTTCAATTCAAAGTAAACTATCTTGAGTATCTTGGATACAAAGTTGTCTATATCCTACATATATTGAAGAAATTCAATATGAGAGAATCATTGTTATTTGATTCATTCGGATCATGAGATGTGCTATTGTATATTGCAAAAACATCCAGCCGGATATTGCTTAGCAATGATTTGCTAGCTAACATCACATGAGATCGAGTTATGTTCTCTATGAGTACTCATGATCTGGTTACAATTGGATATACTGATCTTGGATATCTATAGAAGATCCCCAGGTACTGAAAGGGAAATGTGCCCTTGGGCCATTTCTAAGTATTTTGGTGATTGAGTGCCAACACATGTGTTTAATTGTGAATTTGTGTACATGGATGAACAAGGTGCAAATCATGAAGTAAAGGTATGTTTCTAAGCCTTAGTACATTGGTTTTGTGGACTAACATATTTGTCTAAGTGTTAGAAACAGAAAGAAGAAAAAGAGAAAAGGGGAGAGAATGACTTGGCTGTGTGCAGCCAAGTCCCAGCTCGGTCTGGAGCACCGGACTGTCCGGTGTGCACCGGACAGTGTCCGGTGCGCCAGACTGACTCGACTCGAACTGGCCGCTCTCGGGATTTTGGCCGGCGGCGTACGGCTAAAATTCACCGGACTGTCCGGTGTGCACCGGACTGTCCGGTGAGCCAACGGTCGGCCAGGGCCAACGGTCGGCCGCGCAATCCGCGCGGGACACGTGGCCGAGCCAACGGTCGGAAGACGGCACCGGACTGTCCGGTGTGCACCGGACTGTCTGGTGCGCCAACGGCTCTCAGATCCCCGCCGGTCTGCAACGGTCGGGAAGCGCTGGATAAGGAAAGAAATCGGTCACCGGACAGTGTCCGGTGTGCACCGGACTGTCCGGTGCCCCCGTCGACAGAAGGCCAGGATAGCCTTCCAGAATTGCTCTCAACGGCTCCTAGCTGCCTTGGGGCTATAAAAGGAGCCCCTAGGCGCATGGAGGAGATACACAAGCAACTCTTGAGCATTCTTGATCATCCACACAAGTTCTTTGCGCATTCGTTTGTGATTCTAAGTGATTCGAGCTCTGTTCTAGTGTGAACTCTGAGATAGTCATTCGAGCTCGAGTCTTGGCCGTGTGTGTGCGCTTTTGTTGTGGATTTGTGTGTGTTGCTTCCCTCTCTTACTCTGTGCTTTCTTTGTGATCATATACTTGTAAGGGCAAGAGACTCCAATTTGTGGAGATTCCTTGCAAACGGGATAGTGAAAGGAAAAGCAAAACACCGTGGTATTCAAGTGGGTCTTTGGACCGCTTGAGAGGGGTTGATTGCAACCCTCGTCCGTTGGGACGCCACAACGTGGAAGTAGGCAAGCATTGGCTTGGCCGAACCACGGGATAAACCACTGTGTCCCTCTGTGCTTGATTCTTGTGGTATTGTGTTTTGTTGAGACTTCACCTTAGCCACTTGGCATTAATCGTGCTAACGCTTAACAAGTTTTTGTGGCTTAAGTTTGAAGTTTTTACAGGATCACCTATTCACCCCCCCCTCTAGGTGCTCTCAATTGGTATCAGAGCCGTTCTATTCACAAAGGGACTAACCGCCCGAATAGATGGATCCTAAGGGGAAGGGTATAGTGATCAACGACAAAGAGAAGGAGACCTTCGTCAACGAGCCGAAGGACGACAAGCCTACCGACTCCGGCTCGGGTCAAAGACGGAAGGAAGGGAAGAAGAAGAAGACCAGGCGCATCAAGGAGATCGTCTACTACGACAGCGACGAGTCTACTTCTTCCCAAAAGGATGAGGACCACAACGACTACGAGAGGAGAAAACCGGTTAATTCGAACTTTTCCTTTGATTACTCTCGTATTCCGCAAAGTTCACATTCTCATTTGCTCTCCATTCCACTTGGCAAGCCCCCACACTTTGATGGAGAGGACTACGGATTTTGGAGTCACAAAATGCGTAGTCACCTATTCTCTCTCCATCCTAGTATATGGGAGATTGTAGAGAGTGGAATGCACTTTGATAGTTCGGATAGTCCCATGTTCATTAATGAACAAATTCATAAAAATGCACAAGCTACTACTGTTCTTCTAGCTTCCTTGTGCAGGGATGAATACCATAAGGTGAGCGGCTTGGACAACGCCAAGCAAATCTGGGACACCCTCAAGATTTCTCATGAGGGGAACGACGTCACCTTGCTCACCAAGATGGAGTTGGTGGAGGGCGAGCTTGGACGGTTCGCCATGATAAGGGGAGAGGAGCCAACTCAGACGTACAACCGGCTCAAGACCCTCATCAACAAGATAAGGAGCTACGGGAGCACGCGATGGACGGACCACGACGTCGTCCGCCTTATGCTCAGGTCCTTTACCGTACTTGATCCTCATCTCGTGAACAATATTCGTGAGAATCCCAGGTACACGATGATGACGCCCGAGGAAGTACTTGGAAAATTCGTGAGCGGGAGGATGATGATCAAGGAGGCGAGATACGTCGACGACGCGTTGAACGGACCACTCCACGAGCCTCAACCCATTGCTCTAAAAGCAACAAGGAGCAAGGAATCGCTACCTAGCAAGGTGGCGCAAGTTGAGGCAGCCGGGCTCAATGATGAAGAGATGGCTCTCATCATCAAGAGATTCAAGACGGCGCTAAATGGTCGCAAGGGGCAGCCAAGCAAGACCAAGACCAAGGGGAAGCGCTCGTGCTTCAAATGCGGTAAGCTTGGTCATTTCATTGCTAACTGTCCCGATAATGAAAGTGACCAGGAAAAGAGGAACAAAAGAGAGAAGAAGAAGCAATACAAGAAGGCAAAGGGCGAGGCGCATCTAATTAAGGAGTGGGACTCGGATTGCTCCTCCTCCGACTCCGACAACGAAGGACTCGCCGCCACTGCCTTCAACAAATCGGCTCTCTTCCCCAACGAGCGTCTCACTTGCCTTATGGCAAGGGAGAAGAAGGTGAGTACTCAAGACTCCACTTATGCTTCTTCTAGTGATAGTGAGTCTAGTGATGATGACATAGATTATTCTTGCTTGTTCAAGGGCTTAGATAGATCTAAGATAGATAAAATCAATGAATTGATTGATGCATTGAATGAAAAGGATAGGCTTTTAGAAAAGCAAGAAGATTTATTGTATGATGAACATGATAAATTTGTAGAGGCACAAAAATCATATGCTTTAGAAGTGAAAAGAAATGAAATGCTTTCTAGTGAAATATCTTCCTGTCATGAAACCATTTCTACCTTAAGAAGTGTTAATATTGATTTAAGTGCTAAACTAGAAGTAGCTAGTAAATCAAATTCTTGTGTTGAACATGTTGAAATTTGTACTAGGTGTAAGGATTTTGATGTTAATGCTTGTAGTGAACACCTAGTTCTAATTTCCAAATTAAATGATGAAGTGGCTAGTCTTAATGCCCAACTTAAGACTAGCAAGAATGAAGTTGATAAAATAAAATTTGCAAGGGATGCCTACACGGTTGGTAGACACCCCTCAATTAAGGATGGGCTTGGCTTCAAGAGAGAAGCCAAGAACTTAACAAGCCATAAGGCTCCCGTCTTCGTCAAGGAGAAAGGGAAGGCCCCTATGGCTAATAGTGCTAAAAAGAACCATGCTTTCTTATACCATGATAGGAGACATGCTAGAAATATTTATAATGATTTTGATTCACATGTTTATAATTCTCATGCCATGTTTGCCTCTAGTTCCTCTCATAAGCATGATAGAAATATGAGTAGGAGAAATGTTGCGCATATGCCTAGGAGAAATATTGCTCATGTGCCTAGAAAGAATGTTATTCATGCTCCTAGGAAAGTAGTGAATAAACCTTCTACCATTTATTATGCTTGTAATGCTCCTTTTGCTATTTGTAGAAAGGGCAAGAAGGTTGTTGCTAGGAAATTAGGGGCTAGATGCAAGGGAGATAAATCTTGCATTTGGGTCCCTAAAGACATTTGTGCTAACCTTGCAGGACCCAACATGAGTTGGGTACCTAAGACCCAAGCCTAAATTTGCCTTGCAGGTTTATGCATCCGGGGGTTCAAGCTGGATTATCGACAGCGGATGCACAAACCATATGACGGGGGAGAAGAAGATGTTCACCTCCTACGTCAAGAATAAGGATTCCCAAGATTCAATTATATTCGGTGATGGGAATCAAGGCAAGGTAAAAGGGTTAGGTAAAATTGCAATTTCTAATGAGCATTCTATTTCAAATGTATTCTTAGTGGAGAGTCTTGGATATAATTTGCTATCTGTTAGTCAATTATGTCAAATGGGATATAATTGTTTATTTACAAATGTAGATGTGTCTGTCTTTAGAAGATGTGATGGTTCACTAGCTTTTAAGGGTGTACTAGACGGCAAGCTTTATTTAGTTGACTTTGCAAAAGAAGAGGCCGGTCTAGATGCATGCTTAATGGCTAAGACTTGCATGGGCTGGCTGTGGCATCGCCGCTTAGCACATGTGGGGATGAAGAACCTCCACAAGCTTCTAAAGGGAGAACACGTGATAGGTCTAACAAATGTTTATTTCGAAAAAGATAGACCTTGTGCAGCTTGTCAGGTAGGTAAACAAGTAGGAGGAGCACATCACAGCAAGAATGTGATGACCACGTCAAGACCTCTGGAGCTGCTGCATATGGACCTCTTCGGACCAGTCGCCTATCTAAGCATAGGAGGAAGTAAGTATGGTTTAGTTATTGTTGATGACTTTTCCCGCTTCACTTGGGTGTTCTTTTTGCAGGATAAGTCTGAAACTCAAGGGACCCTCAAGCGCTTCCTCAGGAGAGCTCAAAATGAGTTTGAGCTCAGGGTGAAGAAGATAAGGAGCGACAATGGGTCCGAGTTCAAGAACCTTCAAGTGGAGGAGTTTCTTGAGGAGGAAGGGATCAAGCACGAGTTCTCCGCTCCCTACACACCACAACAAAATGGTGTGGTAGAGAGGAAGAACAGGACGCTAATCGATATGGCGAGGACTATGCTTGGAGAGTTCAAGACCCCCGAGTGCTTTTGGTCGGAAGCCGTGAACACGGCTTGCCACGCCATCAACAGGGTCTATCTTCACCGCCTCCTCAAGAAGACGTCATATGAGCTACTAACCAGTAACAAACCCAATGTATCCTACTTTCGTGTTTTTGGGAGCAAGTGCTACATTCTAGTAAAGAAAGGTAGAAATTCTAAGTTTGCTCCCAAAGCTGTAGAAGGGTTTTTATTAGGTTATGATTCAAATACAAAGGCGTATAGGGTCTTCAACAAATCATCGGGTTTGGTTGAAGTCTCTAGCGACGTTGTATTTGATGAGACTAATGGCTCTCCAAGAGAGCAAGTTGTTGATTGTGATGATGTAGATGAAGAAGATGTTCCAACGGCCGCTATACGAACCATGGCGATTGGAGACGTTCGGCCACAGGAACAAGATGAACGAGATCAACCTTCTTCCTCAACAACGGTGCATCCCCCACCTCAAGACGATGAACAGATTCATCAAAAGGAGGCGTGTGATCAAGGGGGAGCACAAGATGATCACGTGATGGAGGAAGAAGCGCAACCGGCACCTCCAACCCAAGTTCGAGCGATGATTCAAAGGGATCATCCCGTCGACCAAATTCTGGGTGACATTAGCAAGGGAGTAACTACTCGATCTCGATTAGTTAATTTTTGTGAGCATTACTCTTTTGTCTCCTCTATTGAGCCTTTCAGGGTAGAGGAGGCCTTGCTAGATCCGGATTGGGTGTTGGCCATGCAGGAGGAACTCAACAATTTCAAGCGCAATGAAGTTTGGACACTGGTGCCTCGTCCCAAGCAAAATGTTGTGGGAACCAAGTGGGTGTTCCGCAACAAACAGGACGAGCACGGGGTGGTGACAAGGAACAAGGCTCGACTTGTGGCAAAAGGTTATGCCCAAGTCGCAGGTTTGGACTTTGAGGAGACTTTTGCTCCTGTGGCTAGGCTAGAGTCTATTCGTATCTTGCTAGCATATGCCGCTCACCATTCTTTCAGGTTGTACCAAATGGATGTGAAGAGCGCATTCCTCAACGGGCCAATAAAGGAGGAGGTGTACGTGGAGCAACCCCCTGGCTTCGAGGATGAGCGGTACCCCGACCACGTGTGTAAGCTCTCTAAGGCGCTCTATGGACTTAAACAAGCCCCAAGAGCATGGTATGAATGCCTTAGAGATTTCTTACTTGCTAATGCTTTCAAGGTTGGGAAAGCCGATCCAACTCTTTTCACTAAGACTTGTAATGGTGATTTGTTTGTGTGCCAAATTTATGTCGATGACATAATATTTGGTTCTACTAATCAAAAGTCTTGTGAAGAGTTTAGCAGGGTGATGACGCAGAAATTCGAGATGTCGATGATGGGCGAGTTGAACTACTTCCTTGGGTTCCAAGTGAAGCAACTCAAGGACGGAACCTTCATCTCCCAAACGAAGTACACGCAAGATCTGCTGAAGCGGTTTGGGATGAAGGACGCCAAGCCCGCAAAGACTCCGATGGGAACCGACGGACACACCGACCTCAACAAAGGAGGTAAGTCCGTTGATCAAAAAGCATACCGGTCAATGATAGGATCTCTACTTTATTTATGTGCTAGTAGACCGGATATTATGCTTAGCGTATGCATGTGTGCTAGATTTCAATCCGATCCTAAGGAGTGTCACTTGGTGGCGGTGAAGCGAATTCTTAGATATTTAGTCGCTACGCCTTGCTTCGGGATCTGGTATCCAAAGGGGTCTAACTTTGACTTGATTGGGTACTCAGATTCCGACTATGCTGGATGTAAGGTCGATAGGAAGAGTACATCGGGGACGTGCCAATTCTTAGGAAGGTCCCTGGTGTCATGGAACTCTAAGAAACAAACCTCCGTTGCCCTATCCACCGCTGAGGCCGAGTACGTTGCCGCAGGTCAGTGTTGCGCGCAACTACTTTGGATGAGGCAAACCCTCAGGGACTTTGGCTACAATCTGAGCAAAGTCCCACTCCTATGTGATAATGAGAGTGCTATCCGAATAGCGGAAAATCCTGTTGAGCACAGCCGCACAAAGCACATTGACATCCGGCATCACTTTTTGAGAGACCACCAGCAAAAGGGAGATATCGAAGTGTTTTATGTTAGCACCGAGAACCAGCTAGCCGATATCTTTACCAAGCCTTTAGATGAGAAGACCTTTTGCAGGCTGCGTAGTGAGCTAAATGTCTTAGATTCGCGGAACTTGGATTGAATTGTAGCATACATGTATTTATGCCTTTGATCATGTTCATTCTGCATTTTGTTGCTTATTATGGTGCTCAAGTTGTACAAACACTCCCTGGACCTCACAAGTCCGTTGCAATGTGATGCACATGTTTAGGGGGAGATGTGTTACAACTTGACCCTTTGAGACTAACCATATGTTTGAGTTTGCTTGTGTTAGTCACAAAGGAGAATTGAAAGGGAAAAGGTGGACTTGGATCATGCAAGACTTCCACTGCACTCCGATGAGGGGTAACTTATTCCAAGTTCATCTCATGAACTCTTATTGCCATTTGCTCTTAATTGAAGATTTTGGTGAGGCAATGGGGTTAAAGGGCCAAAATTGATCCCGTTTTGGTGTTTGATGCCAAAGGGGGAGAAAATAAAGGCCAAAGCAATAAATGGATCAGCTACCACTTGAGAGATTTTGAAAATAGTAGAATAGAGTTTTTGATTTGTCAAAATTCTTAAGTTGTCTCTCTTGTCAAAAGTTGGCTTCTTGTGGGGAGAAGTATTGATTATGGGAAAAAGGGGGAGTTTTTGAAATCCTTGATCAATCTCTTTTTGAATGACTCTCTTTATGCTTAAACATGTGTGTTTAACTTAGAGATAGAGATTTGTGTTTGATTTGCAAAAACAAACCAAGTGGTGGCAAAGGATGATCCATATATGCCAAAATTGATTCAAAAAAAAATTTAAGTGTTATTTGATTTGAGTTTGCACTTGTTCTAGTGGCTTTATGTTGTGTTGGCATAAATCACCAAAAAGGGGGAGATTGAAAGGGAAATGTGCCCTTGGGCCATTTCTAAGTATTTTGGTGATTGAGTGCCAACACATGTGTTTAATTGTGAATTTGTGTATATGGATGAACAAGGTGCAAATCATGAAGTAAAGGTATGTTTCTAAGCCTTAGTACATTGGTTTTGTGGACTAACATATTTGTCTAAGTGTTAGAAACAGAAAGAAGAAAAAGAGAAAAGGGGAGAGAATGACTTGGCTGTGTGCAGCCAAGTCCCAGCTCGGTCTGGAGCACCGGACTGTCCGGTGTGCACCGGACAGTGTCCGGTGCGCCAGACTGACTCGACTCGAACTGGCCGCTCTCGGGATTTTGGCCGGCGGCGTACGGCTAAAATTCACCGGACTGTCCGGTGTGCACCGGACTGTCCGGTGAGCCAACGGTCGGCCAGGGCCAACGGTCGGCCGCGCAATCCGCGCGGGACACGTGGCCGAGCCAACGGTCGGAAGACGGCACCGGACTGTCCGGTGTGCACCGGACTGTCCGGTGCGCCAACGGCTCTCAGATCCCCGCCGGTCTGCAACGGTCGGGAAGCGCTGGATAAGGAAAGAAATCGGTCACCGGACAGTGTCCGGTGTGCACCGGACTGTCCGGTGCCCCCGTCGACAGAAGGCCAGGATAGCCTTCCTGAATTGCTCTCAACGGCTCCTAGCTGCCTTGGGGCTATAAAAGGAGCCCCTAGGCGCATGGAGGAGATACACAAGCAACTCTTGAGCATTCTTGATCATCCACACAAGTTCTTTGCGCATTCGTTTGTGATTCTAAGTGATTCGAGCTCTGTTCTAGTGTGAACTCTGAGATAGTCATTCGAGCTCGAGTCTTGGCCGTGTGTGTGCGCTTTTGTTGTGGATTTGTGTGTGTTGCTTCCCTCTCTTACTCTGTGCTTTCTTTGTGATCATATACTTGTAAGGGCAAGAGACTCCAATTTGTGGAGATTCCTTGCAAACGGGATAGTGAAAGGAAAAGCAAAACACCGTGGTATTCAAGTGGGTCTTTGGACCGCTTGAGAGGGGTTGATTGCAACCCTCGTCCGTTGGGACGCCACAACGTGGAAGTAGGCAAGCATTGGCTTGGCCGAACCACGGGATAAACCACTGTGTCCCTCTGTGCTTGATTCTTGTGGTATTGTGTTTTGTTGAGACTTCACCTTAGCCACTTGGCATTAATCGTGCTAACGCTTAACAAGTTTTTGTGGCTTAAGTTTGAAGTTTTTACAGGATCACCTATTCACCCCCCCCCTCTAGGTGCTCTCAGGTACAAGATCAATGACATACTTCTGGTATGTTAGACCTACTGTTTGATAAATGTTGATCAAAAGAGATTAATGCTCACTTACACTAATCATTCTGTAGCACACTTTGTGGGATTGTACATAATGATATACTACATACTGAGAGTATGTGGTGGTCATGATTTTTCTATCAGTGACCTTATTATCTATGAAGATAATATTACTTTGTGTTGTTTAGATGAAAAACAAGTTATGAACTAAGTCTCTACCTTACTCCACATTTTTAATGTGTTTGAGAGTAGGTATGAGATGACTTAGTGATTTGCAAAGATTAGGGGGAGTTTTCCTCTTGATTGGAAGAACTTGTTTATACATCATGTTGTACTCTTTTCTTCGCATGAGTTTTTCCCTGCTTGGGTTTCTCATTCAAAGTTTTTATCGAGGCAACATCAACACAAGGCCTATGTCGTATCATCTATTTTTCCCGTAGAGGTTTTTGAGGATGATACATTATGACATAGTTATTATTGTATTTGAACTAGGTGATGAGTTTATCTCCTTAGAGTTCAAATGAATCAACAATAGAGTATGACTACTCTCCTTAATTTTCCCACTAGGTTTTTAAGGAGACTCAGCTGATATGTTGATTTTTCAGATTTTCTGGCAAGATTATCTTGGAGAAATATTAGCCTGAGTTATATGTCTCATCATTTATTTTCCCCACTGGGGTTTTTGAGATGATGACTATAGACATATTATTGTTCTTTGGGCTAGAGGTCATGGGAGAACAATGGCATACCATGGTTCAATTGAACCACCGATAATTATCTATAAGGATAATTGAGCTTGTGTTGTTCAGATAGAAACAGGTTATATCGGGAGCAACTTTAATAAACATCTTGCAAACAAAGTCTTGTGATAATCTTGCTGATTTATTCACAAAATCTCTACCATACTCCACATTTCAGAAATGTGTTGAGGGAATTGGTATGAGAAGACTTAAGTGTTTGCAAGGATCAGGGGGAGTAATTCTCCGTGATATTTGACCTATTTTGAACCATTATATTACACTCTTTTCTTTGTATGAGTTTTGCCTTATTGAGGTTTTCTCATCCAAAGTTTTTGACGAGATAATATCAACTAAGCTATACGATTCATCATTGATTTTTCCCCACAGGGGTTTTTATGCATGATGATTATAAGCATATTTGCCTTTTGGAGTTCAAGTGAGATTCTCTCATGATCCAAAAGCATTGTATACTCCTTATTTTTCTCACAGGGTTTTTGAGGAGATAATATCTTGGAAGACAGCTGACGATCAAATGGACTTAGATTGATCAAGGGGGAGTGTTACAATATTTTGTGACCAATCCAAGGGGCTCGACAAACTCATCCCCAAGGGACACACTCCTTAGAAATGACCCTTGTCACATGTATATAAACAAGTCTCTGGCAATAAAGCGAACACAACTGTCATTCCTCTCTGTCTCAACTCTCTTTATCACTGAGCACTGCAATACTTTAACATATACAACAACTTTTTCGGTGGCATGTTAGTTTCGGAATAAAATCAGTTATTTAGATTCATCGTAAAAATAGAAACCAGTACGAATTAAATCCAAACAGGAAGCGAAGAAACAGCGCCCACAAACCAAAAGAAGCAGAGATCCGGTTTGTACACATATGGTTTAGAGGCACTATAACCCACGGATCACGAGAACCGACGAGAACGTAATCCTAGTTTTATGTATTCCGATTTTAAATTTGAAAATATAGAAGTCAAATTTTGTTCAACAAAATGGTTTTTGGAAATCACAAACAAGAATGTAATCCCTGCTATAACCCAACTACCAAAGGAACGAACAAAATCTTAGACCCTGGGTTCTTTTTATTTGTCGTGTTTTAAATAAAAAATAAACTAGCGAACGATAAATATTTGAGAATCGAGATAGTATCATTTATGTGAATTATAAAGTTGAAACGGACCATGATGCTAAGACCCTGTTTGTTTCAGCTTTTTGGAGCTTCTGGCCACCAAAAGCTGCTGCGGACTGCCAAACGCTCAGCTTTTCAGTCAGCTTCTATAAAATTCGTTTGGGTAAAAACCACTCAAAATCAACATAAACACATAATCGGTTGAGTCGTTGCAATAGTAGGAATCCGTCACTTTATAGATTCTGAGTCCTATGGACACCTTTATCTTTCTCTGCACGTAATCTTAATAATACTCAGATTCTCTGCACAGCCAAATTCTCTCCACAGCCAGATTTTCAGAAAAGCTGGTCAAAAAAAAGCTAAACCAAACAGCCACTAACTCACTGGAGTTCCTTCGTTCCACTGAGTAGCAGTAACATTCGTCTCTCGCCTGCAGAAGGTTCGGAGGATAGTTTTGATTTTTTTTTTTAAAGAAAACCCGGTGGCCGAGCAAGAGTTCCTTCCAACGGAACCCATCAATCCATCCATCGGTCCATCCCCCTTGGAGCAGGAATCAAATCATGCAAGCTCAGCGCAGAGAGCGGCACGGCGCGTGTACCCGACCCGCGGCCCATCCCGCCGAATTGATGAGTCGCCCGTGCCGCGCCCGTCCCCGTCCGCCCCAACCCCCAAACCCCCGCCCGCGCGCCCGTACATGTGTACAAGCCGGACAGTACGATCGCTGTGCGCGACGGTTGGGAGGGGAGTCTCCCGCCACCGCACCGATGGGACCCGCCCCGCCGCTGACAGCTCGGGCGACGCAGCGGCCGGTCCCGCGGGGCAGCGAGGGAGGCACGCGGTGGGCCGACAGGGGAGGAAGGCGACAGGGGAAGGGGCGCGGCGGTTTGCGGGTGGCGGGGCCCGGGGCCAGGCTGGAGCGCAATCTCTCGGGGCAAGGGTGGGGCGCGCTGGGCAATAAAACCGGCGCGATTTCGTGGAGGGAGGAGGGCATGGCAGTTATGGGCACAGCTCAGCTCCCGCGGCCCAGGTGTCTCTCCTGTGCGTGTGCGTGTGCGCTCGCTCTGACGCGCCTCGAGCCCACGAGTGGGTCGTACCCGTACGGCCGGCACCCGGCAGGAGCTGGCACTGCCACTGCTGGTGTGACTGTGAGTTGAGTCTAGAATAAAAAAACGTGCCCGGTTATTACCGGACCGGCCGCTGGATCGTGGTTACTGCTACTGCGTTGTAGCTGGTCATGTTGTAAGCATGTGCTATACACACACTGCTTCCATGTCCATGTGGCGGGGCTTTGATTAGTGGAGTGCATGGTACGAGTGGGCTACGACGACGCGTCATCATCTGCCAGCTCGAGACTGGGTTACGGGCGGGCGCATCATGGAGTAACTTGGAGAGAGAGAGGAAGCTACCGCTTAGGTGCAAGTGAGCAAGTGCAACCGTTTGGGTAAGAACGGGGAGGTAGGCGGCGACCGATAGGTGATGGGGCGGCAGGCAGGCACCGTAAAGAGCACTGAGAACATTGACTTCAAGTCCCACCACCCCATCCTCTGCAGGAAGCAACCACCTCCACGGGGGAGCAGCGCGCAGCACAGCGAAGCAAACGGATGGACCGGCCGATCTCCTCCCCCATCGCGTCCAGATTGCAACGCACGCCAATGCAATGAAACCACACGCTGTCGTGTCGAGGCCTTGGCCCAGCCAGCGGATACGCGAGGCGGCTCCACGTACTACTCTCTAGTACCACGTACATGCAATGGCCCCAGAACGCGTCGCGCTAGACGACGACGGCCGCGCCGCGCCCCGCCCTCGAACGCCTCAATGAAAGCAGCAGGGGAAAAGGAGCGAAAAGAAGGCTGTGTTCGCTGCGGCTTTAAGCGGCTTTAATCCGGCTGCGGCTGCGGCTTCTACAGTATTTTGTCTCTACTGATTGCAGCTGCAGCAGTACAAACAGCCGTAACAGTACGGCTTTAAGCCGCAGCGAACACAGCCGAAGTCAGAGGAGGCGGCAGGCAGGCCGCATCTGCATCGGCATCGCATCGGCATCAGAGAGAGGGGGTAGGGGCGGGGCGTGGGACGTGTTGGATCTGGGGAGGCGCAGGGCCAGCCTGGCTGGCGAGGCTTTAACGGCCTCCCACCGCACCGACACCGGGCGGGTACTGTACTGAACTGTACCATGCGGGTGTGCCTGATCCCGTTGCAATAGAATAGAGGGATGGGCGGGCAGATCCACCTCCACGGCGACCGAACCAGACCAAACAACCTCCTTACCCGTTCCAGCCAGTCACGCGCGCAGCTTCCTTGCAACTTCCCTCGCTCCCGATGACTAGACGAGAGGGGCCACTCAGGCGTTGTTATTTTATCTCCGGGCTGGCAAAAGGGCAGGAGATGAGTAGACGAGAGGGTCACTCGCTCGCCTACTAGTCCAAGATTCACTCCACGCCGCTTGCCGCGCACACGGCGGGAATCCCTGCTGGCCGCCCACCAAACGGCCGTGCGGCTTTGTTTATGCGCGCGCGGTCCAGAGACCCGGCGGGCCGTGTACGGAGCGATCGTACCAGCACCACGTACGTACCCGCGACGGGCGCGATCCCCACAGCCCCAACCGCAACCGTCCGCCGTGCCGTCGTCTGGGATTCGGGATATTTCAGGCCCCGTTTGGTGAGGCTGTCTCGTGTCGTGTCGCGTCCACCCGGGGTTCAGCGTTGTTGCTCCGGCTCCGCGGCGGGCGGTTGATTTGGTTGGTGGTTCCGCGTGTGGGTGGATCCGCTAATTGATCACCATCGCCACCGGAGTAGCAGTGAAGTGCATACGTACGGCTGTCCGGTGGGTGGGTGGCGACGAGACGGGGATCGGGATAAAGGACGACACACGGCACACGCAGGCTCGCCGGTAAACACGCCGCCGTCGGAATGTGTTTCGCGTGCGTGCATAGCTGGTAGCACGCGGATTCCAGCGCCCCGCAAGCGGACAAGCGGTGGTGAATGCGGAGGATGCGATGTGCGTGCATCATTGGCCGGCTGGCCGTAACCGACTCCCGTGCGAACCGGCGGGTTGGCCCAGTGGAAGTGGTCATCATCCTCCCGCAGGCCCGCCAGGTAAACTGTTCGGGCCGCGCTACTGCTGTCCGCTGTGCTGTGAGAGTTGAGACCAGCGAAGCGGGTACAATGATTAAGAACGAGCGAGAGCCGGTCACTGCACTCACTTGCACTTGCACAGCAAACAAGCGCCACATGTGGTTCGCGAGTGCTCATGCAAGAGCTCACACTCGGCGGGAATTACGCGAACATGTTGCGTCCAGGTGCACTGGAAGGCATTGATGTGTACTATGTATTCTTGATGCAAGTTGTACATGCAATCAAGAAATAGCAACTGTCTAGAGCCAAAGCCAAGGATTGAAGGTTTTTCTTGACCTGCCCAACGGGCCATGGCTCAGGCCCGTGCAGGGGCCGGGGCCGGGACGGCGGCTTCTGCTGGAGGCAGTGACACCGAGCGCAGCAGTTCCAGGGAGCTCGCCACCCCAAGGAAATGCGACAGGATGGTGTTCGCTGAAGCCTGCTCAACATGAGGATTAACAAAGGTTAGTTACTGTTACACGTTGATGTTAAATGCTCTTTAATACAAGTAACGAACAGCTACCAGTGCATTTTATTTTTATTTTCTGCTCCATCCGTTCCAAAACAAGGGTCGTTTCGACGAGTCAAACGGATTTAACCTCCAAATATATATATAAAGATTAATATTTATAGTACTCCCTACAGGTTTGAATTATAATTAAATTATAAGTCGCTTAAGACAACAACACTCCAAAATATAGCTTTGACCAATGTTTTTTTAAAAAAATACAAATGAACTATTCATGCATTTATACTTTGGTGCATATGACTATTAGGTTTCGAAACTAAATAACAACCGTTATTTGTAGTCAGAATTTTACAAGATTGACTTAAATCTTGTGCAAAACGATTTACAATTTGGACGTGGAGGGACTATGTAATTAGTATCTTAGATAGATCGTTCACTATTTTTATCATAAACTTATTAAGAGATATAAATGTTGCTAATACTTTCTAGCAAACCCCGATTTTAGCACAGTATCATGTTTTTATCTTAAGTTTAACCAAATACAAATAAAAGGTATCAATATTTATGATATCAATAAATAACATTAGATTAATTACAAAATATATTATTATAATATATTAATTTACAGCCATATAGATGGACTATTTTCAGGTAAAAATGAAGTTAGTTGCAGTACTCAAAATCAAGGTAGTTTATCCAAAAAAGGCTGATTAAGGTAATGCTGAAAACAAGAGAATGGCACTGGTTGACTGGTTACAGGTGCAAACTTCGATGAGAGAATGATTCATGCCAAATGGAAATAGGAGTAAACAATGGAGTACCTGAACTAGGAAAACATCTAAAGCCAAGACAGGGCTTTGGCCAGCAGCCTGATAATAGGGTACTGCAGAGGTTGTGAGAGCTTTTGCTACCAAAGCACCAACAGTAGCTTGCATGCCGAGAACAGCAGCGCCCATCCCAAGAATATTAACCACGATGCCATTTTTAAGGCTCTTAACAACATCAGCACGTGGAGGAGCCTGAAAAGCAATTAATTAAGAATTTCATATTATCTAAATGAAATTATGCAAAAAAATAGTTTCGTTTCTAACTTAACCACACTTGCCAAACAAAGTTAACTTTCTAATACATATATCGAAAAGTAGCTTGAAGATTTATCTATGATAGTTGATAAACATCCTCGTCTGAACCAGCTCGGTAGCACAAGGAATGGCAGTAGGCAGGTAAAAAAGAAGAGCCAAAGCCAGTGGGAAAAAAAGTGCGTAGAATTTTCACTGGAAAGATGTCTATGAAGATTTTTGGGAAAGCTCCTATCATGTAAATAGTTCTGTTATTGCGGCTAACAATGAAAAATCAGCGCAATGTAAAATCAGTGCATAGTTGAGAAAAGGGGGTACCTTAGCAGGTTCTTTGGATGTTTTTCTAAGCCTTTCAGAGAGACGGATGTAACCAAATGACCAGAAGACTGAAATAAAAGCAGCAGCAATACCAGCAGCAGTTGCATAGAATGTAAAGGGTGATGTCACCTTCCCCGTTACAACTGTAGAGAATGCCAAAATTCCAGCAGAAATAATTGTGCACACCAATTGGGACCAGAACCCCAGGGTACCCAAATTCTTGAAATACCTTGCTGTTTTCTCTAGTCTCCTCATAACCTGTCCATTTAGCCAATACAAAAGAAATAGAGAAAGACCAAAATTTCAGAATCACTAAAGATGTGTGAGGCCATTTAGAGGTGAACAAGAAACACAATCGATTTAACAATGACACCATGTGAATAAGCGACATGATTTCAAACAAAAAAGATTGCAGATTAACCAGCTCATGATACTAGAATTTCCATTATGCTCCGTTTGGATGTCGATATTGGAAGGCATGAAATTGAATTGGGTTCAGTACCAAATCAGCTATATCATTGAAATGAGATATAATTCCAATTCTATTGTTTGGGTGCCACTGAATTGGAGTTTAGAATTGTGCGGTCTAATTCCACGCAATTCAAAGGGGTGACACTATGTATTGAGAAGGGAGTTTCTAGTTATAGTCCAATTCCAGAGAATTGAGTCTCTGATTCCAAATCTCAATTCCATGTGTAACCAAACAACAAAATTTAAGAAAGTTAATTCCCAATTCTGTGCTCCAAAGTCTACATCCAAATAATTTTTATACCTAAATTAAATGGCATATGAGTTAAAACTATTTTTTTCATGACTAAAGGGCGTACCCAGTGCCACAGGCTTCCCACACTGTGCGGGGTCCAGGGAAAGGTATCTTTAAGCGCCAAGCCTTACCCGCATAATATGGAGAGGCTGGGGCTCAAACCCGGGACCTTCCGGTTACAGACGGTAGGCTCTACCGCTGCACCAGGCCCGCACTTCATTTTTTTCATGCCTCTTGTATTAAATAAGGAACCTAAGTGCCATAGGCATGAACTAAGAAATCCTAACAAGCACATGGAACCAAACTGCAAGCATGCCTTCATTGATACTTTTAAAATTGGAAAGCAATAAAAGCTTAAGAAAAAATGACAGTCAGAAATTTGACACACTTTCAAAATCATTTAAACTTGGAAAGCAATAAAAGCTAAAGAAAAAATGACAGTCAGAAATTTGGCACACTTTCAAAATCACTGATGAACAAGAGTAACCATATCAACTATCTGACAAGTGACAACAAGCTGATGCTACAGTGGAGAATGAAGAATGATCAACTACCAACAAGATCTACCGTCAACTAGCTCCCCACAAATTTGTTTGTGTTCCTTTTCCTTAGGTTGTAACAATTCCTAAGCGACACAGCACCAGTTCCCTAAAACCAATCCTGCCCAAATGCATTTCCTCAAACAAGAAATCATCTTCATAGTCCGCAGCTAACTAAATTTCTTGATGGAAGGAGCCTCAGAATCTCACCAAGGTTGCCAGGGAGCACCGGAGCAAAAACCCTATTCCACCAACGGAACAGAGACAGGGGCTTCGAACCAGTAGATCAAAGGAAGAAAAGGAACTAGCAAAGCACCTGCTCGAGCTTGACCCTCTCCACCTCCTGCTCGGTGGGTGGAGGCGTCGGGTAGAGCGGTCCCGACGAAGGTGAGGGCGAAGGCGAGGGCGGGGCCGCCGCCACCGCCACTGTGAGGTGCCGCCGAACGCTTCCGTGGACCCCACAGGAGATGCAACTGGCGGCACCGAATAGGGGGCGGAAGACCTGCGATGCACACGCGGAGGCGGAAACCGCACGCTGCCGAAGCATCGCCGGCGTCGGCGGCGCGGCCCGCGCGGGGAGCAGGAGAGCCTGCATTTTGCGATGACGATGCTATCCCCTCCTGAATCGCCGTGTTACGTAACCCCCACCCCCTTCTCCCTCTCTCAATTTGTGATTTTCACGAGGGCCATCCGGCCATGGGCTAATCCAGTCTACCTCAAAATAAGGCCGTATCAAGGCCTTGCTAAATAAAGCCCAGTTACTGTGATGTTATGTTTACAAATTACAAGGCTTTCAGGTCGACCAATACAGAACTTAGGCCGTGTTTGGTTCATTCTGGTTGTCAAATCTCTACTCTCTACTATACTTAGGCTGAGTCGAGTGCACAGCCTCCCTCTCGCCCCTGCCACGTCAGCTCTCGCCTCCACTCTCGTCTCTGCTGCTCCAGTGCACAGGCTGCAGCAGGCTACAGCCTCAGGCTATAGCCACATCAGCTTTTCTATTTCAGAATTAAGTAATTCACGCGGATTTATTTCAACGCTCAGAAAACACACAACATAATATTTTTTTTGAATTAAAAATTACAAATTGCGTAATAATTAAAATAAAATTACATGACGATTAAAAATACATAATAATTAATAGAAAATTACATAAATCTAATGATTATTATTTCCCCATACATGTTCAACCAAATCATTTAGTAGTTGTGTATACATCGATGTGTCTGTCATCTCGTTGTCCATTTGAATCCTAGCTGCTAGGCTCGGGGTTGCATTGTAGTAGATCGACGGGCCGACTGTAGAATCAACTGTCTCATATGTCTCGTCTAAATCGGCATCACGCTCGTCATCGATGATCATGTTGTGCAAAATGACACATGCACGCATGATCAAACCAAGAGTACGTTGAGAGTAAGAACGTCCAGGAACTGCTATAATGTTGAACCGAGATTTCAACACTCCAAAAGTGCACTCAACATCTTTGCGCCATGCTGCTTGAGCATTTGTGAATAACTGATGTTTCTCACTTTGTGGAAGCGGAATACCCTTGATGAACACCGGCCAGGAAGGGTAGATGCCGTCGGCAAGATAGTATCCCATATTGTGTTCATGTCCATTAACCATGAAGTTCACTATGGGTGCTTGACCTTGAAGGACATCCTTGAATAATGGTGACTGATTCAGTACGTTAATGTCATTGTTGGACCCGGCCATCCCAAAAAAAGCATGCCAGATCCACCGATCATACGATGCAACAACTTCTAAGATGATGGTGGGATGTTTGATATCCCCCCTTGTGAATTGACCGGCATGGGCGACTGGACAATTCCTCCATTGCCAATGCATACAATCGATACTTCCTAGCATGCCTAGAAAGCCACGCTCTTCTGCTTTTGCTAGTAGACGCTGAATATCCGCGACATTTGGTCGACGACAGAACTCCTCCCCATAACAATGAATGATACCCTCACAAAACTTCTCTAGACACTCTAATGCAGTTGATCTAGCTAGCTTTAAGTACTCATCTATCGAATCTGCAGCGGATCCATAGGCTAACAAGCGCAGAGCTGTGATGCACTTTTGTAGGGGAGAGAGCCCGAGTCGACCCAGAGCATCTTCTCTTTGGGTGAAATACGGAGAGTATTCACCTAATCTAAGCATAATACTCAAAAAAAGTTGTCGCCTCATGCGATACCTGCGCCGAAAGTAATTTGGAGGATACACACAGTCATCGGCAAAGTAGTCTTGATGAAGCCGATCATGGGCAGACTCACGATCACGATTGATGTAGCATCAACGACGCTTGGGCTGGCTCGATGACTCTTCATTGAGGTTGAGCATAGCCTCCACCATGGCTGCTTGCAATGCATTGCACATTGCCCCTTCGGCTCCTTCACTTGAGTTTGTGCTCGAGGAAGACATGACGTGAAGATGAGTAGAAAAGGCGAGTTTGGAAGAGAGAAATGAGATGAAATGGTGTGTGGAATGAGCTCCACCCGGGTAGAGATATATATAGAGGGATTGGGGATGAAATTTGTGATTTTTGCAATTTTTTCGAATTTTTTGGACTCTAAACGGTCAAAAACGGCTAGCACACGTGGACCAATCAGATCGCGACACGTGGACCAGTCAGATCGCGCCACGTCGCTCTCGCCCGCGCTCTCGCCCCGCGCTCTCGCCCCGCCAGTGCCTCGCCTCGCTCTCGCCTCCCTCTCGCCCGCCTCTCGCCCGGGCGGGCGCTCCAGCGCGAGCGAGAGCGAGGCGATACCGCCCGCTCTCGCCGGGCGCGAGCGCCGTCGCCCGGCGACCCTCTCTCGCCCGCCTCTCGCCCACGCGCGGGCGGTAGCGGCTCTCTCTCGCCCGCGCTACCGCCCGCGTTGCCACCAGCCTTAAAGCAACGATCGTCCTGCGTCATATTTTTATAAATAACCCCTTATATCTATCTCAAATTAACCCACTGTATCCATCTATGCACACAAACCTCCATGTCCGGAAAGTGGTGCAGGAGGTGGTGTTCGAACCCAAGCCCTGATGGAAGAAGGGCGGGACTGCGAGACAGTGAAGCCATCTAACCAGTAGAACATAATGGTTAATTATTTTTAATATTGAATATAAATTGTATATATATGTATATACGAGTTTTGTAAAATAAAAATATATAATTGTGATAGGTCGGATCTGCACTACGGGACGAGACAACGACCTAAGCACGACACGACGATCGTGTCAGGCTGGCCTAGGCACTATTAAATGAGACGTACCCCGGGCCAGCCCTCCAAACACGACACGTTTGGCCTTCTATACCTCCGCACGATAATGATGGTCCTCGGCTCAGTTATCGCCACCTCGTTCGTCATCCTGCTTCTTTTCTCTCTCCCCTCATGCCTCCGCCTACACGCCACCCATTCTCGGCAGAGGGTGTGGGAGCAAGCGCCTCCTTCCTGTATTCGTCCGACACCAGCCTAACACCGACCCGCGCAGTGGCTATTACACGTCCACGAGGGTGTTTCACAGCATGCACGCACCATCGTTTTCGCCGTCGTCGGATGTCTCAGTTCGTCTTTCCGGCCTTCGCTCTGTTCTTCCTCCCCAACCTACTGTCACTGCCCACGGTTGCAGCCATGAGCCGACCGACGCTCGTCGATGCGGGTGCGGGCGAGTCAGTCTTGCTCCTAGCTTTTCTTGGTGCGTGCCGCCGAGGAGGACACGATGGCGCCTGTCACGCTTAGGTCATCTTGGCGATGACGAGTCTAGAACAAAGATATTGGACAACCAAGGCTCGTAGCGTGGCAGCAGTCGGCATATGCTATGGAGTTGGTGGTGGTGTTGTCTCGCCTCGGCGGATCCAGGGCTAGAAGGCACTCGCATTCTCTCGCCCTTTTCGGACTGACGCCTGGTGTGGGTGCCTCTCGGTTTGGAGCTGCTCTGGCTGAGCTTCTTTCTCTGTTTGCGTGCTCTCTCCCTATATGTATCTAGCGGTATACTACCTATGTCGCCTCCAGATGTCCATGTCTTCGTCGTGTCCTTCTCTGGCAACGAACAGGTATGACTGCATCTTCCCTTCCCTTCTTGCTCTACGAAACCTTGGAAGTGGGGGAGGCGAGGGATGTGGGTCCCTGATTTGCTGCCTATGGTACCCATTTAATGGCTTGGCATCGCCTGTCTACATGGCCTTTACTTTACCACGATGTCGACTCGGTTATTCAAATAAAAAAATATTATGTGGAGAGCAGAGACAATCAATAAAAAATCTTGAGATCTTTTTTATGGATAATTTATGTGGGTATTGTTGTGAGCCGTCGCAACGCACGGGCTAGGGCTGGAAACGAGCCGAGCTCGGTTCGGCTCAGTGCGGTGCGGCTCGGTGCCTGAACAAGCTCGGCTTGGTTCGTCCATTCCACGAGCTCGGGAAAGAGGCTCGGCTCGACATTGGCTCGCGAGCCGGCTTGGCTCGGCTCGCGAGCCATATTCGGGTACTTTTTTGCATTATTTAGTGAATTAACATTATATAAATTTGAAATATGGAATCATCATTCAACATTATGAGTAATTTAAATTATAAATTGTAATATATTCATCATCAAAGACTAAAAAATGAGCTAGTATCCATAAAATTATCTAATATTCATTATTATTCTATAAATTGAGCATTTTTGCAAAGCTCAGCTCGGCTCGCTGCAAAAACGAGCTTAGAGAAGGAGCTCGGCTCGTTCGAGGCTCGTGAGCCGCTCCGAGTCAAGCCGACTCGCGAGCCTCGAGCTTATTTTCCAGCCCTAGCACGGGCAACCGACTACTAAATTTATTTGATACAGATCAAAATGTTTTGTTTTATTTGTTACATTTTCTTGGATAGCGTGCCCTACACATATTTGCTTTTTCTTTTTTAGGATTGGGACATTTAGGCTCTTAGTGTTTGTGTTTGCTTCAACTTTATAAAATTTAATAAAACAGGTCATTAAAAGCTTTACAAAATCATGAAGCTGAAGTTTAAAACTTTTAGAATACATTTGGATAACATTTTGTTTCTTATTTAGATTAAAAATATTTTTATACCATTTAAATTTATATTATATACCACAATTTCACGCTGAATTTAGAACTCAGAGTAGCGCCAAACACCCACTTAACTTTAATTAATTTGGACTTATTCGGCACAATTCCACTTTAATACTGAACATGTTTTCTGTTTTGTTGATGTTGTTGTTATAGCTTTGTAAATTTTATCGGTGGAGCTAAAGTTATTGTATTAAACAGTTTAGCAAAACAGTTCTCTACAGAGCTCTTCTAGTGTACGTCGCACGTCTTGTGCTTGATGTCAAATTTGACTGTGAGTTCTTAAATTCTATATAAACATTGTATATGAGTTAATACGAAACGTATATTATATATATGTATGTAAATAAAAAATAGATGATAAGCAAAAGTATATATATATATATATATATATATAGTTTAGGTATTAGGAGCCCTGGGCTTCCTATAATTAAAAGAAGCCCTGGTCTAATTGTGCGTCTCGGTCCAACCATGCCATTCGATCATACCTCACTTCACCGTTGTGGCCCATTAAAATACATTCACCAAATTCACATTTTTCTTTACCCTAACATTTCTAGCGCACACAGCCGCCGCCGACGTTTCTTTATCTCCCTTCCCCATCTTCCTCGCAGATCGCTCCTGTGATCCGACGGGACGACGAGCAGGAGCACCTGGACCACCAGACATGGCGAGCACCGCCTGCCTCACCTTCTTCGGCGTGACGACGACGCGCTGGCAGACGTAGTAGGTGGCGGCGCTTTTCATCTCATACAAATTCGCAAGGTGCTTCTCACTCTGGTGGTACGGGCCAATGGCGACGAACCTCAGCGGGCACCACCTCCGGTCGAGTAAGTCCACCTTTGGTCGATTCACACCCCAACGTCCCAACCCTATCTCTTTTTGTACGGTTCCGTCCCAGCTCCCAACCACAACCAGCGCGATAGCGTGATGCGATACATGGAAGTCAGATTGGTCCCTTTTCTCTCTCTCCGATTACTGGTTTTTTTGTATGGGATCCAAAAACATTGCACGAGGCAATTTTAGAGATATTCTTGAATTACATGTATTAATAAGCTACGATGAAGATTTGTCTCAATCTAATATACTAATATGCTATGGTGAAGAATGTTTTAGACGTTGTTTCAGTTCTGGAATTCTTCTCTCTGTTGCTTTTGCAGGCGGAAGAAGATCTATTGAAGCAACCTAATTCCTATTGATATTTCAGAAGTAGTTATTCCGAGATGCGTTTGTTTCATCAGCGGGACGAGCTCCGCTTTCTGAAATTCTTCTCTCTGTTCTGCGAGAGGTCAAGGCCAACAAGGGACCCCCTGTCATGCTGCTCTGCGAGAGGTCCTGTGTCCATGGTCTTTTTCGTTTCAATGTCTTCTATCTTCTTTTGTCATTTTAATCTATGATCTCTGCTGGTGTGAGCAAAACGTAATTAGGGGATTGCCGTTTTTGTTCTGTAGCTACCTGACCATGGCCCTAGTTCAATAGAATTCAGTCAAGCGCTGTTTGGGAATTCCACGTTCCTCCTAGGCAGTCCTGTAAATGGATCTTTTGAAAGCTGCTTGAGGGCTATGCAGATCCTACATGTAAGTGCATTTTTTATACCAATAATCTATTCGCTTGTCAAAACAATTTTCTTTTTTTCTGCTCTAAGCTAGCCCTGACTTCATTCTGTTATGTTATTGCACTAGCTGTCAGAGTTCCAGATTGGTTTTGCAACATTTATTGCCCGTCCTAGTAATCTTCTTTCACCTCCATATAATTGTGTAGTTGCTTTTTTTCTCAAATACGTGAACCTGTAAGCAGTGTGTTTTCGATTTTTAGATGGCTCTGTAGTTTCACATATCTATCGAGTGAATGGATTTACGCCTCTATACTTTTCAATTTAGCAAGCCTAAAGCGGAGCAAGAGCGACACCCTACCTATGGGGATGATATTGTGTTGTTGGAATTAATCAACATGAGTGAAGAACGAGTGGAGGGAGGAGTAGGAGGTGAGATTGGGTGCCAATCATTTTTACCACCGTCTTACTAATCAAATTTGGTTCGGTAGCATTCTACTCCAAACAGCCTAGTTATTATGTTCAGTAGCATTATTATAGGAAACAAAAGAGTGCAATGGTCTTATAGATCCTTGAGTGTTATGGCTTATTGGTTCAGGATAGAAATGTTTAGCCATCTAGGATATATGGTTGTTAGCTGGTAGTCAACTTACAGTTTACTAACATTGGCTGGCTTTAAAAGTTTGTGCTGGATTGTTTTCTAGTTTAGAATTTTGTGGATTTAGTCGAGAAGTGGGGAACACGTTCTACTACTTTTCACTTTCACCAGGGAAGCAGATCAGTATCTGTCAATTATTTTGTAGAAATCCAGTGGGCAGCTTGTGTTCTTTTTTATACATAGTTTAGATAATTCTTGAATAATTCTGAGAGCATTTACATCCCTTAGTTATTTGTTGATATATGATATAGTATTTTTCTGCTCTTTTTGTATGCCATATTTATCTTCTAGGCTTCAAGCTCCAAGTAACAGTATTGGATTCACCTTGAAGGCTTCCCACCGACATGGCATGTTTCAAGAATATGTTCTTGTGAGTCTATGGTATATACGAGTAGTCACTTATGCCTCTACGATATAAGATAATGTTTTATCAGTTTCTACATAATACTTTGCATGCCAACCATCTCAGTGTATTTGTAGTAGTATGGTGTATAAATGCTGCTGGTCATAAAGCCACGCTTGATAAGGTGTTCTAAACTGGTTTAAGGTATAATGTAATTAGTGATTCCTTGTACAACTTTTGGCCTCTAAGTTATATAGTGACACCGCCCGGTGACTAAGTATCTGAATCAAGCATAATATTGCTTATACTCGCATATTTAAGCAGTTATAAATTTCTTGAAGTTTATTACCCTACCAAAAGTTAATAATTAATCCCTATATTTACCATCATTACTCCCTGAAAACGTTCGTGCAATTAGTTTTTTAGGGGACAATATTTATTGTCTCATATGCATATGACTGAATCTAATTTTTAGTAATTTCAAATAACTGTCATTTGGTTGATGGTATTGGAGGTTATGGGTAATAAGTAGCCTGCATCATTTTTACATTGTGTAATTTCAAGAAAAATATAGTAGTGTCTTTTCAGACATGAGCAAGTTGAGTATACGTTGTAATCATCGTACAAACAAAAGAGGGCTGCCAGTCATAAACTCTGCTGTGGCATAAAATTACCTCTGTTGCTCTGTCTCTAAAAGAATACCCTTTTGGCTTGTTCAGATGTATAGCCAGAGTGACATTATTTTGGGGACAGGTTGTATATTTTTATATATAATGGTACTTAATTTAATCTTTATTCCCAGGTCACGGAGGCTGACATTGAAGAATTTCAAGCTAAATATAGAGGGTCAGATTCTGAGAAAACGGACTTGAAGGAACTCTACACAAAATATAAGGGCAACATGAACAGGAATAATTATCTCTTATATCATATTGTAAAATCTGAAACAGTTCTCCTGTAGATGGTTAGCTTGCATTTTACGCTACAATTACCTCAGATCACTTCTTGTTGTATCTTACACCAATTTACGAAATTTCCTGATGTGTTTTATGACAACCTCATGCGCTCAGAGATACATTCGGTCTACATTTGTTATTATGAAACAGATGGGCGATTTACGCTAAAATTCATACTCATTTACGTTGTTTTGGATCATGATTTACGCTTAAATCCGTCCGAGCCAGAACCCGCGCATGACTGGTGGCACGCGATTTTCGCGCCGTAAATTTGGTATACGAAACAGGTATACGATTTACGCTAAATTGTGTACTCATTTACGCTGTTTTAGTTCATGTTTTACGCTAAAATCTATTTGAGCCAAAACCCACGCACGATCGGACGCACGCGATTATTACGCCGTAATTTCGGGACCCATTTACGGTTACGAAACAGATATACGATTTACGCTAAATTTCATACTCATTTACGCTGTTTTGGTTCATATTTTACGCTAAAATCTGTCCGAGTCAGAACCCGATCACGATGGGGCGCGTGAGATTTTTACTCCGTAATTTTCGGGCCACATTCGCCGTTTCAAAACAGATCTACGATTTACGCTAAAATTCGTAATCATTTACGCTGTTTTTGTTCACGTTTTACGCTAAAATATGTCCGAGTAAGAACCTGTGCCCGATGGGACGCACGCTGGTACGGGACGTGGCTATACCTGGCTGGGGCTTCCTGGTACTAATGGAAGCCCAGGGCTTCCATTATATATAGGGAAGAGGTAATGGAAGCCCTGGGCTTCCGTTAGTGGGGGAAGCCCTAGCCAGGATGCGGTCGCGGTCGACCCACTGTACGCGAGCATGCGTCAGCCATGCATATGATAGCCACGAATCCTGGATGAGACGTGACAGGCGATATACACATGCATAAATATATGTAGAAATATGCATAAATCATGCATAGAAGGAATCTTTTGGGCCACGAATCACGGTAACGAATATTACCATGTGTACACCGTTTACGACTGCATAAAGCTGTGTAACATGATAGCGTAAACCATGCAACATTTAAATATCCACCGGTTTGAGATCAGGAAAGACGTGCCCCACGTTCGCGTAAATAAAGGCACAGTTACGGGAGGAAACAAATTCTCATTTACAGCCGCTCGCCCATGTTCGTATCTGTGATATTGGCGGCGGTTAACGACTGCATAACGATGCATAAATAAACCGTTTACGACTGCATAACGATGTGTAACATGATAGCATAAACCATGCATTATATAAATCTTGACCGATTTGATATAAGGAAAGACGTGCTGCATAATCGCGTAAATAAAGGGACAGTTACGGTTTGAGAGCATTAGTAGAAGGAAATAAATTTTAATTTACAGCAGCAGTTCGTGGGTTCTGCTCGGGCGGATTCCAGCGTAAAACGTGAGCTAAAACAGCGTAAATGAGTACGAAATTTAGCGTAAATCATATATCTATTTTGTAACAGCGAATGGGGTCCGAAAATTACGGTGTGAAAATTGATCACGTTCGATCGTGCACGGATTTTGGCTTGGTCAAATTTCAGCGTAAAACGTGAACCAAACAGCGTAAATGGGTACAAATTTTATCGTACATCATCAATCTATTTCGTAACGATGAATGTGGCCTAAATTACGACGTGAAAATCGCGCTCCGATCGTGCTCGGGTTCTAGGTCAGGTGGATTTAAGCGTAAAACATGATCCGAAACAGCGTAAATGGATACGAATTTTTGCGTAAATCAATGATCTATTTTGTAACGACGAATGTGGCACTTGCTTTTTAGTGGAAGTGTAAAATGCAATAAGAGCTATCGTAAAATTTTGTTTGAAAATGTATAAATCACGATGGTCATAGACGACATGATGACGACGTAGATGCCCCTGAGCGCCGCCGACTCCTTGACGCGCTTGAGCAGCTCGTACCCGGTCATCCTAGGCATCCAGTAGTCGGTGATGATCATATGCTGACGTCGGGGAGCAGGGCCCATCGCGAGCAACTCCAGCGCGCGCGTCACCGACTCCACGGCGGTCACTGTACCTGCAGCCACGCAGGATCCTGGCGATCGCGGCGTGGTCCACAGATTTGTCGTCCACCGCCAGCACGTGCTTCTCCAGAACCGACGCGTCCATGGGCACCACCGCCTTCCTGCTGTCGTTGGCCTTGGGTGCAAGGGACGGCGCCACAGATGCTAGAGCGGCGGCGGCGGTGGCCATCGTAGAGATGGGCGGGATAACCGCCGTTGTCGCCGGGCCTAGGGTGCGCTACCGTCGTCCATCCGCTTCGACAGCGCCGTCACCGCTTGCCCGCCTGCCTCGGAGCGTCGTTGTCGCTCGTTCCTAGTGGAGCGCCGCCGTCGGTCGCCTGCCTCGAGGCGACACCGCTGTTGGCCCCTAGGATCACCGCCGCTCGCACGCCCGAGGGAACCGCCACCGCCGCTAAAACCTAATCCCTGGCGGCGTGGGGGTGTTTTTATAGTGTCGGCGTGGGACTGAATAATTGTGAACACGTGGGCCGGATCGTGGGCCCGATGCACGTAATATGCGCAGACTATATTTGCATAAACTGATACACACATCAGCATAACTCGTATTATAATTTAGCGTAAGCACAGTTAGGTACAATAAGCCAAAAAGGGTCTGGTGCGGTCTGCGCACCTGGTCGGGGCTGTAATTAAATAGAGCCCAGGGCTCTAAATACTATAACTATATATACAGAGGTAATGCAACGTATGTACGATTGTAGAAGTAGGCACAAATAGGATCATAGAAAAACATGTTAATAAGATATTAATTAAGTATATTTCTAGAGGCATTGTACTTATATCAGCATAATTCTGTGTTGAGCACTATATATGTTACCTGGCGAGGTCGGGCAGTACGGCTCTATGGCTGGACAGCCCGTAGACACGGACAGTCTACGATTAGATCAGAGCAGACGGTTTAATCCCTCTTTCCACGATTAAATCTGTGGATTCTGTTGAGGGACACTTAGAAACGGATCCAAATCTCTCTCTCTCTCTCTCTCTCTCTCTCTCTCTCTATATATATATATATATATGAAGGAATACAGTCGATTGCGGGCACCAACAACCGAACCAAACAATCTATCTTCTATTACTTTACCTTTTGCCCTACGAGTAGCAGTAACGTAGCTTTCTTCGTCTCTATCTTCACATCTCTTTGACTCTACGTAGTCCAGAGACGTCTTGGGTGGCATGTCGACCTCAAGACAAACCCTAGGAACTCTCCTCCCTAATGAGGTTCCTCCCAGAGGGGTTAGATTTAGGTGATGCTGGCGAACACCGCCACCCCTAAGCACGCATGGACCGTTCGGCCACCAGGCACGGATCGTCGGCTCGATGCAGGGAAAACCCTCTCATGTCGTAGGGTCATGGACCGTTCGGCTTTAGGCCACAAACCATCCGTGCCGGCACAGAGAGCACCACCGCAAGTACACCTCTCAGTGATTGGCGTGTAACACCCCTGGTGTAACTGTTACTGGAACTTGAGCATAACATCATCAGCATTGGCATTTCATGTGTATTGACACACCTAGAATGCATTCACTAGGTAAAAATCTCAAACAAGTTGTATTGTTATGGCATTTTGCAAATAAGACCCTAGTATAGGGTACTTAACCTTAAATAGGGTTCTGAGGGGTAAAACAAGAGCCAAATAGAGAAAACCTTAAAGTTTAAGTGAAATAGTCATAAAATGTTCCAAAGGATGGACCTACATTACATTCACACCCCTGAGATATCAAAAACCCTAAATGGAACCCTGGAAAACCCTAAACCTAAACCCTATGGGGTTAAGTGCAAAATTAGTCCATTTTTGGACTAGAGTGCAAAAACTAGTAAAATAAGGTGTCCTAAGTCATATGGTTTACAAATATGTGAATTTGCAAGTTAAACCCTAAGTTTTGGGCTTATTTGCAAAAAACACTACTTAAACCCTATAAAGACTAAGTCTGAAAATCAGTGTTTTGGCTCAACTTTGGAGCTCTGTAACTTCCCAATTTTAAGGTTTTTGCCCTAGGTCACCACATCAAATTTGTAAACCTATCAAAGGAGAACAATTTTGTTTAAGAGTGTAAGCAAGGTTGTTATGAAGAATTTGGAGATAATTAAACCTAAAGTCAGGTTGTCAGGCTGTTAAAGTCTGAATTTCAGACTGACAGTGCAAATGCAGTGACTTTGGGCATGAATTTAAGCAGGATTGAGCAAGAATTTGCTTAGGATTGCTATAGCAATATTGTAGCTGGATCTTAGAGCTAAAACTTTGCTAAAGGGTGATGATCATGTTACTGCACAAAATCGGGAGTAAACAACCCTGCAAATCGCTATGTCAGGTGACTGAATGGGCTTTCCCATGGTACAGTAACCTGAAACAAATCAGATCAAGCGCTCAGCTCACCGCCGACGATCTCTGCCGCGATTCGTGTCGCTGGTGTCTCGATTCGTGCTCGGGGTAAGTGGATAACGTCTTGGGTAGAAAGATCATCACTGCCGTTGAGCTGGACACCAATCCGGCTAGCCACCGTACCTCCCCCTTGTTCACCGATCACTCGGGTAGGATCTCACCGCCGTTGATCCCTCACTGCCGTCCGCCGCGTGTCCAAACACTTTACCACGTCACGGCTAATTGTGCTATGCACGTCCGGTGATCGCCGGAGGAGCAGCCACGGTAATAGCCACGTTGTGCGGCCACCAGTGACTCACCCAGTTCATACCTATCGCAATCCGCCGCTCAAATTCGCCGTACTCGTGATCGATCTCTATAAATTAAAGCCACCATAAGCTCTGCAAGGTCATCACACACCCAGCCACCAAGAATCACTAGCAATCGTTCGTTAGAGAGCTTGAATTTTGGTTTTCCCCTAACCAAGTTTCCGCCACCACGAAGAACACCTCGCCGTGGCCAGCCACTTCCAGGTTTGTTCATGCTCTCTGCTACCTTGTTTCAGCATTAGTATGCTTCCCTGATACTCATCCATCCACCCAATTGAGCTAGACCGCCACCAATCACCGGGAACGCATTGTTCTTTGGGTTATCCGCACTGTCACCGTGGCCAGAGGCAATTAGGTAGCCATTCATGCAATTGACTTAGGGGAAACACTGGTTAGGGCGTGAATTCAGTTTCGACCGAAGTAGGGCACTAGTCTTTGCCCCGTTTGGCCGGTCTAGGAGCTCGCCGGAGCTCTGCCGCGCTGCTCACGGTCGGGGACCTCGGTCTGCGAAGGGATAGAACCAGAGGGGCTTTTCTGCATCTGTCATTGATTCAGTTAAACAGTGACGTGACCCCGCTTCCAGTTATTCAGTAAGTCAAGGGCCTTTCTACAATGTCCGCAGCGTGGGCGCGGGCCCGCGCTTTCCACTTGAGTTGGGCCGCCTGGGCTAGATTAGGCCTAGAACTGTTCAAGCTTTTCTCTTTTCTTTTTCTACAAAACTTTGGAAATCTGTAGGAAATTGTAGAAAAATGGTAAAAATGTCAAACCAATTTTACTAGATTCCTAATTTTCCATAGTATTTAATAAAAATAGTTTCATGATTTTTAGATCAAATGGGGAATTTTGGAGTATTTAAAATAGCCTAAAACATTGTTTCTGGATTTTTAGAAAATAGATAATAATTCCAAAAATCCCCAAACTTTTTATTTGAACTCTAAACATCATTTAGATGCCTTGGGTGGAGTTTGATTTGATTTGGACCTTGTTTGATAACTAGAAAACAAAACCCTACCCCCTGCCCTTTGAATTCCTTTACTGACTCCGGAAACCCTAGTTTCTCGGAGAACCGTAAAGGAAAATTGTATTCAAGACCTTAGATAATAAACTCTTATTATCTTTGCATTCTCATGAACATTACATGGGCACTCATTATTATGTATGGTTATCTTTAGAAAGCGAAGAAGAAGTTGAGGTAGAAGAAGAGAAGACTTCGCCACCACCACCTGCGGAACATGAGGCAGGAAATTGTTTTTACTTTGACATCTGCGGATCCGAGCCTGATTCACCTATAAACGAAGGCAAGCCCCAGTGCATTTGCCACCTCCTTGATTCTTTTAAAATCTTTCTCACTTGCTTGATGCATTAGGTAATAGGGGTTGAATGTTAAAACAATTCCTGCATTACCTTCCTTGAATTTGATTACTTTCCTTTGAATCCCTGTTTTATAAAAGGTTTTTACTATGCTTAGTCTTGCTCTAGCAAAACAAAAGGTTTTGTTTTTTATAAAAGATGATGTGGCAAAGTGGGAGGGATATTTTTGAAAATAAGAACTTGATGGTGGATCCATCATGGCCATGATGGGTTCAACATCGGAAAAGATGTACCTCTGTCAGGTACCAAACTTTGGGGTTTGAAATGATTAAGCTGAGACGAGGCAGGTGACTTGCACGAGAAGAGAGTCTCGGTGTAGTGTCTCCGTCTGAGTTGATTAAGGACTGACTCGATGTAGGCTTGATGACCGAGGACCCTTTAACTGGTTACATGCCTCATCATGGGTAAGCTTTGCCTCGGGCAGACTAAGGCCATAATAAGATACCACGCAATGGGAGTGGAGAGATGGCGAGAGTAGCGTGTACCCTCCATGGCAAGAGGCTGGACGGTGGTGTATCTGTGCTCTCGGTTGGCGTGAACCTGATCTGGTCTTAAGAACCCCGGTGGCGGGTTGACATATGCAAGGGTTAAGTGCTACATATGTCGTGTGATCGGAGATCCTCAGCTGAGTATAATCGATTCGGATCGTCGTACCTTCACGGTTATGAAGACTTGGTCACTGACCTATACGTATAAATCCAGTGAAAATGAAGGGTCGATAAGAAATTGGCTAGTGCAGGTCAAGTGAATGAACTAGGGTAGAAAGAACTCTAGTGCAGGTAATTTCACTTAACTTGCCAAATAAAACTGGATTATTAAGGATCCACTTTTAGTAAGCATTTCTGCAAACAGAGTCTTTGATTATTGAGAGACCTTACCTTGACTCCCTTATGACCAGCATACCCTTGAGAGCTTTTTTTTAGTCGGGTAAGTTTTGCTGAGTAATTCCATACTCAGGGTTTTATTCCCTATTTTTTTAGGTGAAGAAGCAACAAACTTTTGTTGTTTCTATTCCAAGGTGGTTTCAAAAGAAGAAATCCTAGAGTAAAGCTGCAGGAGGACGGGTTCCTCCATAAAAACTTTTTGTTTGATACTTATCGGGAGGAGTTTTTGCCTCCCTTGGCTTGTAATAATAATACTCGGCACTCGTATATTATATCCTGGTCTGTAATATTTAACTTTGTCTTACTTTTGAATAAAGGTAAGTTTATGTAATCACTTCCGCATTTTCGTATCTCCGATGATTTGTAATGTCTACGTGATGGGTGAAACGCTCTTGGGAAAGTAAGGAAAGCAGATACCGAACTTGTCAAGTGATTTAGGAACACCTACAGGGTTGTCTGAGGTCCGTTGGACAAGGACAACTGTGAGTGGGCCTAATGACTTGAGAGGTTCCGTCACAGCTGGTATCGGAGTGAAGCCCGTCTCTGTAGATATTATGAGGCGTCTTCAAAAGAATTTTTCTAAGACTTATCTAGAAAATTTCTTCCCTTCTTACCTAGTATCTCTGAAGAGTTTATATGAAAGACAAGATAGGAAGAGTGCAATGTATAGAAGGTTGAATCAACTAACATTGATTCTGTAATTACACATGCATCATGCTAAAAATTATGCTAATAAGATTTCCCCCTTAGAAAAATGCCGCCACGTACAAGAAAGACTGCACGCAAGTCAACCGGGCCGATTGGTGTACCTTGTCACCAACTTGCCCCGAGACATGACGACAGTAGTAGCAGTAGTAACGATCCCATCGGGGACTTAGAAGATCAAGTTAATCAGCTTCAAACAGAACTCCGTCGCAGGAATAACATATGGGTCGCGGATGGCGAGAGGATCAATGAATTGAGAAGCGACATCCGCCGCCTGCATGATCAGCTCGTGGATCGAGATCTAGCGCTGGACTGGGCGGTTCACTCTCGTTCGCTTGCCTGGGCTAAGGAGGCAAAAGCTCGAGCCTGAGTAGAAGAGCTTAGCTCAGCCATTGATAACTTGCAGGCTTATTGTAATACTCTACATGAATAAGTTCATGTATTGTACTCACAACTACACCCAGTGTACCTGCGGATCCTGTCGGGACAGAAGCCGGACCTTCTCAAGTAGCGGGAGAAGCTTTTGGTGGCGAATTAGACCTTTTCAGGCCTCCTCCCTCTATGAAGTTGGTCGATGAGTGGTCTCCTACGCCCGACAGTGAGGCTACCAAGAGTGAAAGGAAGCAGGAATAGTATAGTATAGAAATAGTACTATTGTGTAATAGGTGGTGTAATCCTATTGTAAAGTACGAGTCTGTAACATTACCTTTTTAAGTAATGTGAAATGAATGGTTTGTATGGCATATCATATTGCTCCAAATGTTCTTTGCCTCAGATGCCTTCCAGGACTCACGCTCAGGATGGGGCTGGTACCTCCCGTGGGAGGGAGGCAACCCTGAATCCACCTCCAGTACCCCCGACACTTGCCGAGGCCATCGCTGCCTTAGTAAACGCTACAGCAGACAATACCTGCTTCCTGCGGGAGATGGCAGGTCAACAACTCCAACAACAAGGCGGGCGGGCCTATCCGCAAGGCCCCCGGGAGACATCTTATTTGGACTTCTCCGAGACACACCCACCATTGTTCGTCAAGGCAGAAGATCCTTTAGAGGCAGATGAATGGATCCGCGTCATTGAGCAAAAATTTGGGCTTCTTCGATGTTCAGAAACTCAAAAGCCCCTGTTCGTAGCCCAACAACTACGAGGCCCTACCAGTACGTGGTGGGGAAACTTTGTGGCCGTTCAGCCGACCGATCATCAGATTACATGGGATCAATTCAAGCTGGCCTTCAGAGAGCATTACATACCTGAAGGAGTCCTCCACATGAAGCAAGAGGAGTTCATGAAATTGAAGCAAGGCGGAGATACTGTCACCCAGTATCTCAATAAATTTAATCACCTATCTCAGTATGTAATCGACCAAGTCAACACCGACATAAAGAGAAGAACTGCTTCATGAGGGGTTTAAATGATCGGATGCAAAGAAAAATAGCTACCTGCATAGACCTCACATACGGAAGGGCTGTCAGCACAGCGCTGGCAGTTGAAGCTAAATATACAAGTTCCGGAAAGTCCAAGGGGAATGGAGGGAACAGGCCTAATCAGGGCCCCGAGAAAAGGCAACAGTTAGTTATCCGACCTTTTAATCAGGGTCGTTCTTCATCACGCCCACCCTCCTTCCCATTCAAGCAACCAGTGTTTATCCGTCCTACCCCTGCCCCCATTGCTACAAATCAGCCGGGTGCCCCTGGCGCTCGTTTCCCTGCTCTTCCAAGCTCATCTACCGGCTGCTTCAACTGCGGGAAGTCCGGACATTTCATTAAGGACTGTCCGTACCCAAGGCAAAATCAGGCAAATAATCAATAGAGTTCTAGAAGCTCCAAGGGAAATGCAGGCAACAATACTACAGGCCAGAATACAAAGAAAACAGGACGAGTTTATTACACTCAAGTGGCTACCACACCGGAAGGCGAACCGGTGATGATGGGTACGTTCCTCGTAGCCAACCACCCTGCACTTATTCTCTTTGATTCGGGTGCATCACATACTTTCATAAGCAAAAAGTTTGTGGAGAAACACTGCATTCCATATACTGAATCGAGGGAAGGGTTTAAAATACATTCGCCTGAGGGACAAATATTTACCAAAGAAGTGGCTTATCATGTGCCCGTAACATTGGCTGGACGGGACTTTCCTACTAAGATGATTGTTCTGAAAGGCCAAGACATAGATGTAATCTTGGGCATGAATTGGTTGGCCCAACATAAAGCAGTTCTCAACACTGATCTGAGAACAATCAGGTTGAGTTATGGCCAAGAAGAAATTCTTTTGTCTATCCCCATAGCTATTCCAGCTAGACCAATTGGTAGAATAAATGAAGCCATCATACCGGAGATCAAGGATATTCCGGTAGTATGTGAATTCCCAGATGTCTTTCCAGAAGACTTGCCTGGATTGCCACTAGAAAGGGAGGTAGAATTTGTAATTGAATTGAAGCCCGGTACGACTCTCATTTCTAGAAGATCGTACCGAATGCCTCCAAATGAGCTGGCAGAACTCAAGATTCAATTGCAAGATCTACTTGAAAAAGGATTCATCCGGCCAAGCTCGTCACCATGGGGTTGTCCAGCCATCTTCGTTAAGAAGAAGGATCAAACATTGCGGATGTGTGTGGACTATCGACCCCTTAATGAGGTCACTATCAAGAATAAGTATCCTCTTCCTCGGATTGATATTTTGTTTGATCAATTGACTGGAGCGAGGGTATTCTCTAAAATTGATCTCAGGTCGGGCTATCATCAGATCCGTATTAGGCCCGAGGATATACCCAAAACTGCATTCACTACGCGGTATGGTTTATTTGGATACTTGGTAATGTCTTTCGGACTGACAAATGCTCCTGCCCACTTCACTTATCTGATGAACTCGGTATTCATGCCCGAGTTGGACAAATTCGTGGTGGTCTTCACAGATGATATTTTAATATATTCCAAGAATGAAGAGGAGCATGCTCAATATTTACGGATCGTATTGACGCGCTTAAGGGAACATCAATTATATGCTAAGTTCAGTAAATGCGCGTTCTGGTTGGAAGAAATCCAATTCTTGTGACATGTGTTATCTGCCAAGGGGATTGCGGTAGATCCCAGCAAAGTCAAGGATATTTTGGAGTGGAAACCACCAACCACTGTTCATCAAGTCCGATGTTTCCTGGGACTAGCTGGCTATTACCGCCGATTTATACCGGATTTTTCTAAGCTTGTGAAACCAATCACAAGCCTATTGAAGAATGATACTAAATTCAATTGGTCTTCAGAATGTAATGAAGTCTTTGAGAAGTTGAAGGTATTATTAACCACTGCTCCGGTATTGGCTCAACCGGATATTGAAAAGCCTTTTGATGTGTATTGTGACGCATCAGGCAGTGGTCTCGGCTGTGTATTAATGCAAGAAGGCCAAGTAATAGCGTATGCTTCAAGGCAGTTATGCCGGCATGAGGAGCATTATCCAACTCATGATCTGGAGCTAGCTGCAGTGGTTCACGCCCTGAAGATATGGCGTCATTATCTGCTGGGAAATGTCTATCATATTTATAGATACCACAAAAGTTTGAAGTACATCTTTACCCAGTCCGAGCTCAATATGAGACAAAGGAGATGGCTCGAGATGATAAAGGATTATGAACTGGAGATCCATTATCACCCAGGCAAAGCAAATGTAGTGGCAGATGCACTCAGTCGCAAGGCCTCCTGCCATTGTTTAACTATGATGACTTCTGACATTACATTGTGCCAGGAGATGGAAAATCTGATCCTAGGAATGATTCAGCAAGGGACTTCAAATCATTTGAAGATGGAGTCAGTCATCTTGCAAAGGATAATTGACGCACAAAAGGATGATGAGGGTATGAAGCACATCCATGAGAAGATAGAAGCCGGAAAAGCCAAGTGCTTTAGGAAAGACGATCAAGGTGTCGTATGGTTCAAAAACCGCATAGTTGTGCCAAAGAATGAAGAAGTCCACCAGCAAATTCTAGACGAAGCACATCTTAGTCGCTATTCTATTCATCCCGGAAGCACTAAGATGTATCATGATTTAAAACAACATTATTGGTGGACAAAGATGAAGATTGAAATTGCACGCTATGTGGCTAGATGTGACACTTGTAAACGTGTCAAGGCCATACACATGAAAGCTGCCGGTCCATTACAATCTCTACCAATACCAACATGGAAATGGGAAGATATTAGTATGGACTTTATTGTGGGATTACCCAGAACCGCGAAAGGGTATGATTCTATCTGGGTTATTGTTGATTGGCTTACGAAAATTGCTCATTTTCTGCCAGTCAAAACATATTACCCAGTTCTCACCTATGTGGAATTATACATTGCTCGCATTCTCAGTTTGCATGGTATCCCAATGACTATAGTGTCGGATCATGGACCTCAATTTGTATCCAAATTTTGGGAAGAACTTCACAAATCCTTGGGTACTAAATTGCTCCATAGTTCGGCCTATCATCCTCAGGCCAGTGGACAGATTGAGAGGGTAAACCAAGTACTTGAAGATATGCTGCGGGCATGTGTTCTGGAGTTCCCACAGAAATGGGATGAATGTTTACCATTAGCGGAGTTCTCATATAATAATAGCTATCAAGAAAGCATCAAGATGGCACCCTTTGAAGCTTTATATGGACGACGATGTCGTACTCCGCTAAATTGGTCTGAACCTGGAGAAAGGTCCTTCTTCAGGCCTGATATGGTGAAAGAGACCGAAGAAAAGGTTCAGAGAATAATTCATAATCTGAAGAAAGCTCAAGCTCGTCAGAAGAATTATGCAGACAAGCGACGACAACCCTTGTACTTTCTCGTGGGAGATTACGTCTACCTGAAAGTTTCACCGATGAAGGGTGTATCCCGTTTCGGGGTTAAAGGGAAGCTTGCACCACGATATATTGGTCCTTTTCTCATTCTTGAAAGGTATGTGCCAGTGGCGTATCAACTTCAACTACCTAAAACCTTGTCTGCTGTACATAATGTGTTCCACGTGTCTTAGTTCAAGAAGTGTCTTCGGGTTCCAGATCGAACCATTGAAGTAACAGATGTTGTCCTAGAGCCAGACTTGACATATTCTGAGCACCCTATTCGAGTCTTGGATCAAAAGGACAGGGTTACCCGGAGAAACACTCTCAAGTTTTACAAGATATAGTGGAACCAACATTCCGAAGATGAGGCCACTTGGGAAACTCAAGACTTCTTAGACAAGAATTTCCCAGGCTTTTTAGCCTCTTGTAATTTGTAAAGTGTATAAAATTGTTGTAATAAAGGAGTGAGCCCCGAACCACCCCTGCCTTGTACCAAAACTTAGGAAATAAAAATGTGAAGCATTTCCTTTTCCACTACTTACCCTAGGACTTTTAATCTCGGGACGAGATTCTTTTATGGGGGGAAGGATGTAACACCCCTAGTGTTACTGTTACTAGAACTTGAGCATAAGATCATCAGCATCGGCATTTCATGTATATTGACACACCTATAATGCATTCACTAGGTAAAAATATCAAACAAGTTGTATTGTTATGGCATTTTGCAAATAAGACCCTAGTATAGGGTACTTAACCTTAAATAGGGTTCTGAGGGGTAAAACAAGAGCCAAATAGAGAAAACCTTAAAGTTTAAGTGAAATAGTCATAAAATGTTCCTAAGGATGGACCTACATTACATTCACACCCCTGAGATATTAAAACCCTAATTGGAACCCTGGAAAACCTTAAACCTAAACCCTATGGGGTTAAGTGCAAAATTAGTCCATTTTTGGACTAGAGTGCAAAAACTAGTAAAATAAGGTGTCCTAAGTCATATGGTTTACAAATATGTGAATTTTTAAGTTAAACCCTAAGTTTTGGGCTTATTTGCAAAAAGCACTACTTAAACCCTATAAAGACTTAGTTTGAAAATCAGTGTTTTCGCTCAACTTTGGAGCTTTGCAACTTCCCAAATTTAAGGTTTTTGCCCTAGGTCACCACATCAAATTTGTAAACCTATCAAAGGAGAACAATTTTGCTTAAGAGTGTAAGCAAGGTTGTTATGAAGAATTTGGAGATAATTAAACCTAAAGTCAGGCTGTCAGGCTGTTAAAGTCTGAATTTCAGACTGACAGTGCAACTGCAGTGACTTTGGGCATGAATTTAAGCAGGATTGAGCAAGAATTTGCTTAGGATTGCTATAACAATATTGTAGCTAGATCTTAGAGCTAAAACTTTGCTAAAGGGTGATGATCATGTTATTGCACAAAATCGGGAGTAAACAGCCCTGCAAATCGCTCTGTCAGGTGACTGAATGGGCTTTCCCATGGTACAGTAACCTGAAACAGATCAGATCAAGCTCTCAGCTCACCGCCGACGATCTCCGCCGCGATTCGTGTCGCCGGTGGCTCGGTTCGTGCTCGGGGTAAGTGGATAACGTCTCGGGTAGAAAGATCATCACCGCCGTTGAGCTGGACACCAATCCGGCTAGCCGCCGTACCTCCCCCTTGTTCACCGATCACTCGGGTAGGATCTCACCGTCGTTGATCCCTCACTACCATCCGCCGCGTGTCCAAACACTTTACCACGTCGTGGCTAACTGTGCTATGCACGTCCGGTGATCGTCGGATGAGCAACCACGGTAATAGCCACGTTGCGCAGCCACCAGTGACTCACCCAGTTCATACCTATCGCAATCCGCCGCTCAAATTCGCTGTACTCGTGATCGATCTCTATAAATTAAAGCCACCATAAGCTCCGCAAGGTCATCACACACCCAGCCACCAAGAATCACTAGCAATCGTTCGTCAGAGAGGTTGAATTTTAGTTTTCCCCTAACCAAGTTTCCGCCACCGCAAAGAACACCTCGCCGTGGCCAGCCACTTCCAGGTTTGTTCATGCTATCTGCTACCTTGTTTCAGCATTAGTATGTTTCCCTGATACTCATCCATCCACCCAATTGAGCTAGACCGCTACCAATCACCGGGAACACATTGTTCTTTAGGTTATCCGCACTGTCACCGTGGCTAGAGGCAATTAGGTAGCCATTCATGCAATTGACTTAGGGGAAACACTGGTTAGGGCGTGAATTCAGTTTCGGCCGAAGTAGGGCACTAGTCTTTGCCCCGTTTGGCTGGTCTAGAGCTCACCGGAGCTATGCCATGCCGCTCATCGTCGGGGACCTCGGTCTGCGAAGGGATAGAACCAGAGGGGCTTTTCTGCATCTGTCAGTGATTCAGTTAAACAGTGACGTGACCCCGCTTCCAGTTATTCAGTAAGTCAAGGGCCTTTTCTGCAATGTCCGCAGCGTGGACGCGGGCGCGCGTTTTCCACTTGAGTTGGGCCGCCTGGGCTAGATTAGGCCTAGAACTGTTCAAGCTTTTCTCTTTTCTTTTTCTGCAAAACTTTGGAAATCTGTAGAAAATTGTAGAAAAATGGTAAAAATGTCAAACCAATTTTACTAGATTCCTAATTTTCCATATTATTTAATAAAAATAGTTTCATGATTTTTAGATCAAATGGGGGAATTTTGGAGTATTTAAAATAGCCTAAAACATTGTTTCTGGATTTTTAGAAAATAGATAATAATTCCAAAAATCCCCAAACTTTTTATTTGAACTCTAAACATCATTTAGAAGCCTTGGATAGAGTTTGATTTGATTTGGACCTTGTTTGATAACTAGAACCAAAAACCCTACCCCTGCCCTTTGAATTCCTTTACTGACTCCGAAAACCCTAGTTTCTCGGAGAACCGTGAAGGAAAATTGTATTCAAGACCTTAGATAATAAACACTTATTATCTTTGCATTCTCATGAACATTACATGGGCATTCATTATTATGTATGGTTATCTTTAGAAAACGAAGAAGAAGTTGAGGTAGAAGAAGAGAAGACTTCGCCACCACCACCTGCGGAACATCAGGCAAGAAATTGTTTTTACTTTGACATCTGTGGATCCGAGCCTGATTCATCTATAAACGAAGGCAAGCCCCGGTGCATTTGCCACCTCCTTGATTCTTTTAAAATCTTTCTCACTTGCTTGATGCATTAGGTAATAGGGGTTGAATGTTAAAACAATTCCTGCGTTACCTTCCTTGAATTTGATTACCTTCCTTTGAATCCCTGTTTTATAAAAGGTTTTTACTATGCTTAGTCTTGCTCTAGCAAAACAAAAGGTTTTGTTTTTTTATAAAAGATGATGTGGCAAAGTGGGAGGGATATTTTTGAAAATAAGAACTTGATGGTGGATCCATCATGGCCATGATGGGTTCAACATCGGAAAAGATGTACCTCTGTCAGGTACCAAACTTTGGGGTTTGAAATGATTAAGCTGAGACTAGGCGGGTGACTTGCACGAGAAGAGAGTCTCGGTGTAGTGTTTCCGTCTGAGTCGATTAAGGACCGTCTCGATGTAGGCTTGATGACCGAGGACCCTTTAACTGGTCACATGCCTCGTCATGGGTAAGCTTTGCCTCGGGCAGACTAAGGCCAGAATAAGATACCACACAATGGGAGTGGAGAGATGGCGAGAGTAGCGTGTACCCTCCGTGGCAAGAGGCTGGACGGTGTTGTATCTGTGCTCTCGGTTGGCGTGAACCTGATCTGGTCTTAAGAACCCCGGTGGCGGGTTGACATATGCAAGGGTTAAGTGCTACATATGTCGTGTGATCAGAGATCCTCAGCTGAGTATAATCGATTCGGATCACCATACCTTCGCGGTTATGAAGACTTGGTCACTGACCTATATGTAGAAATCCAGTGAAAATGAAGGGTCAATAAGAAATTGGCTAGTGTTGGTCAAGTGAATGAACTAGGGTAGAAAGAACTCTAGTGCAGGTAATTTCACTTAACTTGCCAAATAAAATTGGATTATTAAGGATCCACTTTTAGTAAGCATTTCTGCAAACAGAGTCTTTGATTATTGAGAGACCTTACCTTGACTCCCTTATAACCAGCATACCCTTGAGAGTCTTTTCTTTAGTCGGGTAAGTCTTGCTGAGTAATTCCATACTCAGGGTTTTATTCCCTATTTTTTTAGGTGAAGAAGCAACAAACTTTTGTTGTTTCTGTTCCAAGGTGGTTTCAAAAGAAGAAAACCCAGAGTAAAGCTGGAGGAGGACGGGTTCCTCCATAAAACTTTTTGTTTGATACTTATCGGGAGGAGTTTTTGCCTCCCTTGGCTTGTAATAATAATACCCGACACTCGTATATTATATCCTGGTCTGTAATATTTAACTTTGTTTACTTTTGAATAAAGGTAAGTTTATGTAATCACTTCCACATTTTCGTATCTCTGATGATTTGTAATGTCTGCATGATGGGTGAAATGCTCTTGGGAAAGTAAGGAAAGCAGATACCGAACTTGTCAAGTGATTCAAGAACACCTGCAGGGTTGTTTGAGGTCCGTTGGACAAGGACAACTGTGAGTGGGCCTAATGACTTGGGAGGTTCCGTCACATGGCGTCTAGATCGGCGCCAACACACTTTTTGGCAACTCCACTAGGGGAACATAATTATGTGTGAGTTGTCATAGATCGGCCCCATATGGCCAGTTCTAAGGACAACTCCGTTGTTTCCCCCAACAATATCATCGAGCTGACTATGGAGACCCTCGGCTGAAGATCAACATAAATTCGAGGGACATAAGGAGCAGCTAATCAAGGAGGCCAAGGCAAAGTACCTGGCCAATTTCAAGGTGGACAGGCACTAGAAAGTCGTCCGACTGGAGACTTACCTAGCGTCGCTCCGACCTACTGCGGTTGCCCCCAATGTAAGTAACACAAACGACTTCCAAGCTCTTCAATCCTACATAGATGAACAATGGGAACAAATGCAACAAATCTTATGGGGTATGCAAGAGGATTACAAGAGGTTAGCATGTGTGTTTGATAAATCTGTCATTACCAATTTTCTGTCGCACGATGTTAAAACTAAAGAAAACAAACAAGATCCATCGACTGCAAATGGGCATGCCCAATCTCGACCACTTTATGGGATGCCGATGAACTCCTACACCGGACAACCACATCATTCACCACTCGTGTGGGAGCAACCCGTGCCCCACGTGCACGGTCGGACAGTCCGACTCAGCAATGGTCAGTCACGTCCCCTGCGACAAACCACCGGAACCCGCGCTAGGGACGTTTAACATGCTTGGTCTGTCTGGCTCCAAGCGCGAACTATCTGATACAGGGTATGTAGGACATGATGCAAGTTATTATCATCAAAACTCCTACTCACTCGAGCATAACTACCTTATAATCGTGGTATGATTCCACCAACATATGGATATGAGTCTTTTTCGGCCTCCAGGAGGTCGGAAAAGTCTGACATTCAATATATGGCACCTAGAGTGAGCTTTAATACCCCCAAAACTCAAACCCATGGGCTAGGGAACGACACATAGAATCATAAGTGCCCCCACCATTAGACCAAAGGGCCGGTGCATTACCACCGACTGCCATTTATATGAGAGAGGAGATAGCTAGGGCATTCCGAGACAAACTCGGAGTTAACATGTCCCATGGGAGGCAGTCTAATCGGAGGCCATATGATAGCCGATTCGACTACAACCCATACCCACAGGGGACAAAGATACCTGAATTTACAAAATTTTTGGGTGACTAGGGGAGGAGCACACACACACGAATGCATAGGCCAATTTCTAGCACAACTAGGGAAATTGGCCGACAGAGAGGCATTCTAGGTGTGTTTATTTTCATTATCCCTATCTAGTACTGCTTTGCATGGTATGCCACCCTACCACCTAACTTTGTTTACACTTGGGGGATTTCCAAAGATCATGTTGTTGTTATCATTGCTATTGTGGATGCCTTGCGATTAAATAAGATCATATGAGTTAATTGGAACATGGAGTACCATCCAGGAAAACAGTGCAACCATGAGGGTGGTATGGGACGCCCTCGGCTAAATAATTAGGGAAGTCTTATGTTGGGTGCTGGTCTTAGTCGATTGGAACGGGGCATCTATCATGCTCTTATATTCTAGCTCAGGTAGATTGGATACGAGCATAGTTCCCAAGCTTTACCCTGTAGACTGGAATATAAGTTTAGGTTACGTCAGATGACTCTATGAAGTGACCATTTCCAACATCTGCATATTGAGGACTCTAGGGAAAAGCCTCATAGTGAGACCCTAGCCAGTCACCTCACTTCGAAAGTGAATACAGGACATGCAAACTGGGCTAGAAGGGAATCACGACTCACACTACAACAAATGTGACCTTCTATGACATTCTCATTACGTCATAAATAAGATTTTTTTGTCATAGTTTTTGTTGTCGTGACGCCTCCATGACGAAAATACCATTGTCATAGAAGGTGCGTGTTAAAGGATCTTTTGTGACGAAAGGCAAGAAAACGTCATAAATGTTGTGACGAAAACTATATTTGTCATAGAATCTATGACGCTCTAAATTGTCATAAACGAGGCCAAAAAACGTCATATAGTGTAGCATTGGACCAATGCCACGTGGCAGTCTTTTAACGAATATGTTCGTCATAAATGGCCTGACATGGCAGCTGAGGTGGCAAAAAAGTGTGACGATTAATTTCATCACAAGTAGGATGAGGTGGCAGGTGACATGGCAACTGACATGTCAAACAATTTGTGATGAATATTTTCGTCATAAAGCATGATGACGTGGCAACAAACATGGTAGGTTCATTACGTTTTTAGTTCATCATTAATTAATAAAAATCAATATTCAATTGAATTCAAACCAAATCGTGTATACAATTTCATCAAATAACATGAGTGTACACAACTTTTTTAGCATCCCCATAGAATTGACACATAAAACATCCAACACAAGTATTAAACATCAAATATTTTTAACTATCCTTAACTTAAATCCAAAAGTAAGTAGAATAGGTTCAACGACCACAAGCATCAGTTGAGTACAATGTTCTGAAACATAAAAGTTGCATGCATCATCCCAAAACAAAGCTCCACTCCACCATCTAGTTTAATTATTGGGGGGACCATTGACCTGACGCTCCAACTACATTAGAGAACAGAGAACACATGAGTGCTATACATGGAAAAGAAGAGAAAAAATCATCATCACTACATAAATATATAATGGCCAAAGAAAGGAGTAAAAAAGAACTAAACATTCTACACAGAATCTTAATATATGAATATGCAAATATAAGGACTAGACAATCTAGCATTCAGTTTCTAAACCCTAAATCAACCTCAACGAAGTCAGTGCCAATGGAAAATAGACATGCTTACTAACAAAAGGTGTAGGTACATGGAGTATAGAATATTGCACTATATCTAATCTCAAACTAATTTCTATTGTTCCAGAAACAAGACAAATACGACATCACCCTTTCCTACGCCGACGCTTTTCAAGTAATTTGAAAGCTATCAGAAAGCACAACATAACACATTAGACTGCCCAAGCTCTGCACACATTGCATTCAATGGCGGATGACGACACAAAATTAAGGTGTTGCTATCACAACATCGAAAGGAAATTCACAACACAGTTTAAAGCAAATCATTACTAAAAAAATAGAGGATGAGTGTGAAAAATACCTTATTCAACTATGATAATAATCCATTTACAGCCAAATGTCATATAGAGATGGCAGACCCATATCGCTGCATCAATGTACATGAAACAAGTTTTAGAAACAAAATCTTAATAAATTCTTGAAACTTGAAAGCACGACACAATATACAATATTAGCACCCACTGGTTATGGCCAAACAAAAGAAGGAAAACCATGTACAACAGTTATGGCTGGAAAGGCTCACAAGAATATATTAAGTCTGAATATCAATAAATTGTGTATTTCAATCATCATACTAGCAATACCCTATAGAATGGAGGCAGTAACCTATATATGGAATGTAAGCAGTTTAAGACAAACAAGGTTAATTGAAACAAAATAGATAAAACAAGAATGCCATGTACAATCTCTACTTCAAAAAAGATAAATTTACTGCCCCTCCCAGATCGAGAACTCAATGGATGTGTAAAGTTTCCAAAGTTTCAGCCGGACACCATCGACAACGAGACTATGAATGCTGCATCACCTGAACATTGTTGCAGAGTTCAAATAGTGGAACAGCAAGCAGTTTTAAATTCCTTAGAACAACAAAATACTCTCGGATAGGTGAACAATGACAAGTTTGAAGTTTCTTGCACTCCTGTTCAACAAATTGGTCATTCTAGTTATGATCATAACAACATAGGTAAGAAATTCTCCAGAGCAACAATGTACCATGGGAGTAATATGTGGAGGATAGTAAGGATTGAGGATACATCAGTATCATGTTGATAAATATTATCTGCATTGTCCTAGATGCCATAGGTGTTGATAAATATTATATGCACTCTCAGGATCAGGAACAATTTCATTATAACCTTCATTTTTCATGATAAAAAGCACAATCTCCATGTCACTTATATTCATTTGGCAACCATATGTCTTGTGATAGATGCGTCCCTTGGTTGAAGTTGAAGTTGTTGAACCAGACACTAAACTAGACAAAGCAAAAACATTAGATTGTTATATTCCACACAAGTAGAAATCACCACAAGCTCACACTAAACTAGACAGTTGAATATGATACATGGGAACAACGAATGTTTTCAGCTCGGAACTGCTACTATAAGAAACAAAACCACCAATGATCGGAGAGAGTGGTTTAGCTTGGAATTGGTGCATAGTTACTGCCAACTACCAATTAGTCTATTTTGCAACCTTCATAAACACCAAAGGCAATTCAAAACTGGTGCATAGTTACTGCCAACTACTAATTAGTCTAGTTTGCAACCTTCATAAACACCAAATGCAATTCAAAACTGCTTGACGCAATACCATCCCAAAGAATCATACTACATATATTATATATTTCGCACTGGTCAGTGGATGGATAATCTAACAGAATGGTATTAAACATATGTATTTATAGCTTTACAAATGGTCTGATAAATAAGTTTCCACTAATTATCATCTTTCATATATCCTCTTAATGTACCATGAAATTTAACCTTGGCAAAGAAAAAGATGGTGTCGGACCTCTAGAAAGCATCCATAGTCCTTACTTCTTAAGTCATCAACAACCAAAATAAATTCAAAACCAAAGTTACTGAATGTGATCATGCTACAAGCAATTTCCATGCCCCATAGCAAGCCTATAACTAGATAGGCACCAGATCCACACATCACTAGTAAATTCTCCTCAAAATCTAGTGATAATTTTCCCTAGAAATTCACAATACCCACTAATACACAATTAAAGCAATTATTACAAGAGAACCCACACTTACAATACCATGACTGAGCAGAACCATCTAAGTGGCCAGGGCACTGGACAGGAGCGTGGGGCGTAGCTCGGAAAATGGCCCTGGGCAGAGGCATGGAGCTCCGTTGGGCGGGGGTGGGTCTGCCGGGAGAAGCTCCTGGCCCGGCCTGGGCGGACCTCAGCATGGCGGTTCGGGGCATAACAGGGCGGTAGGCGTCTGGGCGGAGCTCAGCCTTGCGTTCCCCGATGTCGCGCCCGCGACTCAGTGGAGGCAGGAGACGGAAGGCGGACGGGGGCGTGGTCGCATAGGGCGATCGACGATGGAGTTGGTGCCAGGCGGAGGCTCGGCCGCGGAGGCTTGACGTCGGCCGTCGGTGGCTTGGCTCGCTAGTCTGATGCGGCAGGAGTAGGAAATGTTATTAGGGTTAGGGATTATAATATTTTTTTGTTGATATCTTGTTAGCGGTAGAGGGGCTTCACTCGTGTGGGGATTTTGACAGAATTTTAACTATTAACATCTAAATCGACGGTATTAACTTTTTAACACTACTTCTATTGTTCTTGTTAATAATAAATCATTTAACCAGTTCTTTATTTGTTTTGGCGCTACTTTTCACGTAATAAGTACTTTTCCAAAAAAAATGTCATATATATATGAATATAAGATAAACAAAATATCTATTTAAAATAAATAAATATCTATTTTTTATTTGTAATATAGCGAAGACGAGTGCATATTATTTGCGCTATTTTTTGAAAATTAAAATATAAATACAACATCTTCTAATATGATTTTGTTTTATTACGTATACGATAAATAAAAACCTATTTTGTATTTGTCATAGAGGAAGGCCATGCATACACTATTTATGCTGTATTTTAGAAAATTAAAAATATAATTATAGTATCTTTTGATATGATCATGCGTAAAAAATCTAAAACAGACCTAAATCGTGAAAGATATTAATTTCTAAATGAAGAGACATATTTCTAATGAAAATGTAGAGTTCGTGTTCAGCTTAAAAAGAGGAGCCGATGACTAACCTAAGACTAAGACTCCCACAACATTAACTATTTATGTAAGATATCTGAACATGGATGATTCTTTTTAAAAAAAATCATCATATGTTAATGACATATGTGCTTTGTTATGGCGATTTATTTTGTTGAGAAGGTTATGGCAATTTACTCGTACGACGATTCTATATTGTCATAGAAAATTATCATAAAAATGTTGCTAGAGTATATTATGACAGTTTTAATGACAGAGGTTAATTTTTGTCACTATACTATGCCATCTTCTGAAAATCGTCATAAACAAGGTGATATAATGACGAATTACTCTAGTGTCATCGACTATTCGTCATAGAAGGTCATAAATGTTGTAGTGTCATGGGTAAAGTTATGCCACCTCTGCAGAGTGTAAAACTGATATATCAGTTGTGCTCACGGTTAAGAGCAGCTTGGACCCTCACATGATAATTGAACTTGAAGATGGAAATAAATCATGTTCTATTGCGCTGAAGTGGTTGAGCTTCATGTTGACGATATTTTGCTCAAGTAGTTTGAGCCTATGATGATTATTATTTATGCTATTGATTATATTTCTTATGGTTAATTGGGTTTGGTATATACTTATACGTAGTAATCAGGTGTTGATAATAAAATATTGACCAACTAAAATGTTAACTGCATTAAACTTTAGCCTTACCTTGTTAACCTTGTATTTTCACCCCACTTGTTGAGCCCCCACCATAAGTGAGCTCACCCCTTGCTTAATTTTGATCAGAAGTTTGCAGATGAAGATTATGATGGTGAACTTGATGGATGCTAGTCTAGTGATTTCCACCGGTCATCTTCTTGTGGAAGGATGCCCATATTTCGTTGTACTTTGATGAATAAAGGTTAATACATTATGTCTGTTCAAAGTGTAATATGTTAATATAATCTTTATGTCACACCCGGTTTTAGAAGGCAAACCGAATGCGAACCATGTACGTGCCAGGATCAGCAATTCACGTACACATCAGTTACATAACATGGACATCATCACACAGTGCTCAAATAGTATTAAAAAGGGAAATAATAGTCGATTACATCATATGTCTGAGACATCCACATAGTCTTTACAATAATCGAAGTGCGGAAAAGAAACGTAGATAAACGTGGCCATCACAGGCAGCCGACTGGGGGTTGCCGCTAACCCACGCCTAGAACTCGTCGTAGTCTTGGAACTCCTGGAAATCTCCTTCCACGGCTTCATCTTCTCCTGAGCAGTGGTTGCAATGCTGACAACCTGGGGATGGGGGGTTTGGTGTGTAGAGCAAAGGTGAGTACACATCAATATACTCAGCAAGTACCCTATTTGGCTGTAGTGGACTAGCTTTATATGGGGATAAGTCAAGCAGTTGTTTTTAGTTGGTCAGATTATTATTTACTAGTAGAAAGCCAGGTTTTAACATTAACCCAAGTTATTAGCCCGATGTACCCTTTCCAAACGGAAAGAATACCACTTACCAGTACCATAGTCATAAACAGAACCATCAATCTCATTGCCACCTGTAAACCAAAATGTCTCTGATCAAGTACCGCTAATCATTGGAGCTCCCTTGGCCGCTCATAACCGCGAGCACGGCTGATATATCAGTTTTCAAACACTCTACAGAGGTTGTGCACTTTACCCACAAGCCGTGATTCTCTTTCTGCTCGGAGATCATGACTCTCCATTGGTCACTACCAAGGTGACCCAGCAGGGCATCACTACGTAGCCTTTACAAAGATTCCCCGGGGCTGTAGTCGCCCGTTAGGTTTCCTAAATGTACCGCACTCCTCCCCAAGGGACAAATCAACCTTGGCAGAGCGAGCCGCATACACCGAGCCCCATTGACGGCACGACGGCTAAGCGAACTACACCCCGGTTCCTCTAATTACTCAGCTAAGGGCGTCCCATTCCACCCTCATGGTTGCACTGTTTTCCCGGGCGGTCATCCAACAAACAGGTCCTTACGGAGAGGCACTCGAGAAATCGCTCGAGCCCCCTTGAAGACCACAAGTATAACATCATAATAAAGAGGGGAAAACAACGTATCATTGATAACTCTCATCATGTTCATTGATTAGAGTTGAGCAATAGCATAAGTCTAAGCAATAATAATCCAACCCAAATAGGTAAACAAGGACATGGATAACAAAAGCTAGTCAATCCTTAGGTATAAATGTGTAATGCGGGAGGTGAATTAAAGAATGAATAGGACAAAGATAGGTCAAGGGACACTTGCCTCCACCAACCGACTGCTGCTCAGGGGCTTCTCCTGCGAGTTCTTCGGGCTCTTCAACCGGATCGTTCTCTATGCGAGTGCAAACATACATTCATCCATCCATTGAAATTAGGAAACCAACAGTACACCATACAAGAGAACAAGTAGATTAAACATGCATAGAATATGACATGCGATATTGCATTTTCCATGGTTAGAAAGAAACGGGGAAGGGTCTTGCAGGGGTTAGGGCTTATGCACGAGGCGCACTACGGGTAGACGAATAACTAGACGTTACGCGTTCTAGTTCCACTTAACTCCAATAATAATGATTAGTCACATGCACTAATGGAAACATAGCCACTTTTAGTTAATCAACATTAAACGAGATAGACGATTAACTATATGAATTAACTAACGTAACCGATTTCTAAATTGAGTTTTCTATTTTATTAACATGAGCAACGTGGTTAGCGCGCATAAAATATAACCGGGGGGGGGGGGGGGGGGTAGACGGGCACGTCTAGGGGTAGACGAAGGCACGGCGAGCTGTGCCAAGGCACTGCGCACTACGCGAGCACACGCGCAAGGACGCACGCACGCGTCGTGAACTAGCCGTGCGCACGTCGGGGCCGCGCGCTGGCCGAGCTCAAGGCTGCGCGCCGAAGGCACGCTGGGCCGAGCTCGAGGCTGCGCCGGGGCCATCACGACGCGAGCAGGGCATGCCGGGACGGGCGAGGCACGGGCGGGCGAGGCACGCCGCGCACCACGGCGGGCCGCCATGGCCGAAACGGGGCCGAGGTCGGGCGCGCGAGCCGGGCGGGGCGAGGGCACGCCGCGCGGGCGCCATGGCCGGCGAGGCCACGACCGGCCACCACGCCGGGGCGGGGACGGCGCGGGCGCGACGGGCAGGGGCCGCCATGGCCGAAGCGGGCGAGGCCGGGGCGAGGACGGCTCGGCCGGGGTCGGGGACGGCTCGGCCAGGGTGGTGCGAGGTTGGGGCGGCGTGGCCGGGACCAGGACGGGCGCGGGGAGGGCGGACACCATGGCCGGCGAGCTCGAGGCGGCGGGGCCGAGCGTGGCTGGGGCTGGACGAGGCCGGGCGCGGCCGGGGCGGCGAACCGAGGGCAGGGCGGCCGGGTGGGCGCGGCCACGCCGCGGGAGGGCGCCGGCGGGCGGGGAAGGGGAGGGAGGAGAGGGAAGAAGGGAGAGGGGGGGGGAGGGGCCTCACCGCGGCGAAATCGGCAGCGGCGAGCAGGGGATCGGGGCGGCGGCGGCGGGCGAGCAGGGAGAGGGCGACGACGGCGGTTAGGGTAGGGAGAGGGAGAGAGAATGATGGGCGGGCCCGAGGGGAGGGGGAAGGGGAGGGGCGGCTGGGTCGCTTTGGGCCCACAGGGGCACGCGTGGGGGGGGGGGGGGGGCGGCTGGGCCGGCCGGGGCGGCCCATGGCGGGGGAGGGAAGGGGGAGGGGGGGGGCGCGGCTGGGCCGGGCGCGAGGGGGAGGGGGCGGCTGGGCCAAAAATGGGGAAGGGGGGGAGAGAGAAGAAAAAGGTTTTCCTTTTTCAAAAAAATCTATCTTCTCTAGATGAATGCATTTACATTTTAAAACAATCAAAAAGTATGCATGGTTCGGCATGGTGCATCACACAAAATAAAGTATTTTAGGGTTTTGCTTTACATGGGATCTCAAGCCGAATCCCGCTATAACTTTGGAAAAGATCAAGGTTTAGCAAGGAGAAAAGGAAAAAAAAGAAAGGGTAACGCCTGAATTTGGTGCGGGAAAAGAAGAAAAATTTCTACCCCCAAATTCAGGGTGTTACAAACCTATCCCCCTTAAAAGAATCTCGCCCTCGAGATTCAGGGTTGGCTAGCAAAGAGCTCAGGGTATTTGGACATCAGATCATCTTCGCGCTCCCAGGTTGCTTCTTCCTCAGAGTGATGATTCCATCTGACTTTGCACATTCTGATGGTCTTCCTTCGGGTGACTCTGTCTGCGGTCTCAAGGATTTACGTTGGCTTCTCAACATAGGTCAGGTCCTCCTAGACTTCAAGACCTTCAACTAGCAATTGCTCTTCCGGCATACGCAGGCACTTCTTCAACTGAGACACATGGAAGACATCATGCACAACAGATAAATTCTCTGGCAGGCTGAGCTGATAAGCCACTTCTCCACGCTTTGCGAGAATTTGATACGGACCGATGTAACGGGGTGCTAGCTTGCCTTTGACTCCGAATCTTCTGACTCCTCTGATCGGTGACACTTTCAGATAGACAAAATCTCCGACTTCAAAACTCAGCTCTCTTCTTCTTGTGTCTGCATAGCTTCGCTGCCTTGATTGTGCTATCTTCAGATTCTCTCGGACCATCTTGATGTTCTCTTCGGCTTCAAGCAAAATGTCTGGCCCGAACACTTGCTTTTCTCCAGGCTGATCCCATTGCAACGGAGTTCTACAACTCCTCCCATAAAGCGCTTGAAATGGTGACATCTTCAAACTGGCCTGGTAACTGTTGTTATAGGAGAACTCTGCATAAGGCAACTTCTTGTCCCATCCGGACTGGTCTTGCAACGCACAGGCTCTCAACATGTCTTCAAGGATTTGATTGGTTCTTTCAGTCTGACCATCTGTCTGCGGATGATAAGCTGAACTGAAATTCGGTGTGTGCCCATGGCATCATGCAACTGCTGTCAGAAATGAGAGGTGAACTGCGTTCCTCTGTCTGACACTATCTTCTTTGGCACACCATGAAGACAAACGATCCGAGACATGTACAACTCTGCCAATACTGCACTGCTGTAGTTGGTCTTGACAGGTATGAAGTGGGCTGACTTAGTCAAACGGTCCACTACTACCCAGATAGAATCGTAGCCAGCTCGAGTACGAGGCAATCCGACTATGAAATCCATACCGATTTCATCCCATTTCCACTGAGGAATTTGCAACGGTTGCAACAATCCAGCTGGTCTCTAGTGCTCTGCCTTGATTCGCCGACAACTATCACACATAGCCACATGCTCTGCGATTTCCCTCTTCATTCCGTACCACCAGAATTTCTTCTTCAGATCCTGATACATCTTTTCACTACCAGGGTGAATCGAATAAGCTGTCTCATGAGCTTCCTTAAGAATCAACTCCCGAATAGATTGGACATTGGGAACACACAAGTGGTCTTTGAACCATATCACACCTTCTGCATCTTCCCGAAAATCTTTGCCTCTGTCGTCTAGAATCAGTCGCCGGATCTCACTGATCTTCTCGTCATTTTTCTGCGCTTCTTTGATTTCTCGCTCCAAGGTAGGTTCCAACTCAATTGTGACTCCTCGCGAATTATTCAGGAATCCGAGACTCAACCTGTCAAACTCTTTGGCCAACTCATAAGGCATCGGACGAGCGACCATCAGATTGACTTGACTCTTCCTGCTCAAAGCATCTGCCACTACGTTCGCTTTGCTTGGATGGTAATGGATCTCCAACTCATAGTCTTTGATCAACTCTAACCATCTTCGCTGCCTCATATTCAGCTCTGACTGAGTGAATATGTACTTTAGACTCTTGTGATCTGTGTAAGCATCGCATTTCTATCCATATAGATAGTGCCTCCATGTCTTCAGTGCGTGAACCACTGCTGCCAACTCTAGGTCATGGATTGGGTAATTCTTCTCATGAACCTTCAGCTGTCGGGACGAGTAAGCCACAACTCTTCCCTCTTGCATCAACACACATCCCAAACCTATGTAACAAGCATCACAATACACCGAGAAGGGCTTGTGCACATCAGGCAAGACTAGGATAGGCGCTGTTGTCAACTTCTCTTTCAACGCTTCGAAGGCCCCTTGACATTTCTGGGTCCACTTGAACTCAACCTTGTTGCCTAGCAATGCTGTCATTGGTTTCGCAATCTTCGAAAATCCTTCAATGAATCGCCGAAAATATCCGGCCATTCCGATGAAGCTCTTGATTCCTCGAGCATCTGTTGGCGCTTTCCAGTTTAGAATGTCTGCCACTTTCTTCGGATCCACAGCCAATCCTTCTTTGTTGATTATGTGACCCAAGAACAGGACTTCACTGATCCAGAACTCACACTTGCTCAACTTTGCATACAACTGGTGCTCTCGCAGTCTCTGCAATACCATCTTCAAATGATCCGCATGCTCTTCTTCGCTTTGAGAATAAATCAGAATGTCATCAATGAATACCACCACAAACTTGTCAAGATAGTCCATGAATACACTGTTCATCAGATTCATGAAGAAGGCCGGTGCATTTGTTAGACCGAAAGACATCACAGTGAACTCATACAACCCATACTTGGTAATGAATGCCGTCTTCGGAATGTCTGAAGGTCGAATCCTGAGCTGATGATAACTTGACCTCAGATCAATCTTGGAGAACACACTGGCTCCTCTCAACTGGTCGAACAGATCTTCTATTCTGGGCAAAGGGTACTTGTTCTTGATCGTGACCTCATTCAGAGCTTGATAATCGATACACATCCTTTTGGTGCCATCTTTCTTCTCCACAAATAGGACAGGGGCGGCCCAAGGCGAGGTGCTTGGCCGAATGTAACCTTTCTCTGACAACTCGTCAATTTGCTTCTTAAGCTCAACCAACTCTGGCCCAGATATTCTGTAAGCTCTCTTAAAGATAGGGGCGATGCCAGGAAGAAGCTCTATGGCGAACTCAACTTTCCGCTCTGGTGGCATTCCTGGTAGGTCCTTTGGAAACACATCTGGGAACTCGGACACAACTTTGATACTCTCAATTGGGTCTGCTCGCTGCTATCGACAGCCATCTGGTAACAACTTCCTTTCTTCGGCTCAGGTGGGACTAACTCGGTCACCACTTCCTCTCCTAGTGGGGACACCAACTTGATCGTCCTCTTATCACAACTGATAACTGCCTGGTACTTATCTAGCCAATTCATCCCTAGGATGACATCTATTCCCTGAGTACCCATTACTATAAGGTTAGCAGGAAACGCTACCCCCTTATTTCCACACTTACATTCAAACAAATGCTATCAGTTCGAATTCTACCACCGACTGAGTCAATTTGAATGGGGGTTGACATGGTAGTAATTGGAAGATTATGTGCTTCTACCCATGATGCAGTAATGAAAGAATGCGTTGCTCCAGTATCAAATAACACTTCTGCAATATGGGAGTCGACTGGGAACATACCTACTATCATGCCGGGGGTCTCCTGAACTGCTTCAGCCTCCAAGTGGTTCAGTCTTCCATGATTGTAACGCGGCTGAGAGCGGTTGCCTGCTCCTGGCTGAGGCACATTCTGTTTTGCCAGGGCATTGGGGCCTGACTGCTGCTGGGCTGCCTTCTTCGGACATTGCATCACCCAATGGCCTTGCTCTCCACAGTGGAAACATGCTCTATTTCCAACCTGAGCTGGTGCTGCCTGACTGTTCTGCTGGCTTGCTAGGGCAGGAAGACGAGGCGCCTGCTGATTCTGCCTCTGGAACTGACCTCCTCCTGACTGATTATTTTGGCGATTCTGATACTGGTGCTGAGGATACTGCCTTTGGAACTGCTGTTGCTGAGGTGGACACTGGTTCTGCCTGAACTGCTGAGGTTGATTGCTTGAGAAACGAGGACGATTGCTGCTTCTAGGCTCGGGTCCGCTAATTTTGCGCTTGCGATCCTCCATCTCCTTACGCTTCCTCTCTGTCATGATTGCTCTATCAATCAGGTGCTGGAATGTCAGGAAGGTATGATTCATCAGCTGATACTACAGAGGCTCAACCAAGCCTCTCAAGAAACGGTACTATCGCTTGGCATCGGTGTTGACATCTTCAGGTGCATAGCGAGACAGCTGCAGAAACCTGTCCCGGTACTCACTGACAGACGATGACCCTTGCTTGAGAGCCAAAAACTCCTCCTTTTTCACTGTCATCAGACTTGCAGGCACATGATACTGACGAAAGCTTCCTCTGAACTCTTCCCAGGTGATAGTGTCGGGGTGGGCATGGGTGGCGAGATAAGACTCCCACCATGACTGAGCTGCTCCTCTCAACAGACGGGGACCATACAGGACCTTCTCCCTGTCATCGCACTGGGCGGTATGCAACTCCCGCTCCACAGTGCGCAGCCAGTCTTCAGCATCCATGGGGTCAGAGGAGTGAGCAAACATTGGGGATGACCTCTCATGAATTCAGCACGCTTGTCCCTGGGCATCTGAGGCTGAGGTGGGGCCTGCTGCTGCTGCTGCTGCTGAATGGCGGCCAGAGTCTGACCAATGGCTTGAACTGCCTGAGTCTGCATCAGAAACATCTGCTCGATGGACATCGGGGGCGGGGGCGATAGATGCTGCTGCTGGGACAACTCATCTTGCGGAGCTGGCCGCTCCTGCTGAGCACGCCTTCCTCCTCTGCGCCTGTTCTCTGACATCTGCAGAATGCAACCACACATCAGAACTGATCTTGCAAATCTTGCAGCATAAGAAAAGAGTATAGAATTCCCCACAACACTGAGCAGATGAACATCTTCACTGTTCTCCAACACAGACCAACACAGCTTTTCAGATAAAGAGGAAAGTGGAATAAAAGGCTTCCCAACTAAATAGCTAACTCCATTAACATATAACAGATAAACCGAAATGCAGGGGATACCCACATCCTAGTGACAGTCATTACAAAGATCCAGATCAAACATAGTTCATCATGACAAACATAAATGCACAGGATATAGCAAACTACCCTGTCTAACTAAGACTAACTAAGAGCGAGACTGACGCTAAGACTATAGCTTCTATGTATATATCTTCGTATTAATTACAAGATCCGACTCTAACGACCTATGGTTCTAAATTTATCTTGGTCTTGTAGTCGGGGTTGCCGTAAGACTGGCGTCCACGCCGAGGTGAGCGGTACGGGTGCTGAGTCCCGACGGGAGCGGGGGAACCATCGTCCAGGTGACGACGCTCCGCGCGCTCAGCCCGCAGCAGGGCAATCTCAGCACGAGCCCTACTCAGCTCGTCTAGCGCATGGTCCAGCTCCGTGTTTAGCATGGCGGCTAGGTTGACTGTGCTGCTCAACCTAGGATTGTCCTCACCAACAGGTGAGACAATCACGCCTCCTGTGCTGCCAGATGGACGGCGGGGGTAATACTTCAGGTCGAGACCGTCAGCTACCCCACTGAGAACCGAGCAGTAGTGCGAAAGCGCACGCCATGCGGCATCTTGCATGGCCGCCTCAGCTGAGTCCCGCTCAGAGATAGAATAGTGCTCTGAGCAGGCCTCCGCGCCCTGGAGACTGTTCTCCGAACGGCGCACCAAGCAGGTCGCCTCCCAGCGGTCCGGGTAGACCCCGCGACTATGCTGGTAGACCACACAGCGATACTCGATAGACCAAGTACGCCGGTTAAGTGCCCGACGTAGCAGGGTGTCGAGCGCAGCGTGGAAGTGACACCCGCGAGCAGCGTCACGAGTGATGGGTCGAGCAACCCATCCTTCCGGCTCCTGGTCAGCAGGGAAGTCGGTGTCGTGGCTCGAGCTGTCGTCGCCACCTCCGTCATCTGGGTCTCCTCCAGCAGCTACTCTAGAGGCTGGGGCGCCCAGTGGTGGTGCAGGGGGCGCCTCCAGGGGAAGCACAGGGGAGCAGCTCCTCACAGACTCTATCTCCTGCTGGAGCGAGAAAGAAGAGCCCTGCTGCTCTTGTCGTCGACGTTCCTGCTCCTCATGCAGGCGGTGGTGCATCCTCTCCAAATGGCTGGACTGACGGGACGGCGAAGCGGACGCTCAACAAGGCGGGAGGGTAAGAAGGGGATGACGGATTTTCGTGTAGTGTGTCTAAGACGAGCCATCTACAAAAGACACCGCAAGCAAAAGAGTGAGAACAGAATTAGTATGACCAGCAAGTAATGAATCATAAATAAATGAAGGATTAGAATAAAACACAAATTTTAGCAAGGTATAATATGCAGTAGAACATAGTTTTTGTTCGATATGACAAACTTTTGAAGGGATATCAAAGTCAAGGTGAGAATAGGGGTCTATAATCCTTAGAACGACCATTCTACTCTAGGTTAGCGGTCCTACAGTCAGCACGGCTTTGATACCAGCTATGTCACACCCGGTTTTAGAAGGCAAACCGAATGCGAACCATGTACGTGCCAGGATCAACAATTCACGTACACAACAGTTACATAACATGGACATCATCACACAGTGCTCAAATAGTATTAAAAAGGGAAATAATAGTTGATTACATCATATGTCTGTGACATCCACATAGTCTTTACAATAATCAAAGTGCGGAAAAGAAACATAGATAAATGCGGCCATCACAGGCAGCCGACTGGGGGTTGCCGCTAACCCACGCCTGGAACTCGTCGTAGTCTTGGAACTCCTGGTAATCTCCTTCCATGACTTCATCTTCTCCTGAGCAGTGGTTGCAATGCTGACAACCTGGGGATGGGGGGGGGTTTGGTGTGTAGAGCAAGGGTGAGTACACATCAACATACTCAGCAAGTACCCTGTTTGGCTGTAGTGGACTAGCTTTATATGGGGATAAGTCAAGCATTTGCTTTTAGTTGGTCAGATTATTATTTACTAGTAGAAAGCCAGGTTTTAACATTAACCCAAGTTATTAGCCCGATGTACCCTTTCCAAAGGGAAAGAATACCACTTACCAGTACCATAGTCATAACCAGAACCATCAATCTCATTGCCACCTGTAAACCAAAATGTCTCTGATCAAGTACCACTAATCACTAGAGCTCCCTTGGCCGCTCATAACCGCGAGAACCACTGATATATCAGTTTTCAAACACTCTGCAGAGGTTGTGCACTTTACCCACAAGCCATGATTCCCTTTCTGCCCGGAGATCATGACTCTCCATTGGTCACTACCAAGGTGACCCAGCAAGGCATCACTACGTAGCCTTTACAAAGATTCCCCGGGGCTGTAGTCGCCCGTTAGGTTTCCTAAATGTACCGCACTCCTCCCCAAGGGACAAATCAACCTTGGCAGAGCGAGCCGCATACACCAAGACCCATTGATGGCACGACAGCTAAGCGAACTACACCCCAGTTCCTCTAATTACTTAGCTAGGGGCGTCCCATTCCACCCTCATGGTTGCACTGTTTTCCCGGGCGGTCATCCAACGAATAGGTCCTTACAGAGAGGCACTCGAGAAATCGCTCGAGCCCCCTTGAAGACCACAAGTATAACATCATAATAAAGAGGGGAAAACAACGTATCATTGATAACTCTCATCATGTTCATTGATTAGAGTTGAGCAATAGCATAAGTCTAAGCAATAATAATCCAACCCAAATAGGTAAACAAGGACATGGATAACAAAAGCTACTCAATCCTTAGGTATAAATGTGTAATGCGGGAGGTGAATTAAAGAATGAATAGGACAAAGATAGGTCAAGGGACACTTGCCTCCACCAACCGACTGCTGCTCAGGGGCTTCTCCTGCGAGTTCTTCGGGCTCTTCAACCGGATCGTTCTCTATGCGAGTGCAAACATACATTCATCCATCCATTGAAATTAGGAAACCAACAGTACACCATACAAGAGAACAAGTAGATTAAACATGCATAGAATATGACATGCGATATTGCATTTTCCATGGTTAGAAAGAAACGGGGAAGGGTCTTGTAGGGGTTAGGGCTTATGCACGAGGCGCACTACGGGTAGACGAATAACTAGACGTTACGCGTTCTAGTTCCACTTAACTCCAATAATAATGATTAGTCATGTGCACTAATGGAAACATAGCCACTTTTAGTTAATCAACATTAAACGAGATAGACGATTAACTATATGAAGGCGCGCATAAAATATAACGGGGGGGGGGGGGGGTAGACGGGCACGTCTAGGGGTAGATGAAGGCACGACGAGCTGTGCCAAGGCACTACGCACTACGCGGGCACGCGCGCAAGGCCGCATGCACGCGTCGCGAACTAGCCGTGCGCACGTCGGGGCCGCGCGCTGGCCGAGCTCAAGGCTGCGCGCCGAAGGCACGCTGGGCCGAGCTCGAGGCTGCGCCGGGGCCGTCACGACGCGAGCGGGGCACGCCGGGGCGGGCGAGGCACGCTGTGCACCACGGCGGGCCGCTATGGCTGAAATGGGGCCGAGGTTGGGCGCGCGAGCCGGGCGGGGCGATGGCACGCCGCGCGGGCGTCATGGCCAGCGAGGCCACGGCCGGCCACCATGCCGGGGCGGGGACGGCGCGGGCGCGACGGGCAGGGGCCGCCATGGCCGAAGCGGGCGCGGCCGGGGCCGGGGGCGGCGCGGCTGGGGCGGGGACGGCTCGGCCGGGGTCGGCTCGGCCGGGGCGGCGCTAGGTCAAGGAGGCGCGGCCGGGACCGGGACAGGCGCGGGGAGGGCGGACACCATGGCCGGCGAGCTCGAGGCGGCGGGGCCGGGCGTGGCTGGGGCGGGACGAGGCCGAGCGCGGCCGGACGCGGGCGGGGCGGCGAACCGAGGGCAGGGCGGCCGGGTGGGCGCGGCCACGCCGCGGGAGGGCGCCGGCGGGCGGGGAAGGGGAGGGAGGAGAGGGAAGAAGGGAGAGGGGGGAGGGGGCCTCACCGCGGCGAAATCGGCGGTGGCGAGCAGGGGATCGGGGCGGCGGCGGCAGGCGAGCAGGGAGAGGGCGGCAGCGGCGGTTAGGGTAGGGGGAGGGAGAGAGAATGACGGGCGGGGCCCACGGGGAGGGGAATTTTTGGGGGGAGGGGCGGCTGGGCCGCTTTGGGCCCACAGGGGTGCGCGGGGGGGGGGGTGCTGGGCCGGCCGTGGTGGCCCACGGCGGGGGAGGGAAGGGGGAGCGGGGGGGGGGGGGGGCGGCGGCTGGGCCGACCGCGAGGGGGAGGGGGCGGCTGGGCCAAAAATGGGGAAGGGGGGAGAGAGAAGAAAAAGGTTTTCCTTTTTCTAAAAAAAATCTATCTTCTCTAGATGAATGCATTTACATTTTAAAACAATCAAAAAGTATGCATGGTTCGGCATGGTGCATCACACAAAATAAAGTATTTTAGGGTTTTGCTTTACATGGGATCTCAAGCCGAATCCCGTTATAACTTTGGAAAAGATCAAGGTTTAGCAAGGAGAAAAGGAAAAAAAAAGAAAGGGTAACGCCTGAATTTGGTGAGGGAAAAGAAGAAAAATTTCTACCCCCAAATTCAGGGCGTTACACTTTATTTACGCTTTCATGCATTGTTCCTTTGATATATTACACTTGTGATGTCAACATATGTGTGAAAATAGATCCTGGCACACATATGCTATGCATTCGGTTTTTTCCTTAAAATCGGGTGTGACACTTTCCCTGGCAGAGTTCTACAATAACATCTACCAAGCTAGCTTGAAAATGGCGCATTTTGAAGCCTTGTATGACAGGGGATGTAGAACCCCTCTGAGTTGGTCACAAGCAGGGGAAAGAGAGATATTTGGACCTAACTTAGTGATTAAAGCTGAAGAAAAAGTCAGAGTCATTAAGAAGAACTTAGAAGCTGCTCAAGCCAGATAAAAGAGCTATCATGACAAAAGAAGAAAGCCTATACAGTTTGAAGTAGGAGATCATGTGTATCTCGAGGTCTCACCCACTAATGGTATGCAAAGATTTGGAATTAAATACAAGTTAGTCCCTCGCTATATCGAACCTTATGAGATCATAGAAGCGTGTGGATCAGTAACGTATAAACTAAAGCTTCCACCTAAGATGTCTACGATACATGATGTTTTCTACGAATCCCAACTGAAGAAATGTGTCCGAGTACTGACATAAGTTCTAACAAACCAGAGATGGAGAAAGAGTTAGACCTATCATACAAAGAGCACCCTATCAAAATCTTGGATCACAAGGAGAGATTCACTTGCAAGAAGGCAATTAAAATGTATAAAGTTAAATGGAGTAATCATACTGAAGAAGAAGCTACATGGGAAACCGAGGATTATTTGATTAAGAACTACCCCAAGTTTCTACCTAAGCAGTGTTGGTACGTAACCCATACCCCTACTTACTCCAATATTGAGGACAAGATTCTCTTAATGGGGGTAGACTGTAACACCTCAGGTGTTAGCTATAGAGCTTAACCCAACACCTGCTCTTAAACCTGTTATCACATGTGGTTTAGTTTGGGCAAAAGTCACCACACTTGTGGATTAAGGCCCTAATAAGTGCCAATCATCTTACAAGTTCTAACTTAACCATCTCACACTAATCAAAGAAAGGGAAATGACCAAACCCAAAGCCCACCCCTTAAAAAGAAAATGGAGTACCCAAAAAGAAGTGATTAAGAAAATTAATCGAATCACCTCATCATGAAATAGACCATTAATAAAAGTCATAGATCACTAATTAACTAACAAAAGTTGTTAAAGGTTAGGCCCCAAAAAGGTTAAGAACCATCCCTAAACATGCCAAAAATGTGTGAAGAGAAAAAGAAAAATCAGGTTTTCCATTAAACTTGAAAACAACCCTTGCAAAGATATTAAGTGTTCTCTGTGATGCAAACCTCAAAACTAATGACTCCAATTAGCAAACCCATGCCAAATTACCTCAAGAACAACATGCAAAAGTTTGAACCTCAGGCGCCACCTTTTGACATATCAAAACACCAGATTTCTCTCGGTTTCGTTAAGAGAGATAAACCAATTTTGGCACTTTGATTTCTCCTAGTCCTGTGCATATCTTCACTTGGGACTTGCACAAAGATGATAGAGCACCGCAAGGTGAAGAGACATTACACAAGATTTCTGCCGTGATAAGCACGTTAGGGCTGCCTAATGAGCGGTTAGACAAGAACAAAAGCAAACAACCACGTGTTCGACCCTGGCTGGCTTCCAGAGCGCGCAACAGTCTGCACCCATGCGCACCCCCACGCACCCAGTCGGCCACCGCCATGCCACACCCGTGCTATAAAAGGGAACCCAGGCTTCAATGATTGCCTCCGTAAGTTGCTAAGCCCCACCTCGTTTGAGCTCGTCTGTAACACCCCGTCCACTCCTAGATCGACGATACTTACTCCTGGCAGCCCTCTAGGATCATAGACCATCCGTACAGACCAACATGAGTCCTTTGTGCACTTTGTCCTCACTCGTGCGCACCTGAGAAAACTTCTCGGTCAGTCACCCATCCCAAAATTGCTCTAGGCCAAGCACGCTTAACCTAGAGATTCTTTCGAGACAGGCTTTTGAAAAATAAGATGCACCTTGTTGGTATGAGTACTCTATTAATTTTATTAAGCCTTGGGTTAGGATATCACCATCCAACGGGGCCAGGATATCACAATCCACCCCTTAGAAGACCGACGTCCTCGCTGGTCAACCCCAATCCAGCAACTTCTCCTCTTGGCCACGTTTGTGTGTCAAGTGTCATCATATGCCATGCCATGGCCACTCTGAGCCCACATGCACCATATGCTCGAACCCTTAACCCACACACACCCGTGAAACCGCGAGGGTCAGCTCTGATACTATTTGTAACTCCTCATCCATTCCTAAACCAGTGGTACTTACTCCTAATAGCCCTGTAAGATTATATACTGTGATGGAACCTCCCAAGTCATTAGGCCCACCTATAGTTGTCCTTTTCCAACGGACCTCAGACAACCCTGCAGGTGCCCCTGATCACTTGACAAGTTCGGTATCTGTATTCTTTACCATTCCCAAGAGCGTTTCACCTGTCATGCAGACATTACAATCCATCGGAGGTACGAAAATGTGGAAGCAGTTACAATAACTTATTTTATTTAAAACAGGAAAGAGTATTATTATAGACTAGAGTTAAAATATAGGAGTGCTTGAAGTATTATTATTACATCACTGGGAGGCAAAAACCCCTCCCGATAACAGTAAAAAGTTTTTCTTAACGGAGGACCCTTCCTCCCGCAGCTTCAGTCTTGGTTTTCCTCTTTAGGCACCACCTTGGAACAGAAACAACAAAAATTTGTTGCTTCTTCACCTAAAACAACATGGGACAAAGCCTTGAGTACGAAGTGTACTTTCGCAAGTCTTACCTGTCAAAATAAAAGACTCTCAAGGATATGCTGGTCTTTAGGAATCAAGGTATAGCTTATCAAGAATCAAGGACTCTGTTTGCAGAAATGCTTACTAATAGTGGATTCTTAAAAGTCCGGTTTTATTACCAAGTTAAGTCATTTCCTGAGTTCTAGAGTTCTTTCTATCCTAGTTCAATCACTTGACCTATACTAGTCAATTTCTTTCAACCCTTTTTGTTTACTGGAATGCTACGTGTAAGTCAGTGACCAAGTCTTCATGTCCGTGAAGTTACGGCGATCCGAATCGATTATACTCAGCTGAGGATCTCCAATCACACGACATGTGTAGCACTTAACCCTTGCATATGTCAACTCGCCACCGGGGTTCTTAAGACCAGATCAGGTTCACGCCAATCGAGAGCACAGATACACCATCGTCCAGCCTCTTGCCACGGAGGGTACACGCTACTCTCGCCATCTCTCCACTCCCATTGCGTGTTATCTTATTCTGGTATTAGTTTGCCCGAGGCAAAGCTTACCCATGATGAGGCATGTGACCAGTTAAAGGGTCCTCGGTCAGCAGGCCTACATCGAGAAGGTTCTTAATTGACTCAGACGGAGACACTACCCCGAGACTCTCTTCTCGTGCAAGTCACCTGCCCGGTCTCAGCTTTATCATTTCAAACCCAAAGTTTGGTACCTGGCACAGGTACATCTTTTTCGATGCTAAACCCATCATGGCCATGATGGATCCACCATCAAGTTTTATTTTTGAAAACATCCCACCCACTTTGAGGCATCATCTTTTGTGAAAACAAAACATTTTGTTTTTCTAGAGCAAAACTAAGCATAAGAAAAACCTTTTTGTAAATCAGGGATTGAGGAGAAGTAATCAAATCCAAGGAAGGAAATGCAGCAATTGGTTTAGCACACAACTCCTATTACCTAATGCTTCAAGTAAGTGAGAAGGATTTCAAAATAACAAGGGGGGTGGCAAATGCACCGGGGCTTGCCTTGTGGGATAGGTGAATCAGGCTCTGCTCCGCAGATATCAAAATAAAAGCAGTTTCCTGCCTGAGGTTCTTCAGGTGGTGGTGGTGAAGTCCTCGCTTCTTCAACTTCTATTTCCTCTTCGTTCTCTAGATATAACCATATATAATCATGAATGCTCATGTAATGCTCATGAAGATGCAAAGATAATAAAAGTTTATTATCTAATGTCTTGAATATAACTTTCCTTCACGGATCTCCGGGAAACTAGGGTTTTCGGAGTCTATAGTGAAGTTCATAGAGCAGGGGGGCTAGGGTTTTGGGTTCTAAGTATCAAACTTGGTCCAAATCATACCAAACTTTACCCAAGGCTTCTAAATATTATTTAAAGTTTACCTAAAAAGTTTGGTGAATTTTGGAATTACTAATTATTCTCTAAAATTCCAGAATTATGGATTTTGGCTATTTTAAATGCCCAAAATTCCTTATTAGAATTAAAAATCAGGAAACTATTTTTATTAAATACTATAAGAAATTAGAAGTCTAGCAAAATTGGTCTGGTATTTTTAGCATTTTTCTATAATTTTCTTGAAATTCTTTAACTCTGGTAGAAAAAGAAAAGGAAAAACAATGAACAGTTTTGGACTGAAACTGGCCCAAGTCGGCCCATCTACAGGCGAAAGCGCGCTCGCGCGCGCCCGCACGCGCCCGCACTGCTGGTTTTACAGAAAGGCCCCTATCGGTTTGAATAACTGGAAATGAGTCATGGCGCTATTTCCATGACTCACTGACACGTTACAAAAACATCCCTCGAGTTCTATTTCTTCACCGCCCGAAGTCCACGATGGCGAACAGCGCAGGGCCGAGCTCCGGTGAGCTTGTACCGGCCAGATTACTTGATTGACGGGTGCTCTACTTCAGTTGAAACCAAATTCAAGGCCTAACAATCGTTTCCCCTCAACTAATTTCACTATTGGACCTCTAACTCACTCTGTCCACGGTAACCGCATGATTGACGGACATTCTAATGCATTCCCGGCGATCTAAGGTAGCTTAGCTCAATCGAGTTGGCCGAGGAGTACCAGAGGCACACAAGAACACTAAAACGAGAGGGCAGAGGGTATGAGCGGACCCGAATCGAGCTGGCCACGGTGAGGACTCTTTCACGGTGGCGGAAACACAGTTTGGGGGAAATGAGCAATTCGTGGTCTCTGGTGGACAATTGGAGGCAAGCGCTGGTGCTTTGGATGGGTGATTACCCTACGGAGCTCACGACGTGCTCAATTTATAGCGTGCTTGAGCGGTGGCCAGAGAATTTGGGTTGGACGCGGTGGCGGTCGGAGAAGAAATGAGTCACTAGCGCGGTGATTCGTGGTCTATTACCATGGCAAGCTCCCCGGCGATCACCGGACGGGCTACATGAGTCACGGCGGTGAGGTTAACGTGCCAAGGCATGTGGCACAAGACCCGAAGAGGCTATCTCCGGCGAACCCATCCAAATCCACCGTGGTCTGCTCGGGTACGGTGGCCGGAGTAAAATAGTGGCCAGAGTATATCGACAGCGTGATATTTTCTTACCCCCGGTGCTATGCAACTGATCCGAGTGCGAATCACCACGGTGATAGCACGAATCCACGCGCGGCTCGTCGGCGGCAAGGGGGTCAGAACATGATCCAATCTGTTACTGTACCATGGGATTGTGCTTCAGTCAGCCTGACAGCCCAGTTTGCAAGGCCTAGATCTTAATTTCCCATGTAGCGACTTACTAATCCATCTTTAAGAAAGTTGTTGTTCTACTATCCAGATTCAATCTTACTATAGCAATCACTCCCAAATTCTTATTGGATCATACTTGAATCCCATCTCAAAGATGGCCCAATCACACTGTCAGTGTGAATTCAGACTCAAGGCAGTCTGACAGCTCGACTTTGGGCACATTTTTCTCCAAAATTTTCATGTGACCATGGTTTAATTCCTATAGCAAAGTTGTTCCCCTTACATAGCTTAAAAACTTGATGTGTTGACTTAGGGAAAAATCTTCATAATTTGGAAGATATAGGGCTTCAAAGTTGACCCTATGCCACTTAAATTCAGACTTAACTCAATAGAGTTTAAATGGGGCTTTTTGCAAATAAGCCCAAACCTCAAAGTTTACTTTGCAAATCCACATACATGTGAATCATATGAGTTAAGGTAACCTAATTTCATGGTTTTTGCACTTAGATCCAAAAATGTGCACATTTTGCATATAACCTCTTAGGGTTTCTGTCTAGGGTTTTCCAGGGGTCCTTTTAGGGTTTCTGGTACTTCTAGGGTTTGGATGCTACTTAAGTCCATCCATGGTGACATTTTATGACTATTTATAATGAGTTTTGAAGTTTTCTCTTATTAGGCTTTGTTTACTCTTCTGAGTCCAGTTTATGGTTAAGTACCCTATTCTAGGGTTTTACCCACAACCAGTCATATCCACACAACTTGTTTGAAATTTTTGCCTAGTGAATGCATTCTAGGTGTGACAAACACATGATATGCCAATGCTTATGATGTCATGCTCAAGGTTTAGTGATAGTAACACCAGGGGTGTTACATATACCATCCCCATAGACCGACATTAGTCTTTTGTGCACACTTTGTCCTCATTCGTGCCCACCCGAGAAAACTTTCTAGTTGGTCACCCATTCCAAAATTGCTCTAGGCCAAACACTCTTAACTTGGAGGTTCTTTCAAGATAGGCTTATGAAAAAGAAGATGCACCTTGTTGGTATGAGTACTCAATTAATTCTATTAAGCCTTGGGCCATGATATCACCATCCACCAGGGCCAGGATATCACGTCGTCGGAGATTGCAGTGCTAGCCACCGCACCGCTGCCCACATGCTTCGTCATAGCTCGACCATTGTGACCCAAGCTATCCACCACCTCCTTGACTCAGAGGGCATTGACATGTTCCCAATGCCCTAGTGGAGCTCACCCACCCATTCCCGAGCTCGCTAGCACACCACAATATGCGCACCACCGCTCGCTAGACACCCGACCCACAGGTGAACGTGAACAGGCCTGCCTAGGCCACCACCCCAATTCCAGCCATGGGTAGCTCTGCCTCACTTTGGGGAAGCTCCCTAACCAACCAATTGGAGCGCTAACACCGCTGACACACTAGATTTCACGTCGCCGTCGAGCTCTGCCGCCTAGAGATGTGGCCGGAGCGACCCCGACCACCTCCGCCCATGACCCGACCATCGATGTAATGCTCGCGACGTCCCCGACCTCATCGATGACTCCTCAGGAACTCTACGGCCGCCGATGAGCCTCGTTGTTGTTTTTCTTGCTGTAAGTCACTGTTCAGGGGAGGGAAGGGCTACAGGTTTAGAAGGATAGAAACCAGGGGGTTTTCTGTGCACCCTATGACTCAAGTGAATATGAGCCCGAGGACTTAGTTGAAATAGAATAAAAAAAGAATCAGTCGAGGGCCTGAGCGCAAGATGGTTTTTCTTTTCCATTTAGATTAAATACTTTACTTAAATCTATAGAAAAATTTGAAAATGCATAACTAATTAAAAATGAGTCCAAAAATAATGAAACCAATTTTGTAGCACTCTAGACAAATTAAACCACAGACCAAAAATATGAAACTAGGTAGTCTTTGTTCTTTTTTTGGACTTCTGAATTAAAGTAATAATATGCTCATTTCAAAATAATAGGGAGACAAATACATATACTTTTGAACTAGGCCTTAGAATTTTTGAGAAGAAGCAATATAAGATTTATCACTATATAAAATTATATAACCCTCTAATCTAGGACTTTTGATAGAGTTTAACCACTTAAAGATATTTAAATCCTTAACTAAATAAAAGCAAGAAAAATGATAAATAAGTAAAACTAGAGAACTCACTATTTTTCCTAGACTATGTAGATGATGTAAAACCTAGAAAAAATACAAACCACTCTCACTTAGGGAGAAAACGAATAGAAACCTTTTATTTTGGCAAAACCAGGCTAACTTTAGAAGATCATGGAAAATCATCCCTAAAGAGATAAACCTCCAACATTAGGAATGATTGCTCTTGTGCAAAGAGAAACTTAGGAAAATTTCTAAATCTGTTGTTTGACATTTTTCAAAGAGCAAGCTAGTTGTAAGTGCTTCTTTGGCCTTAAACTTTGAAAACCCCTAGTTAAAGGATCACTAAGTACCACTTGGTGAAATTTGGCACATGACTATGTTAATGTACCTAAATACTAGGAAAATACCTTTTAGGGCATTAGTCACTTTTAGTCACTATTAGTCACTTCTAAGACAACCTATCTCAACCAATAGGAAGTTACTGTATTTTTTACATAAATTTTGGAATTTTCTAAAACAAGGTTTTAGTTCAAATCACCCTTTAAAGACTTAATAGATATGGAAAATATAACTAAAAGCTAACTAATATAAAATTAAACGAATTCAGCAAAGCCCATTGGAGCCTCAACTAAACTTTTAGGAGAATAATCTAAGTCTTAATCCACCCCTTTTCCTTTTGGTCAAATCTCATTATGGACCCCTTTATGCAAATCCCTATAAGGACTTATTCTAAACAAGTATAAACCCTCACTTTTGCTAAGTAACTTAGTGTTACTTCACCATGCATCCTTAAGAAACATTTTGCATATCATAGCATTTATATATCTTATACATCGCATCGTTAGATTACAACCTCGCTGACGGAGAGTATGTGCTGATTTTGGAGCAAGGAGTTGAGCAATAAGAAGTCACAAGAGTCTGCTCCCGAAACTGCCACCGAAGATCTCCCCGCTGCACCCACACTTGAAGGCAAGTCTCGGTTTTATGCATAACCATTATTATGCTATTTTAGTGCAATTATGCTTGTAGGCTTGTATTGTGCAATAAGTGTAGGAGTTGGTTTAAACCCTAGTTGCATGAACTCAGATTCATTTTTGAAATGAATACTAGTATGCTAGGTCGATTAGCTGCTTTGCTAAATAGGGATCCCGGTAGAAGTCGAGTGATTTTCTAGCACTTGTGCGAGGTCAGGATTGGACTGTATTAATTCTTTTAATGGGACCTATGATTTGTATGTTGACACGAATCCCTGGGGGATGCCCTGTCTATGAGGCGGAAATTGGAATAAGGAATAATGTGTGGTACCATGTGTCAAGCATTTGAAAGTACTAAACACATGCGGAGAAATACGATAAATCATTAAGCCTAGTACCTGAGTGAAGCCAGGCATGGACTTTACCCCTCGCTTGTCCTAAGACGTGGTTTCCCATTTTGGATATGGTGGGTACAAGGATAGTCACTGCATGGCTAGGTCCGGGGCAGTGGGGCATTGTATGCCAAGACAGTGAGTCCTGGCCGTGAACGGGGAATCGATGGACGGTTGATGTGTGTGGGGACGGAGTGCCCCTATATGTCGTGTGTTTAGGTTTACCTTGCATGGTTAAAACTCGATTTGAATTGTCTGCTTCTCATAGCTAATGAGACTGTTTGATCCATGCTGCTACATCGAGTAAGAAGTGAAATGAGGTTTCATTATATAAAGTGTTGTTTGCAATAAATGCTTGTTACCATGTATTGGTAGCTAGAAGTTCACTCATATTAAGTAATGTTCTAGAATCTAAAAAGTTAAAAGTTGACTTAGAACTCAGCTAGTGCTTTTGGCAAACAAACCCCTCAGCCAAACAACTTCATGGTTCTAGATGTAGATGACCTGACTCCTCACATCAGGTAAGTCTAGCTGAGTATTAGTATACTCAACCTTGCTTGTGGCACCAAAATTTTGAGGTTTTCTGCAAGGTATGGTTGATGGTTTGACTTGGCCCTCCACCCTTCCACCAGGTTGGACGGTTGAGTGGAAGGATGCTACCTCTGTAGGAGAGGACTAGAAGGAGTGACTTGTCCAGGCTTCGCCATGTTACTCTTTTACCTTTGTTAGTTATTTCCACCGCAACAAAACAATGGTTAATCCTTTTAAAACTCTAATGTTGTAATAACTCTTAAGTATTCCTTTAAGTTGTGGAATTATGCTTTATTGTATTTATCTGTGCCTCACCTTCGAGTGAGCAAGTGGTATTCGATCCTTGTTAAGTGGTTTTATCAGATTAGGGCCGACGGATTGACAGTTTATTCCGATTTAAGTGTGTCGTTGCCTCTAAGGTGAGACTTGGGCACTTAAGCTTGAATAATCTGGGCGTTTCGCCACACTCATCATTAGGTGCCAGACGGTAGAATCCATACACGAGTCTGGTAGAATCAAGAGTGGCCTGGAACTAAGGAGGTCGAATCAGCTGCACAGAGATTGGGAGAGGTAGTGAGCGTAGGGTAGTTGACGATGAGCACAAAGTCGATTCAAGATAGTGTCCTCTATCTCATAGATCAGAAAATCTATAATTTTGAACACTACGTGAGAAATGAGGGCACCTAAGAGCTAGAGCTGAATATGAGTGGTGGCCTCTCTATATCCCATCCGTGGTAGCAAAGTCTGTCTCATCAGCTCATATAAGAACTTGGCTGCGGTGGTAAAATCTGCAGGAGAGCGCCTCGTGCCGTCTGTGAAGGGTGGTCTAAAGAGTGAGGAGATGTGGGTTGTGCCTAGGGATGGCAACAGGTACATACCCACCGGGTAGTGCCATTCCATACTCGTACACATCAAAAAAAATTCTACCCGTCGGGTTACCCATATATGCTCGTGGGTGTAAAATCTTACCCATACCCGTACCCCCGTGGGTAATTTTACCCGTCAATTAACCCGCACCCGCTAGGAAAGTCTTAAATTCCAATATATCAATAACTCAAAAATATTAAATAAACATAAAAAACAAGTTCAACTTCATATATAACAAATCATATGATTACATAACTTGGTAGCTAGACAAATGATAGCTAGAGAAGGGTTTTATTTTAGCTAAGATGGGCTCTATTAGATGGTTATAATGGTATTGATGCGGGCATATTTTACCCATGGGTAGACAGGTATGGGTAGTACCAACCCGTACCCGTCTACCCAACGGGTAGAGGTTCTTGCCCAATAACATAAATGTGGGTAGAGAAATCATCTCGTACCCGCCTTTATATTGGGTAAAACCCGTTGGTTAGTCAGGTAGTCGAGTTTCGGGTACCCATTGCCATCTCTAGTTGTGCCAAGGGCAACTCCGTCATGAGGGCGATGAGGAGGGTATGAAGATCCATAGCAGAGACTGTGAAGCATCGTCGTCGACTCAGGGAAGTCGAACAACTCTCTGATCTGAGCAGTGTGCATAGTAACATCCTCGTGCTTCAAGCCAAACCTCATCCACTAATGGTTGGGGTCTATCCATACTGAAGCATAAAACACTTTAACCCACTTCTCAACGTAGCGACCACCAAACGTCAGTAGAGAGTACATGTCTAGTAAATATGTGATGTGGCCCTCAACCTCAGAACCGGCTCCTGTGCAAAGAGTTGACAAGTCCAATCACTGGTGAGCTCGCAAAGCTAAATGGGCTATCAGCTGAGCTCTGTAGAAAGACTCCTAGGTCCGAGTGCTGAAGAGAGGACCGACTGCTGGATCACGCTGAGCTGGAAACCATGTGTCCACTGGTACGTGACTGAAGCGATGAACCCTGGTTGCAGTGGCTCTGTGAAGGTTAAACAAATGCGGATTCGGAGAAAATGGTTGAACCTCGGTCTCGTCACGCTCTCTGAAACAGGTGGGAGGTACTGGTGGAGTGGCAGATGGATGGAAGCAGTTGTGGTGGAGGTTGTAGGTGTAGCGAGGGTGGTGGTAGGCAATGTAGTGGCGGAAGCTGGCATGGTAGTGGATGGTGGAGTGGTAGTGGTTGTTGGAGCAGAGGGGTCAAATCTGGCTAGAGTGAAGCATGCCCGAGATGAGAGGCGACGGACACAGAAGGCTATCTGGTCTGAACCAATCCTCATCTGCCCTCTAAGTTGATGCTGCTGCTCTAGTGGCTTTGTCCAATTTTCTCTTCTTTTCCCTCCCTGTTGCTCTAGGTAGACCTCCTTGCCATTGTCTTGTCTAAACGGGCAAGGGGGATCCTGATCATCGTCCCCTCCTGCTAGAGTGACATTCTTTGTCCTCACCATACTGTCTGCAGGAACTACGCACTGATCACTGACACGCTACATGAGAATCAGAGAAGATAAGCGAGTGTAGCAAAGCAGTAGATAAGAATGGAGAAGGGAAGAACTAGCTACATGGGGCATGTCTCTCGAGAAATTATCAGGTAGGGGAAGGGTCACGCGAGCGGGCACACAGTCACACTGAAATGAGAGAAGAGATGAGCACATGAGCCATAGAGACATAACTAAGTATGAAAATGTGAATCATATACACAACAATAGAATAGGTGACTTTAGGATATGATAAGGATATGAAGTTATGGCACGTAGAGGTTTGAATGGCTTGACTTGGTTAGGAAGAAGTGGCTCATATTAAATGGAATTTGGACATATGAGGCATAGCAGAAAATGAGACACACATATGAATTTGAGGTTGACAAAGGTGGATATGAACTCATGTAGGTGGAAAGGGTTTTATAGGGCATAGAGACACATATATGAAAAGAGGAGGAAACTGGCTTTGACTCGAATGGAGATGGCATGGGGATACTACATGATGCTTGGTGAAGACATGGTATAAAAGATGGATGATTTTTGAGGTTGGTTTATTGGCTTAGGCATTTCACCAAACACATGGAGTGCACTAGAGAGGAAAAGGGTGGAAACACTAATATCTAGAAGGTAAACCCCCATAGGGAGTTGGAACCTGCATGGAAAGGTTAATACACTCATACAAGCATCCAGATACAAGAAGATCCACATGATTTGCACAAAGTTTTTCTAGGGGTGGCTGAAGTGGAGCTCACTAGAGAAAACAACAAGGGAAGGGGTCTGCTTACTAGATAGAGAGAAGAGGAGGAGTGCGAGTGCAGCCACCGAGAAGTAGGGCGTTGACGGTGAGCGCACGATAGTCACGGGCACGACGACAATGGAGGAGAGCGAGTAGGGTGGTGACGATGGTTACTCGTGGTGCTGGAGAATTGGACAGAGAGGAGGCAGGAACATGCGCAAGAAGAAGAAAAGGTGACTAGCGTGCGGCTCCAGGCGAGAGAAATTTTTGAAAATGTCGGTTATGGGCACATTGGACATTGCACAATTCAGTGTCCGGTGCACATCGGACAACCTATGTAGAGGCTGAGAAAGTCAAGGCCAAGCCGGAGCACCGAATAGTTCAAAGTGCAGTGTTCGGTGCGTACCAGACAGTCCGGTGAGTCCAGACTAAGAGAATTTTGAATTTTTTAAGAATTTTTGCACCATACCAAATTCCAACTTATAAGCACACAAAAGAACACCTGTTGGGATAGGTATTGGCACCCTCACATATTCTCTCATATTTTTTAAAATATTTTGCCATAGGTTATGTAGTTTTTAGAAAAATAGGCAAATGCTGAGAAATTGAATTTGAGAGTTACACTAGGAGTTTCAAGTATCAATTGAATTGTGAATACTCCCCCTAAGTGAAGAACAATTGCATATCTCAAGAACCATTATTTGAATGATAAAGAACATTTAAGCACGAGAAAAGCTAAAAGGTAGAACTTGTCAAGTTTGAGCCCAAGTTAAACTTTTTCACATGCTTTTCGGGTGTTATCTTAACTAGATTAGACAAGTCCTAGATGCAATACATGAAATTAAATATGCAATGCAAGCTTGACACCACCATATTAGATTCATGTGAAATTGCTGATATCAAGAATATTAAGCTCATTCCTCAACTTGCAAAAGCGAGATTCATCTAATGGTTTTGTGAAAATATCCGCTAGTTGATCATCCGTCCGCACTCCTTCTAGTGAAATATCTCCCTTAGCAACATGATCTCCAAGGAAATGATGACGGATGTCAATGTGCTTAGTGCGAGGGTATTGGATAGGATTATTAGCAATTTTAACTACACTCTCATTATCACACAACAAAGGTACTTTTTATAGAACTACACCATAGTCTAGATGAGTTTGTTTCATATAAAGAATTTGTGCGCAATAAGCACCCGAGACAATGTATTCCACTTCGATGGTTGACAATGCAACACTATTTTGCTTTTTCGAGGTCCATGCAACTAGTGACCTTCCAGGCGAATGGCACCCTCTGGATGTACTTTTCTATAAACTTTGCATCTAACATAATCCGAATCGGAATAGCCAACTAAATCAAAAGTAGCTCCCTTAGGATACCAAAGGCCAATGCTTGAGGTGTGCTTTAGGTATCTAAGGATTCTTTTAATAGCACTAAGATGGGCTTACTTAGGATTTGCTTGAAAGCGAGAACACATACACACTCTAAACATGATGTTGGGCCTAGATGCAGTAAGGTACAATAAACTACCAATCATGGAGCCATAGAGAGTTTGATCAACCGGTTTACCTTCCTCATCCTAGTTGAGATGTCCATTTGTAGGCATTGGTGTCTTGATTAGCTTGCAATCTTCCATTTTGAATCTTTTCAACACAGTCTTCAGTATACTTCTCTTGAGAGAGGAAGTTCCCTTCTTTCATTTTGCTTGACTTGAAAACCGAGGAAGAATGTGAGCTCACCAATCATCGACATCTTGAACTCCTTTGACTATCTCACCAATTCCTTGCAATGATAATCGTTTTTCGAGCCAAAGATTATATCATCAACATAAACTTGACAAATGAAAATATCACAATTATGATTCTTGGTGAATAGTGTGGTGTCCACGACCCCGATCTTGAAGCCCTTCTCAAGAAGGAAGTCACGAAGACACTCATACCAAACCCTTGGAGCTTTCTTTAATCCATATAGCACCTTGGGAAAACCTGTTAACATGATTAGGATATCTAGGGTCTTCAAACCCGAGGGGTTGCTCAACATATACAAGTTCATTAATGAATCCACTTGAAATTGCACTTTTTACATCCATTTGATATAGTTTAATATTATTGTTGGATGTATATGCAAGAAGGATACGAATGGCTTCTAATCGAGCAAGCGATGCAAAGTCTCTCCAAAATCCAATCATCCAACTTCAGAGAACCCCTTTGCTACTGGCCTTGCCGCGTTCCACACAATTACTCCTCGATCATCTTGCTTGTTTCTAAACACCCACTTTGTTCCAATGACTCTTACAATTTGTGGAGACTGTTCAAGGGTCCATACTTGATTCCATGTGAAGTTATTTAGTTCTTCATGCATGGCGTTCACCAAATCTGGATCCTTTAGTGCCTCATCTATATAAGTAGGCTCAACACAAGAAACAAAAGCGTGACGTTCAACAAATGATGCATTTTTTTGTGATCGAGTAATAACCCCTTTTGAAGGACTCTCAATGACGAGATCTTATGGATGTGATTGTAGTAGAGATGATGTCCTTTTGTTAATCACTTGGGGAGGAGGTTATGGAGCATCAACATCTTGGGCTTGTACTATCTCTTGTTCTTGAGAGATAAATGTATCTTCATTTGCATGCCTCTCATCTTTCTCATCATCTTGTCATACATTTGATGAAGAAGGCTTGTCGATGACTTACACCTCATCTTCATCTTCCTTTGGCTTGATGGCTCCAATTAGCATATTCTTCATAGCCTCCCTGAGTGTTTCATCACCTACATCATCAAGATTTTCAAGTGCTCCTTGGGAGCCGTTAGTCTCATCAAACTCCACATCATTTGTTTTTTCTACCAAGCCATGGCATGGTTGAAAACTCGATATGCTTTGGATTTTGATGAATAGCCAAGTAAGAAACCAATGTCACATCTTTGAAACTTTCCTAGGTGATGGCGTTTCTTGTAGATGTAGCATTTGCACCCAAACACCTAGAAGAAGGAGACATGTGGCTTTTTCCCATTTAGCAGTTCATAGGTAGTCTTCTCAAGTAACCGGTGAGGAAACAGCCTATTGGATGCATAGCATGCAGTATTGATAGCTTCGGCCTAAAACCTCTCTGGTGTGTTATACTCATCAATCATGGTCCTCACAATGGTGATCAAGGTTCTATTCTTTCTTTCTACAACTCCATTTTGTTGAGGTGTATATGTTGCAGATACTTCATGCTTGATCCCAACTTCATCGCAATATTCATGTATATTGGTGTTTGTCAAACTCTTTCCCATTATCACTCCTGATTTTCTTGATTTTGCATTCAATTTCATTTGTGCTTTCTTGGCAAAGTTCTTGAAAATTGATGCAACCTCAGTCTTTCTTGGAGAAAGAACACCCAAGTGTATCTGGAATAATCATCAACAATGACCAGGCAGTAGAGGTTGCCACCAACACTAGCATAAGTTGTTGGTCCAAATAAATCCATATGAAGTAGTTCTAGCGACCTTGATGTGACATGAATGCCTTTGTAGGATGAGTGTTGGCAACTTGTTTTCCAGCTTGGCATGCACTTCAAAGCTTATCCTTTCAAACACAACATCTTTCAACCCTCTAATCCATGTCTTTATTTAGAATCTTCTTGAGTGTGCCTCATTCCAACATATGCAAGCCTTTCTATGCATAGACATCCAAGAAGATGCTTTGGTAAAGAGGCAAGTCCATATGTTAGCATCTTCACAAAAGAGAAATCCACTAAATATAGGTTGCTACATCTGAATCCTTTGAATATGACTGGCTCATTATCAATTTTAGATACAACAACCTCTGACAGAGTGAATAAGCATTGAAGCCATGATCACACAGCTACTGACTGAGTAGCAAGTTGAAAGTCAACGAAGAACCAAGAGAACATTTAAAATTGAAAGATCATTTTTGATATTGACACCTTGCCAAGCCCTTGAACTTTTTCCTTTTGAATTATCCCCCAAATGTGATTTTGTCTTATTCATCAAATCTTCATCTAGCGAGGTGAACGTCCATGGGTTACCAGTTCATATGTTGAGTACAACCATTGTCAATCACCCAATGGTTCCCACTGTCTTGTAGTTCTCCTACATGCAAAAGGGGATCAAGCTTGAATTTTAGGCACACAAATTTGTAGGGGGCCTACAATTTTCTCAATCAAAGACTTTGTTACCCAAATTTGTTTTGGTCTACTTTTGTTTGGTGGACCCTAGAAAGTGACTTTGAATTTTCTGCTTTTATCCTTTTCTAAGCAAGTAATGCGCATTGAAATCAAATGGTCTTGAATGCTTGGGCAAGGGTGTCGGTGGTGTGGCTTTGCAATTATGAGCAAAGTGTCATTCTTTTCCACACTCATAGCACTTGATAGGCTTAGAATTTTGCTTAGCCTTGTTTGGTTTGTTACTTTCTTTTGCAGAATAGAATTGTATCCAATGCCACTCTTGTTATTTATCATGACTGTGTTCATGAGAAGCTCATTTTAAAGGTATTGACCTTTGTTGAATTTTTGCACGCTAGTGGCAGGGTGATCTTTTTCAAGCTTGAGCTTCTTGATCTCTTCCCTAAGCCTTTCATTGTCAAGCACCAACTCATTATCAAAATCTTTGCTTTCCATGGAAAATTTTCCGTTAGTGGTTGTATCAGTCAACTATTTTTTTAATTTCTCCTTATCTAGTGACATACTTCAAGTTTTTCAACCAAATCTTCATGAAGGCTAGATGTCACACCCAGATTTTAGGTGTCCAAAACTTGGGCATGAAATAATCACCAAGTGTGGTAGGATCAAGTCTCACATATATGATGACTCATGGTACAGAAATGAATGTCACATCATTAATATATAGCGGAGTTCTGTACAAAATAGTTAAATAATTACATCATATGAGGACAATGATCCAGCAACCAAAGTTGACTGGGAGACGACGGCCTATACCACTCACGAACTCATCACAGCATCCTTCATGCGCCTCATCCTGTGGTACCTGTTCTTGACCTGGGGAATGTGAGTACAACAAGGGTGAGATCACATACGTTTATCGCTCAACAAGTTGTGGGGAATAATGTGCATGAACTCACCAAAGGTGGGAGCTCATGTGAGGTGTAAGGCTTACCTAAGGAGATGGTTAAGGCTGAGCATTGCTTGTTAAAGTTGGTCAAAATTTTTTAGCAGTTACTAAGTATAAGTAGATACCAACCCAATTAAATGAGAGATAAAAATTGATAATAACACCCACAATGCAATGCAAATGACAAATTGAGTTTAGTTGCATAAATTAATCATGTAAGTGTCCGAGTCACTCATGACCATGAGCATGGCTGATATATCAGTTTTACACTCTGCAGAGGTTGCACATCTTTACCCACAAGTCGTGTTACCCATTTTCCACGGGGTTGATGAACCCCATACACCTCTACCAAGGAAAGCGACATAGGGTAGCACTATGAGGCCTTTCCAAAGTTCCACTAGTTCGAGAAAACCCGCTACGGATTCAGGAAGAAGGAAGCATAGGAATCCCTCATCCAAAAATCTTTACAGACAGTTTGACCCAAGGACCCCTATACTCTAGCAGCGACGCCTCCCCGCTTGCCCCTTCCGGGTAAGGTAATCTCTCCCCAGCTTTCCTAATCTCTCCCCAGCTTTCCTAATTACTTGGCCAAGGGCGTCCCATTCCACCCTTGTGGTAGCACTGTTTTCCGGGTGGTTCTCCATGTTCTAATTAACAATATGATCTTATCATGAACAATAATTAAATAACATAATTGGAACATGATCACAAATAAACATTAGTGTAAGACCCCTGGTGTTACTGGCACTAAAACTTGAGCATGACATCATATGCATTAACATTTCATTTTGTTTGTCTCACCTAGAATGCATTCACTAAGTAAAATTTCAAAACAAGTTGTGATGTGGTGACTTGACGTGTGCTTAACCCTAGGGTAGGGTACTTAACCCTGGGATTAGAGCATATCGGTAATAATAAGCCCAAAAGGAGTAAAATCTCAAAAGTCTTTGGAAACACCCAAAAGAGATTAAGAGTGATGGATTTGAATGGCACAAAGACCCTAGTGTGCCCAAAACCCTAAAAAACCCTAATTGGAATCCTAGGGGGGATAAATTCAAATTCGATATCTTTTGGACAAAAGGCAAATATCAAAGTAATAGAACATAAAAAACCAAGTAACTTTTACATTAGAGGATTTTCAAGTAGTGTGGAGAAATTTGGACTTATTTGCAAAAAGACCCAAGAACCTTTAAGTGGCTAAGTCTGAATTTCAATGAAATTGAGCCAACTTTGGAGCCTTGTATTTCTCAGTTCATGAAGATTTTGCTCTAAGTCAATACATCAATCTTGTAGAGCTATAATAGGAGTACAACTTTGCTTAAGTGACAAGGCATTGGTGCTATACACAAATTAAAGTTAATTGGACTTGAAGTTGGGCTGCCAGTCAGCCCAAAGGCTGAATTCTGACTGACAGTGAAGTCAGATGAACTCTGAGATCCGTTTTGAGTAGGATCCATTGACTGTTCGATTGTGGGTGCTATACCAAAATTAAAGATGGATTATAGTACAACAAGTTTGCTGCAGACAGATGATCAAGTTGCTACATAAAAATTGGAGAAAATCATTCCTCAAATCGCTCTGTCAGATGCTTTGATGGAGATCGCCATGGTACAGTACCTGCGAAAGATTGCAGGTTCATTGAACTCACCGCCGATGACCCCGCACTGCGATCCTCGCGGCGCTACGATTCGTGCTCGGTGAGCGCAGATAATGACTTGGGTGAAAAGATCCTCATCGTGGCTAAGGTCAGGGCACTATGGCTGCCCTGTTGCCATACCAACTTGCACCACAACGTGGCCGCGCGGCCGTCGCGGTG